>OZ024831.1:950431-1556681 GCA_964016985.1 Anodontia alba
TAAATGTACCTTATATGAGTGCGGCTTTAATCTATTACTGCATAAATATCATGAACACATATTGACCTATGGTGCCAACTTTAGTCTGAAATGTCCAACTGTTGAGCCAGCAATAAATGTAACCAGAAAGCGAAAATCCTTATTAATTACTGTTTGCCGAGAAAGAAACAGTACTCAGCTCAGACTAAATACGCCCATATCATCCCCATGGAATTATATATTCCGGCTATTTCTTAGACGCTGTCATGCTCTGCTAAATGACACTGAATGATGTTGTATAGAACAAATTGATATTAGTCAGTAAGGAAGCCACATCAAAATTAATATCGTAAATGCTGATAGCATCCGGACTTCTTGAAAAGGATAAGGATGTATTTATAGTGTACTGAGAGAGACATGACCCACATGGGGCAACTACAGATAACGCCGTTAATACTAAGTACTTCTGGGAAAACACATGTCTATCCTTTCATAGTTATTTTCCTTATGCTGCCAGGATTCTGTCGCTACACAATGTCTGTTGTAAGATAATATTGTTTTGACGTTCCTGAACGCGTTGTTCCAAGCTTGAACAGCTCTTCAATACCGACTGGTCTTTTGAAATAGACAATATCTGAAACAATAATAAAATGCAGCATATTTACCTTAAAGAACACACTAACTCCTTACCAGAGCTGACTAAAACTGCACTGCAGCCTGCTGTTTCCAGAAAGTGCTAAAGGACACATGACTATACTTAAATCGGGAAATTACTTTTCACTGCCAGCTGATGTATCCGAAACTGCTGCATGAGTGACAAACATAAAGACCTTGATCAGACATCGCGGCGTCTGATCTGGTCTACATTGTTTGTTCAGGTCTGTCTGCCCTAATATGTAGGGTAATTCTGGTAATTTCAGCGTAAATCTAGTGTACAGAAAATGAAAAAAAAAAAAAAAAAAAAAAAAAAAAAAAATGGCCGTACAATAAACCCTTTAACGTCAGTGAATATTACTACAAACTGTTTGCCATATCAGCAGGTATTCAGATGCTTAAATTATACAAAAAGTACGTTAAGGTATTTCTTTGACTTATCTAAACTTAAAAGATGTGGGTTGAAAATATATTTGCTACAAATGACAATCCAGTGAGGTACGTTTTTACTAACAGAACTAGAAATGTGTTTACACAATCATAATTGTAGCATTCCATGAGACTCAGTAGTTAATTACGAAAACATGCCTATTCAAATATACTGAAAATTTTACTACTAAAAAAATAAACATTTTCAGATAAAAAAAAAATTCTGATATTTTTCATACTTCTGCTCAAAACATAAATTGTGGATACCCGTTAGAACCGCCTCGTGAGCAGACATAAGAATAATAATGTACACCCCTGTAAACCCCAGTTTTACTACATAAAAGTGGGGTTGAAGGGAGTCAAAATTATATAGGCATGTTTTCGTGATGTAATGTCGCAAGGTATAAATCACGTGTCATGAATTAGACATACGATTGTATGGGTTGTTACAGTCTTGTTGCCTGTTTATTCAATCAGGTATACATGGTAATAACATATTCACATCTTATCTTAAGACATTAACCTTGTATCACATCACTCGTTAATAGTTGAATTCTTTAAGAAATGAAGGTAATAATGACTGTATAATGACCAACATCGGGTCACGGGCAATGTAAATAAATTCTTAAGATATTCATGTAAACTTTGGTTGCTGCCCAATGTTGTTCATACTTCCATGAGCGTTAAATAAATTGTCTTTATTACTTATAATTATATTATTTCCGTCCATTATTTGACAAAAAATAATCTAGTTTGAGAGCTAAAATTGAAACAAGAAACTAATTGCAAGCAGTTTTCCAATTTACAGCGGAACAGTGTCTTTGACTTCATAAAGTCGCCATCATCCAATGTTATTTGAGATGACCATGGTTTATTTGGACATCACTTAATGATTATGTAACGTCGCGTGAGACAATTAATCACTGTAGTATAAACAGCATTAAGTCTCAATGGTTCACCAATAGTTTTTTTTTTTTTGTGTGTGTGTGTGTGTGTTTAATCCAATGATAATGTAAATATTTAACAAATGAAGGTAAAGAAGTACGAAAAAATCGGACACGAGCAAAGTAAATGAACCGTATCTGTATATGGACGTGCATGTAGGCCGAGCCAAGCGAAAAGGTGACTTCAAGCCTGCGCAAAATGCACAGACCCAGATTCATCCCATGCATGCGCAAGATTAATCCGGGCATTTGCTCTCCATTGATAAACCTATAGTGTCCCCTGATTGTGTTCGCGGAAAGCGAAGGCTCTGCTCAGACAGCGCGAATGTACAGGCTGATCTGGGCCTTCGCTTTCAGCATATACCCAAAGACACGTTTTCGCATGGCACGGCCAATATATTGTATAAACTGCATGCTCGCTTACAGTTGTATACGCTAACCAAACTGATGTTTTTTTAATCTTTTGAGTGTAACATGTATAAGTATATTAAGGTTGCTGCATGTATGATGCGGATATTGATGGCCAGATCAGCCCATGTATCCATGCAGTATGAAATGGTTCTTTGCTGTCCGATTGAAGACTCATTATACTATAGATATTTAGTAGAAACCCTATCGGGCTGTGCGACTGCGCACTGAATTGCATTTGATTTATTCGTATGTTCCGCCTATTCCTGCAAACACCTTCCCAGCTAGCACTCTGCTTCAATCTATATCGGACCGTTATCGGTCCGACATTATTCCTGTCGGGACGATGACGGTCAGCTATAGATTTAAGTAGAATACTAACTTGGTTTTCTCATGGCTCAGGTCATTTGGAATCTATGGACATAAATTTGTTAGTACAGAATGACACTCAATCAGTCCGTCTAATGGGAATATAAATCAGTTATTGTTTCCAAGCTGTCAGGAGGAGTATTGGTGACGACGGAAGTATTTAATCTTTTACAGTGATCTAACTCCAACATGAAACAGATTCAGCTAACAAAACATGATTCTTCAGTAATAAATGGACCCACAATTTATGGAAAACAAGAGCAATGGCGATCAATATAAGAGCCGCAAAGTCAGAAAACCTGCCTCCGGACATATGCGCCAAGCGAATATTCGGATCAACCTCCCAGTAAGCATTGTACATAAATCTATAGCGGGCCGTTATCGGCCCGTCAGGGTAGCGGACGGGCCGATAACGGCCCGCTATAGATTTATGTAAGATGCTATCTGGGCTGAGGTTTCGCGCAGTCCGATCAAAACCTTCATTGGGCGCATTTTTGATAGCCAAGGAGAGCCAAAGATGCAAAGTATTTTATTTTTTTCATGCGGACAACAAAGATTCTAATAAGACTGCAGGGATGAGTAGGCTGATTTGAGTTTTTGTTGGTCCCATGTGTCAGAAGGTACGTTTTGCCTTGGTGCGGCGCATATAGTTTAATGGGTTGTGCTTAATTGCCATTAATTCCGGACAAATATGGATGTTTTCATTCCTTATGTCACACACCGCAGGATAGCTGACCGAAGATAAATTATAAAGAAATGAAGCTACCGAATGGCTGGAAGGCCAGCCTAAATTGCATGTGGGCCATTAGTGTAGTAAATTATTCATAAAAAATATCAGCGAAAGACTAACTCTGTATACTGACAATGTCAAAATGCAAAACTAGCATATAAGATATCTAGGAAGAGTCACAATTACTAAACATAGCCTACCAATAGTACCAAGTGGAATAGCAAACAAACACAGACAGCCATACAAAACCCACTGACCAAAGACAAATAAAGCAACTGGCTTACTTTTCCCCAACCAGGTAATCGTAGTTCTGGACAGGATTCACAGAATAAAACATTACGTTATTGAACTGGACAAAAGACGAAAAAAGGCCCGCAGCGAACCATCACAAGACCGCACCAAGAACAAACAACAGCAGAACCACCGCCATAGAACGGTCAGCGGAAAAAAATTAAATTACTATTTAACTGGCACCAAATCTTCACCTTAAGCTCAAATATTGTATGAAGTTTAATAATAATAAAAATAATAATGATAATAATAATAATGATACTACCACTTATATTAATAGAACTGATAAACGATCTGGAGCCAGTTGTTCAAAGCATCGTTAGCCTAACGAGCTCGTTTAGAGGTCAACTCGTTAAGTGTTTTACGATTTTATAACCAAATAAACTAATATTTTTTGTTAAAAAATGTGAGAATGCAAAAGCTTCTCACATTTTTTCAATAAAAAATAACAGCACTTGAGATATTAATGTTTGAAATTTTAACGAAACGCTAGCTAACGACATGATTAATTTTGAACAACTGGGCCCAGCTCGCATAGAGTCAAACATAGCACGAACAAAACATACGCATAAAGAAACGGAAAGCAAAGTGGTCAACTGTTGAAGTGACAGCATCAGAACAAGACGCATGAAGTCAATACAGAAAACAATGCATGCAGTTATACAGCGGTGACCGAATTGGTAGAACATATATAGGACTTATCATTCCACGACAAAAAGTTACTATGTATCTCCAGGTCATATGTGAAAAATAAAAAGCGAGACCAGCCTGCGAAGCCACAGAATATCACATGGGACTTTCCTATATGCAGCTATATTCTGCAGCATCAGACCGTGCGGATTCGCAGGCTGACCTAGGCCTTCGCTGTTTATATATGAATGAAGCTACCTAACAACTGGAAAGCCGGCCTAAATTCCGGCTGAAAATCACCGAAAGACTAACAATGCACAATCCAATTGAAACAAAAGCCTGTGTGAGCTGCGACAATCGAAGTAGTTACGGGCAAGGCATGTAAAGATAGCAAACTATAATATGCTAAAATTTAAATACAGCAGGACGTCTAATACCTTAGCTTGGATTGTTATCTCTACATTGACAATGGAAAGCTTACTACTAGGCTTTACGACAGACGGGATGACTTCAATTTTCCCATTGTTAACTTTCCATTCCTGAGCAGTAATATCCCTTCTGCACCAGCATACGGCGTTTACGTTTCACATTTAATCCGTTATGTCAGAGCCTGTTCAAATTATCAGGACTTCATGGAGCGTGGGAAAGTGCTCACTACAAAATTGTTGAGCCAGGGGTATCAAAAAACCAAACTGGTAGAAACACTTAAGTTCTAATGGAGACATCATGATCTGGTCAATCCCTACAATGTGGCAGTTTTCAGAATTGTTTCTGATGTTTTTGCCAGTGATGCGCCATAAGCAGACTTCCCAAATCCTGGACATACGCTTCTACCGATATTTCCTTCGTTCAGGCCTATGGGCATGGTGGGCGAAGCTTGCTTACCAAGTAATGCTTACTATCCGCGGACGCCTGATTACACCCTTTATTTTGGGGTCCATGTCTGTTGGTCTGACCATTCTGATTCGTCATTCGTTTATGGATTTATGAGTTTGGATTACGGCTTAGGTACCATGACCGCAACTACAAGATGATTTTCAACAGACATCTATAATGTTTAAAATATATCGAAAGAAAGCCATTTATGCATACAATATAATATGAATTTAATAGGTGCTACCTATATCCGTGCGTCCAAATTATCATCACATGCTTCATATGCGGATTGGCCAGATCTAACTGAATTTGATTTCAGACCACGCTTGACTTCTAATCCACTGCATGAATTGCGATATGACGTCCAAGTCAACAATATTTCAGTAGTTCAGAGACATTGCCTCCAAATTTGTGGGACTTTTACCCGACCCAATCACATGAATTCGGGTCCTGCTTGGTTAATAACAGCTCTGCCATGGAGGCTTAAGGCAACCTATCTATTTCGCGGGCCCCGATAGGCGGAGGGCCATGCTTTCCGAATACCGAAAACTAGTGTATGCCGATGACAGGCACAAGGACAATACACTATCGTTCGCTTACCTGTGTCGAAGTATTTTTAAGATTATCACGTGAAAAGAACGTAAAATCTATGTGTTAGCTAAAAATCTACATCAATGTGTACCTTATGCACAAAAACAAATCATGCTTAGCTTGTAAATAGACGGAGAATGGATAGAAATAAAATTCGAAGTGGAGACAAAATTCAAAATGGCGGCGATCGCAAATTTTGTAGGCTGACGTCATAAGTCTTGTGATTCAACCCCTTGCAATTGGAATACTTGGCGTTATTGGCTGTTTTAGTGTCATTATCGGCAAGGCCGCCGTGTCAATAGTCTCTGCCAAATTACGGAACGCTTTTTGTTTTTCAGGATAAGCACCTAACTACCCAAGCGTTTGTTGGAACATCACATTTGTGGTCACACACATCACTGGTCACATCGGTAGTCTATAGTAGTGCGTCAGTTGTATAGGGCGGCACTACTACTTGCGTCTGCATGCCGAACCGCTCCGCGGTTCGGGGAAGTGCTTCGCAGTTCCCGTTGGACGCACTTATAATAATCATTTTCACGATTCCATACAGGGACTACTGTATTTATGCAAAGCATGTATTTGTTAGCAATCATTGAAGACCCGGCGTAGTGCCGTGATCTATGACAACTAACTTGGCTCAACAGCGTTTTATTAAACTTTGTTTTATCTCGTTGGTTGCTCATTGGATCGCACATGGTGCGGACTTCCAAGTATTGCCCGGTGGGCGATCCGACGAGTGACTGGCGGGATGGAACGGGGTTTAGATCATTGAAAATATTACTTAAGTACACCAATTTGTTCCCATTGTTGTAATTTAACCCTGTTTGAAATGTGTTGTTTGAAAATTTCCGTGACTCAGTCCAGATTTCTATCACTGATCTGTTAACTGATTAGGTAAAACTACATGTGTACATTCTATTCACTTATTTGTATCTACTTTATTGTATTTTTATTAGTTTTTACTGTATGTGTTCCTCAGGATGGTTACATGGTTGACGCAGCACTGGAATAACCTGTGGAGACCCCCTGTAACCGCAACTTTCTCTCGTTATTATGTTTATTTCTCTTGATTAGTGGAGGGTCTCCATAGGCCTATTTCACTGTTGCACCCTCGGTAGCTCTCAAACATTTATAGTAGTTTAATGCGTCTCTTTTGGAGTCTTCTGGCAAAACCTTACATCAATATTTAAATGGGCTTGTTTAGTGTCTCAACAACAGTTAGAATCTAGTTTCTGTAATTTTCAATTTCCGTTGGTTATGTTTCTTCTACTTTTAGAAGCCGGAGATGTTGAGAGTAATCCAGGTCCAGACAATGAGCATTCATTTTCTATACTACACCTCAATATTAGAAGCATACGAGTAACATTAGCTAGATACAAGACGAGCTTGCTTTCTGATTTTGATGTTACATGTTTTTCTGAGACTCATCTTGACCAAAATTTATCTTCTGAATTGCTTCGTATGTCGAATACTTTTAGTGACTCTTACAGGACAAGCTTTGTCGCATAAGGACATTACTAGATGCAGTTTCTATACTGATGCAGTTTCTAAGGTCAAGTTTACATAACTACGGGCCTCCGACTTAGAGAGCAGTCAGCTTACGAAAGGGTGATAGAATTTAAAGGCAAACTTACGTCTGGCAAAACCAGCAAAGTTTTGAATTTAGGTGTGGGAAGAAGCCATTGCGCAAAATGCCTGTGAGCATGAAGTTCAGATTTATACCGGCAAACACGGGGCAGCGGAACGGCTGTTCGAGTGGTACAAGGTCTGACAAACAAATAGAAAGGAAAATCTTACATGTGTATATAGATCTTTTTTTTTTTTTTTTTTTTTTTTTTTTGTTTTTGTTCTTCTCGAATCCTGCTTCTTTTAAAGCCCTCAAGATGATCAGATTAACTGTCTTTGCACTGTACATAGAAGTAGGAAAGGGATGCCACAGGCAGTAAAATAGTAAAATCTATCAGACACAGAAATAGGGGTTGCTGTTCAATCATGCAGAAAAGAAATCGTATTGCAGCGGAATGGAAAACTTGGGAAAATTGGAACCTAGTGTCCCACAAAAGGGACATTGGCAAACATTGGCAAACAGTGTAGACCCAGATCGGATGCCGCAAAACGCGGCGTCTGATCAGAGTCTACACTGTTTCCATTAATTTCAGAAATTTCTACAAGACATGATAATAATAAAAACTAATCAGACACCACTTATATAGGAAATGGACCTGTCCAAAGAATTAAGGTAGAAGACTCCACTAGGCATAAGTGGGTTAACATCATATATAGACTGGAATACTGCTGAGCCAGATTACACGGCTCGTTACAACATTCAGTTTCCAAAGGTCTCTGTTTCCGTTTTGGGGTTGATTAAAGGGTAGCCGTATGAGCCGCAACGTAAGAAAACGTACCGTACTTCTGACATTTGCGTACAAAGGAAAACTCAAATTAGCTTGCACATTTTCTATGTCTGCGTAAAGAAACTTTTCATCCTTGGCTATCTAAAATGCGCCCAGTGAAGATTCTGATCAGAATGTGCGAATGCGTAGGCTGATCAGAATCTTCGCTGGGTGCGCATATCCGGAGGTACATTTCCGGACACTGCGGCTCATATATGGTCGTTATTTTCAGTAAAGACGTCCACAGCTGACATTCCAGCGTAAACGACAGATTTAAATTCTTGTCTAACTTTGACATTAATAAGCTTGACAAATGAATGAATGCTACGGCTGCTTCCTTTAATTTGCAAGCGAACTCTCATTAATGCGCCTTTCATACCGATTCTCAAATTTACCACGTAGATGAGAAGATCTTTCAAAACGTAGCGTGTGCTGGGGAAAAATGTTATTTTGTCGCGTGAATGTAGTTCTTAATTGAACCATTTATTTCCGCTCTGACGTAGCACGTTTTGTGAAAACTCTTTACCTTTAAAGCGCCAAGCAAATAAAATTGTAGCCGACGACATTTATTTTCAATTACTTTGGAGAGAAACTAAGACTTGGTATTTCATGTGAATCGTCTGCCTTGACAGACGATTCACCATGAAATATCAAGCCTTATTTTCTCTGTAACTTTTTTTAAAGAACTAGAAAATCAAATATCGTCTGCTGCAGTTGCGATTGGCGCTTAAAGGGTTCGGATTATGAATGCAATTAAAGAGTAATTTGAAGTGCGTTACGCACGTGATGATCTTTACCGATTATGTCCCCGTAGGCGAAAAGGTATCTTCACGTATACTGATACGTGAAATGTACGAGTAAAAACAGTTCTGCGCATGATTTTGTACCGTGTTTACCCTTATAACCGCAGTCATACTTCTCCTTAAAGTTTCAAGAGACGACATCTAGAAATATTTAATTAATTTTACCAGCAAATATGGCTTGAAAAGACAATTAGCATGAAATGCCAAATTTTGTTTTATGGGAAAAATAAGAAAACATTACCAATTTGTTGTCAGCTGAATTAGTCTAGAGAGTGGTAACGATTTAGCCAATCGCAATCACTCCTCTATTTCCGTAGATGAGGTGAACAGATATCGTCAGCTTTTCTCATACAGTGGATTTGTTATAAAACGCCTGGTTCTTTACCATTGGCGAAACAGGCGAGTTAAAAAAAATCATTCAACAATATTTGGTCGTTGACGTTTTGTTGTCAGAGGTAGGATGATGAAGAGAGACATGTTTCCATGTTTCCAAGAATATTTTAGCCGCAGAGTTACGAAACGTACCATAGCACATGCTGCCCTGCGAGGATTCAGATCAGCCTGCACATTCGTGCAGTCTGATCAGAATCTTTACTTAGCACATTTTAGATAGCCAAGGATGCAAAGTGTCTTCGTGCGGACACTGGAGAACGATGCGCAAGCTGAAATGAGTCTCCATTAAGCACACATGTCAGAAAATAAGTTTTACCCGTTGCAGCTCATTTATGAATATGAAATAATAATAATAATAATAATAATAATAATAATAAATACATATGGATGGAAAGCTAGTTTATAATTACTTATTAATGCTTAATATCCAAAATTTAACAATATAAACAAGAAGGTCAATATTGCCCTGTATTGCTCACCGGAGTACCAGACAAGGGACCCCTGGGATGGGACCAATTTTAATTTGACCAAGTCAACTTGCTTGATACTTCCAATGAGGTTTTGAGTCAGTTATTGGCCTTTAGATTCAGGAGAAAAGTTTGAAATAGATTTACGTTATGGCTACCTTGTGGCGGCCATCTTTGGTTTTCAATCGGAACGATTTTAGTTATTTTTAATGGACAAGTCCCCCAATACTGCTATTAAGTTTCGAGTAAATTTGCCTTACAGTTCAGGAGTAGAAGTTCAAAATGACGGCTGTGGGGGTCATCTTGAATTTAGACCGTAAAAATTTTAGTTATTGTTGATCTTAAAGTCACCGGATAATTCGTACAAAGTTTCAAGTCAACTGTTCTTACGGTTCAGAGGTAGAAGTTCAAAATAGACGAGGCCATGGCGGCCATCTTCAATTTCACATAAAAACGATTTTAATTTATTTTTGATTTACAAGAGGCTCCGATACATCCTGCCAAGTTTCAAGTCAGTTGGCCTTTCGGTTCAGGAGAAGAAACTCAAAATAGATTTTCAAGATGGCCGCCATGGCGGCAATCTTGACTATTTTTGCTTATTTCTTATCTAAAAGTCGTTTTGATATGTCTTACAATGTAATACGTTGCGAGTCAATAAGTTTTTCGGTAAGGAGAAGAAGTTAGACGTAGATTTGCAAGATGGCGTCTGTGGCGGTCATCTTGTATGGCTGATCAAAAAGAATTTAGCTATTTTTGATATACTAGTCACCCCGATATTTTTTATCAAGTTTCGAAACCACTGACCTTTCGATTTAAGAGGATATAGACAAAACAGATTTTTTTTTAAATGGCGGCCATGGCGGCCATCTTCGACTTTAATTGGAACAAATTTAGCTATTTTTAATCAATAAGGCACCCTGTTACTTTCTACCACCTTTCAAGGCAATTAGCTTTTCAGTTCAGGTGGGGAAACTCAAAATAGATGTTCAAGATGGCGGCCATGGCGGCAATCTAGGATTTCTTGTCAGAACGGTTTTAGCTATTCTCGATCTTTAAGTCGCCCCAATACTTCCTAACAAATTTCAATCAATTGGCCTTTCGGTGCAGAAGAAGAAGCTAAAAATGGATTTAGGGTTTCAGATCTAAACGATTTGTTCAATTTTCTCTCCAAGTTGCACCGATACTTCCTACCAAATTTCGAGTTAATTGGCCTTTCGGTCCAGGAGAAGAAGCGTAAAACAGAATTTCAAGATGGCGGCCATGGAGACTATCTTGGATCGTCGATATAAACGATTTAGCTATTTGTTTATCTACAAAATAGAAGGGAAGGCAATGATCAGTAATCGATACAATTATCCCACAGCTCCCATCAGGGACAGAAACGGGAAAGAAACACAAACACAAAATACAAGTTGTCCTAATACTTCCTAGCAAGCTTCGATTCCATTCGGTTCAGGAAAAGAAGCGCAAAATAGATTTCCTAGATGGTGGCAACAGCGGCCATATTGGATTTCCAGTCGAAACGATTTTAGTTAGTCTGATCTACAAGTTGTCGGAATACTTCCTACTAAGTTTCGAGTCAGTTGGCCATTGAGTTTAGGAGAAGAAACGCAAAACAAATGTACTAGATGGCTGCTATGGTGGCAAAAAGGCTTGGATTTCCGATCGGATCAATTTTAGCTGTTTTTGATCTACAAGATACTTCCTACCAAGTTTCGAGTGAATTGACCTTTCGGTGCAGGAGAAGTGCTAAAAAGACATTCAATCTTGGGTTCAGATCGGAAAGATTTTAGTATTCTTTTATCTACAATGTGGACCGATACCTCCTACCAGGTTTCGAGTCAGTTAACCTTTCGGTTAAGAAGCTCCGAAAAGCCAAAAGCCCCAGTCTTGAGAACATCTTGGGAGACACGGGAATAAATAGTCGGTGTGCTTTAAGGAGTATGTATACACTTGGTGAATTTTCGACGACTTATGATAATAGCGGCAACTTTTGTGACGTTCTGTTGTGCTTTCCTGCACAATAACTCTTTCTGAGACAGGGTCTACTCTAAAGAAAAGATTCTTTCCTTTGAGAATAGACCCCTTTTCAGAATTGAGGAAAATCAACTATATAGAGTTGTCTCTCCCCTGAAAGTCTTCATTCTCCGTAAAGTAGTATAGAGCAAAATACATTTAAGTTTCCATGTTTGAAATATTTGACAAAGAGGTCATCTTTGCAGCCATCAAATTACATATATACCAGTGCTTCCTCTGTATTTGCCCCATATATTCAGACATACATTTCTGATCAGTATAATCCCCGTGGAAGCTGCTAAAACACAGTCTACAATGTTTATGTCATTTTAAAAACTGTTTCAGGACGAAAAGTTATTATTAGTCTCAGTGGGAAAATAAGGGTATACTCCCATAAATTCAAGAAATGGCTTTATGTGCACTCATGGGTTCGTCATACGTATACATTTCGTTTAGTCTGAGCATTGTTTTTCACCTTCAAGTAAACAATGTAAGTCTGAATTGAAAGTTCTTTTGCAGTTTTTTTTTTTGTATAGTTCGAATGGGATAAGTATCGTCTGGTCCTCAGTTGAAATTAGCCCATTTTTACATGTGTACATTTTATGCAGATACGCTATATAGTGTTTTTATGCGAAACATCGTACGAGTCCAGTTTCAGTAACAAAATTAGCTGCTTGTCTTTTTGGTCCTACGGTTAGCAAAATTTACGCACTTGGTTCCTGACTATGTAATTACTAGAGTATGCGACGCTGTTTTGATATATATATATATGTGTGTGTGTGTGTGTGTGTGTGTGTGTGTGTTTCGCTTATATGATTACAGTATGTCTTTTGTATGTATATATTCACTTAGTAATTGTGTAAATTCATTTATTATTATGTACATTTCTTACCTTTCTACCACTTTTCGCTAACTGTACTCATTCTTTGTATCATAGTTGTTTCTAGTCACTCTGCTGCTGCTGGAAAGAAAAATAAATGAACTGAGCCATGTCATACAGACATGTGCGGACAGCGAAGGCCCAGATCAGCCCGCACATTCGCACAGTCTGGGCATGACCCACGCTGTCCACGTTTAGAATCGATCGACAATGTAGAATAAATCGATCTCTATCAAATACTCTTACATCACGAAAACATGCCTATATAATATTGACCCCCTTAAACCCCACTTTTATATAGTAAAACTGACATTTACAGGGATATACATTATTTTTCTTACTTCTGCTCAAAAATATAGATTGTGGGTACTCGTTAGAACCGCCTCGTCGAGGCAGTTCTAACAAATACCCACAATCTATGTTTTGAGCAGAAATATGAAAAATATCAGACTTTTTTATCTGAAAATTTTCATATTTCAGTGGTAAAATTTTCAGTATATTTGAATAGGCATGTTTTCGTAATGTACGATTGAGCGTTTTTGATGGCTGCTCTAGATCTTACCAGTTTTCTGACGGTTGGAGTCAAATATATCATAAGAAAATATTTTATCACGTTTTCGAACCGCGAATGCCCTGGTCATACTATGCATTCCCACTAGGAAATGAATACACCTTCAGGGGAGACAACCCTGTCAAATTGTTTTAATGTACTTCTTAAGCATTTATTTGCTCTCCGTGGTAGCAAATGCATTCCGTTTTAGATAGACACTTTTCTTAGATGTGACTAGGCATCCAGACGATCAAACCAGAAATCACAAAAGTTGTCTCTCTGCTGAAAAATGGCGGAAAAACCTACCAAGTTCATCCTATCAACTTTCATTAGAATCATTCTCCAACACACCAAAAAACACATCCTAACAACATCGTTCCGACGTCGCCGCGACGTCTAACCGACATAATTAAGTCGTTGTGTGTTTGCTTCGTAGTCATTGAATAAGAATTGTAAACATCAATATATATCGACGAACAAGAGATGCAAGACCGTGTAGATGCGGAAGTTGATCTGGTTCTCCGTTGTCTATATATGAAATAATTAACATTATCTTAAATGTTTCATGTTAAAACAATAACAACAACATATATACATTGAGTGAGTGAGTAACTTGTTAATTTAAGTGCCATATATCAATATATTAACAATATGCATACAAATTAATAGTTATATCTAGCTTAATCCGACTTATAAGACACTAAACATACATACATATAAACATAGTTATAGCTGGTGTTTGTTATCACGCAACTCCAAACCGCTTACTGATTTTTTTCCGTGGGTTATATACAGTTAGGTGTCGCACATTAAATTCAGTAGAAACAACCTAACATTCGGTATTTTCCTGCGTTTATATGTGCCGCGATTTAAGAAAACGTACCTTCTCATTACGAAAACATGCCTATTCAAATATACTGAAAATTTTACCGTACAAAAATTAAAAAAATTCAGATAAAAAATTCTGATATTTTTTCATATTTCTGCTCAAAACATAGATTGTGGGTACTCGTTAGAACCGCCTCGCCGAGGCGGTTCTAACGAGTACCCACAATCTATGTTTTTGGGCAGAAGAAGAAAAATAATGTATACACCTGTAAACCCCAGTTTTACTATATAAAAGTGGGGTTTAAGGGGGTCAAAATTATATAGGCATGTTTTCGTGATGTGATTTGTTTGTCAAACAAAGACTTATATTAGGCTGCGCACTCGCAGTATGATCAGTTTTCGTTGTCCGCATGTAGAAACTGTACATCCTTAGCTATACAAAATGTGCCAATGCTGAGTCTGTCATTTTGATCGATTGTTTATGAGTGTAGGCTGGGAGAGAAATCCTGAACTGGGACTTAAGACTGTTTTACATTACGAAAACACGCCTATTCAAATATATTGAAATTTTCACCACCAAAAAACTGAAAGTTTTCAGATAAAAATTCTGATATTTTTTATATTTCTGCGCAAATCATAGATTGTGGGTACTCGTTAGAACCGCCTCGCCGAGGCGGTTCTAACGAGTCTCCACAATCTATGTTTTTGAGCAGAAATAAGAAAAATAATGTATACCCCTGTAAACCCCAGTTTTACTATATAAAAGTGGGGTTTCAGGGGGTCAAAATTATATAGGTATGTTTTCGTGATGTTTAATCCTTATCCTCCTGTAATTTAAGCAAACAGTGCAGACCCTGATCAGACGCCGCACTATTTGCCAATGTCCCTGTCTAGGTTTTACAAATAACCCTTTATCAACAGCACTCTGACGTCACAGCGACAAGAACAGCGCCGGTACGAATAACCGTTACTTAGTTTTCAGCTAACGCGCGTTTTGATTACATTGGTCGATGATAATCACATGGGCAACTACCTGAAGTAAATTTCGGAGTCAAAAAGCACCAGTAATAGTTTCGCTCACGGAATTAAAAAATATCAGTAGATGGTAATAAATATGTCATGGTAGATGTTCGACCGGTTGATCGCTAAGTTTAAAGGAAATAGATAATACATTAGTAGTTGTTCTGCTATTGTCTAACAAAGAAGTTGTACAGTATTTCTTCGAATAAGAGTGTCTGATCATCTGTAACACAAACTTCTTTTAAAAAATTCAAAGGAAGGAAATTTAAATGCCCTGGACGTATGTATATATTGATGAATGTTTAAGGACCATGATATGTCCAAGCTTTGTCGACTTCAGTGACATTCTTTGATTATACAAGCATAAAACTTGATCCTCGATGTGTTGTTTCAATTTTTTTTATATTTAAAGAAAATGGCGTTTACTTTCTTAGATAATGATTGGCATTTAATTCGAATCAATTTGTATATGTTACATTAAATAGACAGTCTACTAATTTCTGACGGTAGTACATGTATGCAAAGTAAATAAGTGAACTCAGGAACTGATAAAATCCTATCCACATCAAGCCCCCAACACCAACGGGAAAGACAGACAAATACAATTAAGCAGCCACAAAATAAACAGATGGCATTAAGTGTTGGCAATACTTTCCCTAAAAGGTGGCAACTATGTTACCTAAACCTAACTGAACATATCTTAAACATACATGATTGTTAAAAGAAACAAATAAGAAAGTGAAACTCTACATAATAATTAACAAAAAGTACCACAAGGAAAGTACCGCCTAGGGAACGGTCAGTAATGAATTACTTGGGTATGGGGGTGGGGGTGCTTAAGCTAGCTTTGTGGGATGGATCCAAAAAAAAGGTAAGAGAAAAGTCCAGGGAGTGCCACAATCACAAACCGCAGCCCTTCACAGACACCAAGAGGAAGAGGAAACCGACAAATCGAAACAAGCATAAATCGAACAAACGTACGAAAAGCACTAAGATTAGCTCTCTCTTCCCCAAGCGAGGTAATCGCAATGCTAAAAGGACTTAAAACACAAGAACAAAATAACACAAGGTAAGACATAAAACAAATCGCCTCGTAGAATAAGCCACAAAGCAACAAAAGTAAAGACTAACACCGGGACTACCGCATTAGAACAGTCAGTAGAGTAAACCACTGCGGGGTTTAAAGCACTTTTACAGCTAGCCAACTTCACCCTGGGTCCCGATGCTACTCTTAATACAGAAATACATAAAAATTCGGTTCGCATAAAGGCTCCCAACTCAGTCAATGCATCAAAGCGAAAACATAAAAATCAAATTAATCACTATAATAAACAAAGACGAGTACTCATGGCTAATTCTACTGTATGCCAGAGTAAACGAAAACCAACAGCTGAACCATGGCGGGCCAAGCCAAAGACATATCGTCAAGCCCCAACCCACTGGTTAAAGTTTTACGAAGAGGCCGTCATTGAGTCTGACGGGCAAAATATTACAGATAAAGCCTATAATGAATCAAAGATGAGGACAACAGAAACAACATGGTGTGACATATGAAGATTCCTAGGTTGTCAAACAGCACCACTGGAATATTGGAGCAAAATAAAACCACCGGTTGAACCCCGGTGAGCCAAGAATTAGACATATAAAAATCCGGCCCAGCCCATCTAATGAATAGTTTTTAAGTCGTGGTCATCAGAGTCTGAACTCCGACCCACCGCGGCTTGCAATTAAAGAGGTTAGCAAAGTGGTCAGCCGTGATTGGATCAACCATAAGCAAGCAGACTGTTTTTATGACATCAATGTTTTGTTACATGACAATTGTACTGAAATGATTGGAAAATTCAGGTTTTCCTACATTTTTTTCTAAACTTATATACTTAGTGACCATAAAATTCAGGTTCCGATAGGCCTTTTAGCATAAGTGGTTTAGTCTGGTATCGGATTAAGAGATCGATTCGTAGTGTCGACGATAAAACTTCGAAAAAAAAAACAACTTTCCTAAGTTTATGATACCAATGGCCCTGTTGGAAAAGTTTGGCAGTCAAACTTTTGTTACGAACACTGAAGTCAGCCAAATGATTAGACACTCTTGGAAACCGAATAAGCTTAGGAAAACACACCATAAAAGGGGGCACGAGGAACGTCGCCATCCGAAAACGGGAAATCTACAATATCAAAATCAAAATAATCGTGTTTGTCATAAATATTAGATAAAACAAAACCGTTAGAAATTAGTAAATACAAATCTAAAAATGCGACTTCAGTATCAGTAGAGTTAGCTTTGTTCAAGTGCAATTTAGTAGGATAAATTTGAATGACCATTCTTTCAAAGTAAGGATTGTCGATATTCAAAATGTCGTCAAATATCTGGAAGTTGAGTGTGAAACTTCAACAATATCAGCCTGTGTATCATCAGAAAGAGACATCATAATAACTCTTTTATAACACACATAAAACAATCTGCAAATCTGCTACAAGAGGAGAAGAAATAGTAACCATTGGAATTCCCACAATTTGTCTGTGTAACTTAATGCCAAATCTAATGAAAATGTTGTTTAAAAGGTATGATATTGCGTCACAAACGTTTTGAAAAGACCAATGTTCAAACGGTTTTTGGCCATCAAAGGTAAATAATGCATTCCTATCATTACAAACTAGATAAGGGGAACCTTCTTTTTGAAAACTGTTCTCAATTACATCTGTAAGTTTTCTTTGATTAGATTATGGGGCAAAGTTGCATAAAGCATAGCAAAATGTCATATGTTGACAAACTGGACGCGCGAAATCCTCTTGACTTAAGTTATTTCCGTACCATGTGTTTAGTTGGCCAAAACGAATTCCTGCCTGATCTTTCATAAACATTTTCACAATATCTAATTACATGAGTTTTAATAACAATAAGGCGAGAAGTTACTAATTTAGACAGTTCATTAGTGATAAAGAGCTTGAATTTGTGAAAAACCTTGCTTTATATGTTTTTTTTTTTTTTTTTTTTTTTTTTTTTGTTTGTTTTCTTTTTTTTATGAAGCTATGGAGCTTAGGTAAACGATGCATCGTAGGGAGCTTGTCTTTTGTTTTGCTCTTCCTGAACATGAACAGAAAACTTCAAGGCTGCGCTAAAATGGTTAGACTGGCCGAAGACAGTTGACCTTCCGAAGTCTCTTTATAGGCCTTGGTGCCGCTCAGTTCAAGTTTCAGTGTATAAATCTAATGTAGCCGTCAAACAACGACTACGTTATTTTCGGCCTTGTCAGTCACTTCAGTTAAATGAACTCGAATTTGATCCGCATTATGATCACAAGGTGTTTATATGCAAACCATAATGTTTCAGAATATTTAGCATAGCCAGAGAATGTGATAAAGGACTTTGCTATTTGATATTTCCTACAGTACTCAGTAGTTCTGTAAGTGGACAGCGAAAGTCCTGATTACAAAAACACGCCTACTTAAATATATAGAAAATTTCACCTCCAAAAACTGAAAATTTTCTGATAAAAAAACTGATATATTTTAATATTTCTGCTCAAACTTATATTGTGGTACTCGTTAGAATCGCCTTGACGAGGCGGTTCTAACAAGTACTTATAATCTATGTTTTCGAGCAAAAATAAGAAAAATAATGTATGCCCCTCTAAACTCCAGGTTTATTATATAAAAGTGTAGTTTAAAAGGGGGAGTGTCAAAATTACATAGGCATGTTTTCGTGGTGTGATCAGACTGCGTGTATGCTCATACTGATATGATCCTCTGCTGTCCACATATGTCTCAAAGGCACCGTTCTCCATGGCGCGGCTCATTCATAATCGATAGACAGCGGTGTCTTTTCGACATTTATTATTGTTGTCTTGTTTTATTTTTTATAATCAATACATTCAATAAGCAGTTCTGGGAGAAATTATTTTGCCACACACACAAACTGAAACCAAAACAAACATATTCATTAAGGACTCCTAGTTAGCTCTTAAACCTTCGTTCATGCTCTATGCTGAAAATCATGCATTTGTAGCGCGAACAGCTAACAAATTGATAAGTGTATATAGCCTGGTCGGGATCTTTGTTGATCTCTTCTTGTAACTGTCTGTCTTTCGTACAGTGCGACTTGAACCTTCTGATATGTACGCCAAACGAGCCTCAAATCAGCCTGTGCATCCGCGTAGTTGGATTAATCTTCGTTGTCCACATGAAGAAACTTTGTACACGTGGCTATCCAAAATGCGCCCAGTGATGGTTCTGGCAGGCTGGCCAAAATCCGCTGGGCGCACATGTCCGAGGCTACATATTCGGATATTGCGGCTCAGTTGACTTCAACTGTTCATTTTGACGGGCGTCATGCCATCAAAGCCACATTAATGAGCATCACGAAAACATACCTACATAATTTTGATCCCCTTAAACCCCATTTTCATATAGTAAAACTTGGGTTTACAGGCGTATACATTATTTTTCTTATTTCTGCTCAAAAACATAGATTGTGGGTACTCGTTAGAACTTTCGTAATGAATTGTTCATTTTGTCGGACATCATGCTGTCAAAGCCACATTAACTTGTGTATGATTTGATCCGTTTTCAATATACCGGGTTTACGCTTATGCGACTACAAAACGAATATTTCATGAGTTAATGAAAATATATGGTTTACATGCACTTTCTTATGTAAGTAAAAAAAAAAAAATAATTTACTCTGTGGAATGTACTATATAACTGAGACGCAAGGTCAGATAACGTACTTTCCCTCATCCGCACAGTCCGATCAGAGTTTTCGTTGTCTCCATGAAGACACTTTGCATCCTCGGCTAACCAAAATCATTACGAAACAAGCCTATTCAAATATATTGAAAATTTTACCTCCAAAAAACTGAAAATTTTCAGATAAAAATCTCCGATATTTGTCGTATTTCTGCTCAAAACATAAATTGTGGGTACTCGTTAGAACCGCCTCGGCGAGGCGGTTCCAACGAGTACCCACAATCTATGTTTTTGAGCAGAAATTAGAAAAATAATGAAAACCCCTGTAAACCCCAGTTTTACTATATAAAAGTGGGATTTAAGGGGGTCAAAATTATGTAGACATGTTTTCGTGATGATGAGCCCACGGAAGAGTCTGATCAGACTACACGAATGCGCAATTATCCGAAGGTAGTTTTTTGACGTTGCAGCTTATTTCTCCTACAGTCTAAAGCTTGTTTTCCTATGAAAACTACACATCACGAAAACACGCCTATATAATTTTGACCCCCTTAAACCCGAATTTTATGTAGTAAAACTAGGGTTTACAGGGGTTTGCATTATTTTTCTTATTTCTGCTCAAATACATAGATTGCGGGTACTCGTTAGAACCGCCTCATCGAGGCGGTTCTAACGAGTACTCACAATCTATGTTTTGAGCAGAAATCTGAAAAATATCAGATTTTTTTATCTGAAAATTTTCATTTTTTGGTGGTCAACATTTCATTATATCTGAATAGGCATGTTTACGTAATGAAATGAATAAATAAAACAGAGATTATGACTGCCATTATTTAAACACTAAATAGGATTGCTTATTTCTCAATTTCCGCAAAGAGAGAAAACGTTTGACTTTCTGTTTGCTTACTGCACTAAATTCCTTCTGAAAAGGGGTCTACTCTAAAACGTGTTGATCTCAAGTTTTGCTAAGCATATGTCTGAAGGGACATTTTCTAATGCTGGGGTTCACGCGCACGCACGCACGCAAGCACACACACACACACACACTACATTGCAGGTTTATAGCAGGGGCGGATCCTGGATGACTTCGGAGGGAGGGTGGAGATCAAATTGGTCCTATTCCCGTCTTTACTTAACGTACTCTACATGCCTGAACAAACTGTGTAGACCCAGATTAGATGTCGAAGAACGTGGTGTCTTATCAGGTCTACACTGTTTGCTACTTATCCAGCAATTTTACACGCATTCATTGGTAGTAAAACGGATATAAGCTGGCTTTAAGTGCCGTGTGGCGGCCGTAAAATGTATACTTGTACTTCACCACAGTGCATATTAAACTGTTGTTTCCTTTGGCCTCATTGAGCCGATTCTGGTTACTATCAAGATCGGATACCGCTGAAGCCGGTGCTCTAGGCGGGTGGGTTGGGGTGCGTATACAGTCTTGCAAACTACAATGCTGTATATGAAAATACTTAATAAAACCGAATCTCCGATTTTCGTTATTTTGTGTATTTTTAGCTTTTAAAGGCCATCTTTTAGATCTTCATTTTACTTCACTGCAGCTGGTGTGAAGTGCCATGTTGCAGACGTAAAATGTCTCCCCTTACTTCATTGTAGACCAGATTATATTCTTATTTTCCTAGAGTTCTTAGTTACTTTGAAAATCGAATACTGTTTAAGCAGGTGTTAGGGGCTAATACAGCCTGGCAAATTACACCCATCACGAAAACACTCCTATATAATTTTGACCCCCTTAAACCCCACTTTTATATAGTAAACTGGGGTTTACAGGGGTATACATTATTTTTCTTAAAAACATAGATTGTGGTACTCGTTAGAACCGCCTCACCGAGGCGGTTCTAACGAGTACCCACAATCTATGTTTTGAGCAGAAATATGAAAAATATCAGTATTTTTTATCTGGAAATTTTCATTTCTCGATGGTAAAAGTTTCAGTATATTTGAATAGGCATGTTTTCGTAATGGATGTACATGAAGAGACTTAATAAACTCGTTTCTCAAATGTTTGCTCTTTTGTATGTTCTTAGTGTCTTAAGGCAATCTTTTGGATTTTCACTTCATTCGCTGCAGCTGATCTTAAGTGCCGGCACGTGTGGCGGCCGTCGTCATAGTGCAGATTATAATTTTATTGTTTTAGAGGACAATGAACCTATCCTGGTTACTTTTAAAATCGTATACCGCTTCAGCCGGATTTGGAGCGCGGGGTTGGGCGTGGGGGATGGGCTGGGGCGTACAGCCTCGCAAACTATATTGGGGTATATTTAGAGACTGAATAACCAGAGTCTCCAATTTTCGTTGTTTTCTGTGTTCTTTATGTTCATAGGTAACCTTAAAGATTTTCAATTTACTTCACTGCAGCTGGTTAAGTGCCGTATGCATTACGAAAACATGCCTATTCAAATATATAGAAAATTTCGCCTTCAAAAACCGACAATTTTTCAGGTAAAAAACTCAGATATTTTTCATATTTCTGCTCGGCGAGGCGGTTCTAACGAGTACCCACAATCTATGTTTTTGAGCAGAAATATGAAAAATAATGTATACCCCTGTAAACCCCAGTTTTCTATATAAAAGTGGGGTTTAAGGGGGTCAAAATTATATAGGCGTGTTTTCGTGATGGGGGTTTGTAAAATGTTTTCCCGTTCTTCATCATAATGCAATTATATTTTGATTTCCTTCCGGATCATTTAGCCCATTCTGGTTACTTTAAAAATCGCATACTGCTTAATCAAACTACACTGCTGTATATGTAAATACTTAGTCTCCGATTTTCGTTTTTTTCTGTTTTCATTGTTTCCAATGGCAACCGTTTAAATTGTTAACTTCATTGTAATTGGCGTTAAGTGTCGTGTGGCGGCCGTTTTTATTCCGTACTACATCATAGTGCAGATTGCACATTTTTTGTTGTTTTTTTTTTTATTTCCTTTGATATCATTGACCACATTCTGGTTACTTTCAATACCGCTTAAGCTGGTGCAGAGGGGCATACACTATATTTAAACTCTCCGTTGTATATTAAAAGACTCTATACAACCGAGTCCCCGCTTTCTATTCTTTTCTGTGATATTTATTTTCCCAATGGCAACCGTTAATAGTTTTTACTTTATTGTTATTGGCGTTAGGTGCCGTGTTGCGGCCGCAAAACGTTTCCACGTAATTCATCATAGTGCAGATTACATTTGTATTTCCTTTGGGATCGGGATCATTTAACCTATTCTGGTTTCTTTCAAAACCAAATATCACTTACGCCGGTGCAACAGGGACGTATACTACATCACAAACTACACTTCTATATATGAAAAGACTTAATAAAACCGAGTCTCAGATTTTTGTTCGTTTCTGTGATCTTTGTTTCAAAGGCAACCTTTTAGATTTTAATTTTACTTCACTGTTACTGGAGTTAAATGTCGTGTGGCGGCTGTAAAATATCTACCATTACTTAATCAAAGTGCAAATGTATGTTTTTATTTCCATTGTGATCATTTAGTCTATTCTGGTGAATTTGAAAATCGCAAACTGATTAAGCCGGTACGTCAGGGGCGTATACAACCTCTCCAACTACACTGCTGTATACGAAGAAATCCCATAAAACCTAGTTTCCGAGTTTTGTTATTTCCTAAGTTCTTTGTTTCCAAACACAACCGTTTCATTTTATTTCAATGCAGCTGGTGTTAAGTGGCGTGTGGCGACCGTAAACTGTCTTTTCGTACTTTATCATTCTATTTATTATATTTTTATTTCCTTTGGGATCATTGAGCCCATTCTGGTTACTTTGGAACTCGAATAAACCGGTGCCAGGAGGCGTATTCGGCCTCGCAAACTACATGTACAGAGACTTAATAAAACCGACATTCCGATTTTCGACTTTTATTTCCAAAGTTAGCCTCTTAGATTTCCACTGAAGAGAAGTATAAGGCAAAGAGTAAGGATTGAAAGGACACCCTGGATAATATCCCGAGGCATCGTGAGGAGTGGTGATTGATAGGACACCCTGGATAATATCCCGAGGTATCGTGAGGAGTGGTGATTGAAATCGAATTTTATAACATCACGGAGTACCTGTTTTACAGTTAAATTGCATAAGTGGATCTGTTTAGACAAAAACTTTTATTCAGTGATTTTTATAACGGTCTATTAGCCGACACTGGAACCGTCAGATTGCCAAAGTTAGACCTGATTTTCACTTTTAAATGTCTATATGCAGCCATTCACTGTCATTGTCATTCAGCATCACGTGGAATGGATTTGTTCCCATGATAATAGGCATAGATTCTGTTGCTATTCTAACGGCGGGTATTACATGTAATTAACGCGAGCATAGCATTTGATATTTTTGGCGCTGACAGCATAATTTTTCATCTATTGCACTTCATTGCACACTGATCAGCTACATGTAAAAAGGGTAAGAGAAAAGCCCAAGGAGTGCCACTATCACAAGCCGCAACCCTCCCAGTCAGCATTCTACGTAAATCTATATCGGGCCGTCATCGGCCCGTCAGGGTAGCTGACGGGCCGATGACGGCCCGATGTAGATTTACGTAGAATGTTAGCTGGGCTTCCCAGGAAGCCTTTGAGCAACGAAAAGGAATTCAACTGATTTAAATTTTACCACTCTCTGGGCAGCAGACGGCAGATTTGTATTTTTTTAATATTCATAGAAAATAGGAGTTGATATTTTATGCAAATTTTCGCCGATAGTCTGCTGAAATTTCTATCCCGCATGTTTAGCGCTAAACGTTGAAGAGAAGTGAGTTCGTCAAGTAAATGTCTTTTACTAGTTGGTCTTAACTTGTATTTCAAATATGGGGTTGAGGATCGCCAGCGATGACCCATAAACGGGCGAATAAATTGTAACATTCTATTAACCTTCCAAATGCTAAAAATGACGGCCAATGAAAAGCCAAATTATTTGTTCTATTGTATTTACCCTTTAAGCGACATTTTGGTTTATTATTTTTATTTTTCAGAGAAAAAAGGACCTGGGATTTTATGTGAATCGTCTGCGGGCAGACAATTCAAATTAAATTTTGATTTGACCGCTAAGTACGTTGCTCAAAGTGCAAGTCAAGCTTTAGATCTCTTATTTTCAAAATGTTAATTAGCTGTAGGATTTCCCCACAATACTTATACAAAGACGTATGAATCTGTTGTATTTCCAGGTATTAATTATGGAGCTTGTATACAGGGATTTAAGTCTTATTCCTTTATCAATGCGGTGAAGAATAAGACTCAACGCTTTTTCTAGGGTGTGGGAAAGTATACCCCGCTGGCCGAGGTAACAGTGATATTGGCTAGGTACCAAACATTGTAAAGCAGTAGGTCTGTATAAGTCGCTTATCAGTAAGAATGTTCAGCGCCTCTAATACCAGAATAGCGCATTGCATGATTGGCATATGGAAAAGCTTCATCTCGATGCAGAAACTGGTTTTATATTGTACGCAAATGCTTCTCAGACTTGCAAATGAATGACAACTTAAACATACATCAACCAATAGGTAACACTATTGTCCAGAATGTTAGGACTGCCGTCATGGGGGAATTTCAAAATAAGCGGTATGAGAATGTTCACAATCCAGATGAACGTTCGGGACGGGACGGCAACAAGTTATGAACGTATGCACTGTTTTAGTCGAGTTTTTTAAGCTGAGGATCGCTGTAAAATGATAATACCACTCCGGCACCGTGTGGTTTTTGCCAAATTTCCTTGCAGAGCGGATCCGCTTGGCATTGAAACGGGGAGATTCGAAAATGAACCCCTGAATGAGCGTAAGTGGAGAGTGAGGAAGACGTATTATAAGACAACAAATTGTACGACGATCTAAGTTTTGACTTAGTAGGCTCTCAGCTATTGAAATTAATTTTTCATACATTTCAGAGAGAAAATAATATGTTATTTTTATTCTCCAGCTTGTCTATGACAACATTTGTAGCTAAGCCCTGTTTTAATATTTTACAAAAAAGAGAACATTTTGTCTGTGTAAATCTTTGATGTATCTTATGGCGTGTCTAACAGTTTCTGTCTCCTTTTTTAATTTTGTGTCTGGCCAGAACCCAATTCCGAGACCAAATCCGGCACAGGACCGACCGTACAGTTCGAAAACGGCGATATATGAATATACTATGATGCGAGTTGTTTTTCTTTCACTGGTTCCTAGACCTGGAGTTCGGTTTCGTGGGTGTCGGGTAATGCTTGATCCGGGACAGGTGAGCTATGTTTTTCGTGAAAAGCAGATAAGATGGTTCGTACGTTAAAGTATTTGTCAATGGGTGCTTGTACATATGTGAGAGTTGTGTGTGCATGGCAGAGAGAGAGAGAGAGAGAGAGAGAGAGAGAGAGAGAGAGAGAGAGAGGCGTCAGAGAAGGAATAAGGTCGTATCCAAAACTACTATGTGATAGTTATCTTATTTTTGTTCTTTAACGCCGGTGTCTTTGCATATATGCATATTTAAGCTGGTCTCTTAAATGCGCATTGTGTTGTTCCATAAATAGTCTTTTAGAATTCTTTAAAGAATGGCATGGTGCCTCGTTTTTATATGCGTACTGATTTAATGTATGATTGCATACATTATGTACCACGATGAGACTCAAATAAACTATTAAATCACTATAAAGTGTCATGTCTCGCCATTCACAGAAGCCGCAGGCATTAGTTAGGACGTCTGCCTTTCTGCGTCAGCACCCTACTGAGACACCTCTTCTAAGACTCGCGATGCAAGACAGCTGTAAACATCAAGCAGGAGATGTTTACTACAGCGAGTACCTCCATCACGAAAGCATACCTATATAACTTTGACCCCCTTTAACCCCTCTTTTATATAGTAAAACTGGGGTTTACAGGGGTATACTTATTTTCCTTATTTCTGCTAAAAGCATAGATTGTAGCTACTAACGAATACCCACAATCTAAGTTTAGAGCAGAAATATGAAAAATATCAGAATTTTTTATATGACAATTTTCATTTTTTTGCTGGTAAAATTTTCAGTATATTTGAATAGGCATGTTTTCGTAATGGCTTGAATGCAAAACGCCGCTAAGACAAATGAGATACAATGTTAGAAAACGTACCTTTGCAAAATATATAGTAAAAAAGAGCAAGAGGGCTGATAACCGGTGTCAATTTAAGGCATATTACTTCCGCTTTACAAAACCGGACAGTAAAATAACCACTTTTCGTTCAAAATACATTGTTTCTGGTTATAAGTCCTCCGACGTTGTAATCAAGATATGTAGAGCACTTACTGCATATACAAAAGGTAAGTTATCATGCCACATGCAGCAACAATGTTGAGATTATGGATAATACGATGGCACAGGCAACCTCTACAAACCGGTTTAGAAATGATTCATTGCATTACAGTGCTAGTTCTGTTTTGCCTAGATTTGATAAGAAATTATGCGATGTTGCACCTTGATTCCGTCCACGTTACTACTTGTTTGATATACAGTTATGTTTCGGACCTTTAGACCTTACAGTATGTAAGAGATCTACCAAACTGTTGTCTTTGGTCTTACAGCACGTGATACTGTTTACTTTAATTGCCTCTGTACACACAATTTGTCAATATCAATGCTTTTGGGAATATAACTGAACTTACGCTCTAGGAATAATATGTTTTAACATGAAAACTCGGCATCTTGCAACTTCAGTTACATATAGCACATTCTTTCGATACAGAAACTCCATTTATTTATTTAAATTCAATCCACGCTTTCAGATGGATATTAGTCCGATGACCAATAAACACTGTATTTAATTTGCTTCTACCGCTGTTTCACACTGATTTACAGATTTTGAAGAAGACATATTGAATAACTTAGCAACAAACGTCACGTCATAAGAAACGTTTCCACGTTAATAGCGTTTTCGGTAATTGAATATCTCAATTGGTATTCATATATAGCCATATACGTACCTGCTCGTGTGTATATGAACATACATTGTATTCATATAGTCTATTTATAGAAACTAATTAACATCTAGTTTGCGATCTTAACATATTACCATTATCTAAGCATACAAAATGTACATTGTATGTATGCAACAACGTTACTGAATTTGTTTATGTTTTACGGCCCAGTCAACCCATTGGGATCATGTCGAGTGCGGTCAGTTCGCCTAACCATACTTTTACTGGGCAGGCTTAGTCCTCTAAGCGGTTAACCAGTATTGTGCACATTCTTTAGCCAGAAACTGAAAACTGCCCCTCTTGAATCAGCGGAAGTGAGAGAATGACCGTAGAAAATATTTCATGATCAATCTCCACGAAAGAATGTTGCCGATCCGGCGGGGGTCGAACCCGCAAACTCCTGATCATTAGTCGGACGCGCATCCAACTGAGCCACCTAGGCCGGCTCGTTATGGAATACCCTGATGGCACCACACTCATTTAAATGTATATATCTCGCAAAAAGTAAATAAATAAATTTATTAATTAAGCCACAGCCTGGTAGTTTTAAAGCCAACAGAATTATAAAACAGGTGGTAATGTGAGCCAACGGATAAACGGCCACCGGGGTGATTGGAAACACAAGCGGTTTGAGAGGTCTCCTGCCGCAGAACACTTATATTCACCAGAACATGATTTCCTTAAACACCCCTCGCTTTGTTGCTTAGATCATAACCCGGAGTGGACAGCTCGAACTAGGAAAGCTCGAGAGAGCTACAGGATCCAACGTCTGAACACTCTACGGCCATATGGTATCAACAAAGGCGACCAGTAGAGGATACAAACGTTCCTTAGTCAGGGCATGCGGCAGCTTATGTTGAACGTTTTGTTCATGTGTTTTTCCGGAATCACAGCCTAAGTTGGGCATATTTTCCTAGAGTATTGGTGCGAAACACTCAGTTTGGGTTCTGTCCCTTTCGGTATAAGGTTTATAGCGCATACATTCCGTATATAGGAACAGTGGTGTTGACAGGCAAGGTAAGCTTGTTTCCTTTTGTTCTTTGTGGAAGTACAGTTTTTACAGTTAAGGAAGGTGAGTTTTTTTTTTCTTTTTGAACGCTGTGTTTATCGTGCAATGTATGCATTTCACATATACCCAAACTCGCTCAGTTGTCAAGTCGCAGCGGGTGTAGAAATTGGGAGGAAGTTTGCTTGATGCACATGAACTAATGATGAACTAATGACCTGTGTAGCTGCCTTTTCTGATATGCACTCAGTCGCACCCTTAAAGACAAATACTCGCTAGTGAATCACACAATGTTAGTGTTTTATTACGATTGAATAGCTTCAAATCATTTTATGGAATTACGTATCAACACGAAGATTATGCCATGGCGCCATTTGGATAAATTTATGTCTAACAGATTAGTTTATATTGATATATTTAGCTGCAACGTCAGAAAACTTACCTTCGAACTTGTACGCCCAGTGAAGATTCAGATCCGCCTGCGCATTCGCGCAATCTGATCAGAATCTTCACTGGGCACATTTTGGATAGCAAGGATGCAAATTGCTTCATTCGGACAATAATGACTCTGATCAGATTGCGCATCAGCGCAGGCTTATTTGAGTCTTTATTGAGCAAACATGTCAGTATTTAAAGTCTATTTCCTCATGTTGGGGCACATATTAAGTAATCATCTTTTACTACAAAGTACAAAAGTGTTTTTAGTTACTAATAAAAAGCAATAAAATAGCCACTGTAATAATTTAGAATCGATGGAACTGTTACAGACTAGGGAAACAAATCGATGTCACTGCCATATTCATACATTTCAGTTAATGAGCGACTTTTTTTTCATGACACTACTGGTTCGTGGTCGGAGACCCGTAAATACTAAAAGTAAATGAAATTACATTTCTAAGTGAGCATTTAAAATATTTATATAAATAGTACTCGTAGATCCGTTATGAAAAATTAGTTTCAGTGTTCCAGGAAAGAAAGTATAAAGCATCAATAATTTTAATGCTCAGCCAGAATTTTCACAATTCCTCAAAAAAGGTAAGAGAAAAGTCCAGGGAGTTTACAATCACAAAACGGAGCCCTTCCCTGACACCAAGAGGAAACAGACAATAGCAAACAAGCGCAAATCGAACAAACGTACGAAAAAACACTAAGAGTAGCTGTCTCTTCCCCAACCGAGGTAATCGCAATGCCAAAAGGACTGAAAAACACAAGAACAAAATAACAGAAGGTAAGACAAAAAACAAATCGCCTCGTAGAATAACTCACAAAGCAACAAAGAGTAAGACTGACACCGGGACCACCGCCTTAGAACGGTCAGTAGAATAAACCACCGAGGAGGTGTGGATGGGGGTGGGGGGGGGGGGAGGTGGATGGGTTAAAGCACTTTTACAGCTAGCCAACTTTACATTGGGTCCCGATGCTACTCTTAATACAGAAATACATAAAAATTCGGTTCGCATAAAGGCTCCAAACTCAGTCAGTGCATCAAAGCACAAATATTAAAATCAAATTAATCACAATGATAATCAAAGACTAATGGCTAATTCTACTGTATGAAAGAGTAAATGAAAACCAATAGATGAAACACGGCGGGCCAAGCCAAAGATATATCGTCAAGCCCCAACCTTATGGTTAAAGGTTTACGAAGAGGCTGCATTGAGTCTGAGGCCCCAACCGCCGTCGTGCAATTAAAGATTGAAGCATAGCCATCAACAATATTTGGGCTGACAACTAGGCATGCAGTCTGCCGCATAATATCTAGGCTATAGCCAATTATTTTATAAAGGTTAATTAGTTTTGCTGAATTGCTCCGAAAAGTTAGATTTTCCCACATTTTTTCTAAATCTGTACACTAAGTCACCGTAAAATTCTGGTTCCGATATACCTTGTTGCAGAAGTGTTTTCAGACTGACGCTATATTTTTCTACCAAGGCACTGTGTCTGCAATAAAATTTCGAATACGCATTACGAAGTGAAGTAACGATAACCCTGCCTAAGAAGTTTGGCAGTAAGGGCTTTATTACGGTAGTTAAAGTCACTGAGACTTGAAGAAGCTCTGGCGAATCTAATAAGTTGAGATATGTATACCCCAGATGAGGTACTCCGTGGGACATCGCCATCCAGAAAAGGGAAATTGACTATATCAAAATCAAAATCGTCCCGTTTACCATAAATTTGGTGGAAACTGTACCATTAAATATACATAGATTCAAATCCAAAAAAGGTGCCTCGGTATCGGAAGAATTGACTCTATTTAACTGGATTTCTGTAGGGTATATGCGGTCTACCAGTTAGTCAAAGTAATAACTGAAGGAGCATCTGGTTAGTTTTTATTATTACTATTTTCAGCGAAATGTCTATATCTCATGCATCGGTTGCGTTCGATCTGGATCTACATTGTTTCCAACATCCCTTTTGTGTATAGAATGCTAGGCTTAAATGGATTAAAAGCAAGAGACCCTTAAGCCTAAGAATGCATGCTTTTTTTAACAGGTGACAGACTAAAGATATCTTTTTAATATTTCCCAGAATATTGGCTTTGACAGTTCATGTCAATTTTCAGTCATTTTCTTAGCAAATATTAACAATATTTTAAATGTGTCGTGTCCAAAATCTGCTTAGAGAGTGGTAAAGCCGTGTCGAGTGAAAATATATTTTGGGGGTTTGGTAAATATCTGAGCAGTCTGATCAGAGCCGTTGTTGTCGCTGAGATCATTGCATAATGTAACATGAATCAACGGATATTAGAGGTCTTGATGAGAATGTTTGTTTGATTTGAAAGAGTGCAATGCGCATAAGGTATAAGACACCTGTTGCCTTCGGTATTGTCGTATTTATTCTAGGTATTCGGATACACCGTAACTTCTTATCATAAATCTCTTAAAACAACACAACATTCCGAAGTATTGATCATGGATCAGTGTGGATCCCCGAAGTACTAGTCCATTTAAACACATACTTCTGTTTTTTTTTTTTTTTGTTTTTTTGTTTTTTTTTCAACAGCTGGTTTAGAGGCAACCATTGTAGAACCTGATCAGACCCCACGTTATGCGAATCTGTTCTGCGTTTGCACAGCTTGCTTAGGGACTGTCGTTCGAATACTTAGGGCAAATGCAATGCACGTTGTATTCAACCGGGTCTCTCATGTAATGTAGGTACCAGTTACTTGTAAAAAGAAAAAAAGCAAAAAAAAAAAAAAAAAAAAAAAAAAAAAAAATAAATAAAAAATAAAAAAAATAAACTACCAGTTTAAAAAACAAACAAACAAAAAACAAAACAAAAAAAAAAAAACAAAAAAACACCATGTCCTTACAGAGTTCGTTATCGATCAAGCTGATCTCGATCTGCACTGTTTGTCATTCAGTATGTGAATTTGTATCAACGGCCTGGATCAAGTAGTCTGATTGGCTGAAATTTAGAAGTGGGCGGGGCATCTTAATTTATTCAGCACAAGTATTAAGATTCTTTTACAAGAAGTATATATATATATATATATATATATATATATATATATATATATATATATATATATATATATATATATATATATATATATAAGGGAAATTAAATGTAAAATATTTGTGTAAAATATTTTTCTGAAGTGTTTGCTTAAAGTGTTTGCCCTAATATTCAAACAGAGAAGCCTCAGTTAATAGTGAAGACCCAGCCTAGATGCCAATACTCTATGCCAATCATCGATAGGATAGTGAATACTTCTTACCTTTGCTTCTGCTCCATAAAACCGAACCTGATATGTTCGTTTATTTTGATGTTCTGCTTTTTATTCCAGAAGATGTCTTCTTTTTAAAAAATACTGTTCTTATTTAAGGTCAAGTATGAAAAAGTATTTCGGCATCTGCATTTTATGGCTAAATACGGCAAAACGACTTTGGCCAGCAATACATTAAACAAAAATGCATTGGATAACAAACAAAAACTCGTTTGTTTGTGTTTCCTCACGGTTTTTCATATGTTTGGATCATTTCATTTCTCTCTCTCTCTCTCTCTCTCTCTCTCTCTCTCTCTCTGTCTGTGTGTGTTTGTGTGTGTTATTCTGATAAAGAAAATTAACCATAAATTCCAAAATTTGAAAGAAAACATATCTGGTGTGTAACAGACGTAGAAAGGGCAGACACCCAAATACGATTAATGAAAATCGCTGTTTGCTTTTTTATTCAGACAGTTTAAATTTGCAGAGTGGCATTATCTGTCTGTGTAGTCTTGCTGAAAGTTTTTAAATTACGAATATGCCTAGATAGATAAGACCCCAATGATTGTTTTCTGTTCTGTCGCAGACGCATTATGCACTTTAAACAAAATTATTGCAATATGTAGCCAAATCAGAACACAATAAATTGCACTGAGTGACTAAATCTGTTTGACAACGTTTGTTACATATACCGTGTTTCCTTTAAGTTAAATTCCCTTTACAAGTCTTATACCCTAATGTTCCTCTATAATATATATGAAAAGTCGGGGTACGCAAGAGTCTACAATAACAGGACTTACTTAGCGATTTAGATAGTTCCCTACTTTATTTACGTTGTGTTTGCTTATCATTAGAGTGTTACATTCCCAAAATCTATTCTAGTGTAGCCGTAATTTTGTCACTTAACTTTCATGAAGTTGACATGCCATGGATTTGTACAGTATACTTCACACAGGCATGTGAATGTAATGAAAAAAATACTCGCCCCCCTCCCCCACCATCCCACCCCACCGCCCCCCTCCCCATTCACGCCACATACACTCACACGCACACACCTGGAGGTAATACATTATGGTATCAATCAATCATTGAGCTGACAAAAAACATGAGTACACAACTGGCTGGCTTCACCGGTTACTGCAAATATCACTGCAATTATAAGCTTGCTCTTTAAACAACCGACGTTTTGCCCGAATTATCGACTAAACAAATGTGTTGATACAAAATTGTAATTAAACTTTACTATTGTCAGGGCTAATTCAGCAGACAATAAATTGAAGATTGTTTTGCATGAAATGTCAAAGCCTGTTTTTGCTACTGCAACTGTCACTGCAAAATAAGCAAAACTACAACTCTTTAAACAACCGACGTTTCGAGGGTTGAGCGCAAGACTATGGTAACTCAAACATATTTTTGAAACCCTTGTTTAGGGGCAACTTGGACCCCTTTGTGAACAATGCAAATTTAGGTGCCATTGCTCATACGAGCAATAGCACCTAAATTTTCATTGTTTACAGAAAGAAATGTCGTAATCTTCATAATGCCTTCATGGTGAGGAGATTAGGTTTGGGGAAAAACAACCATCTGACTTACGCTAGTCTTGCTCTCAACCCTCGGTTTGCCAGAATTATCGGCCGTTAAACAACAACATTTGCCAGTAACGTCTCAACAACATTTGCCAGTAATTTTAATTTTATATCAAGACGTTACTGGCAAATGTTGTTTAACGGCCGTTAATTTTAATTTTATATCAAGACGTTACTGGCAAATGTTGTTGTTTAACGGCCGATAATTCTGGCAAACGTCGGTTGTTGAAAGAGTTGTAGTTTTGCTTATTTTGCAGTGACAGTTGCCGATCTCTGGGCAACTTTAGCCGATGTTGAATTTATAATAAGTTTCCTTTTTCCCAGAAAGTAAGTCTCCTTGACAATTGCCGTGAAATGTCAAAGCCTATTATTGGGGACAAATCCGTTAAAAATATATCAAACTCTAGTCAGTTGAAATATTTAGCCAGCATGTAGAGCGTTAGATTGTAATTAAGCATCTCCCTGAACGATTCAAGTCTGATATAGCTTGTTTGTTGCTAATTACTGAACTTCAAATGGATCGAATATTGATTTTGCAATTAGACCAAGTAAAATCCGTTAATTATTTCCATAAACTTGATTTCGTCTTTTTTTCAGTTGATACTCTTGAGAGCCACCATATCACACAGAAACTGTTAAAATGGACCGCCGCCTGACAAAAAGGCCCTTAGGGCATATACGATTTGAGAAGCCCCAGACGACTCTGCACAGACACGAGTCGGATCAAGATCTTTGCTACATGTAGTAGCCCTATATCTTCAACAAGGTCCCTATATTGTTTAGGCGAACAGTGAAGATCAAGACCAGCCTGCGCATTGGTCTGGAACTTCGCTGTTCACATATGTTCTATGGTCCTCTTTCTCAGCCGCCTATGCAAATGACATCTCAATTACAAAGTTACCTAAGAAAAACACAGCCGTAAGACACAGTCTTTCAAGGTATAAATAGGAGAGAACTAATGAATGCGAGGCATATGCTCGTAAAGACAACTAATATATTGAAAATTACCGGCGGACAACAAAGAAGACGCATTGAAACATCCATTTAGTAGTACTGTTACTAGGAATTTGATTTTATATTAGTGGTAGTGCACTGGGGTGTTGGCATATATCGATATAGTATAGATGAAAATCCTCAACTGTGGAAATACCAAAATCACGAAGCCCAGGTGTAGTGTCCGAGTGTTAGGCCAACACTAGAGTCCCTGGATTTAACCACAATAAAAGTAACTCATTTAAGATTATATACTTTTATTATACTGTATATGGAACTAGTACAAGAACAATGCATTCGGTAAGTGACCAGCTTTACTGCTACTTTAATACTGATGCTATCAAAGAGGCAAATATAATTATAAATAGCCAGGTATGTATTTTATGCTAGAGGCTCTGTAAAGGGTTTACTACAGTATATACTGGCAATATACTACATCCCTTTCCTTCTTCTTTTTTTTTTTTTTTTTCAAAAGAACCGATGCAAAATATTCCCAGTATACGGTAATCAAACAAGAAATACATCAGTTTACCGGTTTATAGTTATATGGCAACTCTAATTAGCAAGCAGCTCCAATTTCTGATTATAACCGTAAACATAGTGATACTGACATAACACTATCATGAAAACATTATTTCGAATACGCCTTTCTAAGATTTCGGACAGTTAATGGCTTAATAATTATTCCTGATAATCTGTGTCTTGTGTTCACATGATAACAATAAAATAATGTCTTGCACTATCTCAGAGCCTCTGATAAAGTCAATTAACGTACTTCAGCATGTCCAGTTTATGAATGAATTAATGAATGAAAATATCTCCAGCAGTCTAGTTCACACAGTGATTGGAATTTAGATAACTAGTACATTCACCTTCTATTGTAAGAGTTTGTCCTTGAATAGCAGTTTGAATTTAGGTGAACAAATATTACTCCCTTTTCTGTCTTTTTTTCAATAATCAAAATGTAGCAAACTCATATTAAATGAATTTAAGAATAAATGAATATTATGATGCATGCACATGGGTAACATAATACAATGATTACACATAAAATATCCTTTATTCAACATTTGAATCTCTGACGTTTCTGGCCCCTCAACAGTCTTTATTTCATTATGAAATCCTTGAATTTTTCTGGTACCTTCCTTTCTCTCTCTGACCTCAAATTGTATCGCTTTACAGGTGTTGAACTCGTAGAAGACTTTGTAATAGGCTCATTTATTACTGTTTCTGGCACATTAACACTATTTTGATCATTCAAAGCTGGTGTAGTCAAAGACGAATACGGTTCCGTATCAGGCTCAGTTGATATATCAACAGAAAGTTCGGGTTCTGCACGCGATGCCTGCCTATCTGAGGTTCGCTTGAACTTTTTAACGTGCGTAACATTTCGCCTATATTTCACCCCCTCGTCTGACTCTACAAGTACACTGTTTCCCGTTTTATTCAACACCTTGTACAATTTAGGCTTGAACTGGCTTTGAAATTTGTTCTGCATGTCTTGTTTCATGAGAACATCATCTCCCGATTTTATTTCGCTCTCGCGCGCATTTTTACGATTATCGCTGTATACCTTGCCCTTTTCTTTCTGCTCGGCATCTCGGTCTCGCATTTCCTGATCATATTCTGTATAACTGGACAAATTGGGTAACTTTGTACGAATGTTTCTTCGATAAAGCCCCTCGGCAGGGCTAACCCCTGTTACTGAGTGAGGCGAACTGCGATACATGAGTAAGTAATGATCTAATTCTGATTTCCAGTCGAGTTTTTCTGTTTGTGCAATTTTGATACGCTTCAGAATTGACCTATTTTCGCGTTCGACTTGACCTTGAGCTGGACTCCAATATGGACTTACTCTTCTGTGATATATTCCGGTTTCTTTCATGAAATTAGGAAATGTTGACTTTGGAAAATACTAGCATTGTCTGTCTGAATTAAAAGTGGCAATCCATGCATAACAAACATTTTCCACATTGCTTTCGTAATATTCTCTGTAGCTATGTTTTTCATGAAACTGTCAATTTCGAAAAATCTACTATACAAATCTACCAAAACAAAAACATAATTTCCATCAGGTAAAGGTCCTAACAAATCTCCTGATAAATGTTCCCACGGACCCGAAGGAAGTTCTGTTCGCGTCATGGGTTCAGGTTTAGATGGCTGACTAACCATTTGACAACCAAAACATGTCTTGCAAATATTTTCGATTTCTTTGTCCATTCCTGGCCAATATACCACGGTTCTTAACCTTCTTTTCATGCTAACAATTCCTGGATGCCCATCATGACCTAATATCAAACACCGTTCCCTTAATGCTTTGGGAATTACAATTCGAGTACCCCTCAAAACTAGCTTACCTATCGCGGACAATTCGCTACGTACGGGTAAGTATTCCTTATATGTTAATTTATCCCATTTCCCGTTTAACAAGCATTCACGCACGGCTATCAGCTCCGGATCATGATCTGATACTCTTTCGATTTCACGCGTAGTCATAGCTACCGGTGTCGATTCACGTGCTACAAATTTTACATACTCGTCTGACTCGACAATTTTCGACATGTCATGTTTCGGCAAGGCCTCTGTCTTGCTTAATAATCTACTTAGGGTATCTGCTATATTCTTTTGGCCACTTATGTACCGGACTTTGAATTTATACGACTGTAAACGTAAAACCCAACGCTCAATCCGTGCACAGGATTTCGACCTTGACCTTGGAGAGAATATCGTCTCCAGCGGTTTATGATCTGTCAAAAGTTCGAATTCTGAACCATAAATCCAAGCATGAAATCTCTCGCAAGCCCAGACCAGACTTAGCGCTTCCTTTTCGGTCTGCGTATACCGTTTTTCTGTATCAGTTAAGCTACGGCTTGCATAACAAATGACTCTATAATCTTCCCCTTGCTTCTGAGTTAATACTGCACCCAGTCCTACTGGACTAGCATCTGCTATGACCTGTGTTTCAGCATTTTTATCATAGTAACCTAGTGTTTTCGCATTTGCTAAACACTTTTTGAGCTGATCAAACGAATCTTGCTCAGCCTGACCCCATTTGAAAATTGCATTCTTATGTGTAAGTTTTCGTAACGGTTCCGAAATGGTCGCAAGATCAGGTATGAATCTGGCGTTATACTGAACTAACCCTAACCAGCTACGTACCTCAGATACGCTTGTAGGTTCTCGCGCATTCATTACTGCAGAAACCTTAGCCTCGGACGGTCCGACTCCGCATTCTGACAACACCATGCTCATAAATTCCAATTTTGGCATATTGAACTGACATTTTTCACGATTTAACGTAATTCCCTTTTCTTGCAACACATTTAGCACTTTTTCTAGCCTTTTATCATGCTCTTGCTGATTCGGCGCATGCACAATTATATCATCCAATATATTTTGGACTCCTTCACATCCCTGTAGAATCTGTTGAATGACTTTCTGGAACATTTCAACCGCACAGCTAATCCCAAAATTTAAACGCTTGTATCGGTAAGGTCCCTTGTGTGTTATGAACGTGGTTATCTCCCTTGCCTCAGGTTTTAGCTCGATCTGGTGATATGCCCACTTGATATCAATTTTACTCATAACCCTTGATTCGTTCATGTCCTGGAGTAATTCGTCAATCGTAGGAATAAAATGACGTACCCGTTTAACCGATTGGTTCGCTTGGCGCATATCTACACATAAACGTATGTCCCCTCCAGGCTTTGGCACAACAACAACTGGCGAAACAAATCGACTTGGTTCATTTACTCTTTCAATAATATCCAATTTTTCAAGCTCATCCAGCTTATTACCAAGCTTTTCTCTCAGATTGAAAGGAACCCGTCTTACGTTTTGGATAACTGGTTCAACATTTGGGTCGATCGGAATGTCAAGCTGAAAATCCTTTAACTTTCCAAATCCCTCGAAACATTTTGGGTATTTATTAATGATTTGGTCTTTTGTCATTGACTGAGTATCCAACGAATTTACAACAGATGGTCCGATTTTCAACAGTCCAAGTTTAATTGAAGTGTCTCGACCCAGTAATGGTTTTCCCTGTCCTTCTATTACTAAGAACTCAATATCCTCCAACATTTTGTCCCCATGGCTCACTTCAGACCAAAATGTCCCAGCCACCTTAAGTGGTTGTATACTTCCATATGCATATATTTTCTTTGTCTGTGTGCTTGATTTACATTTAATTTTCATGCTTTTCAATCTTTCCCATGTTTCTCTGTCTATGATGTTACAACTCGCACCTGAATCTATCAGCAATTCCAAATTTACACCTCCTACTTTCACCAAGATTTTCGAATTGTTACTGTCATGGTCATTTGACACTACAAATGTATAGTCTCCACTTTCTTGATCACTATTTTCGTCAACTTGTCTAACTTTCATACGCCTTGTTTTATTCTTTTTCTCTCCTTTCTTTTCCCTAAAAGTTTGTGTTCTACACATTTCCTGAAAATGGTTAAACTGCTTACATTTTCTGCATTGTTTTCCTTTTGCAGGACATTTGGGGTCTTTTCTCACATGTCCTTCAAGCCCACAGCTATAACAAATTACCTTCATTGGTTTCTTGGGACCAGTTCTGAATTTCGATTTCATTCCTCCAGTTTTAGATTTCACGGACAGTTTGTTTATTTCCTGTACTGCCCCCTCTATAGTGGATGCCTGTTGTTCCGAGTCTTCAAACGCTCTGGAAATGTCTCGAACTTGTTGCAGCGTTAAGGCTCTCCCTTTTTCAAGCAGCTTTCGTCGTAACTCATGTTTCCTACATTTTTCGATAATCTGGTCTCTTATCTGGATATTCACAGCATTTGCGTCTCCAAATTCACACGTTTCAGCTTTCTGTCTCAAACGTACAATATATTGTTCTACCGTCTCCCCTTCATTCTGCGAAGTAGTTCTGAATTTATGACGTTCGAACGGAACATTCGACAGCGGGTTGAAATGTTTATTCAAAGCGTCCTTCGCTTTAGCGTAATCGTCGACTCCATCTCCTGCCGGTAGAGTATAGAATACGTCTTGTACATCCATTCCAGCACAATACAGTAATAAACTTTTCTTCTGACCAACATCCGTCACTCCTTTTCCTTCTACGTACAGTTCAAATGCTCTGATCCATCTTTTCCATCTCGGACCTATTCCACTAGTGCTTGAACTATCAAATGGCTGAAGTTGTTGAAGATCATGTAGAGCTACTGCCATCTTGAGCTAATTTAATCCAAGTTATTCCGTATTTAAACGACTTGTCCGAATTTAACTGCAAAGTCCTTGTTTCTGTCTGTATTTAAACAAATTAGTTCCAGTATTTTGACCTCGTCGCCAAAATATGTAGTGTCCGAGTGTTAGGCCAACACTAGAGTCCCTGGATTTAACCACAATAAAAGTAACTCATTTAAGATTATATACTTTTATTATACTGTATATGGAACTAGTACAAGAACAATGCATTCGGTAAGTGACCAGCTTTACTGCTACTTTAATACTGATGCTATCAAAGAGGCAAATATAATTATAAATAGCCAGGTATGTATTTTATGCTAGAGGCTCTGTAAAGGGTTTACTACAGTATATACTGGCAATATACTACACCAGGTTTCCTGAGGCACCAAAAAAAGAAGAGATGAGGAACAAGCAATAATTAATTTAAAGCCACTTACGAAACCACCAACGCACGAGTAAGGAAGAACTGCAAGCAATAAACCGCATTTGAAAGGTCAGAGGAAACGGATACTTGGGGCTTAAACTTGTTTAACACGAGCACAACATCGCCCTTAGCTGCGATGCAGCTCCAAAGTATAAATGATGCCAACGCACGAAAATGGCCCCATATGCTCAATGTGTTCGATAACGGTATAATGCCCTTTTCTCACGTTGCGCATCAAATAAATATTCGGTCCGCGTATGGTCCTCTACCATATCAGTGAAACCACTGCAAAACAAATAATCACACACCTATCGTAAGTTGCTCAATGACAATCTGAAACCAGAGAGAAAAAAAACAACAACGCCTTATAGACCACAACCTCAGAAAGTAAATAATACAATGAAATTACAGAAGCACAATGGAGGAGCAGTGCTGGAACGACCTGGATCGACCAGTAGTAATATTACTAGGAATAAGTTTTGGGATTGGTAGTATTGGATGAGATCGTAAGATAAACCAGTAAAGACTCATACCAGTATTTATACATCAGGTGTCCACTTTAGGGGATTCGCTTTCACGTGAGATAACTGTTAGAATTATCTTAGTTTACCCTTTCTGGCAAGGGTCTACTCTAATAGGATAGATTTTGCTCTCTCCGTCGACAATACAGCTTTTTCCAGTGTTTTACTTGAATCGTTTTTTGTATAAAAAAGGTAACAGAAAAGCCCAGGGAATGCCACAATCACAAACTACAGCCCTTCCCAGACACCAAGAGGAAAAGGAAACAGAGAAAACCAAATAAGCGCAAATCAAACAAACGTACGAAAAACACTAAGATTAGCTCTCTCTTCCCCAAGCGAGGTAATCGCAATGCTAAAAGGACTGGAAAACACAAGAACAAAATAACACAAGCTAAGACATAAAAAACTGCCTCGTAGAATACACCACAAAGCAATAAAGAGTAAGACTAACATCGGGACCACCGCCTTAGAACGGTCAGTAGAGTAAACCACCGGGGGGTGGGGGGGGGTGGGGGGGGGGCGGGCGGGGGGGTAACCCTTAGACAAATAATAATAATAATAGCAAATAACGTAGATCCTGATAGGACGGATCATTACGATTCGTCTCATTCGTATGTACACTGTTTGCAACCATAACGTTTTGATCTGCAGTGCTTAAAGTGTCAACAGCTTATCTCACTAGGTTTGTTGTTGATCGGTCTAAGGCGGTCTTTCAGATGTAGTTTCTCTTCATATCGTTTTTTTTACTGTATTTGTTACCATTCTTGTTTCGTTAGAGTGCAGCTCCGTCATGTCATATTGGTTCATTCCAACTTTATTCGGTACCTCAGGAGGGCTGTATTCCGTGCTGTGGTCTTTATTGGAATTCCAGTTTTTACATTAAAACACAAACAACGGAACTAAGCAACAAAAGTAACTAACATATAAGCAAATTAAAATCACACTTTAAGCATGTACACAAACACTTACATGCAAAGCCACCCTTTGTCCAAAGTCTTTGAAATCGCTAGATGCTCTCAATACATTCGGACGGCTGTTCCTGATGCGGATAGCCACAAAGCAATAATTTGTTTTACCATGTGTCTCTTAGTTCACTCTTGGCAGTCCCATCAATTTTGTATCTGAAAAAAAAATATATATATATTAGGCTAAGTGGTAAATCACTGAAAGTTTAAACACTTCATCGGCTTAAATTCTATCTCTTTCCGACTTTGCCATTTGACCCATTTATGCCCAGCTTCCAATAAAATGAACATTTGCAAACGGTAAAGTCCCAGAAAAGCCGTCGCAAAACGTGGCGTCTTATCAGCGTCTATACTATTTGCATTAAATATAGAAATATCTAAAAACATGGTAATAACAAAAACCTTCTATTAGAAAGGGACCTGCCAAAGGTGTTGAAGTAGAAAGTCCATTCAGCGTAAATAAGTTAATGAAGGTTTTCTATCTGTAATGTATTCTTTGTTTCCAAAGGCATTCTTTTAAATAGTAATGGCTGGGTAAAAAGCAGTTGACTGACGTGTATGACTTATTTTTAACAAAATATATTTCACAGCAAGAATTTCTTAAACAGACACAGGTCAATCCTGTTTTCTTGAAAAAAGATCCTGTGTGCAAAAAATAGAGATGTCCGAATTGGAATTAAATCCACTTAAATATTGGAAAATTCGGTATTTAAAAACATATAACGATAAACTTAAAGTCTCTAGTCTTTGGACCCCCAAAACATCGTTCATATTCATATAATTTCATTGATTGTTTTGTTACTTTGGTGACATGATTCTTCTGTTCAATTTCGATTTGCTTTTAAATTTCATATAGGTAGTAAGCCTTTTATCCTGGCAGCCCAAAACAGATATCTCTGCTAACTGTAGATCAAGATGAAACGGCTCCAAACGAGCCCTCTGTTTAGCATCAGTGTACATGTCCAAATTCAAGGATAGGAGAGACCATTTCAGAAACTCAGGGATGAAATTGTTAAATTGATTTCACGTTTTTATATATAGCTATTCGAAGTATTGACTCAGTGTATGGTCTCTAATTTAGTGTGCTCGAAAACGCTCAAAACCACTATTGTTTAAAAGAAACGTTTCGAACGACAAATATAATCAAACAGCTAGCAGTCACCACACAGCACACATGTACTGCAATGACTTGCAAAACTCAGCAGCTGCAGCCATCTTTGCGGACGAAGCAAAAGACACACACCACGTACCGAGCAATATCAACATCAACGAACAAGCGAACACGTCAGGCAGAAGATGTTTGTAACAAACAGCAGGGACCTGCCATTACAAGAAACATATTGGAAGTGAAATGGTGAATATTTCCAGGAAGAGCCACAACCATAGGTCACAGCCCACAAACGACACCAAGAGGAAAACTAACCACGACAGGCAGCGGACATGCTAAAAGCAACGAATGCACAGCAACCAATTTCGGTTGGAATAAATTCTCCAATCCGACGCTCAGCTAAGGTTTTGTTCAAACAGTTTAGCAATTGCTTAACAAGAAAACATTGACGCAAAGCATCAGTACGCCGGGAAACTAATGTGTCTTGCATTACTTAGCTCCCTATAGATCGAAGTATAGTGGAAAAATGTTATAATTTATGAAAGATTGTAATTATATAAATTATCGCAATACTCAACGATAAAAACATTATAGACGTTATCAGAGCTATGTAAAAAAATCAACTATGATCGTCTGTTTTCTAGCCCGCATACATAATTACATGTCGCCATCCATAGCCTAGGCCGAACATACTATATCCGAAATCATCTATGTAGCAGTGTTTCGTTCTTTTCTCCACTCATAACGTTTTCTTTCGGCCCAAATCTTTCCATGCTTAAATATCAAATTAAACTGTATTATTAAACCAGCTTATAATCCGTTCGATTTGAGAATGCATATTTCCAATCGTAACAAAGAAAAATATCTTTTGTTTCTTCTTCATTGTACGACGAAAAGAACGAAATGAAAAAGTTCAAACGTGTACGAATATTGACAGCAACAAGCTCATTTCAGGTCGAATGGTCAAATTGGGACTCCTACCGGAAAACTGCTCATTTCTCTTTTAAATGAGCAAAATCCACATTGCTACATTCATTCTACACAGTACTTCCCATTTTTTATTTCACTATGTTACCAATAGCACAGTTCTCTGCTGCAAAAGTGTGACTTTGAATAATAAAAAAAGTGGGGGTGAATAGTTATATATAACCTTATAGAACACAGGAAATCAGTTAATATATAACCAAACTAAGAACCCCGTAAAACTGGAATAAAACCGATGTTCTCCGAATGCATACACATTTTACAAAAACAACCTCAAATAGATACGCCGGGCTGGAGCCCTGCGTACATAAAAACGTGAGATGTACATTAAGTATTACTGAAGCACACATTACAGTAGATTCTCCATGCTATAAGAAACTATTAAGAGAGATAAGGCTGAGGCAAAAAGTGGTGCCTGAACAGGGTCTACACAGCTGTCATTCATCCAGCAGGTCCTAAGCACACCAACAAGTACGAGTGAAATGAACTTGTTCCAAATTAAGGACAATCGCTGTAATGAGTTATGACATTCTAATATAATTAGGGTAAATGCGGTAATGCCAATATCTGTGTATACGACTATGTTAGTCTACAATAATAATAGATTCCTGTTATGAGATATTAATTTACTGTTTTAATAAGAACGTGCGTCTTACGTTTGTTTGCACTGTATATATATATATGAAAAATAACGATTTTACGTATCTCCAATATCCGCAGTATATAAAACACCATGAATGTCTTATAGTGTCTCAATCTCCTACGATTTCAATAACTTTGATCAGGGAGGTGTGGCTATGAAACAAAAGTTTCTTACGTAACGTTATCAGCATAATGACGTTACGTTACTGTGTGTTTAATTTTGGTTTGAAAAAGTCAATAGAATACATTTATTTCATTTTTTCTTTTCGTACTGTCGATCGTTTCCATTTTGTAGAAAAGAAAGATGAAATATTTAGATGCATCACAGGAACAAGTATCTATATGAGCGCTTAGAGGTATTTACCTAATGCTTTGGTCTCTTATCTGTTGATTGTGAACAGTCACTCTGTGGCGTAAATTGGTTGTTTCACCAATATAATTTTCTCGGCAGACTATTACATAACATATATTACATGTATTACAAGGAGAATTTCCTGTAACAGGTCCTAACACTCAACCCCTAAGGGATCAGACCATTGGTGGAAGTATCGAAGTATCAACCTAGTGGGGTGTATTTAAGCATAAGCTTAAGTTAGTGTGTGGTCGCCGTACGTGTGTCTGTTTTGTTTAACTTACGCTTTAGGCAGCACTACATAGAAGCCCAAAGGTTGTGTGTGTGTATGTATATGTGTGTGTGTTTGGGGGGGAGGGGGGACGGGGGGAGGGCGGGGGGGAGTGCGAGGGAGGAAAAAGCAAACGAAAAAAAAAGTAAATAGTACGTTTTAGTGAATACCAAGACCCCCATCTGTTTTAGTTTAGCTAACGTTTTAGGTAGCACTACATGGAAGCCCAAATGTGGAAAAAAAAACAAAAAAAAAACAACAAAAAAAAACAAACAAACAAACAAACAAACAAACAAAAAAAAAAAAAAAAAAAAAAAAAAAATAGTACGTGTTAGTGATCATCAGCAAGACCCTCCCTGCCCCATCTGTAGTAGTTTAATTAACGTCTTAGGCAGCAAATATTTTACCATCGAAATGCACCATGCGCCTTTCCTTGTGTCAGTAACACATATGCTTTAATTTTCAAACCCATCTTCTGTCGTCATATTGGTGTATTAAATAAAACATGGAAAATGTTGTTGTACAAGTAACTTTTTAGAAAAAGCTTGGTCAAATATTAGGTAAAATGTTACTTTTTCCTAATTGACGGAAAATTGATAATATACTAATGAATCACGAATATGTAAACTAATCTCGCTAATCATTAAAAAAATATCTACCTGCTTAAAATCAGATTAAAATAAAGGCATATTGAAAGCCCATCCGTTCATGTGAATCGGGTGAATGCGTGTACTATTATATTTTTGTCCTTGTAGAAATATGATTAGTCTACTAAATTGCATATAAATTACCTGAAAGCTAATCCTGCTAAGTATTTGAACATGAAACTTACATCCAGCCACCTTATACATTGGTAAAATTACAGTTCAAATTATAGCGTTTTCTCCTCTATTTCTGGCGTAAACTGTCTAAGAAGTAATAATTGTAAAATCAATTTTCCAGCATACGCGCTGTGAGATAACTTCGAAAACACCTTTCTCGAGATATTCACAGAAAATAAATGAACCGCTCTTTAGTTAAGTTGTCTTTCGGGGACTTTGCGTCCTCGCAGTGCAATTTTGGCCTTCACTGCCTAAATAGAAAATTATACTATATCGAAGTTTAGCAAATACCCTTATGCAATTGTGCTGTTTAGCTGGCTGATCTGTATATTCGTTGTTTGCATTTTCGGCGACGACATCTGTTCTGATGGCATTGCCTTATCTCGGGAAGACGCCAACAATTAAGCATTTGAGACTTTGGTCCCGGTGTTAGTCTTACTCTTTGTTGCTTTGTGATTTATTCTACGAGGCGATTTGTTGTATGTCTTTCCGTGTGTCATTTTGTTCTTGTGTTTTTCAGTCCTTTTAGTATTGCGATTACCTCGCTTGGGGAAGAGAGAGCTAATCTTAGTGCTTTTCGTACGTTTGTTCGGTTTGTGCTTGTTTAGATTTGTCGGTTTCCTCTTCCTCTTGGGGTCTGGGAAGGGCTGCGGTTTGTGATTGTGGCACTCCCTGGACTTTTCTCTTACCTTTTTTGAACAGTTCTATTGGACTTTGTACACTGCTTATTAGAAAAAAAAATGCTGTATGGTTCCTTTCGTTTTAAGTTATTTTTTGGTGCTGGATTCGAGGTCGTTTTGTTCAGTATTGTCATTTCATGTCATAGACACGGTCTCTAGTTCACTTTATTAAATTATTAGTCTCTCCGTATCATCACTTTAAGGACAATTGGCACACCTTCCGGGAAGCAGTTCTGTCAGAATGTCTCCCTTCTGCAAAATTTTCTACTCAGCAAGGGAAGAAGTTGCTCCCTTTACTTCCTTCTAGAGTAGATCTTTTCAGAAGGAAAAGCAAAATAGGATGTCGAAAAATTGTTTACCTTGTCAAACAAACGAAGGAAAAAAATATCAGGGCCCAGTTGTTCAAAGCTAACGACATCGTTAGTTAACGATTCGTTAAAATTTACATCAAGTGATACGCAAATATTTAGAAATATTTTGCTGAAAAAATGTGAGTAGCTTTTGCAATGCAAAAGCTACTCACATTTTTTCAGCAAAAAATATCAGAATATTGTGTATTGAATCCGCTAAAACAGTTAACGAAATAACCCTTAACGAGTTCGTTAAGCTAACGACGCTTTGAACAACTGGGCCCAGGTGTATCAAGTCCCTTGAATAAATTATTGACACTTCCAACTTACATCATAGTAGTGTCCACTGAAGATATCTTGTAAAGTAAGTTAAATTGCGTCATCATGTGTTCCGACTCAAATATATTTTAAACTTTCGCACTCTGTAGGCTAAATAATCGGATTAAAATAAGAGATAGTGTCTGACTTTTCACAGAAAATAAGGTTTAACATATCAAATGACAGTCTTATTTCCTTTGAAAACTAAGAAACCAAATATGTTTGAAATATGTTTGAAATGTTATTTTATTTTATTCAGCAGCAGCTTATAGTTTAAGCTTTCAACTTTGGAATCTCTCTATTATGCTTGCACGAATTCCGTGCCTTCTAAGTAGGTGCATGAATAAAGAAGAACGCTTTCTCAATTATTACTGAGGTTTTAAACGCAACCATAAAACAAGAATTGAAAAAGTTATTCAGAATTTAGGTAAGTCTTGCATTTCTACACGGTACATGTATAAAGTGCAAAGAGGTTGGGGCGGGGGTCGAGAGACTCAGAAATGAAGAAGGCGGGTCTCATTCACATGATGTCTAACAGTAGCCGTACATGAAGCATATTTTACAGCCAAACACTATAGTATTGGATATATTACTACCAAACTGAAATGAATCTGTCCACGAAAGAAGCAAATGACTACTTTTGTTTGTAGCCGCTCCTTTGTTGTCTGTCTACTCGTATACAGTTTAGGTTAATGATAAGTCGGCATAAAACAAACAAAAAAAAAAAAAAAAAAAAAAAAAAAAAAAACGCATTGTGAAGATATCTTTGTCTGACAAATTATAGTTTATTACAGTTCCTAGTGAAGAAGCTAATTATAATGCTCCCTCTTGATTATTTTCATATCATATTGCGCGGATTACTGTTGTAAGCAATCAACAAATCAATCGCTGTGGTATCTCATCTTAGTCGAAGAGATGTAAAGCTTGGTTGAATGATCATATTATTACCCGTAACGCGAGAAACCGTCATTCAGATATGTGCGTACAGTGAAGTTTCTATCAGCCTGCTCATTCGTGCTGCCTGATCAGAAACTTCATTGGGCGCAGTTTGGATAGCCAAGGGTGCAATGATTCATTTTGCAGAAAACAAAGTCTCTGATTAGACTGCGCAGATGTGCAGGCTGATTTAAATCTTCGTTTGGTGCAAATGTCCGTTCCGACGTGTTAGGGCTCATATTTTTCAGTGTAAGCGACATGTAACGCAAAAAGAGGACCTACATGTAGTTACTGCTATGTAATGTAGGCATACCCCTATTCCCTCCCGTACACCCCGCCTCCCCCCCCCACCCCCCATACACACACACACACGTTCGAATATGATAGGTAGTGAATGTAATGGTATGCAGAAATATCATTACGAAAACATGCCTATTCAAATATACTGAAAATTCTACCACCAAAAAATGAAAAATTTCAGATAAAAAAATCCAGATATTTTTCATGCTTCTGCTAAAAACATAGATTGTGGATACTCGTTAGAACCGCCTCGGCGAGGTGGTTCTAACGAGTACCCACAATCTATGTTTTTGAGCAGAAATGAAAATAATGTATACCCCTGTAAACCCCAGTTTTACTATATAAAAGTGGGGTTTGAGGGGGTCAAAATTATATAGGCATGTTTTCGTGATGACATTATTAAAAGTAATAAGCCATCTTGCATAATTTTTATGTTCATAATTCTGATGTCATCTCTGTTAATATCTTATACTGCCTATATACTTGAGCCAGCGCACGACAAAACCTAAATAAAACTTGTGCAGCAAAAACTCAGATCAGACTGATCCGCGTTGTCTGATCAGCCTTCGGATGCGCAGTCCGATCAGTCTTCGCTGATCGCATGAGCCTTCTACAGCCTCCAGGGATAAACCGTAATGGGTGGATACACAGGCTGATCTAAACCTTTCCTTGTCACACGGGTCTTATTCTAGGTTTCGACGAGCGCTGGCTTATTTCTTAATGTACATTTGTGTACATTATAATGCAACCTTTTCTCTTCTTTCAGTATTATATAGATGCAATGTCTACATGACCTTTATAGTTTTTAAATCGACGACTGTCCAAATACATGTATCTGTTTTCTTATTTCTCCATGAAACCGTACTTTACAAAGTGCTTCTAAAGGACACACACAAAATATTTTGTGGAGAAATTAGAAAACATCTTAACCATGTTGAATGAAAAGGCATTTTATATACTGATGTAGCTCAGCGGTATACACGTTGGCCGCAATGGAAAATAATGCACCTTCGGATATGTGCGCCCAGCGAAAATTCAGGTCAGCCTGCGTATTCTCACATTCTGATCAGAATTTCCACTGGGAGCATTTTGAATAGCATAGTTTCTTCATGCGGACAATGAATACTGAGCTGCCTGTACAGACGCGTAGGCTGATTGGAGTCTTCGTTGGGTGCAGATGTCAAACGGCGCGTTTTCTTATGTTGCGACTTACTTTACGAAGATGCGTTAACGTTCGTAGCAACATATACCTGCAGTTATAAAAAGAGTTTTTTTTTCTGGAAAAAAAAGAGAAGTAAATCTGAATAAAACAAATATAAAAAATAATTTAAATAATTATCAGAAAAAAAGCAAATACTGTATAAGTTTTACTTGGTGTTAACGAGATATTTGAAAGCTTAAAATAAATCAATATAGCGGAAATGTGACTTGTTGGGCAAAAAATTATATTTTACATTCAGTTATAATAATTCACAGTAAAATGTTTTAAGATTCCTTTTACGACCAATTCACATTCATTTATAATAATTCTCATTAACGTGGTTGTAAGTTTCCTGTTCAGTAATCTACAACATGCTTCCAATTATCTTAGGTTTCAGTAAAAATCTTTATTATTTGCCCCAAAATATTGGTATTGTATTCAGACTGGGTTAATGGTTTGGTATTTTATACATAGTTGGCACAACGTAACATACTTGTTTACCACTTGAGACTTTAAAATACCACTTTGTTTTCAAAATGTTATCCTCGGAACTACGTGCATTTTTGTCTTGCGATTTCTGTACAGATTTTTCTCTTCAAATTTTGGACCCAGGGTGAAGTTGGCTAGCTTTAAAATTGCTTTAACCCCCCTCCCCGCCCCCCGCCCCGCCCCCCACACAAACACATGGTGGTTTAATCTGCTGACCGTTCTAAGGCGGTGGTCCCGGTCCCGGTGTTGGTCTTGCTCTTTGTTGTTTTGTGCATCATTCTACGAGGCAACTTGTTTTATGTCTTACCTTGTGTCATTTTGTCCTTGTGTTTTTCAGTCCTTTTAGCATTACGATTACCTCGCTTGGGGAAGAGAGAGCTAATCTTAGTGTTTTTTGTTCGTTTGTTCAATTTGTGCTTGTTTGGATTTGTCGGTTTCCTCTTCCTCTTGGTGGAAAGGGCTGCGGTTTGTGATTGTAGCACTCCCTGGAAATTTCTCTTACCTTTTTTGATATACGTTTTAGGACTTTTACATTTGATTAAGAGTATCTCCCGATTCAAATAGCTATTGTGAAGGAATTGGTTTGAGGTCATGAGGCTCTTTTATTTTGTTTAAAATGTCTAGCTTAAAGCCTATGCTCGTGTGCAGACGCTATTATATATTGCAGTTCTACATGTTTAGCATACCGCATTCACATCTTAACTCCTAAACTTACTTGCCCGAAAATTGGACATGTTCATTTCCTTATGCGTTTATTCTAAAAATTGCAGGACGAATGGCAATCAGTGTAAACCCTGATCAGATGCCGCATTGTACGGTGTCTGATCTGGGTCCACATTGATTGCTCAGGCCTATTTGTCCGAATATTTGCGGCAAATACGATTTATGCCATTTGTGTTGTCTTCCATCGCCAAACCCATTTGTAAATCTCTACACAAATCTAAATGAATTAATGACACTTCTTTGCAGATAAGACGAATTCGAGAAGCTACTAAATTAACGTGGACTGTGTTATGCAAGATTTAGCTTAGATAAACCTGATCTGTAAACAGACCGTTCAGTCTAATAAAAGCAAGTAGTTCTTCATTATTGTCCAACGGCCTAACAGTACAACATATGCTCCCTAAAGATTGGGAAACCTTAACTCTTTACAAAAATACAAATAAAAATACCTAGGAATGCCACAATCACGGAGCACATCCCTCACTAGGCACCAAAAGAAGGAGAGATGGAGAACACATAAGAACAAAACAAACATTACCTCATAAGAAACTACTACAGACGCACAAAAAAAAAAAAAAAAAAAAAGAACTGCGACAGAGATACCGCATTTACCAGCTATAATGGCTTGAACACACTTCAGCAGGACATTTTACGGAACCCGAATTTTAAGCGATAAGATCCAGGAGTTTTATTTTTATTTATTTTTTTTTTATTTTATTTATTTGTTGTTGTTGTTTTTGAGGTAATACTGATGTTTAGAAATACGTAAAAAAATGTAACTTGTTACAAAAACGGACGTTGCAGCATAAATATTTTGTGGCAAACTGCATGCATGGTTATTAACCATATTATGATCATAAACTTATTTCGCTCTTTAATTTCACGATGGTGACACGGGCCTAAAGCCCCGTTTATATGCATTAAGTTTACCCCTAGGGGTATATTTACCCATAGGCGTAAATATTTGCCCCACCTTGTTATATGTGTTTTAAGAAGAAGGGGCAAATGATAGTTTTCTTTTTTTATTTAAAAGCTTATCTATTTTTTATAATAGCAACATTGTTTTATTAACCTTTACAACTCTCTGAGAATATTTAGCAGATGACAAATTGATATTTTTCCTATTTTCCCAGAGATCTGGATTTGACTTGTCATGCGAATTGTTTCCATAACGGAGACAAATTTTCTCCATCATGGAGACAATCTGCATAAAAATAACAAAAATATTTAAAAATGTCGTGCTGAAAATTTTACACAGAGGACTTTACATTATCCAAAATGAATTGCATGTATTTGAGATGGTTTCAGAGGCAATTTCAAAGCAATTATGCCACCATATTGTACATATACTGTACATGTACACAGATATGTTCATCAGAATCCATGCTGACCCCATAATCATTTGAGGTGCTCCAAATAGAAACTGACCTTATGACATATGCAAACAGGGTGCACCCAGATCAGCTCGCTCCTGCATCCGCAAGGTCTATGCAAACAATGTAGACCCTGATTAGACTACCCAGATGTGCAGGCCAATCTGCGTGTATGCAGGTCACATATGTAATAAAGTAAGTTTCTATTTGGCGTAACATATTTACATTTTTCCACCCATCAGCTATGTGCCCCAGACATGAAACAAGCACTAATAAACAGAACTAACTGGTAATAATCAAGAAAAGTGGTAACAATAATACATAAAGATAAATTATCTGACATGTTTTTTTATAATTCAGGTTAGACCATATGATAATGTTGAATGTTGGCATAGGACCTGAAACTGAGACTAACAGGGAACTCAATTCTGGTGACCTTTAAATGACTAGCAGACTTGGCCACTGCCATCCCATAGATCTGCACAGTCTGGTTAGGGTATTTCCTATTTACGATACATATAAAGATTTTTACCGGTAATGATCATTGCAAGCCATTTGCGGTACTAGTATTTTGTGCGTTTGTAGATGGCAGTACACAAGTGTTTGTCAAAGATTGAACTGTTGAAATACCATGTGCGTGAATACATGACCATAATCAGACTGTGCAGAGGTTATTGAACAGATATACAGTGATCTGGTACCATTATTTATATCTGACATTTCTGTAGCCTGTTATTTTTTGAAGTTATTAACCATTACAACTTTCTAGGAAAAATTAACAGATGTCAAAATGGTAGTCTTTCCCCCTTTTTTTTCTTAGAAAATAAGGAATGACACCATTTTCATGTCAAAGCCTATTTTCTGGGAATATGAGAAAATATTTCAATTTGTTGTCTGCTAAACATTTTACCCTCAATGCCAAGCGTTAGGAAATGGGAATTAGTTTTTTTGTCATCAAATTGGTTAAAAATAACTACTGTGAAACTCTCCTGATGACATTAACTCATTATAGATCAGCACCATAATCAATATACATCATATGCATTGAATCAGTATCCTAACTGCTAACATAATAGTATTCTTGTCAAATAACTCATTTCTGATCACAACTTGCCAATATAAATATGTAAAAGAGAAGGTACAAGTATCTCTGCAGAAATCAAGTAAATAAACAAATAAAATTAATCTCTATGGGTAAATTAGAAATTGTGTTTACATGACGAAATATACCCCTAGGGGTAAAATACCCCTAGGGGCACGCTACCCTTGAGCAGGGGTATTTTGCCCACGTGGGTAAATTTTACCCCTAGGGGCAAATGCATTTACATGACGAGTTTACTACTAGGGGTACATTTGCCCCTAGGGGTAAATTTGCCCCTAGGGGCAAACTTATGCATATAAACGGGGCATTAGACTAAATGATCTTTTCTTCCGCATTTTACCGATGGTTGGCAACTATCAATGTTTGTAATGAAGTCCATACTGGTCCTACCTTTTTCGCCATTGAGCCCTGTAGTTTGTTTCATTATAGTGTTTGGGGTTATATATGCTTTACTGTGATGTTTCACTGATGAGTTAGAGAACCGCCATGCGGACTGAACATATACAGTCGAACTTCAATGGCTCGAACATCTTTGGGACCATAGAAATTTGTTCGAGACATGGGTAGTTCGAGCCACTGAGGGTTAATCATAGCGCAAGGTCAGAAGGCAAATGAAAATAATCTAGAAATGTCTTTTCCATCTTCTATAAAATAATGGTATGTTGAGTGTACTCATTAGAAACGCCTGAGGCGATTCTAGTGAGTACACAAAACATACATTTTCATGATAAAATAAAAAAAATCCCTTAAAATCCAAAAATATTTGTTTTCTTTAGCTATCGAAAGAATCTCCTAGGGCCTCAAAAACGCGCCATCCGTGTTCGAGCCATCGAGGTTATACTGTATTTGTACTTGGACTTTCGTTGGAAAAAGTTCCAGCCAACACACCCCTGTATATTTCTGCTGGCCGTTTCTCGTTTGCAGTTATTTTTGTTACGCCAGTTATTGCAAGTGAACCGTTTTGCTGTCTCATCTCGTCTTCTTTCATTGTCTTGGGAAGACGGTGTGGCGTCATATATATAAAAAAGTACCCAAGAAAGGCCGCATTTTCTCGGTACTTCTTTTTATTGTTATTTTCGGTGCACCGGGATGCAACCAGGAAGTCACAAAAATTACCCATCTTCAGGGCCGGATTCAGAGGGGTTTAAGGGGTTCGGTCGAGCACTTTTTTTACTCAAAATTACATTTTCATGGAATTTTAATAAAATATCGTATTTACCATAAGTACTCTCATCCTTGACCTCTACCTTATGCTTCTCTTCAATAAGTCCAATTTACTGCTCGAGAATGTACTTTAAATTACTGAATGAGTGGCAAACAATGTAGACCCTGGGTCTACACTGTTTGCTAAGGTTTGTATGTTCGAATACATAGAGAAAGTATGGTAATTTTATCAAATCGACCCCCACTCAGAAATCATCCTGGGTCCGCCCCTGTATTCCGTAAAATATGTCGGAAAATATATCAAATTGTACTCTTAGACCTACGTGGCGAACGTCAGTATTGACAGTTTCATTAACCTTGTCACTTCAAAAAGTGGAACGTATTTTCCTACTAAAAGATGTGGACTTCATATTAGATAAACATGAAACAAACTTTGCACTAGGTCATTTTGTGCGTGCGGACAGCCAATATGTCTTAATATTAACATGCTCACGTGTCAAATCATATTGTTACGTGTCCAATTGAATAAATACTTCACAACATATTTGAGCTGATACGTCAGAAAACGTACCGTCGGATATGTGCGTCCAGCGAACTCAGATCAATCTGCGCATTCGCGCAGTCCAATTGAAACTTCACTGAGCGTTATCAGAATACAAGGAGTCTACATGCTGGTAACGAAGACTCTGACCAGACTGCATAGATGCACTGCGTGGATGCCAATGTGCCAATGTTAATTTTAGTCTGCGTTAGGCGCATACATGTAGTTCAAAGGGTACCTTTTCTAAAATTGAGACTCATTTATACAATGTGTTTTGCAAGATTCCCTTATTCTACCAGTGCTAGAAGGATATACCTACACGCAATGGAACTGATGTTGCATGTACAACTGACACAATGGTGGTCATTGACCAGTTTCTACCTATTATCCTAGTTCCCCTAAATATCAGGACAATCATGCCTGGTCAACTCGAGTGTTGACCCAAATCAAACTCCCAAATGGGCAGATGATGAGGAGATACAGTGTATACCTTTCAGACAGTGTGTTCCAGATATCCACCAGCGCCCAGTTGTTAAAACTAACGATGTTTTAATTAACGTATCGTTAAAACTTTGATCATTAAATACGCATATATGCAAATATTTTTGCTGAAAAAAATGTGATTAGCTTTTGCATTTGCGAAAGCTACCCACATTTTTTAACAAAACATTCCTTTGAATTTGAGACTGTACATACTAGAACAGTTAACATTTTGACCACTAAGGAGCTCGTTAAGCTAACTATACTTTGAACAACTTGGCCCAGATAGTCGATGGGACAAGTTAAAAATACCTTATGCTCATACTAACATTATGACATACATTCAAAGGTCAGGTTCAGAAACGAGAATATTATTTAAACATACGCTTGATATCCCTCAAGGCCGTATAATATTAACAAAACATACATAGTGTCTCACAGGACTATGAAAATCAATAAAATATATGCAAGAAACCGGTACGTATGTAAAGAAAGCTACATGTACTGTGCTTTCGACAGCTTTCAGAAAGTCGTTTTTTGTTTGGTGCTTTACACAGAAGAACCAAATTTGCAAACTTTTGTTATGCTTTAAAGCAAAACCAATTTTCGTAACTACTATGCCTAAAACAATTTATTCTAGTCATTGGTTTTTAAATAATCAAATAATTTTACGTTTTCCCAAAGTACAAATGAATGCAAATAATGCAGAAAATTTTGGGGTAGGTAACTTGGAGGCAGAGTTTCAACACGTTCCGCTTGCTCATTTTTTCCTCCAAGGAAGAAGTCAAGGCGTAAGGTTTATTTGTATCAGAAGGGTGACTTTGACTCTATGAGGCGAAATTCTTCAAACTTTGCAAAGGATAAATATTTTAATAGTCATTCTGGTTCTCGTTCTGTTCAGGAAAACTTCAAATTGATAACTTCTTTCATACAGGAGGCTGTAGATAAGTACATTCCTTCTAAGACAAGTAGATCGGTAGCTTCCATCCTTTGGATTACATCAGAGATTAATAGGAATATTCGAAAAAGTAGTAAACTCATATCTAAGTTTCAAGTTTCAGGAACTGAGACAGCAAATCAAAGCTGATATCAAGAAACAGCATGGTTTGTGTGTTAAAAAATTGGTTAGTGACATTAAGGTTAACCCCCAAGACTTCTGTCTGTATACCAACAGTCAAAGGAAAGACAATCAGGGTATCCCTCCTCTCAAAAGTAGAAAAATGGTAGTGGTTTGGCTGAGTCTGAAACTGAGCAGGCTGAAGAGTTCAATAGTCAGCTTACAGATGTATTCTCCAAAACTTCGGAAAACAAGGTCCCGCTACCTGAGAAGGCAGCTCCGCCTATGAGCGACATTCACATTTCAAATGAAGGTGTTATAAAAATGATGAAAGGTTTAAATCCCTAAAAGGCTTTGGGACCTGATGAACTTCATCCTAGAGTCCTTAAAGATCTTGCGGCAGAACTTGGTCATGTATTTGCTCATTTGTTCGAACAATCTCTTGATAAGGGTGAAATCCCCAAGGAATGGTCTTTTGCTAACATCTGTCCACTTTATAAGAAGGGCGACAGAGTTTTATCGAGTAACTATCGTCCAGTGTCCTTGGCATGTGTTCCTTGCAAGATGCTTGAACATATAGTATGTACAAATATTATGGCTCATCTTGATGAACACAAGCTTCTGTGAGACAGGCAACATGCTTTCAGGAAGAATCGTAGCTGTGAAACTCAGTTGATCACAGTAATAAATGAATGGGCCAAAATTTTGGATGCAGGAGGTCAAGTAGATACATTTATATATTGGACTTCGAGAAGGCCTTTGACACTTCTCCTTATGAACTTCTGAGATGCAAACTCCATGGATATGGCATAAGTGGAAACACTTGTATAGGATGATTCATTTCTGTGCAATAGGCAACAAAAGGTTGTAGTCAATGGAGCAAAATTTCAATGGGCACCTGTTTTATCTGGTGTGTCGCAGGGCACTGTTCTCGGTCCACTTTTGTTTTCCTTGTATATAAATGACATCATGGTTCGAACAGAATCTGAGGTTCGTTTGTACGCTGATGAATGTGTCTGCTATCGTTAGATTGATAGCACTGAAGACACATCGAAACTCCAAAAGGATTTTGATCAACTGGGCACTGGGCCAGGAAATGGCGTATGAGATTTCAGCCCGTGAAAATGGAGCTGACTAGGAAGCGGATAAAAAAGATCAATGCTGTTTACACCTTAGAAGGAACAGTCCTCGAAAATGTGGATAATATTAAATACCTTAGTGTGACAATTTCTAAGGATTTGAAATGGAATACTCATGTAAGCAATTTTTGCACAAAAGCAAACAGAACTCTTGGTATTTTAAGACGTAATCTATTGTCATGCCCCCAAGATGTTAAGGAGACGGCATACAAGGGGTTGGTGCGACCAATCCTGGAGTATGCTAGCCCTGTTTGGGACCCACACGGAATAGTAGTCCAGAAAGAATTAGAAAAGGTTCAGAATCGTGCAGCTAGGTTTGTGACTGGAAACTACGACTTTGAAACTGGAAGTATGACTAGCATTCTTGAACAGTTAGGTCGGGAGTCTCTTCACAAGAGAAACAAAGGTAGTAAACTCATATTGCTATTCAAAGGTCTGAAAGGTAGAGCGAGTATACCTTGTGATGACCTTCAACCCCCAAATAGGGGCAGTAGGAATCAGCATCCAATGGCATTGCAAGTGTCATATGCTAGAACTGACATTTATAAGTACAGTTTCTTTCTAGACACCATTAGGGATTGGAATGCACTCCCTGCAGCTATAAGCTCCTCTACTGAAAGTTCAAAGGACCCTGTCGCTAGATTCACATCACTTGTGAGATCTAGAGACTAGTCTTTGCAATCATTGGCCGGTGAATGAATGTCTATTGATGTATCACCAGTTAAATATTCTGATTCAGAAATATTCTGCTTCTGAAATTTTCAAAATATTGTTGTGAAGCATCAATGATTTAAATTCAGCAAAGAAAAGTAAAATATGTTTTTAGACAAAAAATTAAAAAAGAATCACTTTAGAGTTCAAACTAATAATATTACGTTAGCAACTCGTTAAGTTTTGAATAACTGGGCCCAGTTGTTTACATTTTTGGACAAATATGGAAAGATTAGATGTCTGAATATTTGGCTTAAATACAGTACCTATGTTGAACATGTAATAACTTAGTTAGCCCTTTCGACATTGATTTTCTGAAGTGGACTATTCCTCTTTGAATTTGGAAACATTCGTTTTTGTAAATAGAGGTGTCATCAATCAGAAAAAGCCTGACACACTGTAAGTCTACTGTTTGAGACAGTAAATCTACTGTATCAGTCTTGGTCGACAGAAATGAAATGGTTAAATGCGACATACTTTGAAATATTGCCTGGGAGGAAACATAGGTAGACATGTTGCCAGAATTAATTACAATGATGCCACGGTTACACTCAAATTAGTTTCAAGGTTATAAACTGGCAAGTAGAGCACAATATTCAACACTCAACATGATTAACCATGTAATCTAATCATGTTGCTAAATTGCATTTAGTACTTTATCAAATATTGAATCCAAATATCGCCAAACCCCATGCTGAACTGCTGCACATAAGTTTTGGTTCCAAAATCCTTTATTTAGGAGATGCGTCTATAGTAAGAAAAGGAGTTGTTTATAGTATAATGACCGCAGGTCTAAGGGTAATGATCTGTCCGCAGAATGTACAACAAGACATGCCACCTTATAAAGAGACATCTCATCGGTACCAACACTGTTCACCGACATTGAAACATTTTTAAGTTTAAACATATCTTAATTTTCATTATTATTTCTTGTATCTTATTATACTGTCACAAATACATAAACAAACATGACGGTCGTAACACATCTCCCCTTTATTTCAAAACATCACGAAAACACGTCCATAAAGTTTTGACTTAAACCCCACTTTTATGCATAAAAACTTAGATTTACATAAGCGTTAATTTTCTTTTTTCTGCTCAAAAACATAGATTGTGGGTACTCGTTAGAGCCAAATACCTACAATCTATGTTATGAGCAGAAATATGAAAACTATCAGAATTTTTCATCTGAAAGTTTTCATTTTTTTTGTAGTAAAATTCTCAATATATTTGAATAGGCGTCTTTTCGTAATGATAGTGCAGATTATATGTTTATTTGGACAACTGAACCCATTCTGGTTACTTTTATTATGAAAACACGCCTATTCAAATATATTGAAACTTTTACCACCAAAAAACTGAAAGTTTTCAGATAAAAATTCTGATATTTTTTCTTATTTCTGCTCAAAACATAGATTGTGGGTACTCATTAGAACCTCCTCGCCGAGGCGGTTCTAATGGGTACCCACAATATATGTTTTTGAACAGAAATAAGAAATATAATGTATACCCCTGTAAACCCCAGTTTTATTATATAAAAGTGGGGTTTAAGGGGGTCAAAATTATATAGATATGTTTTTGTGATGGAAGATCAAATGCCGCTTAAGCCGGTGCTAGGGAGCCTTGGCAGTCTCATAAACTATATTGCTGTATATGAAGAGACAATCAGAACGAGGCTCCGATTTTCAACATGTCCAATTAAAAATAGAAGACCGTTTGAAATATTTAGCTGTTAAAATACACCTGTACGGTAATACTGTTATACTGTTGTGCTCGTATTATTTTGATCATAACTCTCTCGTTATAAATATAACTCGGTTACATGTGACTTTGGTCTCAATTTTCTATTTAACGTTATACAGCTGGGAACAAGGACAAGGTTACATTTTGATCTATAGCATCGGGAAGTACCAACTTTACCCTATGTATTCGGAAAGACAGAACTGAGCAAATAATGTACAAGGCGGCATCTGGTGAGGGTCTACTCTTTTTGCCATAAATCCAGCAATTCAAAAAGTCAACAGATAGTCAAAGGGGACTTGTTCAAATTTTAGGGCAAGTACTGTATGGAATTAAGCTGTCGAAAGACTTAGGTAAACACGGCAGACTAATACCGTCCAATAGGCGAATGGAGAAATATATTTAGTCGCAACGTGAATAAAACGTACCTTCTTGCATGTGCACCAAGCGAAGACTCAAATCAGTCTTTATATCTGCGTAGTCTGATCAGAGTCTTCGTTGTCCGCATGAAGAAAGGTTGCATCCTTGGCTAATCAAAATTCACCCAGGGAAGCTGAATGTGCAGACTATCTAAATCTTCGATGGACACACATGTTAAACTGAGTCTATATATGTTTTCTAATGATGCCGCTCAAATATAGGCAGAAAACAAAACAGTAGACATTGACATGTAAAGTTTACAAGGATTTTAAAAATTATCGAGAAACAGAATTAAGTCCGAAAAATGCTCTGTGGATGAAACAGATGTACTTGTACACTGACCAGGCGCATATGCAGTGATCGACTGCACTAATTCCGTCTTAGGGCTCTTATACAATAAATCGAAGCATTTATCGGAGAATTTTTATATAGTTACTATAAAAGTTCTAATATTTTTAATAAGTATCAAAAGAAAGCATTTGCAAAAGCTACTCACATTTTTTTTCTCAGCAAACTACCTGTGATTTATATATTGTGCTTACTAGAACAGTTAACATTTTGAACACTAGCGAGCTCGTTAAGCTAACGATGCTTTGAACAACTGGGTCCAGAACTGGCTAAATACCCACAGGAAAATAAAAATGAAAACGAGCGCGGAGAGCGAGTTGAGGTCTAAAGTCTCCCCGTACTTCATCTAGATGTTCATCTAGATGAAGTACGGGGAGACTTTAGACCTCAAATAGTTCTCCGCGCTCGTGTTCTAAATGGAGATGAAACCCCGTCAAGTCTGGATAAGTGTGTCTATCGTTTCAGTCTTTCAGTACTTATCCTGTCTAATTCTATATTCGGCCAAGTAAACAGACGACAAGTAAGTGCTTTTGTTATGCTTTTCCAGACAAGAGGACTTGACATTTCACTCAAATTGTCTCAAAAAGTTTAGGATATTAAAAATAATACTTCAGCTGCGTCTGCTGATATGAACTAGCATTTTATAGTTCTAACGTATTTTAAGCCACACCGTGAGTAAACGTACCATCTGTTCGCCCAGCAAAGACGCACATCGGCTTGCGCAGATGCGAAGTCTGACCAGAACCTTCGGCGTCCGCATGAAGAAACTTTGCATAATAGGCTATCACAAACTGCGCCTGGTGAACTTTCTGAACAGACTGCGCAAATGCGCAAGCTGATCTTTGTTCTGGGAGCATACATCCGAAGGTACGTTTTATGACGTTCAGGCTTAAAGCTTCATGTAATAAACCTGACTAAAAGCGTTCCAATTTATGCTTCTATACTGACACATTATGCTCTGCCCTCAGACATGCAGTAATGTAATGGCTCATTGCATAATAAAATCATGGCAGTTGATTTAGTAGAAAAGTGTTTTTTTTTAACCTTGACCTGCTACTGGCACAACCAGAAGACATAAAAGGGAATTTGAGCCGCGCCTTTCAGGAAAAATGCAAACAGTCTAGCTACGCATCCAAGACATACGAACCACAAGATCAGAACACTTACCTTCGGACATGTGCACCCAGCATTCAGAGCACCCTGCGCATTCGCGCAGTCTGATCAGAATCTTCACTGGGTACGTTTTAGATAACTAAGGATTCAAAGTTTTTTCATGCGTACAGTGGAGACTTAGACCAGACAGAGCGGATGAGCAGACTGATGTGAGTATTCGTTGGGCTCAAATGTTGTGGCTCATACCATCTGGTTCTTCTTATACATCGATAAATTCTATAGTATCAGTTATGTTCTGTACAAAAGGTAAGAGAAAAGTCCAGGGAGTGCCACAATCACAAACCGCAGCCCTTCCCAGACCCTAAGAGGAAGAGGAAGCAGACAAATCTAAACAAGCACAAACCCAACAAACGTACGAAAAGCACTAAGATTAGCTGTCTCTTCCCCAAGCGAGGTAATCGCAATACTAAAAGGACTGAAAAACACAAGATCAAAATGACACACAGAAAGACATACAACAAATCGCCTCGTAGAATAAACCACAAAGCAACAAAGAGTAAGACTAACACCGGGACCACCGCCTTAGAACGGTCGGTAGAGCAAACCACCGGGGGTTTAAAGCACTTTTGTTAAGTAAGTTGACATCGAATTGCAAGAGCTTGTGGATGCGTAGACTGACCTGGATCTTTGTTGACCGCATGTATGCCCTTATACAATTTTTTCATGGTGCGGTCCATTTATTTTCCTGTATTCAATGTTTTGTTGGTAAACAGAATGTCTACGAAATCTTGTTTTCCACCCAGCAAACAACACGGCGGACGGAGACGTTATTACCCGAAGACCTGGAGAAGTTAGTAGAGACTCCAATACAAGTCCCTTTCTATACTGGTCGAACTACACACACACACACACACACACACACACACACACACACACACACACACACACACACACACGTATATATATATATAGAAAATCAACAAAGTCCGATATCGCCACACGATTCTGTATATTTTATAAACTTCTACCGTGGTTTTACTGTTCTAACACATTTCCAAGAAGACATTAAAACGTTAACATAGCAACAATACGTGACGACGTTACTTCCGGCATAAGTAACATAACGTTTTAAATTGTTAAAAAACGGTATCACCATAAAGTCTGATCAATAAATACCCTGATGACACGTGTCCCCTGATGACACGTGTCCCTATCCCTTGATTCTATTCAACTTCGACCTAAGAGTGTTGACAAAAAGCTTTTCTTTCGCCCGCCTTAAAGTTGTATTATCCGGATACATCTTATAAAAGGGGAAAATCTTATATTTCGGGTTGAAAGTATATGCACAATTTGCTATATGCTCACTAACCTTAAGCATTCTTGTCCTAGGGTCACGGATTTGCTGATTGTGTACCGTGACCCTCTGTCGTAATAAGTTACCAGTTTCACCGACATATTCTTCCCCACAACCTCTGCCTATCATTACGTAAACCACATTTTTTATGTCACATGACATGTTCTCGTGGATTTTAAAGTTTGTTCCACATTGAAATGTAATTGAATGTCCTTCTATTTAATGTATACAGAGGCCGCAGATCGGTTTATTGCAGTTTGCAACTTTAGGAGTAGTATTTGAAGTGAACTTCGCCTTTGTGAGCAAACGCTTTAGACTGTAAGGTTGCCTTTTGCTTTTTATGAGCTTATATTTGGATAAAATATTCCGCATTTTATCATCCTCTTTTAAAATTGGGACATTATCGAGTATAACTTTAAACATTTCGGGATCTTTCTGGTTGTATGTAGACACGTATGGAATAATTTTCTCTTCAGCATGCCTCCTAGCAGTCTCTCTTAAAAATAAAGACTTTTTATAAAGGCTATTTTTGGCTAAATAAAGGTTTTTCAGGATAAATTTTGTACAAAATAAAGAGCATGTAATGGTTAAATTTCTTGGCAAATCCCAAGCAAATGAACTCCACGTCATCGCCTCTCAAGCAAAATAGGGAGGAAAAATTACAGAGAAAATCTGATATTTTCATCTTTAAATGGTAATGACAATATTAACGAGCATCTCTGTTTGGAAACATATGAATCTAAGTAACAGAACTATAATTTGTTGTTACGAAATGCTACATGTTTACCTCATTCTTCTCTTGCATTTACAAATTGCCAAAAATAAAGGTTTTCTCATCAAAAGACAGGTTTTTACAGGTTTTTCAGCCAAATTAAAGGTTTTAAAGGATTTCAACAAAATTAAAGGTTTTAAAGGTTCCCTTAGGGGCCCTGCTTCAGACTTTTCTTTGATTGTCCGCAGAACGTCTTTATCTAATGGCATTGCTGTATTTATGCCGTATTCAATTATTTTTAATGGGTATTTTTTCTTTATTAAAAATGTTTTTAGTTCTTTCATACGTGTTTGAATCACGTGTTCTTTAGAGACGACTATTCTGAGTCGGCGTGCTAGATTGTATGGTATTTTATCTTACTATGCCTAGGGTGACAAGAATTGAATAAAAAGGTACTGCTTACTGTCCGTTTCTTTATAGAATATATCGGTTTCTATTTTACCGCCTTGGTTCTTTACCAATACATCTAGAAATGATTGTTGCGCGCCACTGTATTCTTATGTGAAATTTAAATCCTTATGCAGATTATTTAGAATAGAATGTAATTGTTCTAAATCCTTGACAGACTTTGTCCATGGTATGAAACAATCGTCCAAAAACCTTTTCCAGTTGTTGATGAAATATGTACCAAATTCTAAACCAAAGTACATTTCTATTTCTTTGTACAGCTTTTCTTCGAGATACCCTACAGTTAGAGTCGCATATATAGGCTCAAATTTGGTAACCATTGCGGTCCCTTTTACTTGTTTATAGTGCTTATCAATGAAAGAAAAAGTGTTATTTTCCAGAGTTAATTGTATTCCGTCTAGGATAAATTCGTTGGAAAATCTACCTTTCAATGTTTCTGGGTATTTGTCTAACCAAAAGCATACTGCTTTTTTTCTAATTCGTGCGGAATGTTTGAATAAAGTGCTTCAATGTCAAATGAAGCTAATAAGGTATTGGTTGGAACTCTGTTAGGCAAATTATTGAGAAAGTCGCAGATAAATCTTAACATGGTTTGTGAAGGGTCAATTATAGAATATATATATATATATATATATATATATATATATATATATATATATATATATATATATATATATATATATATATATATATATATATATATATTCTAAAATGAACGACCCTTAAGAGTAATGAACACATTCACAAAACAGAAAACAACTGACATATCAGATGTTCTCGGCTAGACTAAATGGGTTCGACCTATTAGGCCTTATCGGCAACCTTGATGTAAATTTTATTTTTCAAAAATCACGGAGAAGTGTTCCGGTATCCGAGTGGCTAGCGCTCCTGACTTCGGATCACGAGACACTGGGTTCTAATCGCGGTAAAGGCGGAATTCATCTTATGACTGTACGGCACTTAGTGCCCTTTCATCATCTCGATATGACTTATATAATGCTGAAGAAGACTTTAAACAACAAGCAAATTCCACAGGGAATTTATGTCCCCCGCCTTATTTTTATGGAGCTGTTAAAAAGGAGTAAGTTAACCAGAGGACCATTGATCCTGTATCACTTACCTAAGTATTAAAGCAGGAAAAAACTTGAAGCTAAAAATGTGGAAAATGTGTCAAAAAAAATAAAAAACAACAACATAATTTTAAGATTACAAGAACACGCGTGCATCCTCAGACCACAAGAAAAATGCCTGTAAAGTTTCAGAAGCATTTGCTTAAAGCTGTGGGAGGAGTTGTGCTCACAAGGTACCTACTACTATATGCACTTTCATAGTATTGAAGCATGAAAAAATCTGTTAAAAGTTAAAAATGTGAAAAAAGGTAAAATCAAAGTAACTTCAAGATTCTGTAAAAAGCACATGCATATCGTCAGACTTTGGTTATATCATCTGTATAGTTTCAGTGGGAATAATATAAAACTGTAGGAGGAGTTGCACTCACAAGATACCAACTATAAATACACTTTCATAGTATTGACTCTTTAATTGCACGACGGCGGTTCGGGCCTCAGACTCAATGACGGCCTCTTCGTAAAACTTTAACCAGTGTGTTGGGGCTTGACGATATGTCTTTGGCTTGGCCCGCCGTGGTTCAACTAGTGGTTTTCATTTACTCTGGCATACAGTAGAATTAGCCATGAGTACTCGTCTTTGTTTATTATAGTGATTAATTTGATTTTAATGTTTTCGCTTTGATGCATTGACTGAGTTGGGAGCCTTTATGCGAACCGAATTTTTATGTATTTCTGTATTATGAGTAGCATCGGGACCCAGGGTGAAGTGAGCTAGCTGTAAAAGTGCTTTAAACCCACCGGTGGTTTGCTCTACCGACCGTTCTAAGGCGGTGGTCCCGGTGTTAGTCTTACTCTTTGTTGCTTTGTGGTTTATTCTACGAGGCGATTTGTTGTATGTCTTTCCGTGTGTCATTTTGTTCTTGTGTTTTCAGTCCTTTTAGTATTGCGATTACCTCGCTTAGGGAAGAGACAGCTTATCTTAGTGCTTTTCGTACGTTTGTTCGGTTTGTGCTTGTTTAGATTTGTCGGTTTCCTCTTCCTCTTGGGGTCTGGGAAGGGCTGCGGTTTGTGATTGTGGCACTACCTGGACTTTTCCCTTACCTTTTTTGAAGCATGAAAAAGTCTAAGTTAAAAATGTGAAAAATTAAAAAAAATAAATATATCAAGATTCTGTAAAAACCACATGCGTATCTTCCGACCATGATTAAGAAGTTTCAGAAGGATCGATATAAAACTGTAGGAGGAGTTGCGCTCATAAGGTCCCCACTACAAACTCAGAACCATGCAAAAAGTCTTAGTTAAAAATGTGAAAAAAAGTAAAAAAGAAATAATCTAAGGATTCTGTAAAAAGCACGTGCATATCTTCAGACCATGATAAAAACACCTGTAAAGTTTCAAAATGTTCGGTCTAAAACTTTAGGGGAAGTGGTGCTCACAAGGTACTTACTACGTATACACTTTCATAGTATTGAAGCATGAAAAAAGTCTAAGTTAAAAATGTGAAAAATTTGAAACAAATTACTTAAGATCCTGTAAAAAGCACATGCATATCTTCAGACCATGATTAAGATAAATGTGAAGTTTCAGAAGGATCGGCATTAAACTGTAGGAGGAGAGTTGCGCTCACAAGGTCCCCACTACAAACTCGGAACCATGCAAAAAAAAGTCTAAGTTAAAAATGTGAAAAAAGTGAGAAAAAAAAATATTTTAAGGATTCTGTAAAAAGCACATGCGCATCTTAAGACCATGATTAAGACACCTGTAAAATTTCAGAAGGATTGGTTAAACACTTTAGGGGGAGTTGCGCTCACAATGTACCTACTATAAACTCGGAACCACGCACCACGATGTAAAAAAGTCTAAGTTAAAAATGTGAAAAAAGTAAAAAAAAAAAAAAAAAACATAATTAAAGGATTCTGTAAAAAGCACATGCACATCTTCAGACCATGATGAAGACACCTGTAAAAGTTCAGAAGGATTGGCTAAAAACTGTAGGAGGAGTTGCGCTCACAAGGTACCTACTATAAACTCGGAACCACGCACCACGAACCACGCACCGCGGAAAGCCGAATATTATGTCCCCTCGCTTTTCTTCGAAAAGGCGGGGAACAACAAACCATCATAACAAATATCGGAATAGGCTCAGTAGTCAGAAAGGGTCAAAAATATAAACAACACTATAGTAAACATAAAGAAAAAACCGTATTGGCGCACGGATTCTTTCCATTAATGATATGTGATAAGAATCTGTGTCTCATGATAACAAGGAAATATATATACTGGAGCTCAGCCATATAATAGAGTGTTTTTAGCAATATAAAAGACCGTTCTAAGGCGGAGGTCCCGGTGTTAGTCTTACTCTTTGTTTCCTTGTGGTTTATTCTACGAGGCGATTTGTTTTATGTCTTACCTTGTGTCATTTTGTTCTAGTGTTTTTCAATCCTTTTAGCATTGCGATTACGTCGCTTTGGGAAAAGAGAGCTAATCTTAGTGCTTTTCGTACGTTTGTTCGATTTGTGCTTGTTTGGTTTTGTCGGGTTCTTGTTCCTCTTGCTGTCTTGGAAGGTCTGCGGTTGTGATTGTGGCACTTCCTGGACTTTTCTGTTACCTTTTTTTTTTTTTTTTTTTTTTTTTGAAAGTTCTGTGGACGCCAAAACCCAGACCGGCGCACGCACACAATGCTAAGCAGGCACACAGCATAGACACTTGGTCATATCAACTTTGATTCAACGTCAAGGACGTACATTAAAATGACGTTGTTTCAACGTCGTGTGCTTGCTGTGTCCCTGTCTGATAAGAAATTTAGTACTCAGTAATATAACCGTCCGAATCCAATGATCCTGGTAAAGCGGACAGTAAAGGTCCTGATCAAACTTCGCGGATGCGTAGTCTGTTCTGGTTTTTTCGTTGCTTATATGTTTCAAAGGGGCATTTTCACATTGCACGACTTAGATACTTGCAAACTCAGATAAAATTATTTTCTGAAATACGTTTTCCCATGCCTCTTATCCTATATTAAAAAAGATCACTATGATAAGTTATTAAATAGGTCTAAGCTTTCAGGAGTGTTTTTTATTATTATTATTATTATTATAGTAGACACTTGTAGACAAACATTCCACTCGTGTACTAATTTATGTCTGATGTCCCATAAAAGGAACATTGTCAAAAGAGTGTACACCCAGATTAGACGACGCATTGATATTGCCCAATTGTTTTGAAAGGTAGGAGTGGGCATTTGGAAAAAGAAGACTTATCAAAGCATTAGATAAAAACAAAAAAAAAACAGTCTTGGGTATTTCAATTATCCAGCAAGCATGCAATATTGCGACAACGGTGCATCGACATCGATGCATGATGTTGCATCGGATTAATGCGACGTTGTTAAAACATCATGTGCCCGTTAGGGTATTTATCGTAGAGGACCATTTGTAGCCTTACCTAGCGTCTTTTTAAGCAGTTATCCATTTTGACGTATTATGTATGAGCCTAGCAGTCCCAAATGACCAGAAAGTGAAACAATATAGGAACTGTATAAGAAATGTCTCGGAATACTGTGTTTACAATCTCCACAAAAACACATAATGTCAGTTGCTGCGATCACAAAATATTTTTAAGAGAGGGATCCTTTTGGAGATAAAGAACACGCAAAAAGGCGAGTCATTTAAAGTTATATTACACATGTGCAACAATGAAAATGCTGCCTCATTTTTTACGCCCTCCCAACCTAGCAGTGCTCACGCCGCAATTATATGGAAAACGGAGGACTACATGCAACAGATCACTATCTTAAGGCAACCTATACTTTACGTTCGGACAGTTATTATAATGTTTTCGATGAGCTCACATGTACAGGAAAAAAAGTAAGAGAAAAGTTCAGGGAGTGCCACAATCACAAACCGCAGCCCTTCCCAGACCCCAAGAGGAAGAGGAAACCGACAAATCTAAACAAGCACAAACCGAACAAACATACGAAAAGCACTTCACTCTTTAATTGCACGACGGAAATTCAGGTCTCAGACTCAATGACGGCCTCTTAGTAAAACTTTTAATCAGTGGGTTGGGGCTTGACAATTTGTCTTTGGCTTGGCCAACCGTGGTTCAACTATTGGTTTTCATTCGCTCTGTCACACAGTATAATTAGCCATGAGTACTCGTCTTTGTTTATCATAGTGATTAATTTGATTTTTTATGTTTTCGCTTTGATGCATTGACGGAGTTGGGAGTCTTTACGCGAACCGATTTTTTATGTTTTTCTGTATTCAGAGTTACATCGGGACACAGTGTGAAGTTGGCTGGCCGTAAAAGTGTTTTAAACCCCCCGATAGTTTATTCTACCGACCGTTCTAAGGCGGTGGTCCTGGTGTTGTTCTTATTCTTTGTAGCTCTTTGTAGCTTTGTGGTTCCCGCATTGCTTTCTGTTTTTCTTTGTTTGTTTCTATATGTGTTGTGATGCTAGGATTGTGATCACCGTCTTCGATAGCTGTCCACTTTGCTTTCTGTTGTACTAATTGTGTTGTGATGCTAGCATTTTGGTCACCTATAACAGCTGCCCATTTTGCTTACTGTTTTACTACTTGTAATTAAAAGCAACATCGGGATCCAGGGTGAAGATAGCCGGCTATAAAAGTGCTTTATAACCCCTGTGGTTTATTCTACTGACCGTTCTAAGGCGGTGGCCCCGGTGTTAGTCTTACTCTTTATTGCTTTGTGGTTTATTCTACGAGGAGATTTGTTTAATGTCTTGCCTTGTGTTATTTAGTTCTTGTGTGTGATTTTTATGTCCTTTTAGCATTGCGATTACCTCGCTTGGGAAAGAGAGAGTTAGTCGTGGTGCTTTTCGTGCGTTTGTTCGATTTGCGCTTGTTAGGTTTTGTCTGTTTTCTCTTCCTCTTTGTGTCTGGAATAGGCTGCGGTTTGTTCATTGGACCCATTGTGGAATCTTTGAAAATGGAGTTCTGCTCATGTATACGCTAGAGGGCGTAAGCACTGTTGCAAACTTCATTACTGCTTATGAAGAGTCTCAATAAAACCGACACATCCATTTTCTTATCTGTAGTGTGTTCTTTGTTTCCAAAGGCAATCTTTTTTACGTTTATTTTACTACACTGCAGCTAGTATTGGTGCCGTGTGGCGGCGGTTGAACGTCTCCCCGTACTTTACCGTACGCAGATTATATTTAATTTCGTTTGGGATCATTGGGCCCATTGTGGAATCTTTGAAAATGGAGTTCTGCTCATGTATACGCTAGGGGGCGTAAGCAGTGTCGCAAACTGATGAAGTGTCTCAATAAAACCGAGACTCCCATTTTCTTACCTGTAGTGTGTTCTTTGTTTCCAAAGGTAATATTTTTGATGTTTATTGTGATTGTGGTACTGCCCGGACTTTTCTCTTACCCTTTTTTGATGTGTTCTGGTCAGGCCGAGGAACCAGTGAACAGAGATAATAGTGAGCAGTGTCATTATACATTTTATAGAACAGGACTAATGTATGTGTTCTTTTCCTTGCATGTATATCTAGTGTTTCCCATCCGATCTTATCATATAGTTTTTGCACAGCGACTAATTTAGTTGTTCCGGTGGCTGTTCTAGAAGCCTCTGATTATATTTTTTTCTAAATCATGTTTCTCTTGTTGAGTGCAGTTGTCCAAAACTACATCGGCATATTCTAGTATTGGTAGAATAAAAGCAATATAAATTGTTTCTACGAAATTTCTGTCTAAGGTATGTTTTAATTTCTTCTTGACATTTACTCTGGACCAGGCCTTATTCTTGGCATGCTTTAAATGTTTACATGACAAGTTTTTCTCTTAAAAAAATGGCAAAATTCATGCTCAACTGCTAATTTAACCAGATGTTTTAAGGCGACTGCCATCAACTCTCCATACAGTAATGAGTCTGTTCACAACAGGTGGTTTATTTGTTTGTGTTGAGGTTTTACGGCCCAGTCAACCCAGTGGGGTCATGTCGAGCGCGGTCAGTTTACCTAACTACCATTTACTGGGCAGGTTTAGTCCTCTAAGAGGTTAACCAGTATTGTGCACATTCTTTCGCCAGAAACTGACAACTACCCTTCTTGAATCAGCGGAAGGGAGAGAATGACCGTAGAAAATATTTCATGATCAATCTCCACGAAAGAATGTTGCCGACCTCACAACAGGTGTTTTTTCCAGATTTACCTGGGAACTACTTTTCTCTGATAACAGTGGTTCCCTGCTCAATATCATTTAATCATAAAACCTTTACTTTTTAACATAGGAAACCATTTAATACGGGTACTTTGATTAACAAATTATGCAGATGTAGGTTTTGGAATCGGTTTTGAGCTACTTAATTCTGTTTTACATTTAAGATTTGTTCATCTGGCTTTCTAGTTAATTGTCTTATCAGTATTAGTTAAAAAATTGCGTAACAGAGCATCATTTTATTGGCATCTGGGCAGAGTGTTATGGTCTCAGTCATCAGAAACATAAAATGTAATTCCCCACTAACCCGACTTTGATTTAGTATTAGTCTGGAAGATGGGGGTCAAGTTCCCTAAGAGAAAAACTAAAGGGCGAGGATTGTGGCAACGTAAAAATGGATTTAAGCCCCCCATAAGCCCCCCACAGCCCCAACCCCCCACATCCCCCCCCACCCCCCCCCCCCCCACCCCACAGTGAAATACTTTTCACTGACCGTTCCAAGGCGGTTCTTCTGTCATGGTTTATTTTGTTATAGTTCGTCTTTGAATGTGTGTTTCGCTTACATCTTTTGTTTTGGATAGCCATTTGGCCACTTTGTGGGAAAGTAACTGTCCGTTTGGCTTTCTGCTAGTAATGTTTCCATTAGGGTTCAATTATTTCGTGTTTGTGTTTCTTTCCCTTTGATATCTCTGATGGGAGGTGTGGGATAATTGTATCGATTCCTGATCTTTGCCTTCCTTTTTATTCAGCATGTATGCCAGGGGCAGTCTATGAGATGTAAATTCCAAAATGTTACTATATATTTGGACGATTTATTAAATATTGATAATAAGTACCTCGAAAGTTTAATTAGTCAAATTTATCCTTCCGAGTTTCAATTAAATACCTCGTAAAGCAAATCTTCTGAAACTGAAGCCCCGTTTTTGGATTTACATTTGTCTATTTTAGATGGGTTTATGTCATACAAAATTTATGATAAACGCGATGATTTTGATTTTTAGATTGTAAATTTTGCTTACTTGGGTGGGGATGTTCCTCGTCGAGCATCCTACGGTGTTTATATCTCGCAACTTATTCGGTGTGCCAGAGTGTCTAGTCATGTTTCTGACTTCAACAGTCGAAATAAATTGTTAACTGCTAAACTTCTAAATCAGGGTTATCTAGTGCCGTGTGGCGGCGGTAGAACGTCTCCCCGTATTTTACCATAGTGCAGATTATATTTCATTTCCTTTGGGATCACTGGGCCCATTGTGGAATCTTTGAAAATGGAGTTCTGCTCATTTATACGCTAGGGGGCGTAAGCAGTGTCGCAAACTTCATTACTGCTGATGAAGTGTCTCAATAAAACCGAGACTCCCTTTTTCTTATCTGTAGTGTGTTCTTTGTTTCCAAAGGCAACCTTTTTTACGTTCATTTTACTACACTGCAGCTGGTATTAGTGCCGTGTGGCGGCGGTAGAACGTCTCCCCGTACTTTACCATAGTGCAGATTATATTTCATTTCCTTTGGGATCATTGGGCCCATTGTGGAATCTTTGAAAATGGAGTTCTGCTCATGTATACGCTAGAGAGCGTAAGCAGTGTCGCAAACTTCATTACTGCTGATGAAGTGTCTCAATAAAACCGCGACTCCCTTTTTCTTATCTGTAGTGTGTTCTTTGTTTCCAAAGACAACCTTTTTGACGTTTATTATCGGTACCATAAACTCCGCAAAGCCTTGTCTAAAGTTTATAGACGTTATTTCGATTTAGTTTCCGATTTTTTTATGTATTTCTGTATTAAGAGTAGCATCGGGACCCAGGGTGAAGTTGGCTAGCTGTATAAGTGCTTTAAACCCCACGGTGATTTATTCTACTGACGTACTATGGCGGTAGTCCCGGTGTTAGTCTTACTATTTGTTGCTTTGTGGTTCATTCTACGAGACTATTTGTTTCAAGTGTTGCCTAACTTCCAGAAAGCTTGACGTAAATTTCCAGTAATTTCTTCTGCCTTAAGCTAATTAATGTCCGCTATGCCATCTGTCGAATACTTGCTGATAACACAGAAAACTACTCTGATTTCTTTCCCTGAGTCTAACGCGTGGCAGAAAGTATCGTATAAATATGTTAATTGATTAACTGTATAGTCGTCTGGTCTAAAGCTAGACTGGAACCATGTAAGGGTATTGTTAACAAGAAAGTGATTATATAGATATTGAAAAGCAAATCTTTCTTAAGCTTTGTATAAGTTACTCAAAAGTGAAATTGGTGTGTAATTAGAAGGATCACCACCTTTGAGTATTGGACAAACATGAGTTTCTTTAAAACAATCAGGTACGGTTCCATGTTGTAAGGACTGGTTATAAAGACCACAGACAGGAATAATGATCAGGAACCGATACACTTATCCAACACCTCCTATCAGACACGTCAAAGGGAAAGAAACATAAACACGAAATAACTAGACCCTAATGGAAACATCACTAGCGGAAAGCCAAACGGACAGTTGCTTTCCCACAAAGTGGCCAAATGGCTATCCAAAACAAAAATATGTAAGCAACACACACATTCGGTAACAGAAGAGTTAGCTTTATTTAATTGGGGGGTGGGGGTGGGGCGGTAAATTTGACTGATTAAACCATCGAAGTAGGTATTGTCAATATTCAATAAATCATCCAAATATCTTGAAGTCGAGCTTAAAGCTTCAATGATTTCAAATTGGTTTTCAACGGAAAAGGACATCATGAAGCCTCTTTCATAACAAAACAAGAACAAATCAGCCACAAGAGGTGCGCAATTCGTACCCATCGGAATACCAACAATTTGTCTAAATAACTATTATATAAATATTGTCATGTACAAAGGTGAGAGCTTCACTCACTTTCTGACATGTCCATAATGCGTAATTTTTATGCACTTCAGAAGTGAAAAAAGCATTTCTTACATTACATGCAAGGTAGAGGGAATCTTCTCTATGAAATGTCCATTCAATTAAATCATTTAGTTTTTCTTTTATAAGATTATGAGAGAGTGTAGTGTAAAGCGTGGAGAAATTAAAAATAGACAAACTAAAAGCACGAAATTGTCTGGATTTCGAGTTATTTAAAACCTGATTCGATTTTTTTTATAGACCAAAACAGATATCTCCCTGATCTTTCGAAACTGTGTCACAATATTTAATTACATGTTTTTTGATGGCAGTAAGACATGACGTTAATAATTTAGAAAGTTTATGGTGGTACAAGAGCTTGAATTTTCAATAAACTGTGCTTTGTAAGGTTTTTTATGAAGTTTATGAAGTAACCAATATAACGTAGGAAGCTTGTCTTGGCCTTCAGTAACACATACAGCAAACTTGGTGGCTGAATGACAGATATGGTCATTAACTACACACCTCTCTTCAGCCAAAAGTTGTAGTTCCTAGGCCTTAGTACCACCAAGCTCTTGCTGAAGAGTGTTAACATAGTGCAGTCGTCAAAAAACGACAACATTGTTAGCGGCCTTGTCTGCCGGAGCCAAAACATACTTCTTATGAAATTCTTGAATACCTAGTTTAAGGTGACGTAAAGACGTCTTCGATTTAGGAGGTAATAAGTTAGTATTTTGAGAATAGAAAGAAATGCGTTTGTTCACTAGTTTCAAAATGCTAAATTTCCATTCTTTTAGGGCTTTATGCTCAACATACTCTCGCTTACACCATCGATTACCTAAGCCTGAATTAAATGCATAATGGACGCCAGATATACAAATAATTGTAAACAACGCTAAATAACGGCGAGTGACACTCAAAGTATGTGACGACGTTACTACTGCTATGCAACAGTCCTGATGAGCTGAGCGAAACGCGTTAACATCTTTTTGCATAGTTTTATGCAAGTAAACTAAACATGTAACGCCGACATTTTTATAATTCCACTAGTAAGCCCATTCTTGGGACTAAATACTAGAAATGTATGTGCCGTACATACGCGCTCCGTGCCCAGTCAGCATTCTACGTAAATCTATATCGGGCTGTCATCGGCTCGTCAGGGTAGCTGACGGGCCGATGACGGCCCGATGTAGATTTACGTAGAATGCTAGCTGGGGTGCCTTCCACCTTTTATAGCAGACCTCTATACTCTAACCAATTTTCCATGCGTAACTGAATGCTGAAGAAAATAAAAATAAACAACATTCAAAAGAATACAAATAAATATCATGCTTAGGAATGATCACATTTATGGAGCACATCCCGCCCGGACTGATAACATAAAACAACACTTTAAAAAAAACTAGAACGAGCCAACAAAGAAGAATTGAATAGAAATAACCTATTAACTCTACCAAAATTGTTGAGGGGACGAGGATAATCTAAACCTGGTAACTTTGTATTATATGCTTCTAACCCTCGCCTTCAATCGTGTTTAAGGGCCATATGCATATGATTCTTCGGTTCGTGTAGCGGTCCACAATTATTTAAATTAGTCAACGCAGAAAGCTTATAAGTCCACGTACCGACGCAGTTGGATTGTACAATCAGTCCGCGTGAGAGTAAATACTAGAAGAATCACAATGGGTAAGACACTGATCAGAAGGATCAAGTCCAGAGGTTATAAAAATTTTCATTCTCAATTCAGCTGAGTATGAAATTTTCGCTGCTAGTATGAAAATGCCGACAATATCATATTTCTTACTAGAAGAACTTTTATGTTCAGCTATCTTCAGCTAAAATGAATTTGCAATAGTTAGTAATTTGAAATTTGAAAGCAGGACAAATTACATGCAAAGCTGAGTTGCATATAAAAAAACGAATATAACCTCGGGACCAGGCACAAACCTTCTAGAAAAGAACTAGGATTGAGCTGTAATTTATGTTCGGTCTGAGCTACTATGTGCAATTTTAAACGGCATCAAACTTGTAAACTTTGATTGTAATAACTACTAAGCATGCGGTCTGTCGCATAGTATCTGCCTTATATCCTGTCCTTTTTGGCCGAAGATGTTGTCTGAATTTCACAACTGCAATAACCGACATAAGGTAAAAGAAGAAGAGCTGCAACAAAGGAGTCACCCTGGAACGGTCAGCTGAAAAATACAATGTGGTGACTGTAACAAAATATTTCACGCGGTCAAAACACCGCCTTTTTATTCATATGTAACTCCAAATTACAGATGCGTTCTGTCCTGTTAGGGTTTCTACTTTATCAATTACTGCAAATTTTAAATGCCTATTTAATCTAAAAGATCTGACAGAAACAGGATTATACTGTAAGCAAAATATAAAATATCATCTTACAGCATTGTTGTGGGTTGAAAAAAAAATAAGATAAATATCAGACTGAAATTGCATTTAAATTGAATTTCTATACAGACAAATATCAAATCATGATTACAAATATATTTAAGAGATTGGGTTAGTGACATTTATACGTTGGAAAATCAACTATCGAAAATGTCTAGAGACCCGCTCCTTACTAACATATATTTGTGTCGTTTTTACTAGTTTTGATGACAATGTAGCATACAGTGTATGTCTTTAATTGGAGTCTGTGGTAACTAATAGGGCAAAGATTGATATTCAACTCAAAATCTAGTATAAATTAGACTCAAAGGACCAAACTAATTAAGCAAGACATTCTTTTTTATATAATTAGAATCGCATGCGATGAAAGTGCTTGATAACAAGACAATAACCCTAACTTCACTATACATTATGGAAAAAACAAAGGAATACACCGCCTTTGAATGGTCAGAAGAAAAACTTTTCGGGGCGTGGGGTGGTATTTTGTGTTGCTAATCAGCATTATTCGTCCGACTCCTTGCCTTTAATTTTGACACAGCTCCTAATTGCAAGCATACCTTCGGTCCGCATAGAGGTTCTCTACCTTGTCAGTAAAACATCACAGTGAAACGCGCAATATCGCGTGCGAGGAAACAAAGCAAAAGGCTCAGTGGCGTTTTAAAGCCAGAACATAAGACAACTACAATCAGGAACACGATAAAACTGTCAAATACGTAGACTTCTATGACATATCTGGTAGGGTCTCTCTCTCTCTCGCTCTGTCTCTTGCTGTCTCTCTCATGCCTAAGCTGATCTCAACGTGTATACGTCTTAAAGTGCAGTTTAACAAAACACAGCTCAAATGGTAGTCAGTTGTTCAAAAGTCACCACGACAAGTGAAGCTATAGGTTACCGTATATAGCCTGAGTGTTCGGACACTCCTTACTCTTAATATACTTGTCCTATTACTTGAACAAATCCGTTCCACTACCTTTTGATTTATTTTAACAATTGCACTTTAATTAGCAAACAACCTAGACCCTGCAGTGATCGTACACAGCGGTTTTGATCTACACTCTTTGGTGTCTTCAGATGGAAAATATTTAAAAGAGTTAATCTTAGCAGTCCATTCGACATAAACGGGTTAAATACGGTAAGCTTGTTTCCTGTTCTTGTAACTACCAGGCTCTTTACAGCAATTTATGTCCGTTTTAATCTGACATATTCCTTTGCTGATCAATACGTTGTCCTTCAAATCTCTACAGCCTAATTTACCGACATAAGAAGTCAAAGTGTTTTACTGTCAATGAATTAGGAAAAGACAAATATATCTTTGCAGTGCCAATGCTACGCAAATTTAGTATTATGCCTATTACTTTCGGCATGTAGGCGTATATTGTTGGAACCACGAGCGTCAATTATAATAATAATTATTATTATAACTTTTTGATCTGAGTCTACACTGCTTGCCAGTAAAAATAATAAGACTAATTGTGACTAATTGTGAAATAAGACTAATTGTGACTAATTGTGAAATAAGACTAATTGTGACTAATTGTGAAATAAGACTAATTGTGACTAATTGTGAATTAAGACTAATTGTGACTAATTGTGAAATAAGACTAATTGTGCAAAATATTCTAGAAAAAGTAACTGTTTCTTTATTTGACCCATTCGTCAGTGCAAAACGAAAACAAGTGCTTTGGGTTAGGGTTAGGGATAGGGATAGGGTTAGGGTTAGGGGTTAGGGTTAGGGTTAGGGTTAACCCTAACCCTAACCCTAACCCTAACCCCTAACCCTAAGGGATACCATTTTAAGCTTTTGACCTCGTACCATCCACTCTATCCCCTACAATCGAAACCAGGATACAAACGAGCGTCCTCTTGTAAGTGCGTGTTTTCTTTTTCACACAAGTCTTAATTCTTACAGCCAGCGAGTCACAAGATTATTACGTCTACTCTAATATTTTTGCCATGTATGTTTCTTTTTCTTAATAAACTGGTTACTTGAACATTTAAGTAGTGTACGAAATGCAGGTGTCAACATTTTTGTCCACTGGAAATTTTATATTATGTAAACAATATAACTGAATTATTTATACTTTACTATTTTACTGCCATTACGTGTAAAAGTATATCAGTAGCAGAATAACTAACTTAAGTTCTCAGATGTCATTCTAATAATGTGGAAATCCTGTCAATTATTACATGTTTAAGAAAATATTGAAATAAATAAAATATGTTTAAAACAAATATAAATGTTTAATATTTCTAATCATTTACGTACTGTACTTTACCACTTTAGCATTTATCAAGTCTAGATTCTAGTAAAGTACTGTGCAGAATGTAAATCACGTAACTGCCCAGCTTCTGGTTGAATTGAATATAATTTACTGCAAACCTGTCACTGCAACTGGGCGTGGAAATATGTTTTGATTATATCAAGAACTAATTTATTCTCTTGAATGATTACTTTGATGACCTCGAAGAAATAGCTGCTTTATGGGAGCAATAACAGTTTTTATCATATGACATCGCTGTTACTCAGTGGATAATGTCAGGTCATAAAATAGTTTGCATACGTTATATGACACTATGGCGGGAAGAAGTACCCAGCAGACACATGACGTTAATACAACGTCGCCTCAACGTCGATGCAACGTCATGACGTTGCATCGACGTTGAGCCGACGTTATATAAACGTCATATGTCCAACGTCATGACGTTGCATCGACGTTGAGCCGACGTTGTATAAACGTCATGTGCCCGCTTGGTAACGTCATGACGACGTCCATGTCAACAATGCATTTTTTGTAGAATATTTGTCAGCTTTAAAGGCAATTAAGTCCAATTTGAAATGGTCATATGATAAACAGAATCTTACACACTTGGTCATTTCATATAAAATTTATGAAACTCGCCGAAGGCTCGTTTCATAAATTTCATATAAAATGAACACTCGTGTAAGATCCTCTATTTATTATATGACGTCGCTGTTATTCAGCAGATAACGTCATGTCAAAAAATCGTACGACCACACGTTACATAACACTTCGGCGGGAAGAAGTAACGTCATGACGACGTCCATGTCAACCATGCATTTTCTGTTGAACAATTGGCAGCTTTAAAGGCGACAAAATTTAATTTAAAATGGTCATATGATAAGCGGAATCTTACACTCGTGTTCATTTCATATAAAATTTATGAAACTCGCCGAAGTCTCGTCTCATAATTTTTATATGAAATGACCACTCGTGTAAGATCCTGTATAAATAAAATTGTAACTGGTGAAAAAATGGAAATAAAAAATTCGAACCCAGGCCGTCTGCCTGACAGGCCAACACTCTACCACGTCGCTATAAAAGCCGGTGTACCGGTTTATCTTGCACCCTGGGCAGCTTGCCCCCCCCCCCCCGGGGGTGAAGCTGCCTCTGGGTAGCTTGCTCCCGGGTGTGAAGATACCCCGGGGTATCTCCCCCCCCCCACTCTGGGCAGCTTGCTCCCTGGGGGTAAAGCTGCCTCTGGGCAGCTTGCCCCCCGGGGGTTGAAGATACCCTGGCCTGGGCAGCTTGCCTCCCCACCCCCAGAAAACAGGTGTACCGGTTTATCTTGCACCCCCCCCCGGGGGATGAAGCTGCCTCTGGGCAGCTTGCCCCCCGGGGGTGAAGATACCCCGGGGAATCTTGCCCCCCACCCTGGGCAGCTTGCCCCCTGGGGGTGAAGCTGCCTCTGGGCAGCTTGCCCCCCTCCCCCCGGGGGGGTGAAGATACCCTGGCCTGGGCAGCTTGCCCCCCACCCCCAGAAAAACTTGACAGAACTTAATGCAGAAAGATTTTATGTTTTTAAAATAAAACTCCTTATAGTAGAAACACGGGAAAACTGATCTTTACATGTATGTACGTATGCATCTTTTTCCTGATAGGAGGAAATTGAGGGCCAGAATATAGTGGCCTTAGAAGTTTGCACCTTTGCCAGAAATTTATCACTTAATAGACTTTCCTATTAAACAGTCATTTGCATATTATTAATATTGACCATTAACTATTTTATCTATGGCCGGAGGTGTGTGTGTGTGTGTGTGGGGGGGGGGGGGGGGGGGGAGGTGGGGATAAAATACCATGGCCTGGGCAGCTTGCCCCCCACCCCTAGAAAACCTGACAGAACTTTATTAGAAAGGTTTTATTCCTTTTAAATAAAAATCTTTATGATAGAAATATGGAAAAACTTATTTTTTACGTGCATATGAATCTTTTACCCGATAGGAAGAAATTGAGGTCCAGAATATAGTGGCCATAGAAGCTAGCAACTATGCCAGAAAACCTGGCAGACTCCATTCAAAAAGATAGTTTGTCACTTAATAGACTTTCCTATTGAACAGCCGTTTGAATTTTCATAATATCGACCAATAACCATTTTTCTCTAAACAGGAAGGGGTGGGGGTAATATACCGTGGCCTGGGTAGCTTGCCCCCCGGGGTGAAGATACCCTTGCTTGGGCAGCTTGACTCCCGCCTCAAGAAAATCTTACACAACTTAATTCAGTAAGTTTTTTCTTCTTTTAAATAAAAATCCACATAACAAAAACATGGCAAAACTAATTTTTTATGTACATATGCATCTTTTACCCGATAGGAGGAAATTGAGAGCCTTAGAAGCTTGCACCTATGCCAGAAAACCTGACAGACTCTATTCAAAAAGATAGTTTATCATTGAATAGACTTTCCTATTGAACAATCATTTGAATATTCATAATATCGACCATTTACCATTTTTCTCTAAACAGGAAGGGGTGGGGGTGCGAGGTAAGATACCGTGGCCTAGGCAGATTGCCCCCCGGGGGTGGAGATACCTTGGTTTAGGCAGCTTGACTCCCGCCTCAAGAAAATCTTACACAACTTATTTCAGTAAGTTTTTTCTTCTTTTAAATAAAAAATCCATATAACAAAAACATGGCAAAACTGATCTTTTATGTACATATGCATCTTTTACTTGATAGGAGGAAATTGAGAGCCTTAGAAGCTTGCACCTATGCCAGAAAACCTGAGACTCCATTCAAAAAGATAGTTTATCACTCAATAGACTTTACTATTGAACAGTCATTTAAATACTCATAATATCAACCAGTAAAACCATTTTTTCTCTTAACAGGAAGGGGTGGGGGGTAAGACACCGTGGCCTGGGCAGTTTGCCCCCCGCCCCCCGTGGTGAAAATTCCCTGGCTTGGGCACCTTGACCCCCGCCTCAAGAAAATCTTACACACCTTAATTCAGTAAGTTTTTTCTTCTTTTAAATAAAAATCCTTGTAACAGAAACATAGCAAAAGTGATTTTTTTATGTACATATGCATCTTTTATTGGATAGGAGGAAATTGAGAGCCTTAGAAACTTGCACCTATGCTATATTTCGCCAAAGGTAGTTTGTTTGTGTTGAGGTTTTACGGCCTAGTCAACCCAATGGGGTCATGTCGAGCGCGGTCAGTTTACCTAACCACACGTTTACTTGGCAGGCTTAATCCTCTAAGCAATTAACCAGTATTGTTCACATTCTTACGCCAGAAACTGACAACTGCCCTTCTTGAATCAGCGGAAGGGAGAGAATGACCGTAGAAAATATTTCATGATCAATCTCCACAAAAGAATTCGCCAAAGGTAGAAGAGAGGGCATGTGATAGAGAAAAAAAAGAGATACAGTAGCCTGTGGCGCCAGCTTCCTCTGGGCCGTCCACCCAACTCACCCTCCCCCACTGTGGCCTGGGCATCTTGCACTACAATCCAAACAAAACCTGACAGAACAGGGGTGGGGCTTGCCCCTGTGGGGCAAGCTGCCCAGGCCAGGGTATCTTACCCCCCACTCAAGTCTATCTGAAGAAAGATAGGTAATAAAAAGTAATAGAAATATTCAAATGACCTGTTAAATGGGAAATTGTTTGAAAAAGGTAAAATTAACATTCTGAACTTTAATTTAAAGTTTTCTCTATGATTTATTCACAGTTTAAAGTCAAGACATTAGTCATCATGTTAAGATGTCAATATTTCATTTTTTGGTAAACAGTAGCATTTTTTACGAATTTTATAATGAAAATGTTTACTTCAAAATTTGTTGTTGGAAACACTTCCTTTTTGAGTTACACTGTAAGAATAAATCAACAATATTTCAATATCTTCTGTGGTTTTGCCCATAGACTCGGTCATAGTGTGCATATATGAAAAATGAGTATATAAAGCTTTAAAAGGTATTCTTTTAATTAACGTAAGTAGATTTTCCCCATTCCCGAACTTGTATCAGACATCCAGCTTGTGAGTTTCATATTATTACTATTTACTACCAGAATTATTTAAGCATCTGGAAAGTTTATTGGACATATTGTTTTTAGGTGTAAGTTCCTTATTGTTACACGACATTTTTCCAATCTGAATAAGTGTACGTTTTGCACGGAACATTTCAAATTAACAAGACGGGCAAGGTACTAATTTGTCTCGCATGTGATAGACAGAAGCTGTCTAGTTAACGTCAAAAAAGATTTTCACACAAAGTACCAATTGCAGACTCAAAACATTTCATTTAAAGATATCAGAAAATGATAGGAGTATTTTAACCTTGGCCCGTTTCTAGACAAAATCAGTAGATTACATTTGAACATATAATTCTTGCTTTGCCTAAGCAACTATCAGCAAATGATCAGATCAGTTCACTGCGTATACGCAGGCTGATTTGAGTCTTCGTAATGTGCACATGTCAGAAGGTATGTTTCCTCCCGTTACGGCTCAATGTCCTTCAGCGCTCTTGCGAAAACATACCTATATAATTTTGACCCCCTTAAACTCCACTTTTATAAGGTAAAACTGGGGTTTACAGGGGTATACATTATTTTTCTTATTTCTGCTTAAAACATAGATTGTGGGTACGGTTCTAAAGAGTACCCACAATCTGTGTTTTGAGCAGAAATATGAAAAATATTAGAATTTTTTATCTGGAAATTTTCCCGTTTTTGGTTGTAAAATTTTCAATATATTTGAATAGGCGTGTTTTCGTAATGCTTGCGGCATAGGAAATATATGTACAGATCAGCACCACACACAGTCTGATAAAGGCTTTACAGAGTCAAAGGGTACTTTTGAATGCGGCTATATTGAGAAACAAAGAAGTTTAAATAGACCTCGCTTTGCATGCGACAAATGAACAACTGAAATATTGCCCAGAACGGTGTTTTGCATTAAGCCATTTACTTTAATCGTGGTGTTTGTAATTATGTGTGTGTTTACTGTTATGTTTCACTAATACGTTATATACCTACGCGGAGCCAACACATGTTTGTGGTTCACAGATGCCTCGGAAATTAAGGGCGCGGTTTTGATCGAGTACACTCCGTTTAATGATACTGAAGAAGAAATTCTGATACCGAAAATAACTCAATCCGCAAGGAAAACAGACTAGCTATTAAATAATCAGCTGACAACATGAATCACAATAGGAAATCGTAACAATGTTTGATAACGAGGATGCATATTTAGAACCTTCTCAACTGCGTACCCAGTGTAGGGTATACATCTTGATTATTGAATTACAGTTGACTCTCGCTATCTCGAACTCGTTTATCTCGAATAACCGCTTATATCGAAGTGTAAATCTGTTCATTGCCTAAACATGATAATCTAACAACATGTAAAAATATTGTGGAAAAGAGAAGAAAATTGCTCCAAATCCTCTTTTCCACAATATTTTCAATATATCTCAAACTTCAAGAGTCCAATTACACATATATTTGTTAAATGCAGTTAATCAAATTAGTTTTTCCTCAATTCTGCAAATCTGATATGTCGAAGTACGGATATCTCGAAGTATTTCAGAGAGTCCTTGGAATTCGAGATAACGAGAGTCGACTGTACTTTGTCTGTTCCAGAAATATGTGGAAAAGAACACATTCATCGAAATCAATGTTTACACGAAGCAGAGAACATCAAACAATTTTATTTACAAGTCATACAATTTAATTGCTAAATAGATAGTTGGAGACACAACTACCTGACGTAGACTGCCGCCGTTGGTTTCTGGGCGGATGTGTGTAATAGTAAAATATTAAACGTAGACCCGCCAGTTATTGTCGCAAATGATGAAAAAAAAAAAAAAAAAAAAAAAAAAAAACAGAATTGACAATAATAAACCAGGATCTCACCCATAATTTTAATTATTTGTTATTTCGAGAACATTTGCTTTATGTTCTCTAGTTGTGCAGGAATGTCGCACTAGGCGTATATGTAGGAACATATTTCGCATGCGCTAAGAGACCAAGGGCAGAAAAGTAAAAGTTAAACTGCTACAGTGTTTAAATAGAAAGAAAGGCAATATTAAGGAATCATTACAAATATCTAACCTTCCGTCCAAGACAGAAAAGGGAGAGAGGGACGCACTTAAAGCAACTGCGCCATCACCAAAACACTACAAGCAGAAAGCCAAACAGATAGTTCCTCTCCCAAAAAATTGCCAAAAGGTTATCAAAAAAACAAAAAAACAAAAAAACAAACAAAAAAAAAAACAAAAAAAACAAACGAAATCACCATGACATAAGTGCAAAGACATAAGTAGTATAGGGCGGCACTACGGATATCAGAAATAGGAAAACCGTCAAACTTAAGTCCTTGGGTAAAGCATTTAATACACAGATACGTTTCCTGAGAGTGATATAAAACATACTTAGGATTTAGATTATTTTCAACAGAATACAAATCACTTCTAAAAAGAATGTCCATATCAAAGCAATAGATTTGCTCAAAGAAGGCAAATGCTTTTCAAAGATATAAGTGAAGATACCAAGTAAATGCCACATTTACGAAGCAAATCCCTTCCCAGGCACCAAAGGAAAAAGATATGAGGAACAAAAAGGACGAAACAAACGTCCTATTTTAATTCACAAATGCACAAACAAAAATAACTACAACAGAGGAACCACATTGGAACAGTCAGTAGGAAAAACTTCTGTGGAGGCGGGGGTATAGGGGTGGGGGCGTGGGGCTTATACCATTTACTCAAATTTCAAGCCAATGATTATCCTTAGATGAAAAATAAAAGGTACGAGAAAAGTCCAGGGAGTGCCACAATCACAAAACGCATCCCTTCCCAGACACCAAGAGGAAGAGGAAACCGACAAATCCAAACAAGCACAAATCGAACAAACGTACGAAAAGCACTTAGATTAGCTCTCTCTTCCCCAAGCGAGGTAATCGCAATGCTAAAAGGACTGAAAAACACAAGAACAAAAATGACACAAGGTAAGGCATAAAACATATCGCCTCGTAGAATAGACCACAAAGCAACAAAGAGTAAGACTAACACCGGAACCACCGCCTTAGAACGGTCAGTAGCGTAAACCACCGGGGGTTTAAAGCACTTTTACAGCTAGGAAACTTCAACCTGGGTCCCGATGCTACTCTTAATACATAAATACATAAACATTCGGTTTGCATAAAGGCTCCCAACTCAGTCAATGCATCGAAGCGAAAACACAAAAATCAAATTAATTACTATAATAAACAAAGACGAGTACTCATGGCTAATTCTACTGTATGCCAGGGTAAACGAATACCAATTGTTGAACCACGGCGGGCCAAGCCAGACATATCGTCACACAGTCGCCTTAAGCCTGTGATCATCCTTGGATGAATCTATAGTCGCCTTAAACAAACGTTGCATAATTATCTTACTTTATTGCAGCCGGTGTTAAGTGCTGTGTGGCGGCCGTGAAACGTCACCCCTCACGTCACTATAATGCAAACAATATGTTATTGTCCTTTGGGATCATTGAGCGCATTCAGGTAAATCCGAAATAGTATACCGTTTAAGCCGGTGCTAGATGGGCGTATGCAGCCTCACAAACTGTATATAAAGAGACTTGATAAGCCGATCCTGCGAATTTCGTTTGTGTGTGTGTGTGTGCGCGCACGCGTGTGCGTGTGTGTTTGTTTGCAAAGGCAATTTTTAGATTTTTATCTAAAAAAATGAAATATGAAGTTTTCATCACTTGCAGTTATTCTCTGCCTGTGCCTTGGTGGTTTCATAATGAGGTATGTCTTGTCATCATTGTTTTCACATCTTTCACTCTTTGGTTGCCTTTGGAAGGCCGTGATTGCAGCATTTCTTGGATGTGTTTACTTATATTCTTAAAGTCATCCCGCAAGATGATGGTGCTTGGATATATACTATGATAGCACTGTTACCAGTATGAATTAAACGTGTATGTTTGCTTGAGAAAATAAGGGATATCCATCAGATACTCTATATGTTAGCAGAATTAATTTGTATATTTTCAGTTCACGTAATTCATCACCGTTGCACAGCTTCCAAAGTACGCTGAAAGGAAAATAAAGCAGGCATAGAAAGCGTTCATTGGTTCTAAAACCATATGACCTCCACCACTCATGAAGATATCTCTCGTGTCGATTCTCAAAGTATTACATTTATCACTGACAATAAACTGTATTTTCTGTATCTGTTTACCGCAGTACCGTAGTCGATCTAATTACCCCAGATAAGCCTGTAAGCGTGCAGTCAAGCGATTTCTAGCAATCAGTTTACCGTCTGTGTGCATATAGCCACTTATGTATTAAAGCAAATGTTGTGGATACTCATTTTAATTGTTCTACAGTAGAACTTCAATGGCTCGAACCCCGATGACTCGTTTACCATGGATGAGTCGGACACGTTCTTGAGTCCGCAGGGATTTCCTCCAAATACGATATAAGGATAATTTAGGGAGATTTTCTTCTTTTATCTTGCAAATGTATGTTGTCTGCACTCATTAGAATCGCCTCGATGAGGCGATTCTAATGAGTACACACAACATACGTTTATAATATAGAACACCGAAAAGATATCCCACAATTATCTCCCTTATGCCTCCTGGCATGACACTAATAGTAACCCTCCGTGGCTCGAGCTTCCGCTGTCTCGAACAAATTTGCATGGTCCCAAAGGGGTTCGAGCCATCGAAGTTCGACTGTACATGTATATGTTATAAAGGCATATATGACGAGTACTTATTTGAATTGTTTCAACAAGTCAAGGCAATTCAAATGAGTTCCAAAAAATATGTTTTTATGAGGCAAATCAAAAACATAAAAACATATATCCCGTAAGCATAATTAACCCTTTTAAGCCTAGCGTCCCATAAAAGGGACACTGCCAAACAGTATAGATCCAGATCAGAAGCCACAGAACACGGCGTCTGGTAAGGATCTACACCGTTTGCATTAAGTTCATAAATTTCTATAAAACATGATGATGAAAAAAACCAACAAAACACACCTTATATATGAAATTGAGCTGTCCAAAGAGTAAAGACAGAAGAGTTCACTCGGCAAAAATGAGTTAAATACATCCCCCATGAAGTCCTTTGCTGATCCTTCTTTCAAGTGTGCCCTTATTAGGTAGATATTTGGCTACATGTGTTTCCAGTCACCATGAAAAACAGAGCGCACAAGCGGTATTTAGGTTGAATATGGTAATTAGTATATAAATGAATACAGTGTTATCTTATAAATGAATGCCACATTTGAACCCTATATCGTCTATTTTCCAAGCAGTTCAAAGACATTTACTGTGTCGTATTGATTTGGTTCATTTCTCACACCACCGTACTTGCCTTAAATTTTCGAACTCCTGAAATCCTTAATTACTCGTATGTCACGCTCTAAACATTCCAGATTACTAGCTACTGAAAAAAATGTCAGACAGCGTAGACGAGGATCAGGCGACGCGTTCTGATTAGTGTCTGCGAGGTTTATATAGGTTTCTCTGTTGTTCCAATTGCTGATAATTAAGTCAATATGTTTATTGGAGCTAAAAGCCTGTTGTTGTTTCGCGCGCGCGCGTGTGTGTATGTGTGTGTGTGTGTTTTGTTCTTTTTTTTTTTTTTTTTTTTCGTTTAGTCGCGAAAAGTTTTTATAAAACAACTGTTTGTATATTTAGTTTTACTATTAATTATGCTGTATAAAATCGCATTTAGTTATTCTGACGCTGGTTGGCTAGACAACAATCACTGACTATTTAAATGGAAGACAGGAATGTCCTTCAAAGTTATTGGACGTCAGCTTGGGCGCAGTCGCAGTTATCAGCTGTTTGGTTCGGAAGCATAAGGAAACCAATGATGCACAGGGACGAAAACTTTGTGGCGACATATAGCGACGTCATAACGCGAGGATAGGGCAGTGATTTGCCTAGTACGACTTCATCCGTTTGCAGAGAGTTCCCACCTAAAATGGGAATGGTTATCCAATCGTCGTTTTTTCACCAGGACTTTGAGAAACCGGCTAAAAGCAACATGACTTGCCTCCAGACGGATCATCAAACGCCCTTTTCTGGCAATACGCAATCAGAGACTATGATGGCAATAGTGTCTAGCCAGAGAAACTAGAATCTGAGGTCATGGCGCCGCGTCCATTGGTCGGATAAAAGCAGGTACCTGCTCCCTGTCACGGATGGACAACATAGGGTGTGGAGGCACAGAAACACGGCGTATATACCCATGAAAATCATGCCAACCGTTCCGTACAGGGAAGGCTCAATCATGATGCGGGAGCCTCCCACATGACTGCAAGCTGGACATGGTCACCACACTTGGCAGTCGGACGGGCAACTAGTACATTAACAATTTCCTGCAACCAGTTGTCATCCCTCACTCACGCACTTGCCTCAAGGCCAGAATACATGGAGAACAACGCAAAACATCATCCTTCCCGCGCAGTACTAGCCTACCTTTAAACCAGAGCTGTGACGATTTTGCCAAGACCAGCCATGAGTCCGGATTGAAATCCTCTGGAGCATAAGGTATCACATTAGTCGTCGTGTACAGGCATTGGTCCCTTTCGTACAGAATTTGCAAGAACTGGAAGCAGCATAACATAGAGGGCGGCAACATTTCACATTAAAACTCCGAAGTATGAAGTATGGATCTTTGGGAAATACATAACATATCAGAATCGCAAAATAGCAACATAGCAACCAGGTTTTTTTTTTTTTTTTTTTTTTTTTTTTTTTGTGTGTGTGTGTGTGTGTGTGTGTGTGTGTGTGTGTCTATTCATGAGACATAATAAGAAATACAACATCTTTCCCTCCTCTAGCAGCTTTAAGTAAAATTCTATTTGTACATAAAATGCATGAGCACAGTAGTCCCAAAGGACCAGAAAGTTCAACAACAGCTGCCTTTTACCGAAGGACGGAACAATGTGTTATTGCCTTCATGATTCAAGCACAAGCTGTTGCGACCATAAACTACCTGGAATAGAGAGGCTTTGGACACATATAACAAAGCATACCGTAATTACGTTTATTTTGGTCAACAACACTACCGGGTCGATTACCATGTTGTAGCAATTTCTGATTAAAATAAGCAGAAAACGTCAATGGATAATACTTAGTTTTCGTACTTTCCAAGGACATAGGTCTTGACATTTCATGATTCACAGCACGTGCATTTTTTTCTGGAATAAGGAGGAAATGAAAACGATGTATTGTAATGTTTATACAATTTGCGAACCGTTTATAACACTCAGACTTATCTATTCCGAAAACAATAATCAAACCTATTCCTATTTGGCACATCGAAATTTCTCACAGTGAAAGAAGCATGCCCTTTCTACAGGTACTTCGAATGGTGATTACGACTTGTTTATCATAAAATAAGATCAGGAAAAAAAAATAGCTGATTGGGAATATTGCTTAGATATACCAAAGTGTATTACATTAATTACCCACTCAAACCAGTTATCGGCCTAAACATCAAATACCAAAGTTCGTTTCTCCCATTTTTCTACCCCCAATTGCCCTAGGAGGTTATATGAATACACCAGTTTTGTATATCACATGATGTGGAGTGCACGAAAACGGTCCTTATGTCATGTGTCTGCACCGGCGTGCTGTTACATCTTACGGTAATTACCCTTAACATTTAGATAACGTTTAGTCCTGGTCGTAATTTTCCTAAAAATGAACCAATCGCTTCGAGTACCTTGTGATGGGCCTATTATCTAATTGGAAGGGCAAGCAGGGCGGACGCCAATGAAACTGCTCCTAAACAATTAACCTATTTATGCCTAGCGTTCCATAAAAGACACACTGGCAAATAGTGTAGACCCAGATCAGACGCTACAGAACGCGACGTCTGAACAGGGCCCACATTGTTTGCATTAAATGCAGAAATTTATAACAATTATAATTATGTTCTGTATTTACAACGAGCTCCGCTTTCATAATATTTTGTGATCGCAATCGTTGTCGTCAAATGTTTATATGGAGGCCGTGGAACGTCACCTGTACTTCGATATAATACTATTATTAGTCGTAGCAGAAGTATTAATGTTAGAAGCATTATTACCTGTATTTAGACGAGTTCTGGTATTCCGTGACGTTTTGGGTGGTTCATTGTATGCGAACCAATGGTTCCGCATAACACAACGATAGGGGGCGTGAGAGATGTGATAAGTATGTTTGTTAATTATTATAGTATGTCATTATCAGAGTCGCTGATCTTTGTTTGTTTGTATTGAGATTTTGCAGCCCAGTCAACCCACTGGGGTCATGTCGAGCGCGGTCAGTTTGCCTAATCTCACTTTTACTGGACAAGTTTAGTCCTCTGAGCGGTTAAACAGAATTGTGCACATTCTTTCGCGAGAAACTTACAACTGCCCTAATTAATCAGTGGAAGGAGGTAAATGACCGTAGAAAAAATTTCATGATCAATCTCCACGAAAGAATGTTGCCGATAAACGGACGCACATCCAAATGAGCCACCGAGGCCGGTCGCTGGTTTATGGAACTATTCAGCTTGAATACAACAAGTAAAAAATGCAATGTTAGGGGATGAACTCATGAACAAACTCAACCAAACCGATTTGCTATTTTATATCTTTGTTTTCTGTATAATAGTATCTAAAATAAAAACCAACCCTTTTAACGCTTAGTATACTGGGTAAAAAAATATCAACAGACGACGTTTTGAAAATATTGTCTTATTTTTCCCAGAACACAGATTTTGACATTCCATTTCCATGGAATGTCAAAGTATTTTTTTCTTAGTAAGATAAGTAAAACTGTTATCAGTTTGTCGTCTGCTGTATTTACCCATAGAGGAGTTAGGATTATTTAGAAATTTAAAAATGTTAATGTGATAATTAACATTGCTTAACATCATTATCCGAAGGATAAAATAACATTATCATACAAATCTCCCGGGATTATAGAATTTTTACAGAGAATCAGTCATAAAGGACTAAAGTTGTTAACCTCAGCTGTTTATGTAGCTTCTAATTCTGCCACATTTCTTTTTCTCGCAGTTTCTACCCTTAATACATATGTACAGAATGAACTTGGTGAGCAGAAACGCAAAAAAGAAGTCGCAAACTTTGTCTCCTCACAAAACATGACGGAAATCCTACCTCATGAAAAAAAAAAAGGTAAGAGAAAAGTCCAGGGAGTGCCACAATCACAAACCGCAGCCCTTCCCAGACCCCAAGAGGAAGAGGAAACCGACAAATCTAAACAAGCACAAACCGAACAAACGTACGAAAAGCACTAAGATTAGCTCTCTCTTCCCCAAGGGAGGTAATCGCAATACTAAAAGGACTGAAAAACACAAGAACAAAATGACACACGGAAAGACATGCAACAAATCGCCTCGTAGAATAAACCACAAAGCAACAAAGAGTAAGACTAACACCGGGACCACCACCTTAGAACGGGGAATCGCAAACAAACAGGCGGTAGGACCGATGCATACAGAGTATAGCAACAACCGACAATACATAACTAAGTCTAATACAAGTCCAAAGAAACGTAAAGTAAGAAATTGAAACCGCAAGATTCCCTTTACATCTGTATACTTATTGTTAGGGTGGCTGAGCTGAGGACACATGAAGTATTTGTTGTGTTAGGTACTTGCATGAAGATAGTTAGGTACGTAAGGCATTACGAAAACACGCCTATTCAAATATACTGAAAATTTTACCACCAAAAAATGAAAATTGTCAGATGAAAAATTCTGATATTTTTTATATTTCTGCTCAAAACATATTTAGGTTTAGGGTTAGGGTTAGGGTTAGGCGGTTCTAACGAGTACCCACAATCTATGTTTTAGAGCAGAAATAAGAAAATAATGTATACCCCTGTAAACCCCAGTTTTACTATATAAAAGTGGGGTTTAAGGGGGTCAAAATTATATAGGCATGTTTTCTTGATGTAAAACAAAGGTAAGAGAAAAGTCCAGGGAGTGCCACAATCACAAACCGCAGCCCTTCCCAGACACCAAGAGGAAGAGGAAACCGACAAATCTCAACAAGCACAAATCGAACAAACGTACGAAAAGCACTAAGATTAGCTCTTTCTTCCCCAAGCGAGGTAATCGCAATACTAAAAGGACTGAAAAACACAAGAACAAAATGACACATGGTAAGACATACAACAAATCGCCTCGTACAATAAACCACAAAGCAACAAAGAGTAAGACTAACATCGGGACCACCGCCTTAGAACGGTCGGTAGAGTAAACCACCGTAGGGGGGGGGGTGGGGGGTGGCGGGGGGGGTTAAAGTACTTTTACGGCTAACTAACTTCACCCTGGGTCCCCATGCTACTCTTAATACAGAAATACATAAAAATTCGGTTCGCATAAAGGCTCCCAACTCAGTCAATGCATCGAAGCGAAAATATAAAAATCAAATTAATCACTATAATAAACAAAGACGAGTACTCATGGTTAATTCTACAGTGTGTCAGAGTAATTGAAAACCAATAGTTGAACCACGGCGGGCCAAGCCAAAGACATATCGTCAAGCCCAAACCCACTGGTTAAAGTTTTACGAAGAGGCCGTCATTGAGTCTGAGGCCCGAACCGCCGTCGTGCAATTAAAGAGTGAAGCATAGCCATCAACAATGATTGGTTGATAACTAGGCATGCAGTCTGCCGCATAATATCCAGGCTATAGCCAATTCTTTTATAACGGTTAATAAGTTTTCTGAGATTTACCCACAATTTTTCTAAATCTGTACAGTAAGTCACCGTAAAATTCTGGCTCCGATATACCTTGTTGCAGAAGTGTTTTCAGACTGACGCTATATTTTTCTAACAAGGCTCTGTGTCTGCGATAAAATTTCGAAAACGCCTTACGAAGTTTAAAATAACGATAACCCTGTCTAAAAAGTTTGGCAGTAAGGGCTTAATTACGGTAGTTAAAGTCATTAAGATTTGAAGAAGCTCTGGCGAATCTAATAAGTTGAGATATGTATACCCCATATGAGGTACGCCGGGGGACATCGCCATCCAGAAACGGGAAATTGACTATATCAAAATCAAAATCGTCCCGTTTATCATAAATTTTGGTGGAAACTGTACCATTAGATATACATAGATTCAAATCAAAAAAGGTGCCTCGGTATCGGAAGAATTTGCTCTATTTAATTGGCGTTCTGTAGGGTATATCCGGTCCACCATTTGGTCAAAGTAAATATTGTCAATATTTAATAAATCATCAAGGTATCTTGAAGTTGAATTGAAAGTCTCAATAATGTCAGCCTGATTTTCACGTGAGAGAGACTTCATGAAATCTCTCTCATAACATAAAAGAAACAAATCTGCAACACGAGGAGCACAATTAGTTCCCATCGGAATACCAATAGTTTGCCTATAAAGTTTAGTTCCAAATCTAATAAAAATATTATCCAAAAGATAAACAAGGGCATCACAGACTTTTTGACACGACCATAAATTGTGATTATTGTATACATCAGAAGTGAAAAAAGCACATTCTTCGTTGCAAGCCAAATATTGGGTATTCTCCCGAATAAACCCAGTTATGAGTAACGTCCAATAAAAGTGACATTTGCAAACAATGTCGACCCATATCAGATTGGATGCCGCAGAACACGGAGTCTGATCAGGGTTCTACACTGTTTGCAGTAAATATTGGAATTTAGAAAAAATGGTAATAATAAAAACTAACTAGATATCCCTTTTATAAGAAATAATGGACCTGTCCAAAGAGTTCGGGTAGAAGAGTCTATTCGCCGTAAAAGGGATAATATGTTGAATGCGACCATTTCTGGTTCAATAAATAAGATATCATATCAATTTATATATTTGCTGAAGACATGCGGTGACCGAAACAATTATTTGCTCCCATCACGAAAACATGCCTTTATAATTTTGACCCCCTCAAACCCCACTTTTATATAGTAAAACTGGTGTTTACAGGGGTATACATTATTTCCTTATTTCTGGTCAAAAACATAGATAGTGAGTACTCGTTAGAACCGCCTCATCGAGGCGGTTCTAACCAGTACCCACAATCTATGTTTTTAGCAGAAATATGAAAAAAATATCAGAGTTTTTATCTGAAAATTTTCAGTTTTTGGAGGTGAAATTTTCTATATATTTGAATAGGCGTGTTTTCGTAATGCAATTATTTGCTCCTGTACAGAAACTGGCTTAGTGAGACGGAGAGCAAGCAGGAAGTCTCAAACGATGTATCCTTGTACATGTATCTCATGTTATTTTATTGTTGATCTTCAGCTGTGCAAGGATATACCCGCTCCACATATCTATCATCCAACACACCAATCGAATGATACGTTCCATAGATATTTATTGTCCATTTTAAGGCTAAGTAGATACTTATTAAATTGATTCAGGATAATTTCCACAAACACTACGAGTATGCTTAATGAACTAAGAGTATATGTACGACGGTATTATTGTCTTATAACGAGATCACATACGTCTATTTAGAAAAGAATGTACATCTGTCACTATGAAAGATTTAATTTAGAGAAAGACGATAATGAACAAATGAACAAAGTACCATAATTGGGATACGTCAGCTGAGTACTATGTCCTATTAAACAGTGTTAGAATGCCTTGTAACCAGGTCAAGCGCGTATATTTCTGAAGCCATTTATGTCCCTGTCGAAATGCATACTGACAACTACACTTTAGTGGGAATTGGTACGATTGGCAGAATTTAGGCCATTTGCTACAAGGAAGCCAAATACTGAATCGCGGTTTGCTGTTGTTCACATCAAGCCCTTTCTGAAAGGGGGTCTACACTAAAAGGAAATAATTTGTCCACCCCCCCCCCCTCTCCCTTAATTATTTCCTTTTAGAGTAGACAGTTTTACTGAAGAGAAGAGAACAATTTAACAAAGTTGTTCCCTTGAAATTGTATTCATTTCCCTTAATCATGTCGTATGTTTTTATGTAAATACGTTTAAAGACACTGACCGTATATTACTATAGGTATTAATACATTTGGGGATTCAATTGATATTTAAACTTCGGCGAATCACTCACAAACATAATAAAGCTAAAAACAAGCCTATGTTAAGAGCTTTAAGCGATTAGCCGACATTATTGATAAAATCCACAAAAATGAAATTATTTTCTTATAATTCCAACTAGGTGACATCTATGTAGAAAATATAGGTAAAATAGATTATTTTAGCAATTTATACAAAAAAAAAAATTCTTGGATTCCTGCTCATTCGATGTAGCGAGGTATTAAGACTGTTACCAAATTGGCCTCGGCACACAAAGACTTCCTTCAGTTGGAATTATTACACATTAAGCAATAACTAGAACTGCATGAGAATCCGACTTACAGTCCACTACATTTCTTTAATGGATTGGTGCTGTTTATATCTGATATAAACAATATCTGTAAACATTGTCCGTGATATCAAAAAACACATAAAATGATGAAAAATCTGAATTTCAGTTTAATTGAGACTTTCCATTTGACAGAAATGTAATCTGAGTGCTGCATATGCACCCCCACCCCACCACACACACACACACGCACACACGCACGCACACACCCGCGCGCGCTGGTAGGGCGGTGCTTTTATGGCTTTTTCCAGCTATCAGAATATTCATAATTCGATAAAGAAAGAGAAGATTAAGAACTGTCAATTCTATAATGCGGCGTAAAAACTAAATAGGGAGATCATAATATGACTGCACAAAACAATTTATTAAAAACAGAATACATAAACAAAAAAACGCTGCAAAAACAAAAGCACACACACACACAAAATACTTTAAACGGTCAGCTCTCGTTTTCTTTTTTTAAAGAGGAGGGAACGTAACGCTGAGCTACTGGCAGCGTTGTGTAGCAACTTATAATAAAATGTCGATTTCAGACCGTTTCTTTACATAACGAAAACACGCCTATATAGTTTTGACCCCCTTAAACCCCACTTTTATATAGTAAAACTGGGGTTTACAGGGGTATAAATTATTTTCTAATTTCTGCTCAAAACATAGATTATGGGTACTCGTTAGAACCGCCTCGCCGAGGCGGTTCTAACGAGTACACACAATCTATGTTTTGAGCAGAAATATGAAAAAATATCAGTTTTTTATCTGAAAATTTTCAGTTTTTTGGAGGTGAAATTTTCTATATAATTGAATAGGCGTGTTTTCGTAATGAGGGCCAGGAAATTGAAGATGAATTCATTCATGGAAGCAATATATTGTAGGAAACAAGGCATCGACTGGGGATGGTAAGGACTGGGACAGTAAAAAGTATACGGAAGCCAAGTGCTATATTTGATAAAAAAAAAATCGTTCTGACTGGAAAATAACAGTCCAGGCTGTTTAAAAGTTTATGTCAGTTTTACACAAAAATACATTTCAAATGCAGACCAAATTTAATTCGGTCAATAGTACTTTTAGAATGCCAGCGTTGAAAAATCCAAACCTGGTAAACTTTTTTCCCTTTTGTTTATTTAGCATCTAAAAGTGTTCAACTGATAGACACAATTTTTTATGCAATGTATTCTGTCAGTCTACGGCTATCCTTTCATTTGAGATCAAATTTAGAAGTTACAAAATATTGAGAGGGTCAGAGAGCCAGATGCTATAAGTGGAGCTTATGGAAAAGTAATTCGACTCCTGGTCCCTGAAACTAACATGTCGACAACAATGTAAACTTTTTAAGTATAATATATTCTAATGTTGAGTGCCAGGTTAGGGTTTCTGGAATACAAGTCAAGTTACTCAGTCATTAACGGGCTAACAGGTATCTGATGCATTTGCGGTAGATGAGTATTATTTCTTTATCAGAAAATATGGAAACACGCATGGCCGACACAGAGAGCTCGAGTTTGTATGGTGTTAGAGACACGATGTCTGTTCGGCTAAGCTAGGATCGCAAGCTTATAAAACCACACGTGTGGTGTCAGCAAAACTATTTTTCATACATGACTATATTCTCTACCGTTCACCGTCTGTAAATAAACGACTTTAAATCACTCAGAAATTTAGCTGACTCTCGTTATCTCAAACACTGGTAACTTAGACTACTGTTTAAGTCGACCTCAAATATGGAAAATGTTGGTTTTGATTTGCTCTATGTTCTTTATATTTAAACTCCTGTTATCTCAAATTATTGTTATCTTAAGCTGAATATTCTGCTGCCTTGAGTGTGAGATAACGAGAGAGTGCTGTAGTATTGTTGTTGCTTTTTTATTCTTTGATTTTAGATAATTATACTTCCGAACGGCGGATTCAGATTCGAATTGTGAGTTTGATAATGACATTGGAAACCGTCGTACTGTTATGACTAGAAGAAGTTTTTGTCTCATACAAACGTTTAAATGGTAAACCGGGAAAGGCCTCAATCACAACCTTCCCTAGGCACCGATAGCAGAAAAGATAACATCACGAAAACATGCCTACATAATTCTGACCCCCTTAAACCCCACTTTTATATAGTAAAACTGGAGTTTACAGAAGTAAATGTAATAGGTGAAAAAATTCTAATCACCTATGCCGCAGCCGGGTATCGAACCCGGGCCGTCCGCGTGACAGGCCAACACTCTACCGCGTCGCTATAAAAGCCGGCTTGTACAGCAAGGCAGTATAAGTGTATCATATACACATATTCCCCTTCCATTTAAAGATTCGTCCACGAATCTCTATTTGAGCAACCACTCAATATCAGGCCACCAAGCCTATTGGACCACCAAGCCCATCAAATTGGGTTATTTACGTTGGGCGCCAGATGTAACAGGTGAAAAAATTCTAATCACCAATGCCGTAGCCGGGGATCGAACCCGGGCCGTCTGCGTGACAGGCGAACACTCTACCGCGTCGCTATAAAAGACGGCTTTTACCGCAAGGCAGTACAAGTGTATCATATACCTATCACTACTACATATGGCGACGAGGCTGGGATATGTATTTGCTTATTATATTAAAACATATCAGTGGTTTCATTTCACTATTGATTTCATAATATATAAAAACAATGAAACTGCATATAAAAATCATGTTTGATTACAGTATAACTTCAACTGCAGACAATCACTCATTTAATAGTGAAAACATGTTATCTATTAAGAATCAAAGTATTGAAAGTACTGTAGTCAAATTTTTACAATGATTAAAATCAGCATCAGCTACATAAACATTATTTTTCTTATTTCTGCTCGAAAGCATAGATTGTGAGTACTCATTAGAACCGCCTCGCCGAGGCGGTTCTAACAAGCACCCACAATCTATGTTTTGAGCAGAAATATGAAAAATAACAGAGATTTTTATCTGAAAATTTTCAGTTTAGGGAGGTGAAATTCTGTATATATTTGAATAGGCATGTTTTCGTAATGGGAATAACCATGACAAGACACAAGGGCACAGATACAACAACCGACACATGTACGAACAACGGAGAACTGCAACAGTGGATCCGCCTTGTAGATATCAGTACAGGCCTCGATGCCTGTACTTAGATGCGCGTCCGACTGGAAACAAGGAGGTCGCAGGTTCGACCCCCGCCGAGGTCGGCAACATTCTTTCGTGGAGATTGATCATGAAATATTTTCTACGATCATTCTCTCCCTTCCGCTGATTCAAGAAGGGCAGTTGTCAGTTTCTGGCGAAAGAATGTGCACAATGCTGGTTAACCGCTTAGAGGACTAAACCTGCCGAGTAAAAGTGTGGTTAGGTAAACTGACCGCGCTCGACATGGCCCCATTGGGTTGACTGGGCCGTAAAACCTCAACACAAACAAAAAATATCAGTACAAACAAATGTATATTGACACAAACTAACCCTATTCATACATACTCTAAAACACTGCAATACAAACTAAAAAACGGCAATTTACCTTCAGTTTTCGCTATATATCTATTAGCGTCCGAAATTGTCTGACATTATCACATCCTACTTACATGAATCGTAAATCATAACTAGGAAAATATGACAGACAAAACAATGCGCCGAACAATACATACCCATGCGGATGTACTTCCAGTGGAGAAAAATGGATTATTTCTTTCGGAACGCAATGCAAAGAATGACTTTATTAAATGTCGTTTTTGATGGATACATTTTTTGGAGTAATCACAGACGAATAATATGATTGATATTTTTGTTGACTCGTGACCCGTTCTGTTAAACCCTGTCATAAGAATAAATGATTTTACAAATTCTTTGTGATTATTCGTTCACCTAATATTTGTTTTAGTTCCTATATATTTCGCGGTGAATTACGCAATGTCAAAATGTAAGAGATTACAGCAGTAGATATGAGCCCGGACACATCATTTCTACAAGACTGAATGAGTGTCCAGCGAAGACTTAGATCAGCCTGCACATCCGCACAAGCTGATTAGTCTTAGACGCCCGTCTAAACACGCTTTTGTTCCTTGGCTTCCCACAGAATGCCCTGCAAATACTCCGATGAGACTCCGCGGATGCGCAGGCTGATTTGAGCGTTCACTAGGCGCACATACAATCTTGTATGAAATGCTGTGGCCCGGCGCAGATATTTTGTAGGTCAAACAAAGTGTAAGAAAGATAAGCTGTGTCACGGAGCAATGACATTTTGCACTGATAGGAGTACAAACAACCGACAAAAAGAACCTACGCAATACCGGAAGGGACATTACCTTTCCGGTAGTTAGTAGAAAAGATGATCAAAACAATAAAAACGAACGGAAGTTAAAACACAAAATTGGCATTTCTTTTTCAGATATTTAACAGAAAAGAAATAATGCATATAACTAGGAAAAAGAAAAAAAAAACAAATGAGATTAAGGCTTCTTACACTTTAGAGGGTACGGTCCTCGAAAACAATGACAAGTGACTTGAGATGAAATACACATATTAGCAGCATGTGTGTGTACTAAGGCAAACAGAACTCTTGGTTTCCTGAGATGAAATCTTTATCAATGTCCTCAGGATATAAAAGAGATAGCATATAGGGGACTTGTTCGCCCCATTTTGGAACATGGCAGTTGTGTTTGGGATCCCCAAGTCGTGGTTCTACAACAAGAAATAAAAAAAAAAATAGTTCAGAATAGGGCTGCTAGATTGTTACTAGCAATTACTGTTTTGAAACTGATAGTATGACTGGAATACTGTGAAAAACTAAAATGGGATTCTCTCAAGAAAAGGAGATGAGACAGTAGACTGATTCTTTTGTACAAAGGTCTAAAGGGTGCTAACAGTATTCCAACAGATGACCTTTTCTCTCCCCCGCCTCCCCCCCCCCCCCCCCCCCGCCCCGATGACAAATCATCACTTATTGGCTCTTCAGACTCCCGCTGCGCGAGACGACACTTATAAGGGTTTATTCTTCCCTCAAACAATCAGAGATTGGAATGCCCTTCCAGATTCGATTGAAGGTGCAGAGGATGGTGTGGCTAGGTTTACCTCTCTGGTGAGAGCTAGGGACTAACTTCCCATATAACAGGTTCTGGTGAATGAATGTAATTAGACATGTCACCAGTAAAAATTCTGATTCTGAAATCAAAAATAATAAAACATAGCAGAATTTAAAACAAAAATAACACATTTCCTTTCCGATATTTAACAGTAAATAAATTAAAACAATAAAAACAGAACGAAATAAAAACGAAAGAAATAAAACGGAAATTAAGACAAAGAAGTATCTGGTACTAACGACTTATTATATCGTTTGTTTACCGAAAGGATTTCGTTTAAACAACCCACGGGAGCCCCAAATTATGTTGAAGAAACGACATACATGTAATGAGACGTTTAAACAATATATTATGTCGTTGAAACGAGATTATTAAACGACGACATATAAGTCGTTAAAACGGAATAGTATGTTTGTTTAATTTCCATTCTAGTTTTCATTTTGATTTCCGTTCTGTTTTCATTGTTTTTGATTATTTTTTCTGCTAAAATCGGAAAGGTAACTGTGGATTTTTGTTTTGATTTCTGTTCCATATTTTATTGTTTTCATTTGTTTTCTTCTAAATATCGGATAGAAAACTAAACCTAGAACACAGATTGGAAAATAAAACAACTGATCTCGTTTTAACGACCTATTATGTTGTTTTCTCTAAATAATGATCTCGTTTAAACTAAATACCATTTAACTTTTTTTTTCTGCTATATATTGGAAAGAAAATGTTCTTTCCGAGGCTCCGTAGAAAACTTGTATCTGTACAGTCCGATCAGCATCACGGAAAACATACCTATAATATAATTTTGACGCCCTTAAACCCCACTTTTTACAGTACAACTTGGGTTTACATGGATATACATTTTTTTTTCTAATTTCTAATTAAAAACTTAGATTGTGGGTACTCGTTAGAACCGCCTTGGTGAGGCGGTTCTAACGAGTACCCACAATCTATGTTTTGAGTAGAAATATGAAATATATCAGAATACTTATCTGAAAACTTTCAGTTTTGGGTGGTGAAATTTTCAATATATTCGAATAGGCACGTTTGCATAACGGGTGAGATGCCATTTCTTGGTAACAGGAAATATGCCACAATTGCCTCGCTTTCCTCTGCTATGTGAGGTTTTACAGTACGCTGCAAAGATGTGCTAGCTGATCTATATCTGTATATGTTCGCTTCAGTTGTATTTTGCTCTAGTGTTAGATGTTGATGGTATAGAGATAATAACAGTACAGCCGACTCTCCTTATCTCAAAATTCATTGTTTGGTTTCAGATAACAGTCGTTCGAGACAAAGGAGTTAAAAAACAAAGACAGTCACTATAATTATAGTTAACTAAACTAATATTGCCATTTCTTCGTTTGACATATCCATTAGTTTGATATATCAGTGTTTTAGATAAAATACAAGACTTTCATATTATCGCTTCCTATCCAGGGGCAAACAACGTAAAAATAATGTGATAATCATGAAAACAAGCCTATATAATTTTGACCCCCTTAAACCCCACTTTTATATAGTAAAACTGGGGTTTACAGGGGTATACATTATTTTTCTTATTTTTGCTCAAAAACATAGATTGTTACTACTCGTTAGAACCGCCTCGCCGAGGCGGTTCTAATGAGTACCCACAATTTATATTTTGAGCAGATATATGAAAAATATCAGAGTTTTTTTATCTGAAATTTTTCAATTTTTGAAGGTGAAATTTTCTGTATATTGGAATAGGCATGTTTTCGTAATGATTTATATTGTTTTGACTTCCTTGCGAAATCATACCCTCTTGTAAAACTAAGAAGAAATGCCATCAAGTTAAAACTAGTGTCCAGATAGAAAGTTAAATGAACGAGTAATTTAACGCTTAGCATGCTAGGTAAAATTTCAGGAGACGACATTTTGACATATGTTTCTTATTTTGCCCGCATACAGGCTTTATCTCCTATATTTTAATGAAATGTCAAAGACTATTTGATGTAGAAAATAAGAAATATATCCTCAGTTTATCGTCTGCTGAATAAGTCTCGAGGGCGGTTAAGGTTAATGAGTGCAGTGATAGGTTTTAAGTTCGGACGAAGAGAATACAAATTAGATTATTCCTGTCCGTACATTTCACCTTTAGCACTCTCTGGACAAATTCAGTATGACCAATCGATGACCGTTTTCGTATCTTTTCCTAAACGTTGATGCGCAACAGATATCATGGAAAAGAAATCGGACAATTTTTCAGAAGGAGAATATATGCATTTCGCTAGGATTATGCGGTTGATTTGACGTGCCATGCAAGCCACGCTTACCTTCCAGGAGCAACTAGTCGCAATAGGTCTATACTGGCTGTCCATTTGGAATCCACCATAAGCTGGAAATTCATCACGAAAACACGGCTATATAATTTTGACCCCCTTACACCCCACTTTTATATAGTAAAACTGGGGTTTGCAGGGGTATAAGTTATTATTCTTATTTCTGCTCAAAACATGGATTGTGGGTACTCGTTAGAACCGCCTCGCTGAGGCGGTTCTAACGAGTACCCACAATCTATGTTTTGAGCAGAAATATGAAAAATATCACAGTTTTTTTTTTCTGAAAATTTTTAATTTTTGGAGGAGAAATTTTCTATATATTTGAATAGGCGTGTTTTCGTAATGGTTCTCTGTTTATGGAGCTCTTTGATTCATATAGGCGCAATCACATGTTCTGTGACATGCGAAAAATTCTATATTAGACGCATATGTTTTTTAATGAAAGGCCATATCAAATAGCACATATGTGCAGTCGACTTTCGACATTCGCTTTAAGAATATCTGGTAATTGTAGAATATAACATCGAAGAGCATACGCGCTAATAAGATCATTATTATGTGGAGATAAGCACGCTGATCTAGGCTGATCGAATATACCCCAAAAGTGCCTTTTCGTTTAAAGCTGTTTGTATTATACCATAAATGCGAACGACAGGGACGCAGGTTTGTCTCAAAGGATTGGCTCTACTCTTAAAAGAAGTAGGGATATATGGTAATATTCTGGCACAATAAAAAGTCTGGAAAGGCTGCACGAACTGGAAGACTGATCTGGGTTACCGCTTTTCATGTACTTGAAATAACAGGCGTATATCCCAGCTAGCATTCTACGTAAATCTACATCGGGCCGTCATCGGCCCGTCAGCTACCCTGACGGGCCGATGACGGCCCGATATAGATTTACGTAGAATGCTGACTGGGATGTCACATAGAAATATGTCAGGTCTAGTCTGCACAGTCTGATGAACATTTGGTTTGAGATAACAGTCGTTTTAGATCTGTTCTTCAGTGTCCTATGATTCTATAAGCGGACAGCCAACGTTATGACGAGACTGTTAGGATATGCAAGCTGCTTTGGGCCCTCGCCTTCCACGTAGTTTATAAAGATATAAGGGTATGTTTCTTGCGTTGTTCGCCATACTGACCTGGTCAAGCGAACATGTACCTTCGAACATGCGCAGATGTGCGGATTCACATCATCCTGCATATGCGCAGTCTCATCCGGGCTTTTTTTCTCCATTGAAACATTATATAGTATCCAATCGTTCTGTTTGAAGACAGCGAAGGCCCTGAAGAGACGGCGCATCAGCAAAGTCTGATTTTGGTCTTTGCTGTCCGCACATGTCCCGACGGTACATTTTGGCTTGGTGTGGCTTATATGTCGTTAGATCCTTTATGTCACGCGCCACTCATTGTATAACTAATCAAAGCTTTTCGTGTTACAAGGATTTATCAAGCATGTTGAGGCTACCGTTTGTTACTTCAAAAATGTGTAACAGTATTAAGATGCATTGTTCAGTCTTTTAGTTTATTTTATTTTGCAAATATGCTAGCGTAACTTAATTTTCATTGCAGAATTAAAACAAAAAAAGCTTTTGAACTTTCAACATCTGACAATGCACGATTTAGTCTAAACGAATAACCCATGTAATAACTTGATTAACTTTTCCATCGCCGTCCACATGTGATTAAATTGTCACGAGTTATGATTCCTTGGAAACTCTGGTAATCAATTTTAAACAGTTTTAATCAAATTATCGTTTCATATTCTTGTTACAGTGTAAGCACTGTAACAATTTATTTACGACAGAGAAGGCGCACTGTTTTGTTTAAACAGAACTGATCCATATTCAAGGGAGATAACTCTGTCACAATTCTCCCACTTCTAAAAACGGGTCTGCTCAAAAAGGAAAGAGGGGCAGGGGAGGGGGTTTGGCAAACTGTTACCTTTTAAAGCAGACTCTTTTTCAGGAAAGGTTTGTTGAACAAAAAAGTAAACAGGAGGTCACAATAGTTATCTCCCTTGTAAAAATGGCAGTAAGTCTACCAAGTTTATCCAGTGCCGTCAGTGCATAAAATGGATACATATTGAATTTTGCTTTAAGATTTTCAAATGCGAAATTACAGGAAACAATGGAGAGAAACCGTACTAATATCAGTTTGTTTAAAGTTATAGGAAGCTACATAAAAAAGTGGTTATTGTGCCGTTATAAGAAAAATGTACAGTACAAGAAGAACAAGATTAAAATAATAAACTAACTGAATTAAAATCTAGAAGTGTGTGTCGTCAAACATTTTGTCCCCAACTACACTCGTTCGCTTGACCCGAAAATATCAAACTTGAATACATTCATAACTCTTAAAATGTTATCTTTTTTTTTTTTTTTTTTTTTTTTTTTTTTTATCAAAAATTGCTTAAGAAGGACTTCGAAGCAGCTCAACGCGTATGCCGCTTTCTTTTGTTGTTAGAAAATTGCTTTAAAAAGTTTTGGAAGCTGCTGAAGTTTTGTGCTGGAGCACAACCAGGCAGACACCGCTCGTGTAAATTAAAATAGATTGAAAATACCTTAAAGTAAAATACATAAAAGCGAGTTTGCTGAGGTATATATATATATAGAAATGGTTTTGCCTTATGACAAAATTTGTAATTACCAATGACAGTTGCAATCGGTTTTGGTATGCTGATAGAACAAATCATACAGAACTTTTCAGGTATTGATCATATAGAGCAAAGCTAACATTATGTAGGCCTTTGGGATTTCCAGTTCGATAGAAGTAAAACACGACCATATGGCACCTTAAACATGAAGTATGAGCCGGGGATAGCATTTTCCACAACATTGCATGTGCGGCAAGCTAAGACTCAGATCAGCCTGCGCGCACGCGCAGTCTGAGCGGGGTATTGGCCGGGCACCCTGTGAGAAGCCAAGGATCCAAAGTGTCTTCAGTTAGACAGCGAAGGTTCTGATCATCCTACGTAATACACAGGCTGATCTAGGTTTTCGCTAAGCGCATATGCAGTATTACGGCCCAGCTTATATTTGATTCTAAACAGAACATTGCTTCTAGCGCCTTCAGTATATCTACCAGTCTATACCTTTGAGGATGGTAAGTACCAGTGAGAATGAATAAAACACATTCTAATACGTTTTAGACTGAAGAGGATTATTACTTAATTAACCAAAACAATACAGAAACAATAAAATGTCCGTAACAAGCATGAGTTACAGCTGGGTTCAGTTTTCCACACATCGTTACTTAACAAAGTACGAAACGTTTAAATGCACCGCACAATTTTACTACAACGGTGTGAACAGATTTTGCAATGCAAATTTCTGAAATGTTAAATAAGTGATTAAAATAGTTTAATGAAGGTTAACTATGTTTTGAACAACTATGACCTGGCTTGTATACATGTATTCACTCACGCTATGTAATCCCTTGCGACATGACGGTTTCGTACAGCAAACATTACCTATGGAAAACCACAATTACAAAGCACAACCTACCTGAGGTATAAAGAGAATTCTGTTTGTTTAGATAAACCTGGACCCAGTTGTTCAAAACGTCGATAGCTTATCGAGCTCGTTAGTGGTCAAAATGTTTACTGTTCTAGTAAGTACAATATCTAATTCATAGGTATTTTTGCTGAAAAATGTGAGTAGCTTTTGCAAATGAATGCAAAAGCTACTCATATTTTTTCAGCAAAGATATTAGCAAATATGGCATATTTAGTGATCAAAGTTTTAACGATACATTAACTAACGATATCGTTAGTTTGGACAAATGGGCCCTGAAATATAAAGTGTGTATAAGCAATTTTATGCTCTGGCATATCTATATCTTGTGGACAGTTTGCCCTTTCATTTATATTTACATAATACCAAATTTACCTTTAGTAGTAAACGCATATCATACGCAATAGAGCGTGGTATCTGATCAGGGTCTATACTGTTTGTCGATTTTTAGCCGGAGTTTTAGGTCCCGAGATTGTAAGGGCGCAAAATAATGACATTTTTTCACGGGTAAGTTGAAAAGCACTCCTCACTCTAGAATGGGCTTACATCTCTAAAGGACCACAAGTTCAGATTTCTTAACCAAAGCGTTTAACTTAAAATAACACAGGAAGAAATTGCCGTCGCTTTTCAAGACTTTTGTGTGCGCTGTTGCAAAAACAAGCGCATGTTAAGTATAATGATTCAGATGATTGGAAATTAATCAACTTTAAAATTGTAGATAAACGTAATTCTTTTGACTCTAGAAAATGAAACCTGTTTCTGTCTGAACCCGAATGCGTTTTTCGCCATCTGAAGCAAGGTATCCAAGATTCTCAGAGCAGGTTGGTTTCGCTCCAGCAGATCAAGCCGCCAGTTATCCAGTTGTCTGACGGCTCCATTGTATTTCATCACGAAAACATGCCTATATAATTTTGACCCCCTTAAACCCCTCTTTTATATAGTAAAACTGGGGTTTACAAGGGTATACATTATTTTTCTTATTTCTGCTCAAACATAGATTGTGGGTACTCGTGAGAACCGCCTCACCGAGGCGGTTCTAACGGGTACCCACAATATATGTTTTGAGCAGAAATAAGAAAAATAATGTATACCGAGGCGGTTCTAACGGGTACCCACAATTTATGTTTTGAGCAGAAGTGTGAAAAATGTCAGAGTTTTTTTTATCTGGACATTTTCAGTTTTTTTGTGGGTGAAATTTTCTATATATTTGAATAGGCATGTTTTCGTAATGTACACGCTAAAATAGGGAGGGATCTTGCAACACTAAAACCTGCATTCAGACATCTGTATGAAAAGTCGGTTTTAGATTATCATAAAACTGACATTGCAGTACACATTAAAGACAGACCGCGTTACATGTTATCGTAGCTTCATAAGAAAACATGTGCGAATTCGAGTCCATGCACTACTACTGAGTCTTCTAAATAGTCAAAAGTTAACTGCTTGCCGCACGGCTGTTAAACAGCAAACAATTAAATAATTTGAAAACGACCATAATAAAGTCGGGTATAATACGTCGGTCACTTAAAATCTCTACATAAACATATATCTAGATATATTCGAGCTTCTGGTTTGTCCCATGTGGTTTCCTTGTTACCTCATAAGCTAATTCAAGATAAATGTTTGATGAAATTGAAAGATATTTTCAAACCTATAGATACATGTTACTTACCTTCATTATACATTATGGTCCTGTCAAATAGTTTACGGTGCTCTTATATCTATCTATCTATCTATCTACGAGGGGCAATAAAGTTCTCGGGTGTTGTACTTTCGGAATGATCAATAGCAGAAATTGTGCCATTGTTTCTCAACATATAGAATCCTTCTGCTTGGTGCCCCAAGTACTCATCAACAGTATCTAAGTATCTAATGACGCCTTCATTGCTTCCAAAATGCATTCCACGAAGGTTAGTTTTCAGATTTGGTTAGCGATTCAGAAAACTTATTAACCGTTATAAAAGAATTGGCTATAGCCTGAATATTATGCGACAGACTGCATGCCTAGTTGTCAACCCAATCATTGTTGATGGCTATGCTTCACTCTTTAATTGCACGACGGCGGTTCGGGCCTCAGACTCAATGACGGCCTCTTCGTAAAACTTTAACCAGTGGGTTTGGGCTTGACGATATGTCTTTGGCTTGGCCCGCCATGGTTCAACTATTGGTTTTCATTTACTCTGGCATACAGTAGAATTAGCCATGAGTATTCGTCTTTGTTAATTATAGTGATTAATTTGATTTTTATGTTTTCGCTTTGATGCATTGACTGAGTTTGGAGTCTTTATGCGAACGGAATTTTTATGTATTTCTGTATTGAGAGTAGCATCGGGACCCAGGGTGAAGTTAGCTAGCTGTAAAAGTGCTTTAAACCCCCGGTGGTTTGCTCTACCGACCGTTCTAAGGCGGTGGTCTCGGGTGTTAGTCTTACTATTTGTTGCTTTGTGGTTTATTCTACGAGGCGATTTGTTGTATGTCTTTCCGTGTGTCATTTTGTTCTTGTGTTTTTTAGTCCTTTTAGAATTGCGATTACCTCGCTTGGGGAAGAGAGAGCTAATCTTAGTGCTTTTCGTACGTTTGTTCGGTTTGTGCTTGTTTAGATTTGTCGGTTTCCTCTTCCTCTTGGGGTCTGGGAAGGGCTGCGGTTTGTGATTGTGGCACTTCCTGGACTTTTCTCTTACCTTTTTTGGAAACAGATAACAGCCCGAAGGAGCCCGAAGGAGCTAAATCTAGAGAATATGAGGTATGAGGATAGACCTCAAAGCTGCATTTTGTCACAGCAACCAAAGCAACTTGCGAGATGTGGGCTGGTGCATTATTTTCGCAATTTCCTGACGTAGCTTCCCTTGTTCTCCTGCATAGTATGCACTATTCATCGATCGGCTTTATTGGAGAATCCATCATGATAACGCCCTGATTTTCCCAAAAACGATAGTCATCACCTCTTCTGAAGAAACCCTCTTAACGTTTTAGGAGAGGGTGAACCAGGGTGTTTCCATTGCATACTCTGCGTTTTGACCTTCGGATCAAACACAACACGACGCATACATTCTCAGGAAAGGTAAGAGAAACGTCCAGGGAGTGCCAGAATCACAAGCCACAGCCCTTCCCAGACACCAAGAGAAAGAGGAAACAGACAAAACCAAACAAGCGCAAATCGAACAAACGTACGAAAAGACTAAGATTAGCTCTCTCTTCCCCAAGTGAGGTAATCGCAATACTAAAAGAAATGAAAAAAAAAAAACAAAAAAAAAAAACAAAAAAAAAAAAAACAAAAAAAAAAACAACAACAACAACAACAAAACACAAGAACAAAATAACACAAGGCAAGACTTAAAACAAATCTATCAAGGTCATCTTCATAGAGAGACAGGGGACACTTTCAAATATCTAGCCTGCCATTTTTCTGATCTTTGATCAACATTCTTAGGACCTGTCTAGCAGGGACATCCCTAAGATATCGGTCCGGATAGACTGAACTGCCCCAAACATTTTGCTTGTTTGTTAAGCTCTATCACGCAGTATTCGTTTCCTGTCACACACGATTGCAGTTTCACAATTGTTTTTGTCTGTAATAGGCTCTGCAGGGCGCTCAGACTGTTCATCATCCTCCACGACTCCCTCCCTCTTCTAAATTCAGCAGTCCATTTCTTCGCCGTGTTGTAAGAGGTAGACTCATCCCCAAGGGCTTTAATGAGGTCATCGTGAATTTCCTTCGGGGACATGCCCTTTTTACAGAAGTACTTTCTGGCTGCTGTACTTAAACTTTTTTTCCATTTGCTCATTTTAACATATTGTTACGACCTAGCACTCCTACCTTCGATTATCTGCTTTGGCAAATTACGCACAGCTTGTAGGTATATATTCAGTCTCTGACAACTGCGTCAGAGAGTCGACTCTTTGGCTCAGTGTTAGAGTATTTGATTTTTAACCGGGAGGACCGGGTTCGAATCCCACGATCAGCGGGAAAATTTTTCAGCTATGATTCATTCCTGTGTTACGACTTTCATGTCGTAAGAACATCCTTGCCCTGTTTGCAGCCATTTACTACTGAAATCAATAGCTGTGATGATTTTTTATTCTTTCTACCAAAGATGTTGAATAAGATAAATTTATCAACTGATTGGGGTTTCTTTTCAATTTATTCATTCTAAGCATATCGGGCCTCGAACTTGATCGTACCTAGTATCTATCTATCTATCTGTCTATCTATCTATCTATTGTTCATCTGTTGTTGCTTACGTATTTTGTTTTTTTGAAAGAGAGACTTCATGCTGGCTCTCCTGCAATAAACTAGGCCAATGCTATTGAGGCGTCTAATTCAACTTCACATATCTATGACATAACATATGTGTTTAATATAATAGTATATATCTCCTGTCAATGATCATTATTTTAGATTCTACTTAACTATATTGTGTCTGGCGGCCATGTAAAAGACTAACTAGTCTGGCCCAGGAAACATCAGCTCTCTCTCTCTCTCTCTCTCTCTCTCTCTCTGTTCATTGCGGTCAGCGGTCATTTCTTCTAGAATCACTACTGCTTATATTAATATGTATGACAACCGTATGTGGTACAGCCTTTGTCCTTCAATTAAATATGTCAAATTCTTCTTAATCTGAAGCGCCGGTTTTGGATTTGCATTTGTCTATTTTAGATGGGTTTATTTCATGCAAAATTTATGGTTAACGCGATGATTTTGATTTTGAGATTGTAAATTTTCATTGCTTTGATGAGGATATTTCTCGTCGAGTCCTCATCGTTGTTTCATCTCTGTATTTTAGAGAACAAATCATTCAAAGGAAAACAGAGATGAAACAACGAGAGGACTCGACAGCAAGAAATAACTGAAATGCTGAAGCAAAAGAAAACCAACAGTAAGACTCCGGTGGGCCCGACCAGAACCAGAGCATCAGGCACCAACCGACTTACATATGCGCCCATCAAAGACTCAAACTAGCTAGCTAATCCACGCAGTTTGATCAGACACCTCATTGTCCGTTTGAAATAAATGCATTTTTGGCTATTCGAAATGTACCCCTTAAGATTCTTATGAGACTGCTTTCATGCGCAAGGTGACCTGAATTTTCGCTTGGCGCACATGTTGAAAAGTATGTTTTCGTACGTTGCGGCTCAATTATTCTGTGTATGTTCATTACATTCATTTACATATTTGGATGAATATGATGTCACTGTCAGATCCTCGTTTTATCCGGCATGTAAATATTTTGATTAGGAGCAATTATACTTTTAACAGGACTTAAAATGCTACGAGGGACGACAAAGCCTTAAAATTAGCGACCACAAGAAAACACCGCCTTAGAACTGAAGTCGTTTTATGAATTCGCGATATCAACAGTGGAGTAGCCAGAACAGCATTATTTTTATGCACATTTAAGAAAAATCGTGACAAAAGACGACTAGGAGGAGCAAATTCTTTTCTTTAAGAGCGGTTCCTACGTAAAAGAAACAAAATATTTTTGTTAATGTCCCATAATTGTGAATAATTCGCTTACGCAGGTTATACACACGCGTAACGTGCGTAATGAGCGCTACGCCTATGATCAACCTAATATACCCAAAACATTGGGACACATTAACCTTCCTATACTTATCCTCAAGTTAAATACGACCTTATTGTTACTTTGTATGCGTCTGTTTGCTATAAGATGAGTGTCAAATATTTTATATCTTGATCTGAATGTCTGTTCTGCACCTACACTGATTGGTCTAGCACATCTGCCCCAATATTTATGGAAATACGGTAGTATATGGTAATCTGCCTTTTATATCCACACATATTAGTGATGTTTTTCATCAAAAGTCACATTTCCGAAAAAAAGATAAAAGAAAAGTCCAGGGAGTGCCACAATCACAACCCGCAGCCCTTCCCAGACAAACCGACAAATCTAAACAAGCACAAACCAAACAAACGTACGAAAAGCACTAAGATTAGCTCTCTCTTCCCCAAGCGAGGTAATCGCAATACTAAAAGGACTGAAAAACACAGGAACAAAATCACACACGGAAAGACATACAACAAATCGCCTCGTAGAATAAACCACAAAGCAACAAAGAGTAAGACTAACACCGGGACCACCGCTTTAGAACGAAGCCTAGCTTTCTTCATGTATCAAGAGAAGAAGAGATGAGAATCATTTAACGACAAAATAAATCAGCAACATTTGCAATTATCGTTGGGTGAGCAAAGAAGAACGGCAAGAGGCGAACCACCTCAGAATGTGCATGGAGTTTAAATAAGTTTAACTCGCACAAAAATGTACCCTTAATCCTGATGCAGTTCCAAAATGCAAATATATGTTTCGTCCGAGTAGAGGGGCCTGTAACTAATAAACAAAACATCACAGTAAAGCACATATAAACATAAACATGAAACAATATTGCGTGCTCATCACGAAAACACGCCTATATAATTTTGACCCCCTTAAACCCCATTTTTATATAGTAAAACTGGGGTTTAGAGGGGTATACATTATTTTTCTTAATTCTGTTCAAAAACATAGATTGTGAGTACTCGTTAGAACCGCCTCGCCGAGGCGGTTCTAACGAGTATCCACAATCTATGTTTAGAGCAGAAATATGAAAAAATGTCAGAATTTTTTTTGTCTGAAATTGTTGCTTTTTTCATGGTGAAATTTTCAATATATTTGAATAGGTGTGTTTTCGTTATGTCAGTGGCGGAAGTAAGAGCACATCGATTATCAGACGCAAAGTCGCATTTTATATGTTATCGTTTTGGTACGCGAGAATGTCATATTTAAATGCCGCACTTGATAACAAAAGCCAGCAAAATTCGCAGTGGGACCCACAAATACAAGTTCATTGAAGTGCAAAGACAAGAAAAAACACATATAACACAAATGACAATAAAAGAGAAAATTGTGTCTCCAATGAAACATTATCATGATAAAGAGATTAAACAAAGTATGATTGAATGTTTTATAAAGTGTCAAGGAAAGCGTGAAGGAACAATAAAAACAAATATGCCATTTTAATTGTGTTTTTGGATTCGAAATTTAGAGGTGTCGTGCATATACAAACAAAATAGATTCAACTTAGTCTGCAGATCCAGGCACGGGAGGTATTCTCTACTTGACTCTAAAGAATAACGTATAATTAATGCATATCGCTATAAAGCGCCCTTGGTTAATATGCATGCAAAGAAGACCCACATCAAAGTGCCTATTAAGGCTGTCATATCAGGGATATCATCACTTTTTTATGGAATAACACTACACTGTAGATTGCACACCTATTCGAATGTATAGAAAATTGCACCTCCAAAAACTGAATTTTTTCATCTGATATTTTCCTATTTCTACTAAAAACATAGATTGTGGCTTCTCGTTAGAACCGCTTCAGCGAGGCGGTTCTAACGAGTACCCATAATCTATGTTTCTGAGCAAAATTAAGAAAAATAATGTATACCCCTGTAAACCCCAGTTTTACTATATGGGTTTAAGGGGGTCAAATTTATATAGGCATGTTTTCGTGATGGATTCTTTTCCTGCGTTACTCATTATATTATCATTCTCCAGACAAATATTGCATGCTTTAGGGGAAATAAATGTATATACTTGGTATTTTTTTCTTCTGTTTACTTTTGTGACTTAGTGTTTGGTTTACTGCACACCAAGCCCCTTCTGAACAAGCATCTACTCTAATAGGAAATTACCAGCTCCCAAGGAAGCACTGTCTTTCCTGTTAGAGTCATCAACTTATCTGAAGAGATCAAAACAAGTCTTAAAGTTGCCTGCCCTGAAAGTGTATCCATTTGACTTAACCCATTTTCGTCGAGTGGACTCTTCTACCACAACTCATTTGATCGGTCTATTTATAATAGCAGGATATCTGGTTAGTTTTATATTTCTTTAAAGGTCTGAGTGACAGGCTTTTGTACGTGACAAAAACCAACTTCGGTGAATGTACGTATTCACCAAACGCGGTCGGTACAGACTACAGAGTATTGAGATATACTGCGAATATGCGAATAAGATATATAGAATGTACAGGACGGGCACGATGTGAATCCGTGCGTTGTACGCATACTCGAAGGCACTTTTTTGCCTGACGCGGCCAAGATTTCTTGAGGAATATACTATATATACGAAAAAAATATAACAGAAGTACACATCACGAAAACATACCTATATAATTTTGACCCCCTTAAACCTCACTTTTATATAGTAAAACTGGGGTTCACAGGGGTATACAATATTGCCTTATTTCTGATTAAAACATAGATTGTGGGTACTCGTTAGAACCGCCTCGACGAGGCAGTTCTAACGAATACCCGCAATCTATGTTTTAAGCAGAAATATGAAAACTATCAGAATTTTTATTGGAAAACTTTCAATTTTTTAAGGTGAAAGTTTCAATATATTTGAATAGGCTTGTTTGCGTAATGACAAGAAAACTCATGATTGATACAGTCATATCCACATCAAGTACAGCAGAAGTTCAGCTCAGATGAGCATGATATTCCTGGCTGTTGTTAGGCATTTCTCGTATTGCTCCGTATTCTATTTAAAATCCTTAAAGCTGATTCAGCAAATTATTGCACCATGTACTATGTAAATATTTTAATTTTCTTTATCCTGTGAAAGGTTAGCGAAGAATGAAACATAAATGCACAACAACCAAAATGTAAATAAATTCGGTAATGAAAAATTCTAATTTTACAAGATGAATCAATGAAAGTTTATAAATCAAATCAAGTGAGAGTATGTTTTATTTAAGCGCACTCGTGTTCTATTTAAATGTGTTATGGTACTACAAATTGGGTTTGTTTTATTTTATTATTTGAGCAAACATGCGTTTTAATTATATTTTGTAACAATTCTGCATCAAAGACTGAATGTCGTTTTCGAAATAAATACTTCAAGGATCAATAAAAATTAAATAACTACACCTAATAAAATTAATATTTACACTAATTTTTTGTTTTGATTACATTTTAAAATTGTTGCTAATCGCACTTTTCCAGGAAACTAATTTAAAACAGTGACTGGTCACGAAAAAATACTGTCATGTTAAATTTTAACCTGCACGGAACAAATAACTGATAGAAAAGTGGGTCGGCTGTTTAAATTTCATCATCATTTTAAGGAACTTGTTAACGCAATTCAAATGCAAAAATGCAAAAATGTTGTAAAATCTTGAAGAGCCGCCTTTCTAAATAATGGAACTGTACTGGTATTAGCCATCATGAAGTGTTTTTTTTTGTTTTGTTTTTTTTTTTTTGTTATTTTCATTAATCTAAAATCTTATATCAATCTTTTTAGAATTTTATCAAATTCAGAGTATCTAATAATGCAAGTCATTTCTTTTACTACTCCTGTTGTAATAAAATGACAGTCATATTAAAAGCATCGTTTATAACCTGTAGTATAAATTTAGCTGGATAATCTATTTTATTGGGTTCAGTCATTTGGTTTGCAGTGTTAACTTTGGTGTTGAATTTGATGATAAACGTGAGTATCTCAACTCTAAAAATGTACTCAATGAAATCAAATTAATTTTATTCATCACGAAAAATTGTTTATATAAATTTGACCCCCTTAAACCCCACTTTTATATAGTAAAACCGGGGTTGACATGGGTATACATTATTTTTTTTATTTCTGCTCAAAACTTAGACCGTGAGTACCCACAATCTATGTTTTGAGCAGAACTATAAAAAAATCAGAGTTTTTTATCTAAAAATTTTCAGTTTTTTAAGGTGAAATTTTCTCTATATTTGAATAGGCATGTTTTTGTAATGACTCTCTGGTAATATATAAATACAACAACATGAGAAGCTATTGAAGATGCAAGTACAATAATACAATAATTTTATGGCAGCACAAGTATTAATAGAAAAATTAAAGTTACCAAATATGTCCAAATATTACCAAATATATCGAAAGGGCAACACGCTTGTAATATGAAAAATTCAATTTAACCGTTTCCTATCAACATATCTCGTCCTGGTAAGAAAATAAATTAGCACGATTTTTTTTGCTGTGAACATTTCATCGCTTGATTAAACGGGCTGTCAGCTATTTAAATGGAATTTCGCCTATTCAATCAGTTAGTATATATTTTTATACAATTTTCATTCGTCCCAGTGTGTTTCTGCTTATAACGGAATCATATGGAGAGCCGTTTTGTTGTTATGACTAATTTATGAGCCGTTCAGAATTCTAGTCGTAAAAGAGAGCTTTAAAGGTTATTATTAATTTTCTTTCAGTCTTTTAAGATTATACATGTTAAAGCATTTGTTATGTAAAAAAAGGTAAGAGAAAAGTCCAGGGAGTGCCACAATCACAAACTGCATAACTCTCATAACTCACAATCACATAACTTTGGATTTAGAGAGGTCTGGTTGCAACAAAACGTGGGGATATTAAAGTATTTCTATCAATGTTTAAACAGTGGTTAAAGAATATTTGCATCCAGAATATTACTGCAGAGATTGAAGGATGATCACGAGCACTGTGTTATCGAAATATATTTAGTTTTGATTTCCAGTCATATTTAGACTGTGTAACTGTTAAAAACTTTCGAATAGCTTTGACCAGATTGAGAGTTTCGTCACACAGATTGGATATAGAGGTGGGGAGGTGGTCTAGGTCGATAAGGATAGATATTAATGAAAGGAAATGTAGTTATTGTAATGTTTTAGAGGACGAGTATCATTTTGTATTGGAATGCCTTAATTACGCACATCTTAGAATTTTATATATACCTAGATATTTTCAGGTTAGACCAAATATGCGTAAATTTGTTGAGTTATTTACGTCAAACCGGACAAAAAGACATTCGCAATTTGGCTATTTATACATATAAAGCCTTTAAAAAATAAATGAGCTGGTATTCACAAGTAGTTTGTAAAAACAATAATAGTGGTAGTAGCGGTGGTGATGGTGATAACTGTGGTTAAAATAGCAATGCCAGTAAGGAAGATGATAGTGTTGGTGGTGATGATAATGGCAACAGTGATAATTAGTTGATATTAGATATTAGAGATATATTAGTTGCTACTTGGCATGGTGAGTGTAGGTAAACAGACGGAGTTTGGGAGGGGAGATAGTTATCTCCCCTGGCAAAATTCCCTTCTGGTTCCCACACCATAGAAATAAAATGTTAAAGTTGTTTGATAAACAAGTTAGTCTGGGACCAGGCTGAGTGAATACATAGACTGAATTTAGATTCCATTTATTCAATTTGAGTTTATCCAATTTATTTGTAGTTACCTGATGATCGAGGAGGTAAGGGATCAACCTATGCGATCTTATTACGGGATGGCATAGGCTGACCTGGGACTGATCATGGATATAAAAACCTCAGATTTCGGTATTTGTTTGCACCCTGTCTTATCGAGCATAGAAGTATTTGTCTCTCAGGGGAAGGCGGTGTATTCTTTGCTATTGAGCATGATTAGTATGGGTAAACAGAGGGAATTTTGGGAGAGGAGATGGCTATCTCCTCTGGCAGAATTCCTTACTGGTTCCCATATAATAATAATAAAATGTTTGAAGTTGTTTGATGACCTGGTAAGCCTAGGATTCAGACTGGGAAATGTGTAAACTGATTTTTGATTTTGTTTTGAAAATTTGGGAATTTAACGTATAGTTACCTGGTGATAGAGCTGATCTCGGATCAGCCTGTGCGATTGGGCCACGTGGTTGCATAGATTGATCTGTGACTTCACGCCTAACATATCTGTTTCCTTATGTGCTTTTGTCAACCACGTAAATGAGGGATATCCGTCCTTACTTACGTGATGGAAGTGGGTAAACGGAATGGGGAGGGGTTGGGGGGGGGGGGGGGTGCGGAGGATGAGTGGGAGTTTTGGGAGTGGGTAAACAGGGGGGAGTTTTGGGAGATACTTGTCTCCCCTGTCAGAATTCCTAACAGGTCCAACGCACATCATATATAGCTATGTTATAAAGTAATTTATTATCGATGATGAGAAACCATATAAAAAGATATTTGGAAGTGTGTCGGTGCTCACAATCTCTCCGTACAGTGCATACTAGTGATATTAATATATTGAAATATCAAATATGTTGAGCAGCCTAAATTCACTGTTCACAAAATGGAGAATGCAATATTGTTTGCCGTTTCTGTACTTTATGTACACACTTAGTTATATGTATACCTGTAGAACTCAAGGGCCAGTAGGCCTATGTTTCTGAAATAAAATTATCTTATCTTATTTTATCATGTTTAAAACGCATATAGAAATTTAACTCAAGGGTTTGACATTCACACCATTTAAATTCTCACCCCCGCCCTGCTCTGGTTCACCACTTCAATCCTCGATACAACAGCATTTTTAATAATTACGCTTCCCACTATTCCTCATTTTTGGCCGGGGCTTGGCTCGTCAAGCCAAAGGCCAAAGTAGTAATACAGTTTAACACCCGGGAAAGCATTTACCAAAAAATAAATAAAAAAAAAAAATAGTAAAAGTGCAACGTACCGCTTGCAATGCATCCCACCACGCCCCCACCCCACCCCCACACCCCCCCCCACCCCCACAAAAAAAAAAAACAAAAAAAAAAACGACTGTGAAAATAAAAGTGCATGTGTATTTGGATTTGATTTAATAATTAAGTTTAAAAAAAGGTTAGAGAAAAGTCCGCCACAATCACAAACCGCAGCCCTTCCAAGACACCAAGAGGAAGAGGAAACCGACAAATATAAATAAGCACAAATGGAACAAACGTAAGAAAAGCCCTAAGATTAGCTTACAACAAATTTTGATAGATGTGTGATGTTAATTTTACGTAACTTATTCAGCAGAAGAAATATTGATGATAGTATTTTTTTTTTTTCAGAAAATATGCATTGTCAAAGCCCAGGAAAAAAAAGAAACATTATTAAAATGTCGTCTGTTGATTTTTTACCCCGAGTGCTTAGCGTTAATTCAACAGTATTTTGTTGGATGTTTGGGCTATAATTGCCTGTCATCTCGACAGATGAGTAGTTAACAAGCATATATATTGAGATAATTTTAGTGATTTTGTTTTTTGTCTTTTTTGCTGCAAAATGTATGTTATGGGTACTCATTAGAATGGCCTCATTGTGAACCCACCCCCTCCATCCACAAAATAAAAAAAATAAATAAAACTAAGTTTTGATTATGCTAACATCTCTAGATAAGAGTGGGGTGGAGGAGGGAGGGGGCGTAGGGGTGATATCTGATTAATATTTTCTTATTCCTCCATGACAACATGTGTCAAAGGTACTCAATAGAAGTGTCTTGCCAAGGCGCCTACAAGTATTCATACTTTTTGATTGAAAAAAGTACCTTATGTAGAGCTATGGTAATACTCACTAACTGAAAGTTTTGAATGAATGCTAATAAAAATATATTGAAAATATAAGACTATTCTGATACCCAGCCCTCCAGCGCCTGCAGCGCTTTGATTACTAAAGTACTAGATAAGGACGTTCGGCTGAATTTCGATTAAATGACGCATTTCATGCATTTCAGCTTATAGTTGTGATAAGCACAACATAACATAACATACTCGTAGACTTTTTGATTTGAGCATGGTACAGCTCATCGCCATACAAATACATTTACAATCTGCATGAAATAATACATACAAGAGAGTGTCTTATAAACATACAAGTATGACAAACTATAAGTTAAAGCCCTGAAGCTTTATCACAGTATAAACCCTGTTGCAGAGAAACAAAGATTTTAAAGAACAATCAACCAGAAAAAAAAAAAAAAAAAAAAAAAAAAACACCAGCAGTAGTAGTAGTAGTGGTATTAGTAGTAGTAGAAGTAGTAGTAACAGTAGTAGTAGTTATGGTAGTTGTAGTGCTAGTAGTAGTCGTAATAGCAGTAGAAATAGTAGTAGTATGCTAGTGCAGTTGTTGGAAAAAAGAAGCAGCATTATACTTCGCAGTAGTAATGGTTATAGTAATTCAAATAGGAGTAACCTAAGTTAACACCTAGAAACAGTTTAGAAAACGGTTCTGTTTAACCATCGATTGAAAAGGTACCGAGCCTAAGCTTGCGCGAGTTTCTGAATATCATCACGAAAACACGCCTATATAATTTTGACCCCTTTAACCCCACTTTTATATAGAAAAAACTGGGGTTTACAGGGGTATACAATATTTTTCTTATATCTGCTCAAAACATAGATTGTGGGTATTCGTTAGAACCGCCTCGGCGAGGCGGTTCTAACGAGTACCCACAATCTATGTTTTGAGCAGAAATATGAAAAACTAAGAGTTTTTTGTCTGAAAATTTTCAGATTTTGGAGGTGAAATTTTCTATATATTTGAATAGGCATGTTTTCGTAATGTGGAAGCTTAACGAGCTTAATGACTAAAATCTATAAGAAAACATTTTTTTGTTTTTATTTTGTTAAGAAATTAAAGCATAGACAAGCAAAATTTTATTTTCAAATAAATCCTAAGGACTTGAAAGTATAAACTGCGCTCAAGAGAAAGGTACACCCATAAGACTTAATATATATGTAGTAATTATATTAGATACAAGTCATCAATGCCTAGTGGATGATAAATACTAACATCATATAAAGTAGCAATGCAAACGAAATGTCCATATAATGAAATTGCAAATTCATACTGTTAACAAATTTATGTTAAAAAAAATGTATACTTCCAGATAAGCCATTTTTTTTCCAAAACGCATTGATATTTTATCATTTCTCCATAAACTATATTATGGATAATATTGAAAACGACTCGTAGAAGCGCTTCTAATGAATATTCACAATATTTGATTTTGTTGAAAAATGAGAAAAATATTCTTGCTGACAACCCTCCTATTTAGGGTTGTCAAACTCATTGCATTTTCATCCTATAATAATTAAGACACATTTATTGGATTGTTAAAAGTAATAAACAAATGAGCCAGCGCACGAAAACAAACCTACAATAAGACTATAGTAACCAGCAAAGACTGAGATCCGCCTGCACATCCGCGCAGTCTGATCAGTTTGTGTTAATTGCATGTGCCCTCTACAGACTCCAGACTATCTAAAAAGGGATAAAATAGAATCCTTGCCATACTTGGTGAATGTACATGCTGATCTGAGTATTCGCTAATTACACAGGGCTTATTGTAGGTTGCTCATTAATTGAAATGCCTTAATATTAAAAATCAACAACAACAACAACAACCAAAAAAAAAAAAAAAAAAAAAAAAAAAACGAATAAAAAGAAAAAAAAACACTGCAAATTTTTGGAAATAACCTTTATCATATAGGCCCCTTACATATCTCTGTTTCACTATATTCTATCAGGAATACGAGTTAAACATGGCATGCATATAGACATATTAACATAGTATTAGTATATGAGCCATTTCATTACAAAGCCATAAAACGACATCATTACGAAAACATGCCTATTCAAATATATAGAAAATTTCACCTCCAAAAACGGAAAATGTAAGATAAAAAAACTCTGATATTTTTCATAGTTTTGCTCAAAACATAGATTGCGAGTTCTAACGAGTACCCACAATCTATGTTTTTGAGCAGAAATAAAAAAAATAATGTATACCCCAGTAAACCCAAGTTTTACTATGTAAAAGTGGGGTTTAAGGGGGTCAGCATTATATAGGCATGTTTTCGTGATGTGTGCGCCCAAGGAAGACTAAACACATCAGTAGATCAGCAGAGACTCATTGATATAATTATAGTATATATCACGAAAACACGCCGATATAGTTTCCCCTCCCCCGCCCCCAGCCCCCCATTACTTTTATATAGTAAAACACTGGTTTACAGGGGGTATACATTAATTTTCTTATTTATGCTAAAGAACATGGATTGTGGGTACCCGTTAGAACTCCCTCGCTGAGGCGGTTCTGACAAGTACCTACAATCTATGTTGTGAGAAGAAATTTTAAATCTACCAGAATTTTTTCATCTGAAAGTTCTCATTTGTTGGTGATAAAATTCTCAATATATTTTAAATAGGCGTGTTTTCGTTATGATGAGCCATCTCATTACAAAACCAACAAAATAACATGTGCGCCCAACGAAGACTTATCCTGATCAGAGACTTCGCTGCCAGAATGAAGAAAGCGTGGTTCCTATTGGTTTTCGTTTACTCTGTCACGCAGTAGAATTAGCCATGAGTACTCGTCTTTGTTTATCATAGTGATGAATTTGATTTTTAACTGATGTGCAAAACATAGGGCTTGTTATGGGGGAGTATTTAATAAAAAGCATTACCTAATTTCATATTTCGTATGCGGACAGAGAAATTCCTATTATAACTCCAATGAGAGAAAATGGCAGAGTTAAGCAACTGACATTTAAGACTATGTTAATAATTCGCCATTTTGCAGAATTTTGAGAAAAAAAAAAGAAAGAAAAAACACGAACCTCATACTTGAACCAATACCCGGCTGTTGTTTGAGTCAAAATAATATATCTTGTTAAATATGGCATAGTTTATAATACAATTTAGCATTACGGGAGCTACGAGGGATGTTCGAAATGAATTGCTTATTGTCCTCTAGCTCGATATCCACGTGGGGCACGATAAAAACCAATACATACATGTATAGGGCTATTCAATATCTACACAATGGTGTATAAATGTACATGTTAGACTAAGTGTAAGACATAAAATTTGCCATTTGAATACACGCAGTCATTGACCACTGCAGTAAAAATGGTTGGTAGAAGCGTCGACAAAAAAAAAAAAAAAAAAAAAAAAAAAAAAAAAAATGAAATACGGGCTTACATCAAAGCTCGCTCAAAACTTGGTTGTTCTTTGAAGAAGCTGATGACTGAAACTTCTACTGCTTTTGGACCTTCTTGTGTGTCTTATGACAAAGTTTGGCGGTGGAAAAAGAAATCTGAGTCTGGTGTAGAGTCCATCAAAAATGCACCGAAATCAGGTAGGCCAAAATCTGCATCTCGTAAAGAAATCGTTTCCAAAATAAAGGAAATCATTGAAGGAGATGCCAGAATTACAGTTCGTGATATTGCACGAAAGGTAGGCATATCACTATCAACGGTTCACCTTATTTTGAAGAAGCATTTGAAAGTCAGAAAGATTTCTGCTAGATGGGTGCCACATCTGTTGACTGACGAGAAAAGAGGCAACGGGTTAAAGTGGCCAAAAAGCTGCTTCAAATGTTTCCAAAATATGACAAAAAGCAGTTTGCCAATGTCGTCACATGTGATGAAACCTGGGTCCGTTATTTTGAGCCCGTCAGAAAGGTTAGCAACAACAACGCCCAATAAGTGCCAAACGTTCTTTGAGTACAAAGAAGGTTTTGTATGCAATCTTCTTCTCTGGTGAAGGAGTCGCAATAAAACTGCCAGTGAAAAAGGGCAAAAGCATCACCGGAAAGTACTACAAAGACGTAGTACTGAAGAAACTGAAAGTTTTATCAGAAACGACGCCCTGCCACTGGTTTTAAACATGTCCGTCTTCTACATGACAATGCCCCAGCTCATACCTCCGCAATAGTTACGGCGTTTTTGAAGAAAGAAAAAGTAACTGTTTTGCCTCACCCCCCGTATTCCCCAGACCTTGTCCCATGTGATTTCTTTTTGTTTCCGAAATTGAAAGCATTCCTTGCTGGGCGGAAATACTAGTCCCGACAGGCACTTGGATCTGCCATTCATCAGTACCTTATTACTGTGCCCAAATCAGCGTACCGTGACGCCTTCAAGAAGTGGATACATCGGCTGAAACTTTGCATTTCTAGCCACGGGGAGTACTTCGAGGGCATGAAATGAGTACTTTTGGGCTAACTTGAAATTTGAAGTCTCCAGATAGAAATAAGCAATTCATTTCGAACATCCCTCGTATGTGTGACCCCAAACAGGTAAAACTATTCACTATCTTATATATATATATATCTTTTTTAATTATAATTTGGCCACTAAATCACTAAATGTATTAGGGAGTTATTTTTTTATTATTATTATTTATTTATTTATTTATTTAATACAGTGGAAACTAGCTCAATGAGAATTCCCAGCAACTTTCTGTATGACCCCAAAAATTGAAAGATATGGGTTATTTCAAGGATTTTTCGGAAGTACCAAAAACAGTTTTACAACATTGTCTTTTTCTTAATCAGTGTGATTGACATGATATAATTTAAAGCTAAGAAAACGCTATTTTAGTCATACTATTTGCCAGTCTTCGCGAAGTTTCATGTTACCTGACATGGAAGTAAATAACCCTCAACACTTGGTCGTACGACCAAGTGTTGAGGGTTATTTACTTCCATGTCAGGTAACATGACGACCAAGTGTTGAGGGTTATTTACTTCCATGTCAGGTAACATGACGACCAAGTGTTGAGGGTTATTTACTTCCATGTCAGGTAACATGGAACTTAGTCCGATGATATATATATATGGTATGAGCCAATATATGAAACTAACTATATGAGTATGCAGACACTTAAATCATTTACAGTGTAGGCAGTATAAAGTAGCATTTGTCTCTAAACACATAAATGCATATTAAAACAACAAAATTCACTAGATTCTAAATGCCGGTATGTTACGCACGTTAAGCACAGTTCGCTTTGTAGAGGCTGTCGATTATTCATATATTAGGTACTCCTGGGTAGGATTATTACAGGATGAGAAGAATCGTAATGATCTTTTTACTAAAAGTAGGGCAAAACGTAAATTATACATATAATACAATATATTTTCGTAAATGTTTTCTGACATAAAAACAAAACGATCTTCACAAACGATGTTATAAAACTATTAATTCTTAGCATGCAGGGTAAAACATTCATCAGACAACATGTGAAATATTTTTAAACTTTCCTAAACAGTAGGCTTTTACAGTTTAGACAATTTGTCTGCTTAGCAAACAATTTGCATGAAATATTAAATTCCATGTATTTGGAATACAAAGAAAAAAAAAACATATAATGTATTTGTTGTCTGCTGAACTGGCCCGGAGAGCGGTAAACGTTAAGTACATACTTGTAACGTAAGGGACCAAATAAGATGAATAAACATTGCTTGTTTAGCCGATAAAATGTGTATATTATGGAAATGTTTTGCCTATATATGACATGAATTGGAGTATTAACCCTTTTATAGCCCTGCAGACCAATATATGTGTTCTGCAAACTGTGTAGACGGCCCATACTAAGCCATCTCATCAGAATCTTCACTGTTTGTTCTTGTGTTCTGAATTTTGAATGAGATTCCTATTTGAAACAATGGCTCCAAACAGATTAAAAAAAGTGGAAGAGGCCACCTCAGCAACTCCGAGATTAAAAGTTCAAATTGATATCGCTAAGTGATTTATATGTCGTTATTTCAATGCCGCCATACACGTGCTGCTTTGACGGAGAGTTTCCCGTTACGAAAACACGCATATTCAAAAATATCGAAAATTTTACAACCTAAACGGAAAACTTTCACATAGAATATATCTCATATTTTTCATATTTCTGCTCAAAACATAGATTGTGGGTACCATTACGAAAACACGCCTATTCAAATATATAGAAAATTTCACCTCCAAAAACTGAAAATTTTCGGATAAAATACTCTGATATTTTTCATATTTCTGCCCAAAACATAGATCGGCGAGGCGGTTCTAACGAGTACCCACAATCTATGTTTTTGAGCAAAAATAAGAAAAATAATGTATACCCCTGTAAACCCCAGTTTTATTATATAAAAGTGGGGTTTAAGGGGGTCAAAATTATATAGGCGTGTTTTCGTGATGTCTTTAGAACCACCACGACGCAATTGACGGTCTCTCCGTAAAACTTTAATCAGTAGGTTGGGGCTTGACGATTTGTCTAACACTAAGTAGAATTAGCCATGAGTACTCGTCTTTGTTTGTCATAGTGATTAATTTGATTTGTATGTTTTCGCTTTGATGCATTGACTGTGTTGGGAGCCTTTATGCGAACCGGTTTTTTATGTATTTCTGTATTAAGAGTAGCATCGGGACCTAGGGTGAAGTTAGCTGTAAAAGTGCTTTATTCTACTGACCATACTAAGGCGGTAGTCCCGGTGTTAGTCTTACTCTTGTTGCTTCGTGGTTCATTCTATGAGGCGATTTGTTTTAAGTCTTGCCTTGTGTTATTAAATTCTTGTGTTTGTTAGTCCCTTCAGTGTTGCGATTGCCTCGCTTGGGGACGGGAGAGCTAATCTTAGTGCTTTTCGTACATTTGTTTGATTCGGCTTGTTTGGTTTTGTCTGTTTTCTCTTCCTCTTGGTGTCTGGGTAGGGCTGCGGCTTGTGATTTTGGCACTCCCTGGACTTTTCTCTTACCTTTTCTTCCACAATAAAACGGGTGTCTGGCTACTTTCTATTAGTAACATTTTTATAGAAATTTCTTTATTTAATGCAAATGGTTCTATGGCGTCTGATCTTGGTCTAGACTATTTGTCCATGTCCCTTTAATGGGGTGCTATGCAAAAAACGGGTTTAAACTTTCGACGCTACAGATTAGAATCAGTCTAAAGCCAGACATTTTATTATTTTTGTCACTGAAATTTTTCCATAAGGTTTTCGTTTGGACTAAAAGCTTTGAGATTGAATCATGCTCTAGAGCATTGTGGATGGAAAGTTTGATAAGTTTGTTCAAATGCGTTTCCTGAACTGAGCTCTGATCTGTTTATGCAAAGTCAAAGAAGATATTGCAGCAAGAAGAGGAATTTCCGTAACTGGCTTAGATGTTAAAGATTAGATTTCAGAAATAAAAATATTCAGATTTTTATTACATATTCCGGTAGCCCGATGTCTGATACACGGCAGAATTGTAAATTTATGCTTCTGGCTCATGAAAATGGGGAGATAACTCAATAATGTTTACCCCACCCAAAAACTCCTCAATTAATACCATGTTCAATGTAATTGGAATAAAATTGAGATACTTTCCCCTTTTGGAAATATTTTTTGAATCAGAATGATGAAAACACAACACTGATGGGAAATAATGGTTAAATGAATATAGTCAGTGCGCATGTCTGGTATATCATGTCCGATTGCAATGCAACATTGAATGCAATATTTGTGCTACATGTGTGAATTTTAACCAGAAATGAGAAAGAGAATTCAAGATCTCGTCATTCTGATGCAAGAGATATTTCCAAATGAGAAAGGTAAATAAATGTAATTCCCATTAGTTTGAACATGTTTGTGTTTTGTTGAGGTTTTACGGCCCAGTCAACCAAATGGGGTCAAGTCGAGCGCGGTCAGTTTTCATATATTCATAACAGGCGTTGGGGCCTGTTTTACCACCAAGTTTGTTCCAATGATGATTTGTTTTACGACAAGGTCAGATTTAATTCCTTATACATTTGCATTGAGAACATGTTGAAACTATTTTCCCAACACATGTGAAAGACTGCTGTTGAAGCTTACTATGTATGATCGAAGTCACAAAACCATTCAGTGATGCTCAACTGTTATCCTCCGGGTTTGAACTGTCCCGCCATTGGGCCATATCTATGTTTAGAAGCTAAACGTATTTAACTAAGTTCTATTATGAAACAGCTGGGCAATTTTGTTTATCAAATTTCATGTGGTGTGTATTGGCGAAGTAGCAGTGAGAGGTTCGTCAAATGGTCAATGGTTACTCTCAAAAAAAAAAAAAAAAAAAAAAAAAAAAAAAAAAAAACAGAGCGAGAGATGAGGAACAAATATGGACAGCACAAACGCCCTGGTTATATCTATATATATATTTTAAGCTGAGCTGAGCATGAAATTTTCTCTGCTAATAAATCTTAAATTAAACATAGCTGATCATGAAACTTGTTCCGCTAATAAATATGAAAATGCCAACTGTTGTTGGCATTTTTGTATTTATTAGCACAGAAAATTGTTGAGCGTGAAAAAAGCTTATAACCGCGGGGCCAGATGTAATTACGAACAAGATTTGATACTTCCAAGGCGGATCCTCTGTTGCAGTTCACCTTAATTTGTGCGTCGGTGATTTCATATGTGGTTTTTGTTTTGTCATTATTTGTTCTCCATCTCGCTTTCATTTAAGGCCTCGGGAAGGCTGTGCTTCGTGATTGTTGGTTTTCTGGGTATCTTTACTCACATTTCTTTCATGTACAGAATCGCTGGTTTTAGTTTGCAGTCATAAAGTGTGCGTTAGATAAGAAACCGCGCATCACCCCTTTACTCTAAACGTCGCATTTGTATATAAGCTGCAACATCAGAAAACGTACCTTTGGACATGTGCGCCCAGCGAAGATTCACATTAGGGTGTACATTTGCGCTGTCTGATCTGAATCTTCACTAGTACTTTTTGGATACGACTCATTCTTACGATGTTTTTATTTTTTTTCGCAAAAATATCCTGTTGATACGGAGAATAAATAACCAGAGTTGGTTTTGACGAGTATTTCTATGGATGTACGAGTACGACTGATAAATACTTTAGTAAATAAATATGTACTTACTTTTACAGTGAAATACATTATAAAGCTCAGCTGAAGAACTAAACAAAATGTTTCATAACTCTTTCGTCTGTTTGATCTACCTGAACTTCAGAATACACTGGTAACATAATTCCAAACCACAATTACGACTACAATTTGCACAGACAAACATTCACATTTCATGCTATAAAAATGAATGTAGCCGCAAAAATCTGCATTCACCCCTGTCTACAGTTCTGATATGATTAAATTTTGCATTGCATGTCTGTGAATTTCAATACCAATTTCGAGCTTGTTGAATGAACAGTTTTAAGAATATATTTACATAATTTCTAAATTTACTATGCTGACTGCCGTATTATTCATGAAGAAACGGCGACGTGTAAAATACATACAATGCAGAAAGGCTAGGCTATATATATATCTATAATTTAAGCCAAACAATGTGTGCGCTCTGAGCTGGAGCTGTCATATCACATATACCATATATCTGGTTACATCCGCGGGAGTCTTATATCCACGATTCTACGTGTCCAAATGAGTTTGACAGGTATACTTCTCGCAATAATCTATTACTAGCAAACATTTCTAAGGCATAAAGGGAGCTGTGTACGTTGAATTAGATTGAAAGTAATTTAAAATAAAAAATATGTAAACGTAAGCTTCTGGTTATTCATTGATGTCCTGAAAAATTAAAATTGCTGTCATCGACGATTTACAGGGGAAATTTATACAAAGGAAATGTTATTTGACCTTATGCCTTCAAATTGTTTTGCAGTAAACCTAAAGTAGAGGTTTCTGAAGGCGTGATATCAACCAGTTTATATATGCAATTCTGTGAAAAGAAATAGCTGGTATCTTTCATTGCGTTTAGACTGGCAAAAGTGAGACTGATACGACATTGTCGCACTTCCTGGACTTTCCTCTACCCCCGCCCCCACCTCCGCCCCCCCCCTTTTTTTTTTTTTTTTTTTTTTTAAGTAACTCCGTTGAGGCCTGATGTTCTGGGATCAGGTCGGGCCCACCGGAATCCAACTATTTGTTTACTTTTGCTTGAGCATTTTAGATCTTGCTGTAAAGTCCTCATCATTGTTTCATCACTGTGTGCGTTTGATTTCTATATTCTCGGAAATGTTGCACTGATCAGTAAGAAACCCTTCATGCGGACTAAACAAATGTCTTGTGTATACCACGGCAGAACTAAGGGTGAGGGTAAAAAAAATACATATTACATACCGTTTCAAGGCGGTGCTTCTGCTATGGTTTACTATTTCTGTCATTGCATGTCTTCCCATGTATGTCCTGGTGATTTTTTTTTTATTTTGATTAGCTGTTTGTCCAATTTGTAGGAAAGAAACTGTCCTTTCGGCTTTCCGCTTGTAGTGGTTTACAACCCAATCATTGTTGATGGCTATGCTTCACTCTTTAATTGCTTTATTTATTATAGAGATTAATTTGATTTTTATGGTTTAACTTTGATGCGTTGACTGAGTTGGGAGCCTTTATGCGAACCGATTTTTTTTTATGTATTTCTGTATTAAGAGTAGCATCGGGATCCAGGGTGAAGTCGGCTAGCTGTAAAAGTGTTTTGAATCCCCGGTGGTTTACTCTACTAACCTTTCTAAGGCGGTTGCCCCGGTGTTAGTCTTACTCTTTGTTGCTTTGTGGTTTATTCTACGACTTTTTTGTAGGGCTGCGGTCTGTGATTGTGGCACTCCCTGGACTTTTCTCTAACTTTTTTTTTAACTATGGTGTCGTTGCATAAAGTGCGCTCTTCTTTCAATTTGGTATCTTGGACGGAAGAGGTTAGAAAATTGCATCAGTTCCTGATCATTGCCTTTCTTTCCATTTACACTTAATTAGTGCAATGTATTGTGAATTGTCGAGTGTAGATACATTTCGACATATTCAACACTTCGATAAATCCCCTTAACAGGAATTTTGGAATTGTTTTCTTTGCATACATTTCTAGCATAGGCTACATTTCTCACGTTTTCTAAACGTAAATACGACCGAGTTGAAAGTATGAAAATAAATTTGTGGAGTTCATGGATGTGTGAAATGTCTGCAAATTACTAAAAATAAAATAAAAAAAAACAACAACAAAACTTGTCAGTTGGTGAGTAATTCGTCGACGTTTACTTGTCTACGAAATTCTGAAAAAAAAAAGAACTAAATACATAAAGCCATTCTTATGATAACTGATCATAATTGCAAGACGGTAATCACGTCAGATTGCGTATTACGCAGTCAGTGCTTACACTATCCTTTATAAAATTAATATACATAAAGTTGCCTAGAAAGTAGTGTTGCCACTGATGATCAATTATAATCGATCATCAGTCGTTTTTGCCTCTTGTGACTGATGATAGTAAAGATGTTTTGTAGTCAACTAATCGGAAAATTCTATTTTTAAAAACATATTATTCTCACGTTTTATTTTCATAGGCAAATGTTATAAAGAAATGAAATTCAAAGCTGCCTATTTAGGTCATTCCAGATTTGTTGTCAATTAAACAGAAATAGATAGAATAGTCAACCCAAAAGTACTTATAGTTTTCTTATTTCTCCATGAAAACAGCTGTTGTGGGTAGTCATTCGAAGCGCTACGCGGAGGCGCTTCTAATGAGTACCAGCAACATATGTTTTCATGGAGAAATAAAAAAATAATATCTGGATACCCCTCTTATTGATCTGGAGCAATGAATAAGTACTTGAAAGAGGGCTAAATCAAGAGTGCATATATTTTATGCAAGTCGGTTATTAATCGATGATCAGTCGCTTTTACAAAACCGATGATCGACTATGAAATTATGGCCCATTCCCAACACTACTAGAAAGGCCAACTCACGAAGTACAGCCTTCCTGAGGCACCAAACGAAGAATATGTAAGGAACAAACAAATGGAAAAATACTTCAACACAGTTACAATTACTATTATACAAACAATGAAGAACTGCCGCTGAGTAGCCGTCAGCAGAAACAATTACAGGGCATCACAAAAACACGCCTATATAATGTTGACCCCCCTTAAACCCCACTTTTATATAGAAAAAACTGGGGTTTACAGGGGTATACATTATTTTTCTTATTTCTGCTAAAAACATAGATTGTGGGTACTCGTTAGAACCGCCTCATCGAGGCAGTTCTAACAAGTACCCACACGTTAAAACCGCCTCATCGAGGTAGTTTTAACGAGTACCCACAATCTATGTTTTGAGCAGAAATATGAAAAATATCAGGGTTTTTTTTATCTGAAAATTTTCAATTTTTTGGTGGTAAAATGTTCAGTATATTTGAATAGGCATGTTTTCGTAATGGGATGATGTCTTAAACTATTTATTGTACTTGGTCATACTCTACTCCTACATTCTGATTCAGGAGTCCTGGGATTACCTGAACATAAACGCAGGAGTCATAGGTTTAAGGATCATAAGGTTTAAGGATAGACTGCTGGCTGAGCAAACATGGCGGCGGAATTTGCCATCTCTACATGCCATCATAAAATATCAATAAAAGTCACAAATTAAATGCATGTCTTACAAATTGAATTGAATACTTAAATATCAGGGCATATCTAGTGGTTATTAACAGATAAAAATGCATTTTATAATTATGAAAAAAACTAACGTTCTAACTTGCGTAAATTTGGGACAAAATATTTTCCTTTTCTTTTACATGAATACATAAAATACTAATGTCATTTTGTTTTAAAATGTACCGTCTAGGGCAGCCGGAAAATAAAATATCCAAATTCATTAAAATAAAGACACACTTTGCTACCAAGAAGGCTACTCAAACAGCTCTAAATAATGTACATTGACCGTACATATATCACGTACTTAGCTGTTACCCCTTGCACGTACAGATATAATACAAACCGGTATCCAGTCCGTTATATACGTGAAAGGACAAGATTTTAGTTTTGTGTATGCATTTGGATACCTACTGACATAGACACATTTTGTTTTTATTTGAAAGTTTTCGGATATTTTAATTTCCGGCTGCTCTAGATGGACCATTGTAAAACAAACTGATGTCAGTATTTTATGAATTCATAAAAAGAAAAGGGCACTTTTTTGGTCCCGAATTTGCACAAGTTAGAACGTTAGTTTTTTCATATTTATAAAATGCATTTTTATCTCTTGATAACCATCGATAACTCTTGACATTTAAGTTATCAGTTGAATTTGTGAGATACGCATTTCATTTGTGATTTTTGTTGATATTTTATGATGACATATAGAGGTGGCAAATTCTACCACCATGTTTGAGCCGCTGGCAGATTATCCTTAAATGACTGAAGGACTATCAAAAACTCTTTAATTTTATACCATTTTTAACCATATTTAATAATAGATACCTTGATGAATAAACTCCAAAGAAAAGCATAAACTTCGACAACAAAAATACAAAAATGAACTACACCGTGTCAACCAGAATCGTGTAGAAAACAGCTAAGTAAAGTGACACGACTCTGATTTTGCAAGCTCTCCGCGGGGAAGTTTTGACATCGGCTGTCAAAGTTCACAAACAAATTATTGAATGAACAGTCGGTCAGTTTATCAACATAGTAGTATTATTTAATTGCGTAAAACCATAGCATATAGTATTGCAATACAAGAGATTGTTGTCGCTCTCTTCTGTCTCCACTCGTTTAGATTTTTTCCTTTTTATTCGATTCTTCTCTAGTCATTTACGCTGCCATAAAATTATAAGATGGTTGTTATTGTATTGCTCCTTATACTGTTATCGTAAGATAACCTAAGAGTATCAAATAAACATGAAAAATGAAACTTGATGTAATACACAATTACAAGTATGGGTTCGGTCCGCGTAGTTTCATCTACCTGATAAAAGTAATGTCTGAATAGAACGCAAGTAACTCAAAGATGCATTGAAACAAAGGAAAAGGCCAAAAGGCAGTTTTAAGCTAATGTAAAAATACAAGATAGACCACGATGGTTGTAAGTTCTGCCGCTCCAACCAAGAGACTACGAAAAAAAAAAAAATGGTGAAAAAAAATAACAAAAAAAAAAACAACAACAAAAAAAACAAAAACAAAAAAAAACAAAAAAAAAAAACAAAAAAAAAAAAAAAAAAAAAAAAAAAAAAAAAAAAACACGCTTTTACTTACCATCCCGGGATTCTTCATGTGTATCTTTTATTAACCCTTGTTCTGCTGAATATATTAAGATGCCACACCCATTTCTAATTTTCAGCCAATCAGATTGCTTGATCCGATGGTTGCGATAAATTTACATACTTGATGGCAAACAGCGCAGATCCAGATCTGCTTGCTTCTTCAGAAGCCAACTGATCTGGATCTACACTGTTTGCAAAGGCAGGGTATATCCGGGCTCAACAAAGGTTAACCTTCTCTAGGGTAGTTTCAATTACACTTTTGCCTCTTTTTTCTGCGTTTCACTGTATAGTCTGAACAGCAAAATGCCGTTCTCAATTATGAACAATTAAAGTAATGCCTTTCTAAGACACAAATATCATTTAATTAGAAAGGAAACCGCTATATGCTGTTTGTTCTTTCTATATGATACATTGGAGTTGTATGGAAGAAAACGACTGGAGGTGAAGTGTTTAGAAAATGCAGGTCAGTGTTCATTACCAGATGAAGCAGAATGAAACTGGATGAAATTATTTAAACAAAAAAAAAAAAAAAAAACAACAACAACAACATCAAATTACGCATTATAATAGCATTTACAGATAAACATTCATTAACTGATCTAAAGTTACCTTTTTAATAAAAGGTAAGAGAAAAGTCCAGGGAGTGCCACAATTACAAACCGCAGCCCTTCCCAGAACCCAAGAGGAAGAGGAAACCGACAAATCCAAACAAACACAAATCGAACAATCGTACGAAAAGCACTAGGATTAGCTCTCTCTTCCCCAAGCGAGGTAATCGCAATACTTAAAGGACTGAAGAACACAAGAACAAAATGACACACTGAAAGACATACAACAAATCGCCTCGTAGAATAAACCACAAAGCAACAAAGAGTAAGACTAACACCATGACCACCGTCTTAGAACGGTCAGTAGAGTAAAAAAGGTAAGAAAAAAGTCCAGGGAGTGCCACAATTACAAACCGCAGCCCTTCCCAGACCCCAAGAGGAAGAGGAAACCGACAAATCTAAACAAGCACAAACCGAACAAACGTACGAAAAGCACTAAGATTAGCTCTCTCTTCCCCAAGCGAGGTAATCGCAATACTAAAGGGACTGAAAAACACAAGAACAAAATGACACACGGAAAGATATACAACAAATCGCCTCGTAGAATAAACCACAAAGCAACAAAGAGTAAGACTAACACCGGAACCACCGCCTTAGAACGGTCGGTAGAGCAAACCACCGGGGGGTTTAAGCACTTTTACAGCTAGCTAACTTCACCCTGGGTCGCGATGCTACTCTCAATACAGAAATATATAAAAATTCGGTTCGCATAAAGGCTCCCAACTCAGTCAATGCATCAAAGCGAAAACATAAAAATGAAATTAATCACTTTAATAAACAAAGACGAGTACTCATGGCTTTTTCTACTGTATGCCAGAGTAAATGAAAACCAATAGTTGAACCACGGCGGGCCAAGCCAGACATATCGTCAAGCCCCAACCCACTGGTTAAAGTTTTACGATGAGGCCGTCATTGAGTCTGAGGCCCGAACCGCCATCGTGCAATTAAAGTGTGAAGCATAACCATCAAAAATGATTGGGTTGACAACAAGGCATACAGTCTGCCGCATAATATCCAGGCTATAGCCAATTCTTTTATAACGGTTAATAAGTTTTCTGAATTGCTCCGAAAAGCTAGATTTACCTACATTTTTTCTAAATCTGTATACTAAGTCACCTTAAAATTATGGTTCCGATATACCTTGTTGCAGAAGTGTTTTCAGACTGACGCTATATTTTTCTAACAAGGCACTGTGTCTGCGATAAAATTTCGAAAACGCCTTACGAATTTTAAAATAACGATAGCCCTGCCTAAGAAGTTTGTCTGTAAGGGCTTTATTACGGTAGTTAAAGTCATTAAGTTTTGAAGAAGCTCTGGCGAATCTTATAAGTTGAGATATGTATACCCCATATGAGATACGCCGGGGGACATCGCCATCCAGAAAAGGGAAATTGACTATATCAAAATCAAAATCATCCCGTTTATCATAAATTTTGGTGGAAACTGTACCATTAGATATACATGGATTCTAATCCAAAAAAGGTGCCTCGGTATCGGAAAAAATTGATCTATTTAATTGGAGTTTTGTAGGGTATATTCGGTCCACCATTTGGTCAAAGTAAATATTGTCAATATTTAATTAATCGTCAAGGTATCTTGAATTGAAAGCCTCAATAATGTCAGCCTGATTTTCACGTGAGAGAGACTTAATGAAATCTCTTTCATAACAAAAAAGAAACAAATCTGCAACATGAGGAGCTCAATTAGTTCCCATCGGAATACCAATAGTTTGTCTATAAAGTTTAGTTCCAAATCTAATAAAATATTATCCAAAAGATAAACAAGGGCAGCACAGACTTTTTACACGACCATAAATTGTGATTATATTATACATCAGAAGTGAAAAAAGCACATTCTTCGTTGCAAGCCAAATATTGGTTATTCTCCCGAATAAACGTTCGGTTAATTAAATCAATAAGTTTATCTTTTATAAGATGATGAGGTAACGTAGTATACAGTGTAGAAAAATCATATGTAGACAATTTAGAAGCCTGAAAGTTTTTAGATTTAAATTTATTGAGAACATCATTAGAATTTTTAATTGACCAAAAATAGTTAATTCCGTCCCTTTCGTAAACAGTATCATAGTATCTAATCCAATGTTTTTAACAGCAGTAAGGCATGAAGTTAGCAGTTTAGACAAAACAGTAGTCGTACAAGAACTAGAACTAGCAACGAAACGTGCTTTACAAGGTCGTTTATGAAGTTTCGGTAACCAATATAACGTAGGAAGTCATTCTTGCTTTTCTTTAATACTCACTGCAAACTTAGCAGTAATATCGATAGAATGGGTATTGACAATAGATCTCTCGTCAGTAGAAATCCGTTCATATGTTTTGGTACTACCAAAACCACCGGGAGGTTTAAAGCACTTTTACAGCTAACTAACTTAACCCTGGGTCCCGATGCTACTCTTAATACAGAAACACATAAAAATTCGGTTTGCATAAAGGCTCCCAACTCAGTCAATGCATCAAAGCGAAAACATAAAAATCAAATTAATCACTATAATAAACAAAGACGAGTACTCATGGCTAATTCTACTGTATGCCAGAGTAAATAAAAACCAATAGTTGAACCACGGCGGGCCAAGCCAAAGACATATCGTCAAGCCCCAACCCACTGGTTAAAGTTTTATGAAGAGACCTTCATTGAGTCTGAGGCCCGAACCGCCGTCGTGCAACTATCCTCGAGGTACGTACTTGGTATATTTATTTCGAAACTCTCAGATATAATAATAATGAAGCTTGGCATGCAAACATCTATTGTATTGTCAAATTGTCAATATTCAATAACTTACTTGTTCCCTAGTATTTGTTTACTCGTGCTTTTATCATCCTCGAATTTGTCTCACTTCTGATTATCCACTTTATCCAAAAAGTGATATTCTATAACGTCCTTTGTTATTTTAGCTGACAGACGACAATGGAAATGGTGTCTTCAAGAATGCGCAAATATGTTGGTTTAGATCATTCTGAACAGTGACATCAATGTCTTACTTATTCGATTTATTCTACAATAACCAATATTTTTTCTATGCATACAGCTGTGCATCTGGACCTTCAATGCCCCCACCCACCCTCTATCAGAAGACACTTGTTTTCTCTGTGTGCAACCTTAGGTAAAAAAGATGACACAAAATGTGCATAGTTTGGAGATGCTTATTAAGGCGCCCTTCTCTCCCATGTGACTTGGTTTAGCTTATCTCTACAAACGGCGGCGACGCAATTACGTCTTGAAACTTTAAAAGCTGTACGATAACATGAAAGCAGATTTGGTTTTTCCTCAGAGAATGCTGAATTGTATTTGGAAGATAATCTGTTTAGGATCTACAGAGTGAAGTTTGGACATATAATCAAGAAATATGCTTTAGGCATAAAAGTTATCACTGGTTCAAATCAATTCTGAGCTCAAGAAAAATAATTGACATTTCCCTTGATATTTGGCGCGAAATGGAGCAGCAATATTTCAATCTTACCCGTTGCATGTCTTAGTTGGGCCACGCCATGCGACCACGTGTCTTCGAGCATATGCAGAAAGCAACGGCTCAACCAGCCTGTGTATCCGCGCAGTCTAATCAGGGCCTTCACTGTCTGCTAACAGAACATTTGAACACCATAAAATGTATCCATGGAGAACAAATATCCGTTTGAGACTTTGTTCGTGCGTGCGATAACTCTGAATTTCTGCATTTTGTGCATGCTCGAAGACACATTTTCGCTTGGCGCGGCCCAGTTGTAAACGGTATATAATTATCAGTAGATGCATTGAAATAAGATTCCTTGTGCAATGGGATTTTGTTGGATTTAAAAGCATGCTCTTTACAAATGGCAGCAACAATTTATCTCCTTCTTTTTGTGACATAATTACATTTGTTTGATATGAGTAACGACAAGATGGCATGTGGAACCCGTTTACAGTTTTAAATATGTATACCCTGCGCAGACTAGCGTCTAATGGAGGCGCCTTTGATATAAACGATAACATTTGAGCTTTAGTAGGTTTTAACCCCTGTCCTGCTGAACCCGGATATATCCTGTCTTTGCAAACAGTGTAGATTCAGACTTCTGAAGAAGCCAACTGATCTGGATCTGCATTGTTTGCCATTCAGTTTGTGAATTTATATCAACCACCTAGATCAAGGAATCTGACTGGCTGAAAATTAGAAGTACGCGGGGCATCTTAATTTATTCAGCAGGACAAGGGTTAAGAGTCACAATGTGAGAAAACATATCTTCTGACATGAGTGCCAAGCGAAGACTCAAATCAACCTGTGCATCCGTGCATTCTGATTAGAATCTTCATTTTCCGCATGAACACTCTTTGCATCCTTGGCTATCCAAAATGTGCCCATTGAAGATTTTGATAATACTGTGAGAATGCGCATGCTGATCTGAATTTTCATTGGGCGCTCATGTCTGAAGGTACATTTGATGACGTTTCGGCGCCTATGTATTCTTTACTTTTGTAACATAAGACTAACTGTCCAAGCGTTTATGTTCTTGTCTGGCAACTTACGCTTTCTGATACCGTATTTGCCATACGTACTGGGATAGACAGGCCGGAGATAACTGCGTTATCAAAGATCAGACGCCACCGAACAAACACTTTGGTCAGGGTTTGCAGTTTGCAACTTATTTAGCAGTTTTAGACTGATCACTCTCTACAGTAAACATCCGATAAAAAGACCACCGTTGAGACTCTCTAAAAATCGTATCATTGGGGTGAGGGGGCGGTTTTAATAGTGCTTTAAACTCCCGTAGATTTACTCTCCTGACCGTTCTAAGGCGGTAGTCCCGGTACTTGTATTACTCTTTGTTGCTTTGTGGTTTATTCTACGAGGCGATTTGTTTGAGACTTGCAAAGGCTGCTCTGAAAAACGGAGTTGTATCAATTTCGAACAGTCTTAACGGCAGACTTTTACTTTAGTAGCATGAACTTGTTTACAATGTAGTACAAATATTGAAAGGAATTAAGGTTTCCCAATAATTAGGCTAAACGGAGTACATATATAAGGCGCGGGAGCCATTGTACAATGGCTCCCGCGCCTTATATATGTACTCCGTTTAGCCTAATTATTTATACATATATAAGCCATTGTAATGCAAACCAAGCCACACTACAAAGAACAAAGCATGGTGTCTTACATCCAGTTCCACTAGACCCAAGCATTATACTAAATCAGTCGCCTAAAGCGACATAAAACAACATTATTTGCTCCGTATGAGATCCGAAAACAGCGGCAACTTTCAACTATCTATAAAAAGGTATATAATAATGTCATGGCGTTTAAGGGAAATGGGAGTCTTTTTTTAGGTGACGTAACCCTGTCATAATAGTATAATATCAATTTTGAGAAAAAAAAAAAAGTTTACTCTGAACAGAAGGAATTTGCACCCCGGGGAACGGATTTATCATTTTTAGAGTAGACACATTATTAAAAGGGACCTGATGTGCAGTAACGCAAAAGGGAAGTCACAAAATGTATCTCTCTTGCAAAAATGGCTAAAAATCTACCGTCAAAGCCACTTAAAAGGAAAAGTAATAGGAGAAGCCGAGTACAGTATTTAAGAAAGTTGGTTGGTGCCTGATGCTCTGGCTCTGGTCGGGTCAACCAGAGTCCTACTATTGGTTTTCTTCTCCTTTAGCATTTCCGTTATTTCTTGCTGTCGAGTCCCCATCGTTGTTTCATCTCTGTATTTATTTGATGTTTATGTTCTCGGACATGTTGCACTGATGAGTTAGGAACCATTCACGCGGACTAAACAAATGTCTTGTGTATACCACGGCAGAACTAAGGGCGAGGGTTGTGGCCACGTAAAATCGATTTAAGCCCCACACCCCCAGCAATATTTTTACTGACCGTTCCAAGGCGGTGCTTCTGCTGTGGTTTATTATATCTGTCTTTGTATGTCTTTGCATGTATGTCTTGTGATTTTTTTTTTATTTTGGATAGCCGTTTGGCCATTCTTTGGGAAGAAACTGTCCTTTAGGCTTTCTCTTGTAGTGTTTTAATTGTGGTGCCTATACTTTATGTGCGCCCTTCTTTCCCTTTTGTGTCTTGGAACGGAAGGTGTTAATGTACCGATTTTTCATCATTGCCTTCCTTCCTTTCATAACTCAACATAATCGACTTCTTACCTCCTGACCATGCTGGTCCTACAATTTAAAGTCTACTATTTACTCATGCTTTTTGTGCCGACTTTTAAGATAAATCTGACATGCTATAAACTTTACAGATGACAATGTGTGTTGCTAGAAAAGCAAATGGGAAACGTTCTTGCGTTTACTTTTGGTCAGATTATATTGAGCTACAATGTAAAGAAAAACGTATCTGCTGTCATATGCTCCCAAAGAAGACTCAAATCTGTCCTCATTGTGAGCACGAAGAAATTGTGCATCATTCCCTTTTCAAAATGCGCTAATTGAAGATTCTCATCACACTAAGCATACGTGCAAGCTTATCTGAATCTTTGCTTAGTGCACATTCCCGAAGGTACATTTTCTTATGTAACAGCTTAAATGGTTAACTGAAATTCCTTTTAAGGGATCAGACTTAGTTATAATAATATTAGAGGGTCTTTCCCTAGACATATAAAATGTCTGTTATGGTGCAACCGTAAATGGAGTGCATAAGAGACGAATCATATAAAAAGATATATATAGGACCAACACTTTATCCTCTATTCTGGATAATCTTGTACATCAGGGCCAAGTTGCTCAAAACTAACGATGTTGTTAGTTAACGTGTCGTTAAAACTTTGATCATTAAATATGACATATATGCTAATATTTTTGTTGAAAAATACGAGTAGCTAAGCTACTCACACTTTTCAGCAAAATACCTGTGAATTAGATATTGCACTTACTAGTAGAACAGTAGTTGTGGTCATGGTACCCAAGCCATAATCCAAACTCATAAATCCGTTTACAAATGACGAATCAGAATGTTCAGATCAACAGACATGGACCCCAGAATAAAGGGTGTAATCAGGCGTCCGCGGATTAACATTTTGACCACTAACAAGCTAACGTTATTGGTGTCATCTACTCATCACTGTCAATCTATTCAGACAATTTCAAGGTTTTAATTTGTGTAGTTTTTGAGAATGTTTGCTGACAAGGCAAAATGCCCAAACTTACAAAGAGTTATTACTCAAAAATGATTTTTCAGAGTTTATACAAAGTCAATCAGGTAATCTACTCATTACTACCAATCTTTTAACCAGCTTTCAAGGCTCTAGCTTTAATTCTTTATGTGAATTTTGCTGACAAGATTTCATCGCCATAACTAAGGAAATAGGTATAATCATGTGGAGGGAAAAAATTAAATTAAACATGTCATCTATTTTTTTTTCATTAGAAATCTATACATGAAATTTCAAAACCCTAACCTCCTCAATTCAAAAATTATACTAAACAACAAAAAGTGAGCAATGTGTAAAATTACCCAGGTTTATAAAATGCCATGACTCAAGAAGCATCTTTCAGAATTTATTCAAAAGTTAATCAGATCATCTGCTAACCACTACCAATTTATTTGCCAAGTTTCAAGGCTATAGCTTAAATAGTATTTTAGATATTTCGCTGACAATATTTCATCCATATTTTTTCAAACAGTCCTAACTCAGGAAGGGGGCATAATCCTGATGAGAAAATAAAACGTGTCAGCTATTTTTTTTTTTTTCATGAGGAATCCATACATGAAATTTCAAAACTCTGGCATGCACCATGAAATGTTATGCTATAAATCGAGAAACGTGCTAGCTTCAATACTTTCTATAATATTTTACTGACAATATTTCGTCCATATTTTTTTCGAAGTGACATAACTCAGGAAATGGAAATTATCCTGTCGAGAAGAAAATATGTGTCAGCTATTTGTTTCCTGAGATATCCAAACATGAAATTTCAAAAGCCTAGCATGCTCAGTTCAAACGTTATGCTCTGCATCAAAATGTATGCAATGTAAAAATGCCCACATTTACAAAGGACCATAACTCAAGAAGTATCTTTCAGAATTTATTCAAAAATTAATCAAGTTCTCTACTCATCACTTACAATCTAGGCTATAGCTTCAATAGTTTCTCAAGTTCTCTACTCATCACTTACAATCTAGGCTATAGCTTCAATAGTTTCTAGACTATAGCTTCAGTAGCTTTAGAGATAATTTGCTGACTAAATTAAGCATAGTAGTTTTTTTCTTCTGTCTTTCCAAGGGACATCTCTCATGATTTTCTTCTTGGTTTGTGCATCGGTGATATATGGTAAAAGTGACGTTGTGATTGGTTATTTTTTGTTCCTCATCTCTGCTTCCTTGGATGCCTTAGGAGGGTTGTACTTTTTTGTTAATTGCGAGTCAATTGTATTAGCTATATATCTGAGGTATACATTTGTGAAAAGGGAAGCTTCTGTTCATGCTGAGCAGATGAGCTTATCAGACTTACTGATACATACATATAAATCCAATCATCTTTCGTTAATTTGGTCCAGCCCAATTACGATAGACGAAAGCGATTATATATGTTCTGTCATATTTTGATTAACAAAACGACAAAAAATGGCCTTAGTCACGTCCAGTGGGAATTTGACTATATTGGGGGATTTTCTTATTAAACACATAGAGTACACTTAAACTGGGACGTTTGATTCAAACATGAAATAAAGTGCAAACGAATTTGTGTGTACAAAATGGCCATTATTAATTGCTTTAACCTTTCAACACTGTAGACCGGTACAAATACCTTTGCAAACAGTGTAGATCCAGATGAGAAGACTTATTATGATCCGTGGCGTCAGGATCTACAATACTTGCAAAAAGGGTAAGAGAAAAGTCCAGGGAGTGCCACAATCACAAACCGCAGCCCTTCCCAGACCCCAAGAGGAAGAGGAAACCGACAAATCTAAACAAGCACAAACCGAACAGACGTACGAAAAGCACTAAGATTAGCTTTCTCTTCCCAAAGTGAGGTAATCGCAATACTAAAAGGACTGAAAAACACAAGGACAAAGTGACACACGGAAAGACATACATCAAATCGCCTCGTAGAATAAATCACAAAGCAACAAGGAGAAAGACTAACACCGGGACAACCGCCTTAGAACGGTCGGTAGAGCAAACCACCGGGGGGTTTAAAGCACTTTTACAGCTAGCTAACTTTACCCTGGGTCCCGATGCTACTCTTAATACATAAATACATAAAAATTCGGTTCGCATAAAGGCTCCCAACTCAGTCAATGCATCAAAGCGAAAACATAAAAATCAAATTAATCACTATAATAAACAAAGACGAGTACTCATGGCTAATTCTACTGTATGCCTGAGTAAATGAAAACCAGTAGTTGAACCACGGCGGGCCAAGCCAAAGTCATATCGTCAAGCCCCAACCCACTGGTTAAAGTTTTACGAAGAGGCCGTCATTGAGTCTGAGGCCCGAACCGCCGTCGTGCAATTAAAGAGTGAAGCATAGCCATCAACAATGATTGGGTTGACAACTAGGCATGCAGTCTGCCGCATAATATCCAGGCTATAGCCAACTCTTTTATAACGGTTAATAAGCTTTCTGATTTAATTAACCGAACGTTTATTTGGGAGAATACCCAATATTTGGCTTGCAACGAAGAATGTGCTTTTTTCACTTCTGATGTATATAATAGTCACAATTTATGGTCGTGTCAAAAAGTCTGTGATGCCCTTGTTTATCTTTTGGATAATAATTTTATTAGATTAAGAACTAAACTTTATAGGGAAACTATTGGTATTCCGATGGGAACTAACTGCGCTCCTCTTGTTGCAGATTTGTTTCTTTTTTGTTATGAGAGAGATTTCATGAAGTTTCTCTCACATGAAAATCAGGCTCACATTATTGAGGCTTTCAATTCAACTTCAAGATACCTTGACGATTTATTAAATATTGACAATATTAACTTTGACCAAATGTTGGACCGGATATCCCTACAGAACTCCAATTAAATAGAGCAAATTCTTCCGATACCGAGGCACCTTTTTTGGATTTGAATCTATGTATATCTAATAGTACAGTTTCCACCAAAATTTATGATAAAACACCGGGACCACCGCCTTAGAACGGTCGGTAGAGCAAACCACCGGGGGGCTCCCAACTCAGTCAATGCATCAAAGCGAAAACATAAAAATCAAATTAATCACTATAATAAACAAAGACGAGTACTCATGGCTAATTCTACTGTATGTCAGAGTAAATGAAAACCAGTAGTTGAACCTCGGCGGGCCAAGCCAAAGACATATCGTCAAGCCCCAACCCACTGGTTAAAGTTTTACGAAGAGGCCGTCATTGAGTCTGAGGCCCCGAACCGCCGTCGTGCAATTAAAGAGTGAAGCATAGCCATCAACAATGATTGGGTTGACAACTAGGCATGCAGTCTGCCTCATAATACACAGACTATAGCCAATTCTTTTATAACGGTTAATAAGTTTTCTGATTTGCTCCGAAAAGTTAGATTTACCTACAATTTTTCTAAATCTGTACACTCAGTCGACGTAAAATTCGCGTTCCGATATACCTTGTTGCAGAAGTGTTTCCAGACCGACGCTATATTTTTCTAACAAGGCACTGTGTCTGCGATAAAATTTCGAAAACGCCTTACGAAGTTTCAAAATAACGATAGCCCTGCCTAAGAAGTTTGGCAGTAAGGGCTTTATTACGGTAGTTAAAGTCATTAAGATTTGAAGAAGCTCTGGCGAATCTTATAAGTTGAGATATGTATACCCCATATGAGGTACGCCCAGGTAAAACTGGGGTTTACAGGAGTATTATTAGTTTTCTTATTCTGCTCAAAACCATAATTTGTGGGTACTCGTTAGAACCGCCTCTTAGTTTTCTTATTCTGCTTAAAACCATAGATTGTGTACTCGTTAGAACTGCCTTAGCGAGGCGGTTCTAACGAGTACCCTCAATCCATATTTTGAGCAGACATATGAAAAATATCAGAGTTTTTTATCTGAAAATTTTCAGTTTTTTGGAGGTGAAATTTTCTATATATTTGAATAGGCGTGTTTTCGTAATGCAATCGTATAAGGTTTTAGGAGATATGGGCCGGGCCATGCGTGAACGTGTCTTTCGGCATATGTGAACAGCGAAGGCCCCGATCAGCCTGTGCACCAGGGCGTTAACTGTCCGCGTACAGAATGGTTAGATACTACAGAATGTATGAATGAAGAGCAAAAGTCCGGATGATACTTTGCGCATGCGCAGGATAATCTCAATCTGCGTTTCTTCTGCATGCTCGAAGGCATCTTTTAAAAGAAATCAGACAGGATGAATCAGATGGATCGAGAGCTCGTTGCCTCAGAGAAGATCATGTATGTACGGCTGATTCCAGTACAACTTTGCTGACAGTGATTCTGAATCAGCTGTGCTATTATATTGTACATGGTGTTATATTTCAACGTAAACAATCGAATAAAGATGAGTGAGAAATAAAAACCTACTAATCTTTGGTCAATTAAGATCAAAGACCGCAAGAAAAGAATAACACACTTGCAGAAATTGTATTCCCAATACACATCGCAAGTATGATGTAATACAATGTAAATCAATCCACGGTATTACCCGTGACAACAAAAAAGTGCATTTCCGTCTTTAGCCCTTGCTAAGCACCTGAACAAAAAAAAAAAACAAAGAAAAAAGACAAAAATCCACAGTGGTCTAGTCTAAAGCAGGCTCAATAGGGCTGAAAAAGCAAATAAGCCTAGATGACAGTAATTGTCAAAAATTGCAGGTAAGATTGGTAATTAATTGACGTCTTTACCAAGAAAGAGAATTTCAACTAATAATAACTCAAAATATGATTTATTGAGTAAAACTTACAATATAACTGATATGTATTCACTCACACACCAAGGAAAATGCAATGTGGGAATCAGTTGAAAAACACCGTGCATGACTTGCAAAATCACCATACATAAGATACAAAGGGCTACGTCATAAATCAAGGATTTTATTTCTTCTGGAAATCAAAAATCAGCCAAAATATAAATCCGCGAAAAGGTCCTCTCATAAAACCGCCAAAATGCTGCGCCAAATCTAATTGTTAAACGTAAAAAAAACGTACTTTAAAATGTCGATGAAACCCTTACGTAATAATACGTCAATGTTTGCAGACAAATTATACAAAAAAAAAAAAAAAAAAAAAAAAAAGAAAAGAAAATAGCTGCATATATCGATTTTGAATATCAGTTCGGATGGGCAATTGGTCTTTTTCCTTCTAAATACACTGTTGTCTGTTATCAGCTTGATTCTCGTAATTCTCCGGCCATGGTATTGGGAACGCTTTATCTCATAAACAAAATGTAGGTCAATGGTGGATATGTGGCAAGGCACTTTATGCTTATTCCAACATTGGTAGGAGAGGTATATTGATATGTACAAATAATACAAATAATGTTTTTTTAATACAAGAGACGGTCAATTCTCTTTTATACCGACACTCAATACAACAACGAAACTCGTGACAAGTGTACTGACACGAAACCTTCGTTCAAAAGGTGACAGTTAATCAGAAATTATGCAATACCATTGCATTGAGTATTTAAAAATATGTTTTTAGTATTTGTAATAATTGCCTCAATAAGGTGATTGTAACAAATTTCCAAAACATATGTTCTATGGGAAATTCTGGTCAGTAAGGCATTCATTACTGAACTGCACACTCAGTTAAATGGCAATATCTTTGGGAACAAATGGTCTCGTTGTACTGAGGGTTCACTGTATAAAGTTCCAAACTCAGACGGCGATTAGCTGGTACCGATTCGGAAATATAAGCCACAGCGGAAAAACTGTGCTTTCGGACATGTGAGTAGTATGACCAGAATGCTGACGCTAAGACATTTAGTTTAATGTTCCTCGTGGTGTCACAGTGAGTGTGGTTATTCCTGGATATCAGAAACATTCTACAGTTTTCTGTCTAAAGAGGCACAGCAAAACGTTGCATATGCACAGACTGATTCCATGTTCCGTTGGGCATAAATGTTATTTTGCGTTGACGTTGACTCAAAATATAGCAACTTACTTTTTCTACTGTCTGCTTCGATATAGTCGATATCGACATAGGATGAGAAATATAAAAGATCCTTTAGTGTATAAGGTTGTATTATGCCTCCCCATCTGGGAGATGTATTTTTTAACAGCAGTCTGTTTATCCGTCCGTATAAAGCAAATAAAAAAATCCGCGTCGTACGCCGACCGTCGACAACTAACACATACAACAAATGTTTATAAAAATGACTGATGTCCAAGCACAGTAGTTTGTATTTCGCATTGTCGAGCTAGAATGTGACTACCCTACCTTTTTTTACATCAATGCAACATGTAGAATTTTCTATACGTTGCTTTTTAACCATCACGAAAACATGCCTGAAATATTGACCCCCTTTAACTCCTCTTTTATGTAGTAAACTGAGGTTCACAGGGGTATGCATTATTTTTCTTATTTCTGCTCAAAAACCAAAATTGTGGGTACTCGTTAGAATCGCCTCACCGAGGCGGTTCTAACGAGTACCAACAATGTATGTTTGAGCCGAAATATGAAAAATGTGAGAGTTTTATTATCTGAAACTTTCAGTTTTAGGAGGTGAAATTTTCTATATATTTGAATAGGCCTGTTTTTGTAATGCAGAGCCTATGGAGGTTTTACTGATGTTTTTATGTGAATGATTTCCCTTGAACATACAGCCTCCCTAAAATATGCATTACTTTAACCATTTCTGCCTGGCAGACCAAAAAAGATAACTGTGCCAGTGATGTAGCTCCAGATGAGATGTTGTATGTCTTTCCATGTGTCATTTTGTTCTTGTGTTTTTAAGTCCTTTTAGTATTGCGATTACCTCGCTTGGGGAAGAGAGAGCTAATCTTAGTGTTTTTCGTACGTTTGTTCGATTTGTTCTTGTTTGGATTTGTCGGTTTCCTCTTCCTCTTGGGGTCTGGGAAGGGCTGCGGTTTGTGATTGTGGCACCCCTGGACTTTTTTCTTACCTTTTTTTATCAGGACCTACACTGTTTACTCTTTTTTATTTGTTTTGTTTTGTTTTTGTTTATTTTTTTCTGCCTGAAACCCCTATTTACATTAGTGGACATGTCCAAATTCAAAAAATGGAAGAGTCCAACAGATACTCAGGGTTGAAAAGGATAAATTGCTTATTCTAGCCTTTAAGAGTAGCTTCCAAAGTAAAGGGAGATACTTATTTTACTAGTGTCAAAGTTATTCAGCTTGATCCTGCATTCAGTCCACATAATATGTTTTTGAAGTAAATAATAAGCTGACCTTGCAGCCTATTATCTGAAAAGCTGTTTAACGTAGACAAAATCTTTGATTTCCTATTATATAATTCTAATTAGTTGTGTCCTAAGAAATTAAAGTCCAGTATGCTGATCAATTATTACTTGTTCTATTACTCTTTTACCACTCTTATTATAAAAAGATTCCAGAAGGAAAGACCCATTAAGAGCAACGAACACACTCACAAACAGCAATAGCCGACATGTTAAGTTTTCTGAGCAATACTAGCTTGTTTTGATCTTTGGGCCTTATCGGTGATCCTCATATAATCTTTATTAATTATTATTATTATTATTTTTATTATTATTATTATTATTATTATTTTTATATCATTATTATAACTGCTATTATTATTATTATTATTATTGCTCAATTCAATTCAACAGAAAGGGTAACTTGATTTCTTTTCTTTCTGTTATTCGTGCTGTTGTGTTTGTTGCTTTTCCCCGTGTGCTTCAATTTCAGGAAATAGGTGAATATCAGTCGTGTTTGCAATGTTCCAGGAATGACCATTTGTAACAATAAAAGTCGTACATAATGATACGAAAGAGCTAATAGACGTAAAAACAAGAATTGAAAGTGACAATAACTTTATTTGAATTGGAAATCAATATAGATGCCAATACGACAAGGAAGTATCAAGATGTAGTTTTGCCTTAAACAGCCCATAAGATAACATTAAAAGAGATACAGTGGTGCAGCAATCAAAGGCGATTTAACGACATCGCATCACGAAAACACGCCTATATAATTTTGACCCCCTTAAACCCCACTTTTATATAGTGAAACTGGGGTTTACAAGGGTATACATTATTTTTCTTATTTCTGCTCAAACACATAGATTGTGGGTACTCGTTAGAACCGCCTTGCCGAGGCGGTTCTAACGAGTACCCACAATCTATGTTTTGAGCAGATATATGAAGAATATCAACGTTTTTAATCTGAAAATTTTCAGTTTTTGGAGGTGAAATTTTCTATATATTTGACTAGACGTGTTTTCGTAATGGTGATAAACGTACCTTCCGACACATGCGGACAACGAAGACTCAGATCAGCTTCATCCGCGCAGTCTGATCAGTCTTCGTTGTCCGCATAAAGAAACTTTGCACCCTTGGCTATCCAAGATGAGTCCAGGGAAGATGCTAGTCAGACTGTACAAATGCGCAGTCTGATCGAAATCTTCGCTGGGCGCACATGTCCGAAGGTACGTTTTCTGACGTTGCGACTCAGTTGTCCTAATTAATCGACCAGAAAATCGTTAAAGCCTCCATATGTTTCAAGGACTCAGTGATGTGTTGAACGAATATTATTACACACGTTACAATGTCCGCGATTTTTACAGGGGAGACAAGTTTTGTGACATCCTGTTTGATTTCTTATGCAAACCACTGTCGCAAATTGTAAGGAGTCTACTCTCAACTGTTCCCCTATTGAGCGAATTCTTTCCCTTTAGAGTACTTTTACAGAAGATAGGCAAAACAAATTTGACAGAATTATCTCCCATGAAAGTGTATTCAGCTGCCGCAATTTCCGCCATGCGTATTGGCTTTACTGTACGCCATACTCCTTTCGAAAAGTGGTCTGCTTTATATAGAATGAATTTGCTCCTTCCGAGAGCTAATTGTTTCCTTATAGAGTAGACCCCTTTTCAAAAGGGGACAAAAACAATTTTGACAGAGTTGTCTCCCCAGGAACGTATATCAACACCCCTTAAAAAGATACTGCACTAACGTTCCGATTTCACGTGTTTTGATTTCAGTATCGAATGGAAAACAGTGCAGATCCAGATCAAACTGCTCTATAGTTTTGAGCAGTATCTACATTGTTTGCATGTTGTGTGTGTGTGTGTGTGTGTGTGTGTGTCTGTGTGTGGTAACTTTGGTACTAAGACAACGCCTTTGCCGCTATTGTTATGGAACAATTGCGCATCTAACTAAAGAACATCTAAAGCCAATCGCACACAGATTAAAGTAGCTTATAAAAGCATGGCAACCAATCGACATGTCTAAAATTTCAGACAGAATACGCACGTAATAGAGTCAACGATGATCGTACAAATAGTTTAAAGTAAGTACGATATATGGTGTTGATTACATGTATAGCAGGATGAAATGAGCCTCAATGTGAGAAAATGATAAGTGCGCCCACCGAAGACTCAAACCAGCCTGTGCATCCGCACACTCTGACCAGAGCCTTCGATATCCGCATGATAAAACTATGTATCGGTGTCTACTCAAAATGCGCCCAGTGAAGATTCAGACTGCGTGAATGATCTGAATCTTCTCTAAACGGACATATCTCAAGGAAGTTTTCTGACGTTTTCAGCTAAAAAAAGAAGAGATTTTACTTACCAAAGAGTTATGTTTAGTTTACAACATTCCTATACTGTTACAGAATCGCAGACATAATCCAAACACCAAGTTGTTTCTTATAAAATCAACAGCAAACCTTGTCTGAAATAAAATAAAAATAACAATAATGATAATAATAATATTAATAATAATAATAATAACAATTGATAATAATAATAAAAGTAATAAAACTGATTTGGACGGCGTTAATAGAATATTAATCGATTTATGCCGCAGAAACTCTTTAATCTCATTTCTTTGGACAGACCAAATATCAACAGTAGAGAAGTTTGGTTCGTTTTTTATATATATATATATATTTAGATACTCCTACATTTAATGCAACCGGCGTAGACCTTGATCAGGCGCAGCGTTCTACGGCATCTAATCTGGTTCTACACTGTTTATTAATGTCCTTTTTAGGGGACGCTTGGCATAAATGCATTACGAAAACACGCCTATTCAAATATATAGAAAATTTCATCTCCAAAAACTGAAAATTTTCAAATAAAAAACTCTTATATTTTTCATATTTCCGCTCAAAACATAGATTGTGGATACTAGTTAGAACCGCCTCGGCGAGGCGGTTCTAACGAGTACCCACAATCTATGTTTTTGAGCAGAAAGAAGAAAAATAATGTATACCCCTATAAACCCCAGTTTTACTATATAAAAGTGGGGTTTAAGGGGGTCAAAATTATATACGCATGTTTTCGTGATGGGTAAGGAGTATAGCTATTTAAAATGATAAATGTCCAGACCAGCCAGCATACCTGTACAGTGTGGGCAGAATCACACTGTTCGCAGTAAGTGGACTAAATACACTATGTAGTTTGTCCGCAATTTTTCAGAAGGGACTACCTGTTGGCTGAAGCCGTTCCCTTTGGACAAAACGTGTTGGACTTCGAAAACGGAAACATATGCGCATGATTGTATGAGCTTATATGTTTCGACTACATTTGGTATCCGGCTTTTTGGCTGCTTTCGACTACATTTGGTATCCGGCTTTTTGGCTGCGAACAGTAAAGGTCCAAATCGGCCAGCAGATCCGCAAAGTCTAAATATGGGTGTTTCATATATATCAATATATTCTACAATATACTATGAGACGTAAGGTCAGATAACGCACTTTGGTCATGTGCATCCAAGGACACTCAAATCAGCATGCGTATCGGCGCAGTCTGATCACAGTCTTCATTATACACATGAAGAAAAGTTGCATCAATGGCTATCCAAAATGCTCCTTGAGATGATTCTTATCAGACTGTGCGAATGCGCAGGCTGATCTGAATCTTTGCTAGGTGCAGCTGTCCGAGAGTACATGTATATGTCTTACTTTGCGGTTCCTGTAATATCGGCGCTCACATTGAAGACCTTGCTCATTATGTGAAGATGCGTTGTCTGAACTGCCACATCACGAAAACATGTCTATATAATTTTGACCCCCTTAAACCCCACTTTTATACAGTAAAACTGGGGTTTACAGGGGTATACATTATTTTTCTTATTTCTGCTCAAAAACATAGATTGTGGGTACTCGTTAGAACCGCCTCATCGAGGCGGTTCTAACGAGCACCCGCAATCAATGTTTTGAGCAGAAATGTGAAAAATATCAGAATTTTTTCTCTGATAATTTTTATTTTTTAGTAGTTAAATTTTCAGTATATTTGAATAGGCGTGTTTTCGTAATGATCGCCAGTATTATATGCCCAGAAGGTGAATTTTTACGTCGAGCGGCCCTTAACCCATTTAAGCCTGGCATCCCATTAAAAGGGACATTGGAAAACAGCCCAGACTCATATCAGACGCCGCAGAACGCGGCGTCTGATCGGGTTGTTCTGCGGCGTCTGATCGGGGTCTACACGGTTTGCATTAAATGCAGGAATTTCTGAAAAATATGGTTATAATAAAAGCCAACCAGACACACTTTCTGTTGGAAACGGATCGGTCTAAAGAGTTATGGTAGAAGAGTCCGCTCAGCATAAATGGCTAAATCATTTGGGTCACAACGTGCGAAAATGTACCTTCTGAAATGTGCGCCAAACGAAGACAAGTCAGCATGAGCATCCGCGCAGATATTTTATTAAATTGTATATCATTATACAGGTAATAAGAATGTCTTTCTTAACATAACAGGAGAAATATGGCAGTTTTAAAAACAAATATCTTATATGAAATGAGCCAGCGCACGACAATACCTACAAAATGACATGTGCGCCCAGCAAAGACAGATCAGCCTGGGCATCCGCCAAATCTGATCGGAGTCTTCGCTGTCCGCATGAAGAAAGCTTGAGCACACAGCAAAGACTCTGATCAGACTAGGTGGATGCCCAGGCTGATCAAAGTCCTCGCTGGGCGCACTGGCTTTGTCATGCGGTGGCTCAAATATTAGTTTGCAATCCTTTTGGGCGTTATTGCCCACTTAGCCCCTTCTGAAAGAAGTCTACTTCAAAAGGAAATTGTTTGCTTCAAGCTTCAAGGAAAACACATGATTTTTCCTTTAAGAGTAAACCCTTTGCAACAGGAAGACAAAATTGAAAGAGTTACCTCCCATAAAACTATATCAGTTCCCCTAAAACATATCTATTTCACTTTCAATGCTCCTGGGAGCCGTTATCAAAACATTGTTTTGTAGCCTGTCTAGACGTTAAATACATCACGAAAACACGCCTATATAATTTTGACCCCTTTAAACCCCACTTTTATATAGTAAAACTGGGGTTTACAGGGGTATTCATAATTTTTCTTATTTCTGCTCAAAAACATAGATTGTGGGTACTCGTTAGAACCGCCTCGTCGAGGCGGTTCTAACGAGTACCCACAATCTATGTTTTGATCAGAAATATGAAATAATTCAGAGATTTTTATCTAAAAATTTTCAGTTTTTGCAGGTGAAATTTTCGATATATTTGAATAGGCGTGTTTTCGTAATGGTTGATCTCAAATAGCGCGCTGTAATTTAGTTGTAAGCTGTATGCGTTAACGATTTATTCCGAGTGGATTCTTCAACATTAACTGGTTTGACTGGTTCATTTCCAGTATGAGTGTCTGATTAGTTTTTATTGTTATCATCTTTTAAACCAATTCCTGTCTTAAATGTTAACAGGGTAGACCCTGATCAGATGCCGCACTCTACGGCGTCTGATCTGAGTCTACACTGTTTGCAAATGCCACTTGTATTGAACGTTAGGCATAAATGGGTTAATTCTAATGTGGCTTCAGATTACAAACATATATTCGGTCCGCAAAAGGGGTCGTCCCCCTCATCAGCGAAACATCATAGTTAAACACGCATACAAATCACAAAACTATTAGTGACGATATCCAGGAAATACCATAATCATATAATGCGGCTTTCCAAAAACATCAAATAAATGGGAGATGAAGATTAAATAATCGTAACATCACGAAAAGATACCTATATATACTGAACCAAAAAAGAAAGTTCATTTACAGTCTGAAAATTATCAATTTCATTGGATTTTTCAATTTCATTTGAGGTAGGTGTCGATTCAATTTTTTTAGCTTTAGTAACGAGTATGCCTACCGCGTGCATTGCTAACAGCTTGGCAGCGACGATGCATTGAGTGGATGAGATTATTAATTTGAGCCTGGGGTATATTTTATTCCACTCTTCTAGCAAAGCGTCAGGGAGCTCATTGACGTTACCAGGCGGATTTTGACGTTGCCGTACACGTGTGTCAAGATTATCCCAAAGGTGCTCGATGGGATTTAGATCCGAGCTTTTTGAGAGCCAGTCGTCTATGAAATCAATATTGTTGTTTCGCCAGAACTGGATATTGTCACGGGCGACGCGAGGTCTGGCGTTGTCTTGCTGAAACACAGAAATAACGCCGTGATTTTGTAAGAGAGGAACAACGTGTGGGGCAAGGACACGGTCTCTATACTTTTGAGCGTTCAACTTGCCATCAATGACCACTAATTGGGTACGATACCCATAACTTATTCCGGCCCAGACCATCACGGAACCCCCACCGCCAAAACGATCCCGCTGAAGAACGCAACAGTCAGCGTAACGTTCATTCCTACGTCGGTAGACCCTGATCCGACCATCACTATTGGACAATACAAACCTGAATTCATCTGAAAAACGAATCGTCCGCCAGTCTTGTCTTGTCCAGTTGATGTGTCTATCAGCCCACTGAAGCCTGTCACGGCGATGACGATCCGTTAATACTGTTCCGACGTAGGGACGACGTGCACGTAAATTGTTCTCAGCCAAACGATTTCGTACGGTTTGAGCGGAAATCCTGGGGTTATGAGTACCTTGGGTGACAGACGCTATAGCTGTCGCAGTTAAAAAACGATTCGTAAATGTTGGTTTAAAATATAGTGGTCTTGCGCCGGCGTGGTCACACGTGGTCTACCGCTATGTGGAAGATCTTCCGTGGTTCCGGTCTGCACAAACCGCCGTCTTAGACTTCTAACTGCTTGCACAGATGATCCAACTTGCGCAGCAACATCTTCCGTTGAAGCTCCTGCCTCCAGCATCCCAACGGCTCTCTCTCTTAAATGTTTCGCAATTCGAGGCATCGAAATTTTGCCCAAATTGTATCGATATAAAAGTGTTTAGGTATTTTTATGACTGTAGTCGTCAAGTGCAATAATTTGCAGTGAAAAAAGTTAACACATGTAAACCAGATATGTCCACCCCGTGCGTGCACGTGAAAATGAAGGTTTTGTCAAAACAGACGATATCGTTTGACATGAGGTGATTATCTGACCGATTTCCCAAAGTAGGACGTCAGTGTAAACGACTATATATACACATTTTTCTACATGTTGTATTTAACCTTATAAGTTTAAGACCTACTTTGCGAAAGTTTCTTTTTTGGTTCAGTATAATTTTGACCGCCTTAAACCCCTATTTTATATAGTAAAACTGGGGTTTATAGGGGTAGACATTATTTTCTTATTTTTGTTCAAAAACATAGATTGTGGGTACTCGTTAGAACCGCCTCGTCGAGGCGGTTCTAATGAAAACCCACAATCTATGTTTTGAGCAGAAATATGAAAAATATCAGAATTTTTATCTGAAAATTTTCATTTTTGGTGGTAAAATTTTCATTATATTTGAATAGGCATGTTTTTGTAATGAAACAAATGCCACATACAAAAACATCGTAACACAAAGATGGGCTGCGAAAGAGAAACCGCCAGATAACGGTTAGTAGGAAAACTACTGTATGTTTGGTGGAGAAGAGGGATAAAACCAGTTTTACCCGAGCGAAACCTAACCCTTAATTCTAATGCACCTCAAAATTACAAATTTAGTGTTCGGTCAGCATAGTGGTCCGCTACCTCATCTGTGAAACATTACAGTGAAACCTATATAATAAAAACACATGATGAAACAAAGCTAATGGCCCATTGCTGGTCTGAAGCTGGAACAAACAGGATCACGGCTGGCTCGGTAAATTCAAACAAACTTGTTATCTCCATCGACCTTTCGAGCTCGTGTTTCGAGACTTCAGAGAGACCGTGAGTGGCCCCGAGGGTTTTTTATGCTCATTTCGGCTGAGCATGAAAGTTTATCTGCTAATGAATATTAAAAAAAAAAACAACAATAACTGACTTTTTCATATTTACATGTTTACATGTATAAGCAGAGAAATTGTTATGTACAGCTATTTTAGCAAGAAAGAATTTGCACTTGTTAGTAATTTGAGATTTTTTAGCGGGACAAATATCTTGCTCAGCTGAGTTGAGCTTGAAAAACAGTTTAATAACCTCGTGACCTGGAAAAATAGACTTTGTAGAGTAGCATCGGGATCCAGGGTGAAGTTAGCTAGCTGTTAAAGTGCTTTAAACCCCCGGTGGTTTACTCTACTGACCGTTCTAAGGCGGTGGTCCCGGTGTTAGTCTTACTTTTGCTGCTTTGTGGTTTATTCTACGAGGCGATTTGTTGCATGTCTTTCCATGTGTCTTTTTGTTCTTGTGTTTTTCAGTCCTTTTAGTATTGCGATTACCTCGCTTGGGGAAGAGAGAGCTAATCTTAGTGCTTTTTGTACGTTTGTTCGATTTGTGCTTGTTTGGATTTGTCGATTTCCTCTTCCTCTTGGTGTCTGGGAAGGGCTGCGGTTTGTGATTGTGGCACTCCCTGGACTTTTCTCTTACCTCTTTTTGTACTTGTTATTAATTTAAGATATTTTAGCAGGACAAATGAAATCTTGCTGAGCTGAGTTGAGCATGAAAAACATTTTTTAACCTCAGGACCTGGAAAAATAGACTGAAGTAGATCGGAGTCGCATTGTATACTAATCTTGTTGTGACTATGTGTCGTAATTTATTTGAACAAACACCTAACAGCCGTTACACTATTTTATACCCCGATGGGGAACCTAGGCCATTTTGTCCACTTCGCGGCAATTTCCTGTTTATACGAATAACTACAAATGAAAGTAAAAATGCTTATAACTTGTTTTAAATTATTTTACTATATATGTGTTTGACACAATTTATTTAGAATATATGCCTTGTCGATAAAATACTTATCTGAAGAAGTGTTAATCTGTTTTATGCATCAGTTTGACTTTAATTTTGAGATAATCCGAAATCGAAGTCCTCACAATGTCCCGAAGACGGCAAAGCAACTATATGTTTTTGACATTACTATTCCAAATGCCATTGATTTTGTATATTCGCTTTTTATTATTGCATGTTTATAGCTGATGCTATACAAATAGACAATTTAAAAACTTGCATCTATGACGACGTCCAAAACTGTACCTTCGCAAACAATGTAGATCGAGACGAGTCGGCTCGTCACGATCCATCTCATTAGAATCTACACTGTCATTTAGTTTTTGAGTTTTAACAGACGCCCCTTTTTGCAACAATGGGCATGTCCAAACTCAAAAGATGGACGAGTCTTGTTCAGAAAGTCATGGGTGAAATGGTTTACTAAAGTTACGATCTGCCAGGGTGAGCAGGAAACAAACTGTATCTGTAACTTTTAATGGGGATTCATACATGTCCAAGGAAAATTACTCTGGACGTGGACCTTGTATTTACTAGATAGGGTTGCAACACAGGGTATTTTTCTGTAACAGCAGTCGTTCAGTCATTTTGAAAAAAGGCTCAAATACTATTTGGGAAACTTCCTATCTGCAAATCTTGTTTTTTTTTTTTTTTTTTTTTTTTTTTGCAAAGTAGCGACAAAGCATTTCAGACGAACCTGGTTACCTTAATCATGGTGTCAGACAGTCACAAAAAATGTGCTAAAATAAATCTACGAACATATTCTATGCGAATACAGGAGAATTATTTTTTTCGATAACTGGCTTACCACTTTACAAGTTAATCAAAACATGATCAGGATTTAGTTTTTACTCTGCCAATAATGACTGTCTGGCGACAAATTTAATGCGCTTTATTCTAGCATTAGTTTTAGATAGTAAAATTCTATATTTAAGAGTAGATGACACTTTTGGATATTATTTTTGTGGTTGATGGCCATTTCCTGTGCCAGACTGGCATAGGGTGGTCAGGCTATAGCCTTTACTGTATATAAATAAAATAAAATAATCAAAAAGGGGATCTATGGACTGTTTACAAGCCTGTTTAGTGTTATTGTTTCCTATTCTTCAGATTAGGAACCGAAAACACTAAAAATGCTCGCAAACATTTGTCCGTGGTTAAGAATAGGAAATGATAGCACTAAAAAGCTTGCAAACATTAGTCTATAGAATATATTTTTATTTATTTATTTTTTCTATTTCAAAAGAAAATGTGTGTGTGTGTGTGTGTGGGGGGGGGGGGTGGGGGGGGGGCGAGGGGTACCATTTTCAGGCAAATTTAAAAAAAAAAAGCTTTCATGGAATATCTGCTCTATTGCCCGGAAATAAAGCAAACCCAAATAGTAAATGTACACCATCGATTGTACGTCTTCTGAGGTTGTAAAGGGAGCTGTACATTCTAATAATGTATGGGGAACAACTTTGCAGATTTCCTACAGAAAAACCTTTTGTGGTTGATTTTTTTTCATGCAAATATTCAAGCCGTGATCAGATTGTACTGGTTTGTAGTATGGGTATGCGAACTGTTTATAGTCATCAAGACATTTGTACTTCCAGACATGACTCGATCTTTTAGAATTCTACAGCACACTTAACAATACATATGCTGAATACTCAAAGTTCAAACAAATGGTGTGCTATAATAATATCCCGTTTAAGATGCCATTCTTATACAAGAGAAACAAATTTAATCTGCCGGTGTTGTCTCGCTTTATAAAAAGGACACAAACACTTCCTGCTTACAGTCAGTATCATTTCAAAGAACAGTTGCAATGCCGGTTGCTATATAACAAATTAAGTGAATACATGGGCTAATAAAATATATTTTCGTCAAAAAAAAATACATATTACAAGTAATAAACTGGATATAAAGCGAAAAGTTCAGTAATATACAGATATGAAAACCAGATATACTTTGCCATAAAATAAGGTGAAAATAGCAACCACTTGATCTATAGAGCTGACGCCTTGTTATATGTATATTTTAGTAGATTACATAAATTCCTCATAATTTCCAACCCCTCAGATATCGGTTTTTTAGTATGTAAAGTTTTGTAACACGTTATACCTGATTTTAATGGATTTTTAATATATATATAATATATGTAGCTACCTAAGAGAGAATTAACTAAGCAACAACACATAATTAGTAGTGACGTAATCTGACGTTCTGTTTTTTGATTTGGATCTATGTATATCTAATGGTACAGTTTCCACCAAAATTCATGATAAACGGGACGAATTTTATTCTGATATAGTCAATTTCCCTTTTCTGGATGGAGATGTCCGCCGGCGTACCTCATATGGGGTATACATATCTCAACGTATTAGATTCGCTAGAGCTTTTTTTTTTAAATCTTAGTGACTTTAACTGCCGTAATAAAGCTCTAACTGCCAAACTTCTTAGGCAGGGGTATCGATATTTTAAACTTCGTAAGGCGTTTTCGAAATTTTATCGCAGACACAGTGCTTTGGTAGAAAAATATAACGTCAGTCTGAAAACACTTCTGCAACAAGGTATATGGGAAACAGAATTTTACGGTGACTTAGTGTACACATTTAGAAAAATTGTAGGAAAATCTAACTTTTCGGAGCAATTCAGAACACCTATTAACCGTTATAAAAACTGGCTTTAGCCTGGATATTATGCGACAGACTGCATGCCCAGTTGTCAACCCAACCATTGTTGATGGCTTTGAATCACTCTTTATATTGCACGACGGCGGTTCGGGCCTCAGACTCAATGACGGCCTCTTCGTTAAACTTTAACCAGTGGGTTGGGCTTGACGATTTGTCTTTGGCTTGGCCCTCCGTGGTTCAAATATTGGTTTTCATTTACTCTGGCATACAGTGGAATTAGCCATGAGTATTCTTCTTTGTTTATTATTGTGATTATTTTGATTTTTATTTTTTCGCTTTGATGCATTAACTGAGTTGAGAGCCTTTATGCGAACCAAATGTTTATTTTATCGAGACCCAGGGTGAAGTTAGCTAGCTGTAAAAGTGCTTTAACCTCCCCACCTCCCCGCCCTCCGGTGGTTTACTCTACTGACCGTTCTAAGGCGGTGGTCCCGATGTTACTCTTACTCTTTGTTGCTTTGTGGTTTATTCTACGAGGCGATGTGTTTTATGTCTTATCTTGTGTTATATTGTTTTTGTGTTTTAAGGCTGACATTTCCTGTTACTCTTCTTTTATTGTTTGACTCCGCCTGGAAAATATCCCTTAACATTGAAACGCCAAGTAATATTTTCTCGGAAAATGAAACGATGAAAAAAATGCCTCTGCTACAACCTTGAAAAGAATTGGAACCGTTCTTTGGAGAAAATGAAGGTTGCTACGTCATGACTCCATTTAAAAGCGCTCTGTTTTAAGAGACTGTGATATTGCTCTGGAAAAAATCGAGACTCAACTAATCTGGCTTTTTCGATCAACTATAATATCGTAGCTTTTCGAAAGCGGTATAATGAATCAGTTTTGGTGTGGAGACAACCTAAGCGCTAGTATTTTTAAATATGAGACGTTTAAAGCAGACTATTTTCTTGGTAGTTTATAACACTATAAATAATGCCTAAAAGCAAGGAAGAAGCTATAAAAAACAGCTGATACCATTTAATATTTTCAACGTATTATTTCAAAAGAAGGAATGCTTCAGTTAAAGTAAAGCCGTAAAACGTCATATATTTTTATTCAGTTATTTATTTATTTATTTATTATTATTATTTATTTATTTATTTTCTTTTTGGTTGGGGCGGGGGGGGGGGGGGGGGGAGCGGGGTTGGTGTGGGGGTGATCATTAAGCCCATTCTTGTTACTTTGAAAATCGAATACTGATTGCTAGGGGGCGTTTGCAGCCTCGCAAACCATAAAGCTGCATGAAAAGAGACTTAATTTAATATAACCGAATCTCCGATTTGTGTTCGTTTATATGTTATTTGTTTCCGAAGATACCGTTTTGATTTTTATTGATATTGTGCTACAATTTGAATGAATTATCAAACCTTATTGTCTATCAGTCAAAAGATACAAAGTAAAAAGTCATGACCTTATTTAGACAATAGAGTGCTAAATGTTCACATTGCACAGGTAAAATCTTTCGACATTTCACTATATAAATACTTAGTTCTGTCAACATGACGGTGTGTTAAATGCGTAGGGTTTTGCTGCGTTTGCAACTGAGCCAACAGTTTTCAAACAGATCATTCCCGCCACTGCACTTGAACTTCTCGATAATTGCTAAAACCACCCCACCTCTCTATTCCCATTTTTACTAAAAACGGAGAGTAATTTTTGGGGTTTACTTCCTTCTAGAATAAACTTTATTATTTATGGTTTAGAAAAAAAATGAAAACGATTGAATGAATAAGCAGAAGGGGTTGTAGGTATACGACAGAAAAGTGTTTCCGAACAGATCTCTTGTACTATTTGATGCAGCCACGTATTCTATATTTGACTACCACTTGGAATTTACTTCAGACTTATCTTCGTTGTGAAAATTATAATCTGACAGTGTACTTTGCAGAGTGTTCTGATATAAAATGATTGGGCTAAATGTACACCATTTCTCTTGACGACTGAATATACATTAGAAAGATTTTACGCGTATAGAATCTGATACGAATCTGCACATTTCACATAGTATTACTTACATAGTATTTGATCTAGTGATGGCCCTCAGATGAAAACCATCAAGTTTATGTATATTGAGAGGCCTGGTCTAAACAGAGCATTTCCTTCTACATTGCGACATCTATTTGCAAGGATTACCTGCAGGTGGATTTTAAAATTTTCTAATATGTAGTGTGTTTTTGTTTCCAAAAAAAGGGGTAAGAGAAAAGTCTAGGGAATGCCACAATCACAAAAAAAAAGGTAAAAGAAAAGTCCAGGGAGTGCCACAATCACAAACCGCAGCCCTTCCCAGACCCCAAGAGGAAGAGGAAACCGACAAATCCAAACAAGCACAAATAGAACAAACGTACGAAAAGCACTAAGATTATCTCTTTCTTCCCCAAGCGAGGTAATCGCAATACTAATAGGACTAAAAAATACAAGAACAAAATGACACATGGAAAGACATACAACAAATCGCCTCTTAGAATAAACCACAAAGCAACCAACAGTAAGACTAACACCGGGACCACCGCCCCAAAACGGCCAGCAGAGCAAACCACCGGGGAGTTTAAAGCACTTTTACAGCTAGCTAACTTCACCCTGGGTCCCGATGCTACTCTTAACACAGAAACACATAAAAATTCGGTTCGCATAAAGGCTCCCAACTCAGTCAATGCATCAAAGCGAAAACACGAAAATCAAATTAATTACTATAATAAACAAAGACGAGTACTCATGGCTAATTCTACTGTATGCCAGAGTAACTGAAAACCAATAGTTGAACCACGGCGGGCCAAGCCAAATACATAATCGTCAAGCCCCAACCCACTGGTTAAAGTTTTACGAAGAGGCCGTCATTGGGTCTGAGGCCCAGCCCTTCCCAGACACCAAGAGGAAGAGGAAACAGACAAAACCAAACAAGCGCAGATCGACAAACGTACGAAAATCCCTAAGATTAGCTCTCTCTTCCCCAGGCGAGGTAATTGCAATGCTGAATGAACTGAAAAACACTAGAACAAAATAACACAAGTAAAACATAAAATAAATAGCCTCGTAGAATAAACCACAAAGCAACAAAGAGCAAGACTAACACCGGGACCACCACTTTAGAACGCAACCGTGTTGATGTTTATTTTACATGTAGTTGCGCGCTGAATAATTTGTACTATTGTATTATAAGTATTACAGTGAAACGCTTTGATCATGCGGGAAAAGGAGACATGAATACTGTTGCACAGTACAGCACTATTAGTTTAGCAAAAGCAAATCTGTCTAGAATTGGTCCAGATGAGAATGCTAACACTGTTTGCCATTCTGGTCTTGCTTTTTTTTTAAAATCAATACCATGATTGCAATAGTGGATATGCCAAAATTCAGATTAAAGGGCCCAGCAATTCAGGAATGACGAAGTAATTGTGTTTTCATTCGGTCGACCAACGTGACTCGATGTCATTGCGACCCAAAGGACAAATATATGTGTAATAAAAAAAAAGTTAAATTTCTACTATTCTTCTTTTCAGGATTAAATTTGTTTTTACTACAGTTGGTACTAAGTCCACGTGGCGATCGAAAAGCCAGTCTTCGTTTGTCCTGCATTGTTCTTTGGAAAATTGAGTTAAAACAAATTTATTTGAAGATAGAATATCTCTCAGCCAGGTGATAGGAGGTTTGAGCAGTGTTTCAAGTTACATCAATGTTCATAGACAGGCTCATTAACATAAAACCTTTTCTCGCTTATCTGATGTGGATTCTCTACCAAATTATTGTGTTTTTATTTGGTCCACCAACGTGATTGGTTGAAATAGCGACCTAAAGGTACATATACTTATAATAAGAAAAATATCATGTCTCCTATCTTTCTTTTCAGATTCAATTTGTTTTATTATAGTTGCCGTAAAACAATTATTCCTTATCCATGCGTGGTCCTTTGGATTTATATGAAGATGGAAGAGCGAGCTGAGTAGCATATTTCTTTTTCAGTTCATGAACAAACTCCATAAACCCTTTAGTTTGTCTGCTATTCCTGTTTTCCAATTTAATTTGTCCACCTGTAACTGGTGTTAATTGTTTTGTGGCTACCGTAAAAAGTCTGCCTGTACTAGTTGAACTGAAGCAGTTGTACAGTGTTGTTCTACACTAAAGAAACATACAATAAAGTTAGCCTGCTATTTCCTTTATGTGATTTTGTGTCTTTCAAAGACACCTTTTTGTCAGAATCTAGTCCATTATAACACGTGTCACTGTTTCTCTCTTCGGGTTTTAAACATTACGTACATATGACGGGAAATGGAGGCATGAGTTATTTACATAATTATAAGACTGCTTTGTGTCTTCATTTGTACAACTGATGTTGCTTTAACAGGGACTGTCTGTGCATTTGCACCACTTCAAAACGAAAGGGCAGATATCGCTATACCAACAAAAGAAACACAAGACCAATCTGCGAGGCCATTTGTTCTTAACAGGACTTTTGTGTCCACATTTGTACGTGGCGCTTGAACGTTTAGCAAGTTAATTTGACGTTAGCACACAACAAATGACAAACAACTGCGTAAGCGGACAGGCTGGAAACCAGGTTGGAAAATGTCTTCAATGTCTACACCAGCTACTGCATATGATTTCCTGTGCACAGACACGTTTAAATGATTGAATTGTTAAGAGAAACAGACTAATTTGTATTTCACTTGAAATAGAAATGTTGGCAAGGAAAAAGTGCCCCAGGTGTCAACAGTGGTCTATTTTGACATTTTCTATAAAATGACTTGAAACGCAATCTTAATTTTGGCACTTTGTTTTATTTTTCAGCTGTATATATACATGTTCAGTCGCTTCAAATTGGAATGTTAAAGGAACTGTCTTTATCTTCAGCACATTTCACCAATGTAACAGTATACGGTAGAGGAACAAACATGTAATTTAGGATACAATTTCAGGTGAGGAGGTAATTCTGTAAACATTACTTTACATCCCCTGTGAAGTTACCTACTCTCAAAGGAGTAATGCTTTTCCTTTTAGCGTAGACCCCTTTTCAAACTGATCTTGATGTACAAGAAAGCAAACATGAAGTCACAAAATTTGTCTTTCTTTTTAAAATGGCGACACAATCTCCTGGTGTGTCCAGTCCCCTTAATAAAAACGTCGATTACACTTTGTTGTTCGTTTGTAGGCGTACGAGTATTTCGGCCAGTATATTGACGCTTAATGTGGGTTATATATGTAGATTTAGGATTGAGGTTCGTATTAGGGTTCAGTTATCGTTAGCATTACGGGTGAGGTAAGCCTAACTCATTTCTATGTATGTATATAAAATTTCGTATGTTTTATAAAGCATTTCAAGCCACGGCGTATAAAGAGACTTGAAAAGAAGAGACATCTTCGGTCACTCAAACCATTTAGCCCTGAAGTTTTCTTTTAATATTAAGGAACAGCAAGACAAGCTTTCTACGATGTATTGTTTACCTAAGCTTCATAAAAATAAACATATAAAGCAAGGTTTATCGCTAATTCAAGCTCCTGTACCACTACTGAACCTTCTAACTTATAGCTGAAATGTTAAGCAAGTTTTGGCCAATTAGGCATTTTCAATAATCCCCATATACGTTTTCAAAACTCCACGAATAAGCTCATTGATTACGACTATGGATAGAAGAACATCTAGAGAGGAGGAAACTAAAGATAGTGAAGACATCATGCCGCACATTAGCATTTTAATCCAAATATCATTCAAATTTATGGATTTAAATGTTTATTTTGTTTCATTGTTGTAAAACATGTTATTGCCATAATGTCGACATGTTAATATATGCTTGTGAGAAAACGTGATTGCGTTTTAATTCGTCTTTTATTTGAGATATTTATGTGTGTATCACATATGCTGTTAATGAAATAAAGTGTGTTTAAACCAACCAAATTTATGGCGAAATAAGACATGACCTACAACTACATTTTTTTTATCACGTGAAAAATTACATCAAACATTATAATTGTATTAGAAGCAAACGGTAAATGGAAAATACTTTAAACGAGAGCATTTTTGTTTTCGCAAAGACAGAAAAAAATGAGAGTAATATGTTGTAAAACAGCGGATTGCAGACTATGCACATATTTAATAGGATAAAATGATACAGTTACATGCGCTAGAACTATGTAACTATCTCATGTGATATAAACCGTGTTAGTTGTTCGACTCTGTTGCAGTCAGTATATTGATGAAAAAAGAGGCTTACAAAAGCGAGTCGCCGTAAATAATCAACATATTAAATATCTAAATAGCAGAACGTTACTACTGAGCAAACATTGTTAAGTATTCACGCAAAATGGCGCCATTTCTATTTTATTTTATTTTCAAAATGACAACACTCATTGGCTCGAATGAAACAAAAAGAGATTTTTTTATGTATAATGACACCGAAACTTAGTTCTGTACGAAACTAACGCTGTTAAAGACCGGCTTTACCACTGCGTCGCCATTAATCACCATTAACAACGTTAGCATCCCCTGATGATCTATGCTGAAATTAGCTGAGGTAAACTCAAGTTTTAAAATGTGATTTGTTGGTGTTTCTGATTTTTTTAGGGTTTTCTGTGTTATGAAATCCACCTGAATATGAACGTTTCTAACAACAGTTGGGCTCACTTTGCATTTCAAAAACGATTTGGATGGTATTATGCAAAGCAATAACTTAAACATGTCATTAAATTAATTTTCGTCACTCAGAAAATACAAAAGGACAACGGGTGCTGTAAATCAAATTTCAACAGAGTAAATTGCAACAGAGTAATAGCCTTCGAACGGTCAATGGAAACATGACTGAAGTCAGATTGGAACAATAGGATGTTGTTAACGAATATTTCTGAAAAGTTTTATCGTAATCTGACTACCTATAGGTGCTGAAAAAAAAAACAAACTTCTTTTTCTTTTTGACAACAGCAGTCATATAAAACAACGCATCTGAAACATTCGAAACCAAACTACACATCTTCTTTGGCAGGAGGTTCCACACAAGTTTGGTAAAAATCCCTCCAACTACTTAAGAGACGAAATCGTATAATTGCATGTGGTCACAACATTATGCGTACCTTAAGTATTCGAACAGATAAGTCTGATTAATTATCGTAGAGCCAGATCAGGCCCTAAACTCTTTGTCAACCGTTTAGAAGTTTTTGATACATTAGCAGGTAGTAAAATGGCGTTTAAATACGGTGATTAATTAAGGTGTACGTGTATTGAGGATAAATTCGGTAGCTCATTCTAAATCTTTTCGCTTTTGCCTTAGATGCGTTTAAATTTTTCAACCCTGTAGACCAAGACAGACCCTTTCGCATACAGTGTAGATCAACATTAGACGGGTCATAAAGATCATCCGGATCTATAATGTTTGCCATTTTGTCCTTGATTTACAACTGTCACCCGTTTGGCAAAAATAAAGACAGCGTCAAAATGCAGAGACGAGAGAGTCTATTTTAGAAACTGAGGGTTCAAAAGGTTTAAACAGCTGTATTGTCCTATAAAATTTCCATTAAAAAGGCATGCTTACCTATAGTTTGTGAATACATCTCGCAATCCTATTCAAACAGCAAGATATTGACACTGTTGTTGATAATAAGCAGATTTCACAGAATGATTAGCGCAATATATATCTAAAAAAAAGGTAAGAGAAAAGTCCAGGGAGTGCCACAATCACAAACCGCAGCCCTTCCCAGACATCAAGAGGAAGAGGAAACCGACAAATCCAAACAAGCACAAATCGATCAAACATATAAAAAGCACTAAGATTAGCTGTCTCCTCCCCAAGCGAGGTAATCGCAATGCTAAAAGGACTGAAAAACGTAAGAACAAAATGGCATAAGGTAAGACATACAACAAATCGACTCGCAGAATAAACACAAAGCACTAAAGAGTACGAATAACACCAGGGCCACCGCTTTAGAACGGTCAGTAGAGTAAACAAATGTAAGAGAAAAGTCAAGGGAGTGCCACAATCAAAAACCGCAACCCTTCCCAGACATCAAGAGGAAGTGGAAACCGCCAAATCCAAACAACCACAAATCAATCAAACGTAGGAAAAGCACTAAGATTAGCTCTCTCTTCCCCAAGCGAGGTAATCGCAATGCTAAAGGGACTGAAAAACACAAGAACAAAATGGCACAAGGTAAGACATACAACAAATCGTCTCGCAGAATAAACCACAAAGCACCAAAGACTAAGACTAACACTGGGACCACCGCCTTAGAACGGTCAGTAGAGTCAACCACCGGGGGGTGCACTTTTACAGCTAGCCAACTTCATCCTAGGTCCCGATGCTACTCCTTATACAGAAATACATAAAAATTCGGTTCGCATAAAGGCTTCCAACTCAGTCCATGCATCAAAACAAGTTAGAGAAAAGTCCAGGGAGTGCCACAATCACAAACCGCAGCCCTTCCTAGACCGCAAGAGGAAGAGGAAACCGACAAATCTAAACAAGCACAAACCAAACAAACGTACGAAAAGCATTATGATTAGCTCTCTCTTCCCCAAGGGAGGTAATCGCAATACTAAAAGGACTGAAAAACACAAGAACAAAATGACACACGGAAATACAACAAATCGCCTCGTAGAATAAACCACAAAGCAACAAGGAGTAAGACTAACACCGGGACCACCGCCTTAGAACGGTCGGTAGAGCAAACCACCGTTTCAAAGCCGAAAACATAAAAATCAAATTAATCACTGTAATAAACAAAGACGAGTACTCATGGCTAATTCTACTGTATGCCAGAGTAAGTGAAAACCAATAGTTGAACCACGGCGGGCCAAGCCAAAGACATATCGTCAAGCCCCAACCCACGGTAAATATCTAAAGTTCAACGAGGTATAAATTAGAATCATGAGGAAGAGGAATAAAAAAAGGTGATTGTAAAGTGCAAACTCTTGCACTTGAAATGACAACACCATTAAATGAATATACGGGGAGACTTTCTAGGGTCTCCACACGGCACAAACACAACAGGCGTAATACGCAGCTAAACGTTTTATTGGTCAGCGTAGTAACAATTGCTGTTGATGGGAATGTATGTTTATGGGAATGTGCGAACAACTTATGACAGGAACAGAATCTTCATATGCTCAGTCGCAGTTTCCCAAGAATACAGTTGAAGTAGTTTCAAAATGTGAGCTCCGCATGCACAGGTCAGAATGATGTGCACTTTCTAAACAATAGCTGTACTGACGTTGTTTTAATTAGTCACATCACGCTCAATATACTACTTTTTTGTTTAACACTTAGCAAGCTATAGACAAAATCAACACAAAACAAAATGATGATATTTGTCCTATTTCCCGTGAAAACTAGATCTGGCTTTTCGTGTCTATGTATTCCTAAGGTGGCAATGTCCGGCTAAGATAAAATAAATATATTTCAAAATTCATCTGCTAAATCACCAGCTTGCTTAGCTTGAATATATTAATTATAATGATTCTTTAAGCATACCGTAATAAGCTCTGTAAATACGCTCGTGTCTGGTATATTCTGTTCTTGGCATGTTAAGTCAGCGTATGACTGAACACCTGTTCAGGTCGATCGTTTAATACACTGGCTTACAAGCTTACTATCAGAATACGTGATATAAGTGAATGACTGAATCGGAAATGTTGATATATTTCTGCAGCTGACCGCGCGATGAAAGAACCTTGCTTAACACGTAAAGGGCTAATAGCAACGACAGCGACACTTTGAAGTATTTTTTTTTATTTTTGAGGAAAAAGAAAGACTTGAAATTTAAAGTAAATCGTCCTAATTATCATTATTATTATTGTTATTATTATTAGTATTAGTAGTAGTATTTGTTGTACTGTTTTCACGTTGTCCGGCTGACCGTAGATCAGACCGTCCGTTACGTTTTGTTTTGTACGCGGGTGTATCTAATAAGCTGTTCTTATTGGCATTATTGTCATTATCAAAACTATTATTATTACTGCTTTGGGATACATAAAAACTACACTTTAAGGTATCTTTGAAATGAGTTCTGCTCATGTATACGCTTTAGGGTTAAGCGGTATTGCAAACTTTATTACTTCTTATGAAGAGGTTCAATAAAACCGAGTCTCCCGTTTTCTATCTGTTATGTGACCTTTGATTCCAAAGACCACCGTTTAGAATTGTATGTGAAAAAATTATAAACTTATTGGGCAAAGGTGACAATAACGTTTTATTGAGAATAAAGTGAAGTAGCACAGAAACAAATCAAAATAAAATGCGTTCTGTTTGAATTTCAATTCATCTTTTAGTTGTAGATAGGTAATAACTTACTAATGTCTGGCATTTTCATATTTATAAGTAGAGAAATTTTCATGCTCAGTTATGTTTCACAATGAAGAATTTGCAATTGTAAGTAATCTGAGATTTATTAGCAGGAGAAAATTCATACTCTGCTGTTTTGAGCACTAGGGAGGTTTTATATTCTCGGGATGTGGTCTCTGATTAGACTTCCTTCATTAAGGATTAGAATAATTATAACAGAAATAATACAAATAAAGATCCCAGACTTCCCGTTAAACTTAAACTGCACCAGTTCAAAGAGTAAGCTAGAAGAGTGCACTAAGAATTAATGAGTTAATACTGATGTAACAAATTAACTAGAAAACAAAATAACAAATACAACATAAATAAGAGACAGAAAGAGAAATGATAACTGGAAATTCATTTGGCGAGATGTTGAAGAAGACTTTATCCGAGCTGCTTTGTATTCGTTGATCCCAAATCTGGTATTTCATTTATTTATTTAATAATCTATGTTTTGTAGCTGTCTGTTAAAATGCAGCTTAAGGAACCTGCCTTTGTGAAAGGAAACTACGTAAATAAATACATTAATGTCATTTGCAAAAGCAATATCTAAGGACGAATGATTAAGACAAAATAAAATTGTCCCATTTGTGCACAGGGTTGTGCAAATGGTGCATTAGTCTTGGTAAATAACCATTGGTCTTTATTTCCTTAGCGATTGTCTACATCTTTTATAACACAACAGCAATACACTGATCAGCTGTTTTTCTGTTAACCGCAAGTTTGTTTATCTGGGTTTCGTTGACAGACCCAAAAATAAAATCCAGACCAACGCAAAGCAATTAAATTTGTGTATACAAATGAAATCATTTAGAACGAAAACAATTTTATGATTACGCTTGCCTATTTATATAACATTTATACGATCAACGGAAAAATATACATTTGCAATTTTATTGAAACAACTCGAACCACTGGCAGTCATATATAGTATTTCGAATTAAAACATCGGAATGTATAGCTAAATAAAAAAAAATCATTTTTTTTTCTCCGTGGGGGTGGTTTCGAGAATGGTGATATTTTTCAGAATTAGGGTATTTGGAATTTTGATACTGATAAATTAATGTACTGTGATTATTAAAAACAACAATGTGATACAACATGACTGAAATAACATGAAGGGTTTGAAATAAATAATGAAGAAAACCAAGACATGGTCTAACATATTTTGGCTAGAGAAAATTGTTTTGTGTCAGTAATTCGGGAACGATATATATGTGCGTGTTTCATGGATGCGGAAATAATGAATATGATATCTTGATCCTTTACCTAATATAAATGACCAATATTGACATGTTCGGGTGTTGAATTTACTGTTTATAGGGGTTTGGTGTATTCTGGGGTGGTCGGGGTTATTCCTTGGACAGGTTTTTCTCTGTAACGACACCAAGTTCATGCAAAACGACAGTTAATGCGTTCTGATGAAACAACAACTAGTATATTTTAAGGGGTGTAAATATTTGTCCTAAAATTTGTAACAAACACTCATTTGGCAAATCATTTTTGGTTTCGCCTTAAAAGCTGTCCCTAGTAACTCGGTGCGTTACTTTTGTCATTTCAGTTTGCAAATAAACATGCAAGCTCCTTAAAACGAAAGAGAATACACAAACTCAAAAAATCAAAGGAAATCTAAAGTAGTAATTAGTGCCTAAATCGGACCCATATTTCAAGATACTGGGGGAGATTAGCTGAAACGGAACACAATGACGCTAGGAATTATGGTTCTCAGGCTGTCTGCCATAGCAACACGCTACCTGGCAATTAACACCAGATGTAATGAAGTCAAATATGATCTGTGAAAAAGAATTCCTTTGAGACAAGGAACGTGTTTGCGAGTATATATCGCAAAATGTGTATAGACCATTCTTCAAATTGGCATTAGAATGGTTCTAGGTTTTCATTTAGTCGCTCATGATACACCATTCAGACAAAGAATAATGGAGGGAGCAATGCTTGTTGTTTATGGCACAATATTAATAGAACAAATTATGAAGGAGGCAATTCTCTTCGCTCATGACACAACATCCCCAGAAAGAATTACGAAGGGAGCAACAATTGTATCTTATGATATATCATTCACAGACAGAATTATGAAGGGAGTAAGTCATGTCGCTTACGGCACACCATTCACAGTAAGAATTGTGAAGTGAGCAATTCTTGTCGCTTATGTAACAACGTTCACAGAAGGAATTATGAAGGGAGCAATGCTTGTCGCTTATAACACAACATTTACAGTATTATCATAAAGGGGGCAGTTATTGTTGCTTGTGACACAACATTCAGAGATAAAAATATGAAGAGAGCAATGATTGTCGCTTATGACACAATATTAGTAGAACGGATTATGGTGGGAGCAATTCTTGTCGCTTATGACGCAACATTCACAGAAGGCATTATGAAGGGAGGAATTATTGTCGCTTATGACACAACATTCACAGTAATAATTATGAAGGGGGCAAGTCTTGTCGCTTATGACCTATGTTCACAGAAAGAAGTATAAAGGGAGCAATTCTTGTCGCTTATGACACAACATTCACAGAAAGAATTATGAGGGGAACAATTCTTGTCGTTTATGACACAACATTCACAGAAAGAATTATGAGGGGAACAATTCTTGTCGTTTATGACACAACATTCACAGAAAGAATTATGAGGGGAACAATTCTTGTCGTTTATGACACAACATTCACAGAAAGAATTATGAAGGGAGCAATGACACAACGTTCATAGAAATAATTATAAAGAGAGCAATGCCACAACGTTCACAGAAATTATGAAGGGATCACATCTTTGAAGTAAATAATACAACATCCAAAGCAGACTAAATTTTCATAGCCTTTTATAAATAGTAATGCAGGGTTTTCCCTGGCTCGCATTTCGGCAGTTGTTATTCCCGAAACGTTACTCCGGACGATCAAAAGTTAGGGGCAAGGGTCTTGAGTGATGTGTGTATGATCAATCTGAAATTAATTTTGTATATCTATGTTTTTTATTTTTATGTATTTGTGGTCTAAAGGGTATGTATTATCAATGTGTGGGCAATACTTAACAATTAAAGCACTAAATTAATTGTAGTAGACGACACTCCAAAAGACATTTAATTTTCCTGAAAAACTATGACTTGACATTTCACGTGAATACGCAGACAATTCACATGAAATGTGACGCCTCTGAAAAATAAAACCGAACAGTCCAAGGGTAGTCAGCTGCAGCTGCGATTACTGCTTCAAGGGAGGGATAACAGCTTTAAACCAACAACCCCAGAAACGTTTTAAAGGACCCCTTAACGCAACATAAAGGAGTCTCTGGGACCCTCTTTTTATAATCCTGAGTGAAAACCCTGGTAACGCAATGCTTACTAAAAGCCATAAAGAAGTTTAGGAAACGTCGTAATCAGAAATTGCAGTCTACCTCGGACACCCTGTGATATATTATTTTGAATTAAGTCAAACATTCCCAGCGATCCTCAAAGAAGCATAAAATACAAACTACATTAAAGAAAAAACGGGCAGATGTTTTACGACATTCACTTAACACCAGCTGTAATAAAGGCAAATGCATTAATTCTGAAGGAAGATATCATTTTGAAGCAAAACTAATTAAATAAATAAACTCACCAAAATTAAAAACTCCTTTGGAAGCAAAACTAATTAAATAAATAAACTCACCAAAATTAAGAACTAAGCAGACGTCAATATATAATATGGAGAAACCCAGGAAATGCCAATGTCACGAAAAAACCGGACATACAACAAAATCATTTAAATGACACCTCATCTCAAAACAGGACGAACAAACAAGAAGAAACTGCAACGGAAGTACCGCCTTGGAACGGCAAATAGTCCGCTGTTCGAAGAGGGTGTTAAATGCAAAAAAAAAAAAAAAAAAAAAAAAAAAATAAAATAAATAGTGGGATCAGTCTTCACCCTTAATCCTGACAAAGTTTCAACTATATCTACACATAATGGTTTGGTTAGTGTTTCTTTCTGCGTATGCATTACGAAAACACGCCTATTCAAATGCTGAAAATTTCACCACCAAAAACTGAAAGTTTTCAGATAAAAATTCGAATATTTTTTCATATTTCTGCTCAAAACATAGATTGTGGGTACCCGTTAGAACCGCCTCGGCGAGGCGGTTCTAACGAGTACCCAAAATCTATGTTTTGAGCAGAAAAAAGAAAAATAATGTATACCCCTGTAAACCCCAGTTTTACTATATAAAAGTGGGGTTTAAGGGGGTCAAAATTATATAGGTATGTTTTCGTGATGTTTATGAACAGCAATGTAACATACAACACTGTCCACGTCTTTAAGGCTATGGTTAAGCGATGTTCTAATATTCTATTGTCAAATAATTCTAAAAGAGTTCGCTGATTCCAAGGGACCAGTAAGTGCAGTCGAACTTCAAAAGCTCGAACATTTGGGACCATGGACATTTGTTCTAGATATGGGTATTTCGAGTAACTGAGGGTTAATTATAGCGCCAGATCAGGAGGTAAATGGCAATAATTTAGGGATATCTGTTCAAGCTTTTAGGAAATACAGTAAAATCTCAATGGCTCGAACACGGATGGCTCGTTTACCATGGATGATTCGAACTCTTTTTTCAGTCCCTACAAAATTCTTCGAATAGCTCAAGAAAACAAATATTTAGGCATTTTTTCTGATTTTATCATGGAATTGTATGTTGAGTGTACTCATTAGAATCGCCTCATCGAGGCGATTCTAATTACACTCAACATACAATCATTTTGTTGAAAATTGAAAATAATTCCCTAAATCATCGCTAATTGTTTCCTGAACTGGTGTCATGATTAACCCTCAGTGGCTCGAACTACCCATGTCTCGAACGAAATTCCATGGTCCCAAAGATGTTCGAGCCATTGAAGTTTGACTGTAATAATACTGAGTGTACGTCTTAGTACACACAACATACAGTTGCATGATGAATTATGCAAATGCCCTTGAGATATTTCCATCTGTTTATTTTCTTGAGCTAATGCAATAATATCCTAAGGACTCATAAAATTTGCTAGAGTCAGCCACGGTTAACAAGTCATCGGTGTTCGAATTTTTGAAGTTCTACTGTATAAATTACACTGAACAGAAGAAATGGACTATCATCACGAAAACAAGCCTGTATAATTTTGACCCCCTTAAACCCCACTTTTATATAGTAAAATTGGGGTTTACAGGTGTATATATGTATATTATTTTGTCTTATTTCTGCTCAAAAACACATATTGTAGGTACTAAATAGAACAGTCTCGCGATGCGGTTCTAACAAGTACCCAAAATCTATTTTTTTAGCAGAAATATGAAAAATATCGGCGTTTTTGTTTTGTTTTTTTTTTATCTGAAAATGTTCAGTTTTTTGAGGTGAAAATTTCTATATATTTGAATAGGCGTGTTTTCGTAATGGTTATATTTTCGTGCTAATTCTATATCTGTGATGGAGTATAGGCACCTTGGTACGCGAACTGCACTGGACTATTATGATAAATGTTTGCAAAATGGAATCTCAGAAGATGTAATTTGATTCAAGTATAGCTTAGTGTTTAAGATGGCTGTATCTAAACTGTTATGTGTCTGAACAGGCCAGACAAGACCTCACGTAATACCTCTCAATTAACACTTTTGGCGCCTAATTTCACAACTGCTTCTGGTTCCAGCACTATTTTTATTTTAATGTCGTTGACAAAAAAAGATAAAATGTTTCTGTTATGGGCGAGAAAGTGATGTATGTTGTCTGCTGGCCTCGGGCTTGGTGTACTTTAGTTTCCTACATCCGCGGATTTGTCCGCATACTGTCAATGAGAGACGTCCGTATGTTGCCTCTTTTGAGGAAATGGTGCACTTAGGTTCGTTTTTCTACAAAGGCGACAACTTTACTGTTTGTTTTCATGCACACAGGATCGTTTCTAATAAGGAGGAAACTCTATATGGAACGAACTGGCTCCCATTGGAATGCATTTGCTCTGCAGGGAACAATTATGTTATCAATTTCTAACAGATTACGTTTCAGAAGAGAGATAAAACAATTTTGACAGGATTATCTCCTCTGACATTTGATCCATTCCCCTTTAAAATGCATTTGTCCGCGAACTGGTACGGAGAGAGACAAACCAAACACAGTCAGACAGACAGGCGGAGACATCGAAATAGTGAGGGAGACATACGACGACAATGACAAACGGCGAGCAAGACAGACAGACAGAGGATTGACACAGAATGACAGGCGAAGACTGATACGGGGCTTTATAAATATCAAGGCAAATAAAAATAAAATCTGATATTAATCGAATTACATGTCGCGTCTCTATCCATTCCTAGGCCGGTTATGCTGTGTCTGTTATGGTCAATAATAAAAATTATATAAGTATTGACAGCATCGACTGTTTCTCAACTAATAATTAACCCTTAAAGCGATAAGCGAAATTTGTAGGCGACGACATTCTAAATGACTCATTTTTATTTTATTTTTACTTTATTTTGTAGCGAAAGTAAGTCTTGACATCACGAAAACATGCTTATATATTTTTGACCCCCTCAAACCCCACTTTTATATAGTAAAACTGGGATTTACAGGGGTATACATTATTTTTCTTATTTCTGCTCAAAACCTAGATTGTGAGTACTCGTTAGAACCGCCTCGCTGAGGCGGTTCTAACGAGTACCCACAATCTATGCTTTTGAGCAGAAATATGAAAAATATCAGGGTTTTTTTCCTGAAAATTTTCAGCTTATGGAGGTGAAATTTTCTGTATATTTGAATATAGGCGTGTTTTCGTAATGACATTTCATGTGTACTTTGCAGATGATTTACATGAGTTGTTCTGACTTGATGTCGCTGAAAACTAAAATAATTCAAATTGTCGTCTAGCGCTTTAAGTGTTAATATACTGTGACCAGAATAGATTTGCCAAGCTGATACCAATAACACATGTTATTTGCCTGTAGACAATAACAAAATGTTGTTTGCCTATATAGACAAGACCGTGTTTGAGTCATCTGCTTAAATACAAGGGGACTGGATACAGTTGCTTGGTAGTTTTCTACCATTGTAGAAGCTAAACGGTTTTTGTGAAATATTGTTTACTTCACTGCACACAAAGCCATTTAGAAAAGTGTACTTCTATAAATGAAAAAACAAATTTTCCCAGTGGGCGCATATTCTCTCCTTTTAGAGGCCCCCATTCAAAACTGATGCAAACCAATTTTGACGGAGTTAGCTCTCCCGTTGTGGAAAGTGAACAGGTTCCCCGTAATCTTTTCTTTGACCAAAAAGTAGCCGTTTGGCATGGGATACAGCAAACTCATAATGTGCTATCCCTGATCAGGACTCTACAAGTATGAGTAGTACTTTATGTTCAGATTTGACTAATGTAGAATTCATAGAAGTCAGTCTGTCAAATTAAGGCTACAACTGTGCGAGTGTTGTCCTGGGGCTTCGTTAATCCCGGTATACGAGTCACAACATGACAATACCCAGCTAGCATTCTACGTAAATCTACATCGGGCCATCATTGGCCCGTCAGCTACCCTGACGGGCCGATGACGGCCCGATATAGATTTACGTAGAATGCTGACTGGGATATATGGCTTTGCTCGAGCTTCCTGAACAACACGTTTCCACTTTTAACGTTATAAAGTGGTGGAAACGGGAAATACAGCCTCAAATTTGATTATCGTGTTTACCGTAGGTATTCGGATTATCGTATTTACCAAAGATATTCGGACTATCGTATTTACCGTAGATATTCAGAATGGTCGTTCGTCTGTCATTACTGAATGACCAATCCTATTCAACTGTGTGATGTGTTATTATTTGTGTGTTCTAAGATGGCTGATGAGACCAATCTTACCTCTAAACTGCCAGTTGTAGATAGAACAAAAGAGGTCTAAGGAAGAAAGCTCTGTTGGTGAAGCCTTAGCTCTGGCTTTCCGCTGTGCACGTTTTGCTAGGCTTCGCTGATTCTTTTTACTTCGTATTCACCAGCACCCCTTCTTATGAGGCCTCGCCACTTTGTTCTATCCTGTGCAATCTGTTCCCACGACTCATATTCGGAATATCGTATTTACCAAAGGTGTTCGGATTATGGGAATTCGAATTATCGTATTTACCATAGATATTCGGGGTTATAGGTATTTGAATTATCGTATTTACTATAAATATCCGGATTATCATATTTACTATCAATATTCGGGTTATCGTATTTACTATAAGTATTCGGACTTTTTGTCTTCTTTCCATACTACTTACAATTTGAAGACATATTCATTTGAAAATTTGTTGTCATGTCTAAGATATACTGCTGGATGAATTGCAAATAATGTAGACACTGGTCAGACGCCGCGTTCTACACTATTTGCATAGGCCTTACTATATGAATGCTTAGGGTGAACACGATAAATATAACATTAAAATGCTGCCTTTCAAAACAAGGCCAAAACTCGGAGGCTCAGTTTCATTAAATCTCTTCATATGCAAAAGAAAGTAGTTTGTGATTCTGCATACGCATCATAGCTCCAACTTAAAGACATAAAAATAAGATGTGTCTCGGTCATTAGTCTTATCACTAGTAAGAGACTGGGAGTTACAAAACATAGTTAACTGCTAATAAAGAATACACAGGTAGAGGCCCAATAGGGAAATTTGATACTGTCTTATTTATCTGATACATTTTCTCCAAAATAGTAATTACTGCTTAAAAGGCAGATTCGCCACCCCTACTGGCACCTCATAATCGTCTCTTTATGACATATCATCACGAAAACATGCCTATATAATTTTGACCCCCGTAAACCCCACTTTTATATAGTATTTGAATAGACATGTTTTCGTAATGCCGTTGATCTCTCTTATATGGCACTTATGTAGGGGTAATAAAATCACTAGTGGTACCACTTTTAATCTCATTTTTACTATGTCTTTAAGACGTTTTCCTTTTCCAATGTGTTCAATGATCCAAATGGAAACATAAATAGTATCTGCATTATCAAACTTAAAAATAGTTTAGAAAAGGTTTTGATTTATACAAACTGTCCGCTGAAAAGGAACGAGTTTACTTTTGTGTAATTGCTTTCAAAGTTGAAAAGTAAAACGTAAATGCGCTTGCTTTAAATAACAGCAGACACTATTTAAAATGTATTTTCTTATACTTCACGGAAAATTATTTTTTTTTATTGCATTCAAGCTTTTTTCTATGTAAGGTAAATATACCATTAATTGCCATCTGTAGTTTCGTCTTCAGAGTGCTAAAACGTAAATGAAGATAAGACGGACAATCTAATGATACCATATGACACGTGCACCCAGGGAAGCCTCAGATCAGCCAGAAACAAATTGGATTCCCACGCATATAAACCTCAACGTGAGTGTTAACACTCACGTTGGGGTTTATATGCGTGGGAATCCAATTTGCCTCAAAAAGTACATTACTTCTTTCGGAAATTCATTCTATTAAAATACACAGGGAGATACCAATGTACACAACAAAGGCTATGATCAGGTGAATTGCCATTATTACTGACCACGCCCTCCCCGCCCTACCCGATACCCCTTTTAATTATATAAAGTGGTAAAATGGGGTTTCCATACTTTTGGATGAATGAAACTGCTCTTGAACTTCAGAAATAGTTAGGTTTGTATATCTAGTAATTCGCGCCATGAAAAGGGGTAAACAAAAAGGTAAGAGAAAAGTCCAGGGAGTGCCACAATCACAAACCGCAGCCCTTCCCAGGCACCAAAAGGAAGAGGAAACAGACAAAACCAAACAAGCGCAAATCGAACAAACGTACGAAAAGCACTAAGATTAGCTCTCTCTTCCCCAAACGAGGTAATCGCAATAGTAATATACTACTCGCAATGGTAAAAGGACTGAGAAACACAAGAACAAAACAACACAAGGTAAGACATAAAACAAATCGCCTCGTAGAATAAACCACAAAGCAACAAAGAGTAGGACTAACACCAAGACCACCGCCTTAGAACGGTCAGTAAAGCCTAATTTTGTGAAAGCACATGCAAAAGAATTTATTAAGTAGTCCGTTATTTTAAGCTTCAGCACTCTTTTGGCTATATCATCAGTCTTAGATAAAAAAAAATAATTAAAAGTGGTCTTGTTTTTCATAGTTATGACAGAAAATAAGAATTTATTTTAAATGTTTTATGCTTTTTTATCTATAGTCAGCAGATAAAAAAAAAAAAAAAAAACAACTTTGAACTCTCTCTGATGAGTAAATGCCGTATGTATAAGAACACAGCAGAAGGGCTCTTCTGTCATTACTCTGTATCTCAAAATATCTAGAGAAGTTATCTCCCTACCATATATGACCTGACATTTCAGCTGATTTCTATTTTATGCCCCCAACTTCAAAGAAGTTGGAGGGGCATATTGCTTCTGGGTTGTTCGTCCGTCCGACCGTCCGTCCGTCCGTCCGTTCGTCACGCTTTTTGATGCATAGCATAACTTTAGAACCGTGAATGCTACTGTTTTGAAATTTCTTATATGGATTTCTCATGAAAAACATAGCTGACACGTGTTTTCTTTTCTTGACAGGATTATGCCCCTTTTCTGAGTTATGGCCCTTTGAAAAAAATATGTACGCAATCTTGTCAGCAAAATATCTCAAAACTATTAAAGCTAGAGCCTTGAAACTTGATAAATGGACTGGTAGTAATGAGTAGACAAATTAATTAACTTTTGAAGAAAATTTGAAAAATACTTCTTGAGTTATGGCCCTTTGTAATTTTGGGCATTTTTACCTTGTCAGCAAAATATCTCAAAAACTATTAGAGCTTGAGCCTTTAACCTTAGTAAATCGATTTGTAGTGATGAGTAGATGATCTGATTAACTTTTGAAGAAATTCTGAAAAATACTTCATGAATTATGGCTCTTTGTAATTTTGGGCATTTTTAATTTGTCAGCAAAATATCAATAAAAAAGTTGTTCTTCATGGTGCACAGTCTGATTGGAACTCTATTCACGCAGGTGTGCCTCAAGGATCCATTCTTGGATCTTTGTTATTTCTTCTCTACATTAATGACATAGTATCAGACATAGGCTCGAATATACGTTTATTTGCTGACGACACAAGTCTTTATATCATAGTTGATAATCCGACTACAGCTGCAGACTTAATGAATAGTGATCTTCTGAAAATCTCAAATTGGGCACGTATTTGGCTTGTGGATTTCAACGCAACGAAAAATGAAGTGCTTTTGCTTTCTCGTAGAATTAAGCGTCATATTCACCCGCCATTATATATGTTAAACCAAGAAATTAAAGAAATTTAATTTCATAAACACTTAGGAGTTTATTTTAGTGAAGACTGTTCCTGGCATAAACACATAGATTATATTAAAGACAGGGCATGGACTAGAATTAATTTAATGAGAAAATTTAAATATGACTTTGACAGGAGAGCTTTAGAAACTATTTATATTTCTTTCATTCGACCAGTACTGGAATATGCAGATGTCATTTGGGATAACTGTACACAACGGGAAAAACAAGATCTTGAGAAAATACAAATTGAAGCAGCACGTATTGCAACGGGAACAACCAAAATGGTTTCTCTTCAAAAACTGTATGAAGTTATAGGGTGGGAAACATTAGAAGCCAGAAGGAAAAAACATAAACTCGTGCTTTTTTATAAAATGTTTTACAATTTGTCTCCTCTTTATCTATCTTACTTAGTACCACCTCAAGTGCAAAATGTTTCTCGTTACAATTTGAGAAATGCAAATAACGTTCAACCTTTAGTATCACATACAAGTCAGTATTTTCACTCCTTTCTCCCTTCAGTAATTAGAGACTGGAATAACCTAGCCGATGATACTAGGAATGCTGATACAGTTGAATCTTTCAAAAGAAAAATACACGAAAACACAGTTGTTATACCCAAAAATTATTATACTGGACCACGTCAACTCCAGATCTTGCATACTAGGATAAGGACAGGTTGTAGCGCTTTGAATAACGATCTTTTTCTAAAGAACATAGTAGAAAGTCCATTGTGTGCTTGCAGAAGCGGAGATATAGAAAACGCGGACCATTTCTTTCTTAAGTGTATGCTTTACAATGAACATCGACTGGAACTATTTCGGAAAGTATCACAGTTTTGTGATATAACATTAGATGTACTCTTAAAGGGGAACTTAACTCTATCTTTTGAAACCAACATGGAAATATTCAAATCCGTGCAAAAGTACATACAGTCAACCAAACGATTTTGAGTTACTTGCTTTCTCTGTAGCCCTCCATCTCCAGAGCAATTATTCTCTTATTTCGTTTTTCTTTCTTTTTCTTCTACTTTCCCTTCTATCCCCTACTTTCTTCTACCCCTTGAGTATTATTCTCACTTTTTTGTACCAAGTATTGTACCAACATAATAATAATGATTAATGATAATACTAATGGTAATAATAATAATAATATTATTATTATTATTTTTATTATTATTATTATTATTAGCTACTAAATACTCCTTACATGTTAGTTTATTTTCCTAGTATATATAATGCGAATTTAAACTGTATTAACATGCATGTAATGCATAAGATGTAACCGCTTGTAAATATAAGTATTGTATTAGTTGTTTTTTTTCTGCCAGTATATATACAGTTATGCATGTTTTGGGAAAAGAACAAAATAAGCTTTAAGCTTCCGTTCTAATCCTGGTTGTGTTATGACATTGTATGATTTGTACATGCACTAAATTGGAAATAAAAAATGTTTAAACTAAATATCAAAAAAACTATTAAAGCTTGAGCCTTGAAACTTAATAAATAGACTGGTAGTGATAAGTAGACAACCTGATTAACTTTTGAAGAAATTTTGAAATATACTTATTGAGTTATGCCCCTTTGTAATTTTAGGCATTTTTACCTTGTCAGCAAAATATCTCAAAAACCGTTATAGCTAGAGCTATGAAACTTAGTAAATGGATTTGTAATGATGAGTAGATGACCTGGTTAACTTTTGAAGAAATTCTAAAAATTACTTCATGACTTATGGCCCGTGTAATTTTGGGCAATTTTACCTTATCAGCAAAATATCTCAAAAACCGTTGGAACTAGAGCCTTGAAACTTGATGAATAAAGTGGTAGTGATGAGTAGACAACCTGATTAACTTTTGAAGAAATTTTGAAAAATACTTCTTGAGTTATGGTCCTTTGTAATTTTGGGCATTTTTTACCTTGTCAGCAAAATATCTCATAAAGTGTAAAAGCTAGAGCCTTGAAACTTAGTAAATGGATTTGTAGTGATAAGTAGATGACCTGATTGAGTTTTGAAGAAATTCTGAAAAATACTTAATGAGTTATGGCCTTTGTAATTTGGTGCATTTTTACCTTGTCAGCTAAATATCCCAAAAACCGTTGGAACTAGAGCCTTGAAACTTGATGAATAAACTAGTAGTGATGAGTAGACAACCTGATTATCTTCTGAAGAAATTTTGAAAAATTCTTCTTGAGTTATGGCCCTTTGTAATTTTGGGCATTTTTACCTTGTCAGCAAAATATATCAAAACCTGTTAGGCTAGAGCCATGAAATATGGTGAATGGATTTGTAATGATAAGTAAACAACCTGATTAACTTTTGAATAAATTTTGAAAAATACTTATTGAGTTATGGCCCTTTGTTAATTTAGGCATTTTTATCTTGTCAGCAAAATATCTCGAAAACTGTTAGAGCTAGAGACTTGAAACTTGGTGAACCTGATTATTTTTTTTTTTTAAATTCTAAAAAAATATTTCGTAAGTAAGGGCCCTTTGTAAATTTGGGCATGTTTCCCTTGTCAGCAAAATATCTAAAACACTATTGAAGCTGAAGCCTTGAAACTTGATGAATAGATTGGTAGAGATGAGTAGATGACCTGATCATGCCCCCCAGTTTCGAATGAAATTGATGGGGCATATTATTTTGCCTTCAATTTTACCATCCGTCTGTTTGTCCGTCAAGCTTTTTTGTGCATGCCATATCTTAAGAACCCTACATGCTAGGGTTTTGAAATTTTATATTTGGGTTCCCAATAAAAAAATAGCTGACCCGTATTTTTTTTCTTGTCTAGCATGTTTGTTTAGAGTTATGCCCCTTTGAAAAAATCAGAAAGATATCTTGAAAAGTATTTAGGCTGGGTTCTTGAAATTCGATATAGTAAGTGGGAATGATGTGTAAATTACCTGATTATATTTTGAGAGAATTCCGTGAAAATATTAATAAAGTTACGCCCCTTTGCAGTTCTGCGCATATTAACCTTGCCAGCAAGATGTCTAGAAAAGTACTTAAACAAGGGTCTTGAAAGATTATACGTGGATTGGGGATGATGTGGAGATTACCTGATTTGTTTTTGTAGTTATGGCCCTTTGTAGTTCTGGGCATTTTGACCTTGTCAGCAAGATATCTCAAAAAGTATTTAAGCCAGAGCTATGATATTTGGTATACTGATTGGGATTGAGGAGTAGATCACCTGATTAAATTTTGAACCAATTAAATGAAATGTTGGAGTTATGGCCCTTCGCAATTTCTGGCCATTTAATGTCGTTGCTTTATTGTGTATAGCATAAGTTTAAAACCATGTATGCTAATGTTTTGAAATTTCATATTTTGATTCCTCATGAAAAAATAGGTGACCCGTATTTTTTTCTTAACCGAATTATCTCCTAGTTTAGAGTTATTTTCCTTTGATAAAATAACATTGGAATCTCATATATTTGTATTGCTGTTACCGTCATGGGCAAGCAGTGTTGGAGTCAAGTTGTGTTAGAGTCAGGCAGTTGGGGGCATAGTGTTTTACAAACACCAGCTCTAGTTTATTTTACCTTACTGCAGTTGGTGTTATAAGTGCCTTCTGGCGGTGGTAGAACGTCACCCCGTACTTCACCATAATGTAGAATAAAATGTTTTTTCCTCTGCTGTCTTTGAGTCCATGGCCGTATCTTCGGAAAAGGAATTCTGCTCATGTATACGGAATAAAGCGTAAGCAGTCATTACGAAAACACGCCTATTCAAATATATTGAGAATTTTACCACCAAAAAGTAAAAAAAAAAAAAAAAAAAAAAAAAAATGTGACGTAGCTGGCGTGGCGCATCGCATCACGTTACGTTTACGTGCGCGACGTCGTCTATATCTATTGTTTATTACATCCTGAAGAATCCGTGATGGCGAAACGTTGATGTTAATACATGATAAAGATTATTTCGTGTTGGTGTTGATTTACTGTACCAAATTATTTACCACCAAAAAGTGAAATTTTTCATATAAAAAAATTCTGATATTTTTCATCTTTCTGCTCAAAACAGAGATTGTGGGTACCCGTTAGAACCGCCTCAACGAGGCGGTTCTAACGAGTACTCACAATCTATGTTTTTGAGCAGAAATAAGAAAAATAATGTATACCCCTGTAAACCCCAATTTTAATAGATAAAAGTGGGGTTTAAGGGGGTCAAAATTATATAGGCATGTTTTCGTGATGATGTTGCAAACTTCATTACTGCTCATGAAAAGATTTCAAAGGCAACCTTTTAGATTTTATTCTACTTTATATGTCTCAAATGTTGTAACAGAATGCTACTTTGTAGAACGTAATCAAAATGCCTTCGTTTGTGACTTCATGTTTGTTTTTTGTACAATAATCCTTTCTAAAATGGGGTCTCCTCGAAAGCGTACAAATTTGATTTCCCAGTTTCGACGGTTGCCTGAAAGTGCAATTCCTGTTAAGGTAATTTTACTGTCCCAGATAAGATCATTTCTGAATTAATCGCCATTATTGACATTTAACAATGAAAGTAAGCTGTTGGAGAAGGATGTTGGTAAGCACTGCACCGAGCTTACATGAATCATCATGATCCGCGCGTTTTTTCAGGATAATCAAAACATGTCATTCAATCTTGTAAACTTTGATAGAGAATCGAACTTTCCTTAGCGCAGTAGTAATTATTGATCCATTGAATCGCGTATGGATAGCAGAAATCCCAGTGGTATTTAGGGGGACTGGATAAACCGGTTCCGGGTCATTTCTGCACTTGGTCGTTTCGGCCTGGTCGTTTTGGCCTAAGTCATTTCGGCCAATTTTGAGGGTGAGTCGTTTTAGCCTCGGGTCGTTTTGGGCCCGAGTCGTTTCGGCCCAATTTCAATATGGTATGGTATAAACATGGGTTTATAAGATGGACAGGATGACAGACGGAATTTGCTCTCAAAAGGAAAATATTTTAGAGTACACTCAGGTTCAAGCAAACATTCTGACAGACTTATCTTCTATGAGTGTGTGTCCAGTCCCTTATGTTTTATGTTTCTTCACTAATATATATTTATGCTTTCTAAGAGTCCGAAGTGTTATTGTAAGTATTCATTGCGTAATGATCATTAATTCCAGCAGTGCAAAGTCATTCTACTGATATATTTAAAATACTGCCTCAACAAATGATAGAAAATATTCTAGTCGTTGACAAATAACAAGTAAGAATCGTGTGCTATCAAGGTAATGAGTACACAATAACATATACATGTGCACTACATTTTAGATATGCAAACAAATGTGTCAAAATGAATAAACAGCTACATACTAACGCTCCAATTGCAGATTGGCATTCAAAGGTAGAACACATTTTATACGACTTCCGGTATGTTTTTGAGCACACTAAATACCCCCTATAATGGTGTTGACTGTAAACGGAAAACAATTGCTATCAAAAACATTTCAATGTTTTAATAGAGACCCTTGGAACAAATTCTGTCCATATAGGGTAGACCCTTTTTAAGAGGAAATCTGATATGATTTTCAAAGAGTTATCTTTCCTGAAACAACAATTCTCTTCAGAGCATTAATGTATAATGGTATGTTAAAACACTATTTTATAATTATGGGAAGTAACCATGTTTTTTAATAAGGCAGTATAACCTTGCAGCCACTTTACTTGAAGACACATTAATTACTAGCAGTTTACCAAAATTAGATTTATGCATCACGAAAACACGCCTATATAATTTTGACCCTCTTCAACCCCATTTTTATATAGTAAAACTGGGGTTTACAGGGGTATACATTATTTTTCTTATTTCTGCTCAAAACATAGATTGTGGTATTCGTTAGAACCGCCTCTGCGAGGCGGTTCTAACGGATACCCACAATCTATGTTTTGAGCAGAAATATGAAAAATATTTGAATTTTTTGTCTGAAAATTTTCAATTTTTCGGTGATTAACTTTTCAGTATATTTGAATAGGCAGGTTTTCGTAATGGTGTCAAATGGTTCAATTGTTGGAAAAAAATACGAAGTCAAAAACGGGTATAACTCGACGCATCATATCATAAGGCTTCGCGCAAAGCAGGCAGTTTCTGAGGAGACCCAGATAATTTGTCACTCAGACTTGCATGATGGAAGATTCCATTGACACTATTAGGAAATTAATGGGTAAATGTAAGTAAAGCTTGAAGCGAATGCCGAGTCCAGACGGATTTTTTTTTTCAGTAATAAATGAGCGGTTCTAAAATTCTGGAGAGCCTGACGAAATTGGATGCGTAGGCTGTTACTTTCGTTAAGATCTATTTGTATTGACGTTAAACAAAACAATGTCGAATAGCATGTTGCATATTGCTTTCATACTTAAAACATACAGAAGAAATCTTGATTTGATAATGATAATTACCTGACAAAAAGCTGCAAGCTAAGCCAGACATTTGAGCTGCAACGTCAGAAAATACAACCTCGGACATGTGCGCCTAGCGGCGATTCAGATCAGCCTGTGAATTCACACAGTCTGGTCAAAAGCATTTTGGATAGCATAGGGTACAAAGTTTCTTCATATAGACAACAAATACTCTGATCAGACTGCGCGGATTGTTCAGGCTGACTTGATTCTTTATTGGTTTTACATGCTTGAAGATACATTTTCTTACGTTGCGGATCGATTTATTTTAGGTACAAGTCTAAACGCTAATATGGAATCTGAAACGAAGCCATCAATCAAAATCTTACATAACAAATTGCTTCGTCAGGGAACAATAGCTGTTTGTCTGAAGTAACTGTGGTAATTTCTACCGATTGGAAACTGTTTATGAGGTGTATTGTTTGATTTAAGAGTCTGCAACAGTGCCTGTTATTTTCCGAAAGACAATATCAAGCTCTGAAAATGAGTTACATGTACACGTATGTAATGCTAATCGATAACAAAACATACTATAGGCCGCATCGTCCGAAAAAGTACCTTCGTAAATGTGCGCCCAACGAATATACAGAACAGACTGTGTTTTCGGGTAGTCTGATCAGAATCTTCATTTTGTAAATTTTGGATGGTCAAGGTTGTAGTTTTGTTAATGTGGACAAAATACACTCTGATCAGATAGCGCGAATATTTTTTTCCTCAGTGGTATTCACTTGGAGAAAATTTAGTATAGTAGACGGACAAATTAAGCTTCCATAAACTGAAAATGAGCAGAATTGTGAAAACCTGTACTCTGGGAACATTTGTCTGGCGGGAACAGATCAGCAAGCATTTCCGCATAGTCTGATCAAAATATATGTTATAAGTCTGACGTTTTGATCACCATTACGAAAACACGCCTATTTGAATATATTGAAAATTTCACCACCAAAAACTTAAAAGTTTTCAGATAAAATTCTGATATTTTTCATATTTCTGCTCAAAACATAGATTGCGGTACTCGTTAGAACCGCCTCGCCGAGGCGGTTCTAACGAGTACCCACAATCTATATTTTTGTGTAGAAATAAGAAAAATAATATATACCCCTGTAAACCCCAGTTTTACTATGTAAAAAGGGGGTTTAAGGGGTCAAAATTATATAGTAATGTTTTCATTATGCTGCCTAGCCAGAGAGCGCTCAGCAAAGATTCTGACCATACTGCCTGCGCATCCCCAATAGAACTCTGGGAACATTTGTTCAGTGAACACCATTACGAAAACACGCCTATTCGAATATATAGAAAATTTCACCTCCAAAAAACCGAAATTTTTTAGGTAAAAATCTCTGATATTTGTCATATTTCTGCTCAAAACATAGATTGTGGGTACTCGTTAGAACCGCCTCTCTGCTCAAAATATAGACTGTGGGTACTTGTTAGAACCGCCTCGGCGAGGCGGTTCTAACGAGTACCCACAATCTATGTTTTGAGCAGAAATAAGAAAAATAATGTATACCCCTGTTTACCCCAGTTTTACTATATAAAAGTGGGGTTTAATGGGGTCAAAATTATATAGGCATGTTTTCGTGATGACAGATCGATGACTCCGCGTAGTCTAATTATTTTACTTGCCGTAAGTCTGAAGTACTAGGTACTTCGTCCACAGAGCGCCCAGCGAAGATTTCAGTCAGACTGCATAGGCTGATCAGATCCGAGACTATATAATTGCAAGGTTTCAATGAATGCTGCAGAGTAAAATGGGTGTGGATAATACTGCATCCTAATTATTTGCCTGATCTTGATCTTAGTGATTACCTCTTTTTCCGGAACATGCACAAACAAATAAAAGAAAAGAAAACAAAGGAAAAATGTAATAACTATATATCCGTGAACACTATTAGGAATTATAAATGTATTTCTTATGTTTCATTGCAAAGTCCTAAAAATACGCACGACACGTTTAGTATAAAAATGCTATATAGTAATATTACTAAATCAAACGCCTGACTAGCGACACTGTACGTACATTGGCACTCTACATACATGCCAATATTGCAATTTTGGCACGTACATCGTTGTGAACGATCCAATATTGCTGTTAACCAGTATTTAAATTCTCGGTTGTTTTATTTTATTTATTTATTTATTTATTTTTTATTTTTTTTTTTTTTTTTGAAAAAACAAACCTCAACTTTTGCGTTTCGTTTGCCAGATGACAAGGGTCTCAGTGGTCGAACGAAATCGTGCCAAAAAGATGTCACAGATTGGTCGAATACAATGCACTAGAGTCACGGCTGACTGGCGATGGAAACATTACCAAATATAACTGGAAATGTGAGTGGCCAGCCTGTAACATCACAATGGTGAGAATTCTGTTTACCATTGTGTGCCTTGCAGTCATGTAAATGGAATGCAGACTTTGTAATATGTTTAAACAAACACGATAAATATATCAAATTCGTATTAAAAGTAAAATTGAACTGTCCAACAAGATGCACATGCCAAAATTTTGAAGTCGACATGCATGTGTGGTGACGCTAAACAAGAATTTTATTCATTAAGTTTACTACATGCATTCGTACAATGTACTACACTACATTATCGGACCTTTGATAAAATACATCATGTATAATTTAGAATCAGTGTGTTGAAAATTACGAAAAATATGGGCATTCAAATAAAAGTATATACTTGTTAATAATGTAAGTGTGTGGGTAGACGAAATGAACCTCGAATTCTATGGTGATGGTTTTGGAACACCATTGAGTAAAATGTATTATGACGGAGGCTACATACATACATGTAGTTAAAGAATAAGTTGAACTCAATCGGAAGTAAGGTACCCTGCGGGAACACAACGTTGAAACAACGTCGATTCAATGAAGACGTTGAATCAACGTTGAATCGACGTTGTTTCAACATTGTGCCGCTGGAGTTAACTCGCAAATTGCTGACTCGCCTTCATACCAAGACACCAAAAGAGTATAATAAAACGGGACACTAATTACATACCAACGAAAGCAAAGCAATCACCTGTTTCTTCCCAAACGTGGTGATTACAATGCTATTCTAGGAACAAAGCACCAGTTGACAAACAAGCATTTGTTTCCTTGCCGGTACCACCGAAGTCTCCCCGCCGATATCACGTTTCCTTAAAATAAATTTGTTTTTTAACTTAAAAATCAAAACGTGGCCAATTTGTGTTTGCCTTTTACTCTGTCTTCAATTCGCCATGGAACACACGAAAAATATAATCTCTAGGAAGAGCCATAATCACAGAACATAACCTACCAATGCCACTAATGAAAACACTGCTTTTTATAGACGGCTTATGTCTGACTTTACCCGTTTGTGGATGGGCTAATCCTTTTTACATTAGTGCTTATGTCCCAACGATTAAAAACGTTGACAGGCTGCATTTATGGAGAACTTAGTATTTGGAAGAATAATTAGAGGTAAGCAGTGGCTATTGATTGACTTTTGGCGAAACTTGGATTATCTATGAGAGTTATGTCATTTTGGGTATTGACAATTTGTAGGGACAAGCATGCAGTGTTGGCAAGATCGTGTTTTACAAACATAGCTATTAGGTTTTGGTCGCTCTGCTTTCGGTTTCTAGTCGAGCTGCAATCTAATCCATTTTTCAATGGTTTGTTTCTTTTTTGTTTGTTTGCTATTTTTTTTTTTTTTTTTTTTTTTTTTTTTTATTTTATTTATTTATTTATTTTTTGTTTTGTTCTGTTTTGTTTCTGTTTTTCCGTTTGCCGTTTGTTTCCATTATAGCCTTGAGCATCAATGACAATGTTTTTTTTTTTGTTGTTTTGTGTGTGTGTGTGTGTGTGTGTGTGTGTGTGTGTGTGTGTGTGTGTGTGTTTTGTTGACCGATCTACTGATAATATAGGGATACCATGGGGAACGGAACATAATATGCAGCTTGAACTGATTAAAGGTGATGACAAAAGTATTATGACCAAGCCAATAGTTTTGCTGTGGACTGTTCCGAGGTGGTATTTCTGTTGCAGTTCCTCTTTTTTTTTTTGTTTGTTCTGCTGGTGTGGTCTTCCGTGATGGTGTTATTTTTTTACTTTATATAATATCCTTCATCATAGTGTTTTGTAATTATGTGTTTAGCCTTTATCGATTATGATTGTTCATCCCTGAGTTGGACTCTTCTATTTTTGAATTTACATATATCCGTTGTTACAAAAAGGGGTTTCAGTCAAAAATCGGTAAGAAGATCGTGAACAGTGTAGCTATTGATGAGGCGGATCGATATGAGCCCCGTCTCATCCGGATTTGCACTGTTTGCAAAGGCATATGTATTAGTGTGCTGTGATGATAATTAACTTGGAGCTAGATCGTGATTGAGGTCTAGGTTACACACAAAAGAGTAAACCTAGTTTTGGCCGACCCCATCCCTAATTAGTTTTTCTACTGACCGTTTCCTCTGTTACAGTATAAACCAAGTTTATTAGTATTCTGGCTACTGAAGCAGATCGTGTCAAGCTGCACTTTAACTTCGATTTGTATGAGGTCAGTAAAAAAGGTAAGAGAAAAGTAAAGCGTAAAGCAACTTATGCCTCAGCGTATTTTAATCACAACATTCGCTGTCTACTGTTCAAAATGATTGAACATGGTAGAATATAACAATATTGTTGCCAAAGACCACATCACGAAAACACGCCTATATAGTTTGACCCCCTTAAACCCCAGTTTCATATTGTAAAACTGAGGTTTACAGGGGTATACATTATTTTTCTTATTTCTGCTCAAAACATAGATTGTGGGTACTCATTAGAACCGCCTCCGCGAGGCGGTTCTAACGAATACCCACAATATATGTTTTGTGCAGAAATATGAAAAAATATCTGAGTTTTTTATCTGAAAATTTTCAGTTTTTGGAGATAAAATTTTCTATATATTTGAATAGGCGTGTTTTCGTAATGCTAAGTTTTGTGTGTGGCGTTTCCTATCTGGTACTGTGATTGTCTCGTTGGGGCTGAGGAAGATAATTGTCTTGGTTTCGGTGGGCTTATAGTGTATTTGCTGTCCGTCGTGGTTTATATCTTCCTCTTTATGTCATAGGCAGGCTTTGTTGTATGATTGTTGTTCTTCCAGAACACTGTATTCGCGCTTGCTTAAAAGCACCTTTTCACTTGAAACAGCCCAAGAGTTATTAGAATTAAAACGTTGATTTTTGTCCTTGTTTTACTGTCTGGTTATGCAATTTACACGCTGCAGGCTGGTGTTAAGGGGATAGTCCTAATAACCAATTACGCATAGCACTGGAAAATTTGTCCTTATATAATAGAGGAGCATTCGACCTAGGCCATCCTTTGATTCTATTCGGTCGCACAATATAAACCAATCCGTGAAATGACAATGTAGGCCCAAATCAAACTTCATAGATTTGACGACAGGTCAGGACCTCCGCTGTCCGCACACATCTCTGAGAAACATTTTCTCATGACATATCTTAACTGGAAATGGCATGCACTCTAGACGTAAAAAATTTGTCGTTGGCTTTTCATTGTCAATTACGACTAGACAGTGTAAATATAATGCCTATTAAGCTGACGCTGTGCACTTTGTAATGGTGTTTATTTAAGAGTATGGAAACACTTGAAGGGATGAAAATTGATAAAAATTGTTCTGTCAATCTTCTAGAAAGGGGTCTACACTGAAATAAAAGGATGTGCTCTCCTTGGAAGCGTATTGATTTCTGTTAATGTAAAAAAGGTAAGAGAAAAGTCCAGAGAGTGCCACAATCACAAATCGCAGCCCTTCCCAGACACCGAGAGGAAGAAGAAACCGACAAATCCAAACAAGCATAAATCGAACAAACGTACGAAAAGCACTAAGATTAGCTTTCTCTTCCCCAAGCGAGATAATCGTAATGCTAAAAGGACTGAAAAACACAAGAACAAAATGACACAAGGTAAGACGTAAAACAAATCGCCTCGTAGAATAAACCACAAAACAACAAAGAGTAAGACTAACACCGGGACCACCACATTACAACGGTAAACCACCGTGGGGGGAGTGGGGAGGATTTTAAAGCACTTTTACAGCTAGCCAACTTCACCCTGGTCTCGATGCTACATTTAATACAGAAATTCATCAAAAAATTCGGTTCGCATAAAAGCTCCCAACTTAATCAATTCAACAAAGCGAAAACATAAAAATCAAGTTAATCATTATAATAAACAAAGACGAGGACTCATGGCTAATTCTACTGTATGTCAGAGTAAATTAAAATTAATAGCTGAACCACGGTAAAGCCTTTTTAGAAGGGATTGATGTGCAGGAAAGTACACAAGAACCACCAAAATGTTTTCCTTGTCCCAATGAAAGATAACCAACGAAATATATCCAGTCCTTTTATCCGTTTCAGCCCGTTAGATCAACAAAGGTAAGAGAAAAGTCAAGAGAGTGCCACAATCACAAACCGCAGCCCTTCTCAGACACCAAGAGGTAGAGGAAACAATCAAAACTAAACAAGCGCAAATCGAACAAACGTACGAAAAGCACTAAGATTAGCTCTCTCTTGCCCAAGCGAGGTAATCGCAATGCTAAACAAACACAAGAACTAAATAACACCAGGTAAGACATAAAACAAATCGCCTCGTAGAATATACCACAAAGCAACAAAGAGTAAGACTAACACCGGGACACCGCCTTAGAACGGTCAGAAGAGTCTAAATGGTTAAAACAAATACTTATGCAAACAGTTTAGATCCAGATTGGACGGTTCATCATCTCATCTGCATTTTCACTGTTTGCTATTCTAGAATTTTGACTGATGTCCATATTTGCAACAATGGACATGTCATAATTCAAAGTCTCCACTGCAGAAAGATATGGATGGAGTTGGCCGAAATAGATTATAAGCTCAGGTACTTGCATCTAAATACACCTTTATTGGAATCAAATTCCGAATGAGGTATGTCTTATCCATGTTTACGAATTGTTGCCTGGTCACTTCAGTGGGTTATAAATACAGAAATAGATTGACAATAGGTACCAGAATTGGTTCAATGATCCTGTTTTTTCATCCTCAGGGTCAGAGCACAGAATTACGCTATTCTGTACTCTGAAGTTGCAGTAATTGCTAGCTGTACCAGTCGAGAAGGGCCGCATTTGTCTTAATGTTTTTTTTTTTTTTTTTTTTTTTTTTTTTTTGTTAACCTGTGCAATTAAATTGTAAGGCATTGCTATTCTCTATCTTAATCATGCATTTCTGTTGCATATTGTCAATCAAACATTTTACATCATGCAGGCGAAATGAGAAAGTTAAATCTCTAAAATTACTTAAAACCCCATTTTAAGCTTCCCATTGTAATTTTTCGTGTAATAAGAGTGTTTACATATAATCCTAGTCCATTTAAAGCCCATGCGTATCGTTTTTATTACCGTAAAAATGTAAGAGAAAACTCCAGGGGGTGGGGGGGGGGGGTGTGAAGTGCCTCAATTAAAAGCCGCAGCCCTTCCAAGACACCAAGAGGAAGAGGAAACAGACAAAACCAAACAAGCGCAAATCGAACAAATGTACGAAAAGCATTAAGCATTAAGATCTCTTCCCCAAGCGAGGTAATCGCAATGCTAAAGGGACTGAAAACACAAGAACAAAATAACACCCAAAAAAGGTAAGAGAAAAGTCCAGGGAGTGCCACAATCACAAACCGCAGCCCTTCCCAGACCCCAAGAGGAAGAGGAAACCGACAAATCCAAACAAGCACAAACCGAATAAACGTACGAAAAGCACTAATATTAGCTCTCTCTTCCCCAAGCGAGGTAATCGCAATACTAAAAGGACTAAAAAACACAAGAACAAAATGACACACGGAAAGACATACAACAAATCGCCCCGTAGAATAAACCACAAAGCAACAAAAAGTAAGACTAACACCAGGATCACCGCCTTAGAACGGTCAGTAGAGCAAACCACCGGGAGAAGAATACAAAGAAGACTAAGACAAGAAAGACCAGAAAGTATGACACATACATGTTTGGCGGTAGCATTTTTATTTGAAATTTTATTACTGTACGCCGTTGTCTTTTTTTTTTTTATATTTCAGAGGCAATGTTCCAATTGCCGAATACCTAATATGGGGTATGTACCCAGTCATCGGGAAACGGGGGTACACAGTCGTTGTGACCTAAAACAACATTTTGACTTAATGACACTAAAATAGCAAAGTCCGTTTAGTTTCAAATCCACAGTGCATCAGGTCACAATTACATGTTTTTTCATTGACAGTATTTTTCTCTTGATTGCTTTAATTCAATCGGAAGTAAATCAAAATGAATTGTTTGGTATCTAAATTAGCCTGTTGATGATCCTAGTATTAACTGACGGTGTTTTAAATAGAAAGGGAGGCAATGATCAAGAATCGATACAATTACGTTACACTGTCCGTTCCAAGACACCAAAGGGAAAGAAGTACGCAATTAAAGCAACGGCACCCAGTCAAAACACTACAAGCAGAAAGCTATCCAAAAATTTCACCAGAAATATATGCAACGACATACAATGACAGAAATAGCGAAATCAAAGTCAAAAAGGATTGCCTTTGGAAACGAAGAACACACAAAAACACGAAAATCGGAGACTCAGTTTGATTGAGTCTCTTCATATGCACCACTGTAGTTTGCAAGGCTGCTTACGCCCTCTAGCGCCGGCTTAAGCGGTATTCGATTTTCAAAATAAACAGGATGGGCTCAATGATCCTAAAGAAAATAAAATATAGCCCGCACCATGATGACGTACGGCGATACTTTAAACCACAGCAGAAGCACTGCCTTGGAACGGTCAGTAAAAATATTACTGAGGGGGTGGGCTTAAATCGATTTTGCGTGGCCACAACTCTCGCCCTTAGTTCTGCTGTGGTATACACAAGACATTTGTTGAGTCCTCTTGAAGAGTTCCTAACCCATCAGTGCAATATCTCCTACAACATAAAAATCAAACGAATACAGAGGTGAAACAACGATGAGGACACGACAGCAAGAAATAACTGAAACGCTGAAGCAAAAGAAAACCAACAGTTGGACTCCGGTGGGCCCGACCAGAGCCATAGCATCAGGCACCAACCGACTTACTTAAAAGTCTCTAGGCCGGAGCCGTCATAGTGTCTGAGGCCCAACCCGCCGGTGTGTAACCAGAAAGGGAAGCAAACATTAACTTTGACTGGGTTAACTACCATGCTTGCAGCTGTCGTATTACATTTATGTTGTACCCAATCTGTATATATCGAAGAATGGTTTTCAAAATTAAGTGCAAAAATCGTTGCAAGCATATATATTTTTTTTATGAATTTATGTACTAAGTCACCATAAATTCAGGTTCCGATAGACCTTGTTGCAGAAGAGATTTAAGTTCAACATTGAATTTTGAAACTAAATCGAAATGGTCTCTATACAATTTCGAAAAGGCTTTGCGAAGTGTATGGTACCGATAACCCTGATTTTGAAATTTAGCAATTAGCAATTTATTTCGAATGTTTAAGTCAGAAACAGGACTAGACTCTCTGTAGAAGCAAATTAGTTGCGAGATATAAACACAGTAGGATGGTCGATGAGGATCGAGTGGAATATCTCACAGGAAACGTTATACGTAAGGCATGAAAAGTTACATAGAATATGTCCCGGACTAGACAAACTCACAGTAAATAGCGTACCAACGACTGCGAGAAGCTGGTCAAACAAACCAAAACAGACAAGCTCGAACCAAAGAAAAGCAAAGCAATCACATGAGGCGCCTCTATTGTGATTTAACCAAGCAAAAGCTTTTCCAATAGTGTGAGTATATCCGGAAGAAACTATTCGAATATCCGCCGTAGCAACTGCAAAAATAAGGTGTTGAAAGATTTGTAACATTCGTAGACACTGCAGCGTCCCGACTAAAACACATTAAATATACCCAGTACTCTTGACTTTTTTTCGCATTTGTAACATTTTTCGTTGTATCAGAGGTGAACACGTTTACCAATGTATGCCTTCCGTTGCATAAAAGGGACATTAGTAAGCAATGGAGACCCGGATCAAACGCCTCAGAACGCGGCGTCTGACCAGGGTCTACACTGCTTGCAATAAATACAGGAATTTCTGTAGAACATGGTCATAATAAAAAGCAACCAGACATCCCTTCAGTTTGAAAAAGGACCTGACCAACGAGTTATGGTAGCAGACTCTACTAGGCATAGATGGATTACAACCCATTTAAGCGTCCCATTAAAGGGACATTGACAAACAGTGTATACCCAGATCAGACGCCGCAAAACGCGGCGTCTGATTAGGCTCTACACTGTTTGTATTAAATGCAAGCATTTCTATAAAAAATGGTAATAATAAAATCTAACCGGACATTCCTTACTCGTACACTGGAAATGGACCGGTCCAAAGAATAAAAGTAGAACAGTCCATTCGGCGTTAATGGGTTAAATTCCCTCTTTGAAGTGTATCCTTTCTCCTTTCATAGTGCTAGAAGTACAATTTTTTATACATTAATGTTTAAAAGTATTAAAGCGCGAAACGCGTACGAGCTAAGTTCATCGATTGAAGTTTCAAGTGGCTGGCCACTTCTGATTCATATCGCTTCTTCAGATCCTTTCTGTAATTTAGTTCTTTCTTTGATTGCGGTACGTGTGTTCTCTTCATCCGTATAACTTGACAATTAACGCCTTTGTCAACTTGCACCATACAAAAATAGGTCTTGAAGCGTATGCAGATAAAATCGGATCTGACAACCGGCGTACCTGCACAGTCGGATCGGTACTAATGTCCTTCAATAATATATACGACAGAATAGAATACAGCGCAGGTTTCGACCAGACCAGGCCGATGAACAGGATAGTACGGGCTTTCTTTATTTTGCATATACATCAAACATCCCGGTATCGGTGTCATGGATTAATTGCAGATTCTTAAGTCGTTTCGGTATACTGCTAAAAAAGCAAGCCAGAGTTTGCGGCGCGAATTGGTTTAAACAATATTTTATTCAGAGCTAGTATACATTTACAACATATAAATAAGATCTGGCATAAGGATCTGACAGTAAGCCATGTGGCTTATAAACGTCATCTCCTGAAACAATGTAATGTACGACATTATTGAGTAGCATGGCTCAAAATATTGAGATGAATTGAATACGAGAAAACGAACACGAGAGAGAGAGAGAGAGAGAGTAGCAAGACTAGAGTATTTACTGAAAGTGCATACGAGAAAGCAAACAGAGAGAGAGAGAGAGAGGAAGAAAGATTTGACTGACCTCTACACAAGATTTGTACAGATAAATAAGCGAGTAGGCATGTATCAAGGCAATTTACATTGTATGCTAGATGCTAGGTACCTTAAGAAATCTTTCCGATTTGATAATGAAGTCTTGAATTTGTAAGGTGAGTATTTCATTCTCATGCAATGAAAGGTTGTATTTCCCATGCAACAGGTCATTAATTGTATAACTGTGTAGATTGCGTGGTAGATATCTTTCCCTGGCAACTGAGTGGTTAACACACGTGAAAAGGAAATGTTTGGCACTTTCAAATTCTCCACAGCTACAAGAAGGGCTTTTGACGATATTTTTACGATAAAGGTCGGAATTAAGTGAGCTGCATCCCATCCTCAGTCTAGCGTGGAGAATTTGACCCATGCGTGTACCAGCGTTAAAGTATTTAGGAGGTATTTTTATGTTTCTGTTTAGAGCGTGTTTAAAGGCTGCAACAGATGATGCTTCTTTGACTTCGTTTGGTAGACTATTCCATGCGCGTATAGTTGAGGGAAAGAAAGAATCAAGGAACAGATTTGTGCTAGCTCTATAGTTCTGAATGTGTTCAGAATTTCGAAGATTATACCTAGCTGTTTCTCTAACAGTAGGGGGGACAATGTCAAAAAGGTAGTCGGGTGTAAGACCGTGTAGAATTTTGTAGAAGATTACCAGTTTGTGTTTATTTCGACGACTTTGAAGAGACTCCCATCCAAGATCAAAAAAGTGCTTTTCAATACTGCATAATTTGGTTGCCCCTGTTATAATTCGCGCAGCTTCGACGTGAATTGCATCGAGTTGTTTTTTAGTTTCAAGTGAGCAATTGTCCCAGACGGCATCGCTATTCTCTAAAAGGGGTCTAACAAAGGCCATATACATTTTCTCTAAGGATGTTCTACTCACTCTAAATTTGAGGGCTCTAAGAAGGTTGAGACGTGTCCAAGCTTTTTCAGATATATTTTTCACGTGTACTTTCCAGGCGCATGAATCGGAAAATGTGAGGCCCAGATGTCTGTCGGTGGGTGTTTCCTGAATCATCGTGTTATTCAGAAACAGGGGTGGGTGTTGAATGGGGTTTAATTTCCTAGTGAGCGTCATTGCCATCGTTTTCCTTGCGTGGAATTCTACTAACCATAAGTCAGCCCAGTCAGAAATAGTTTGTAGATCGCTGTTTAGCAGTCTTGCGGCAAGGTCAGGGCGTTCAACAATAATGTACAGGCTGGTATCGTCAGCAAAGAGACGAATGGAGCAGCCGATGTTTTTAACAATATCATTTATGTATACAAGAAATAGAAGTGGGCCCAATATGGAGCCCTGGGGCACACCGGCTTCAACTGAGGCCCAGTCGGAACATTTGCCATTGATGACGACGCGTTGTCTACGCCCAGATAAGTAGCTAGTAAACCATTTCAAAACCTGATCGGAAACACCTAAGCATCGGAGTTTGTGAAGCAAACCCTTGTGCCAGACTCTGTCAAAGGCCTTGGTTATGTCGCAGAAAACTGCTCGTACCTCTTTACCACTGTCTATGGCCTCACAAAAGGTGTGATAGGTGTGAAGAAGTTGATAGGTTGTAGAATCACCTTGTACAAAGCCCGATTGGAATGGAGTTATCAACTGATGTGATGTGATGTAATTATAAAGGTATTTGTGTACGCAGCGTTCCATGGTTTTGCCTACAGAACTCAAAAGAGATATGGGTCTATAGTTACTTGGGAGGGATTTTTCATCTTTTTTATGAATTGGAGATAGGTTGGCATCCTTCCACGAAGTAGGAAAGTAGCCTTGAGCGAGGGACCGGTTAAAAACAATGGAGTACGGATAGGCCAGATAGTCGGCGCATTCCCTCAAGACTCTTGGGCTGATTTGATCGGGACCGCAGGATTTGCTGACATTCAAGTGTTTCAATACATCAAGAACATCTTGCGTGGTAATTGTGATTGATTCTAAGATGTACTGTACCGGCTGTAGAGTAGGTAATGCTTTGTTTGTATCATTGACCTTTGTCTGAGAGGAAAAGTATGTGTTTAACATTTCTGCTTTCTGTTGGTCTGTTTCAGCCATTTCGTGGTTCATTGTGAGTGCTGGAATATTGCTAGAGGAACGCCCAATATTCAAAAGTCGTTTTGAAGTTTTCCAGAATATTTTAGGGTCACAGTTTTCTGAGGACAGCAGATGATCAAGTTTGTCGAAATACTGTTTTCTTGATAACCGTTTTGCAGCGTTGACTTTGTTCCTGAGAAGTTTATATTTAATCCAAAAATAATTGTTGTTTGTCTTTTTAAATTGCCTAAAGGTGCGTTTACGTTTCCTTATCAAGTTTTTTTTATCTTGCATGTTATCCAAGGCTGATCATTTGGGTTTATGGTGACTCTTTTGTTTGGTATTGATTGTTTGGCAGCCGCAAGAATTGTATCAGTAATATCCTTGATATTCTGGTCAATATTCTCTTCGTATTCATTTTTTTCTGAAAGATTAGATTCAAACACCAAGCTCCTAAGTTTATCGTAATCTGCTAATTTATAGTTCCATATTAGTCTTTTAAAAGATGGCATGTGTGGACGAGTAAATTTGAGTAAAATAATTACCGGACAATGATACCTGGTATAATCTGCCATAAAAGGGTCAGCTACACCGCTGGTTAGAACATTATTATTATTACGCACTAAGATTAGATCGATGAGCGCGAATTATATCCGGCGCGAATTAACATCTTATCATTCAATACTCTGATATGTTTTCTTATGCATCGCTGTAAAAGCCTTTTGTCTATGAAATAAAGTGAACTACTTGTAAATGTCGTAACACTGCAGTGTTATTTGGGCCGCGTGAAGTACAAAAACGACTTCGAACATGCGCAAATGCGCATATCCAGATTATCCCGCGCAAAGTATCATCCGGGCATTTGCTGTCTATTCATATACTATATAGTATCCAATAATTTTGTTAGCGGACAGTGGAGGCCCTGATCAGACTGCGGATGTGCAGCTGATATGGGCTTTTGCTCACCGCATATGCCCGAAGACACATTTTTATAATCAATAGGTGAAGGGGTCTTGATACATGTTGTAGAATTTCCGCGACATTTCCGCCAAGGGAGACAATGTTTGTGACGTCATGTTTGTTTTACTGCAAATCGTCGCTTCTTAGCGAATTTCTGCCTTAAAAGGAAACAATGGGTTCCTAAGGATTGCAAATTCTTTTTCTTTTTGCGTAGATTCCAATTCAGACGAGAGACAATCCAATTTTGACAGAGTTTCCCGCTCCTTTGAATGTGAATTCATTACCCTTAAAGCTTAATAAACAAACACACTCCTAAAAAATCCGGTACTTTTCTCCAACTCCAAAGTTAGTTGCCGCCCCTGTCCAACGGGCGGGCTAATAAACATAACATTACGAAAACACGCCTATTCAAATATATTGTAAATTTCACCTCCAAAAAAATCGTCCAGTTTACTAACTTGTTTAGTACATCGCGTTAAATGAGATTGTAGAAATATTGAGGAAGTTTGCGAGAAGAGTGTTTTGTTATAAAATTATGGAGGCAGAACAACGACGGAAAAGGACAAACTAATGGTCTGGTCATTTCTGTTCAGAGATGCATCAACCACTATTTTGCCTTAACCCTTCCATCCCTGCAGATACAAGTGCAAACATGTTGATCCTGATGAGATGGCTCGTAAAGCTCGTAAAGAGCCGTCTCATCAGGATCTTCACTGTTTGCCAATTAGTTTTTGGATTTGACAGAAATCCCTAGTTGCAAAAGTGGATGTGTCCAAATTCAGAGATGGTAGAGTTCACTTCAGAAATACAGGGATGAAATGGTTAAGAACCAGGTTCAAAAAGGACAGACGGATCACCGTATATGATATATTTGTCTGACAAGAACATGTTGACAAATGTTTTCTTGATGTATGTCTGATTGCCCTGTACTATTCTTAGACTATAGTTCTCTATGGGACAAATATCAAAATAGATTTTTCAGACAAAACACAAATAACTGAACCGTTACCTTAGATAATGTACTTTCGGACAAACGCATCAGATGAAAATCTATCAGCCTTCAAATTTGCAAAACTTCGTAAGAATCTTTATTGACCGTCCGTAGACCCCTTGGATCAGTGACAATTCAAAGATCGTCATGGGAAAACTCTGAATAGTGTGCGCAGATGTGCAGGCAAATTTGAATCTTTGCTGAGCGAATATGTACGAAGGTATGTTTTTTTAAAGTTGCAACTTATATTACTAAATGCATTGTCTTTTAATATTATAGCAAATTTGTCTTTTCGGCTAGACGTTTCAGCACTGCAGACACTTCAGAAATGTCAATAGAATGTGTGCTTCTGGTTTATACAATCTTGAATCCTATTTTCCCTTCTTGCCTGTGGTCGTCATGCCTATACTATATGCACTAATGCACTAATTTGTCCAATTAAGGAAGCTTAGAGGGGTTAGCGCTCTCGGCTCGGATTATGAGGTCCTACGTTCGAATGCTGTTGGACGCAGAACTTATAGCTCATGACTGTACGGCCCTTCACTGCTGACAGTCTGTCAGTATTATCCGTCCATCGTCTCGATATGACTTAACTAATTTTAGAAAAGGGCTATGATGTGATTTTAATGACACCACATGTATTTTAATGATGAAATAAGAACATTTACTTAAATATTCCTAAATATTTGTTTTCTTGAGTTGTCCTAAGAATTTTCTATGGGCTCAAAAACGAGTTCGAATCAACCACGATAAACGAGTCCCTGAAGTAAACGAGAGTCATTGAAGTCGAGATGTTCGAGTCACTGAAGTGTAACTGTACCCAATGTATTTTAACCTGTATCGATTTTTTTTAACTTATTGTTCTTTGATTGCATCTCTGAAAGTGCACTATAGGGAATTTCATACAAAGGAGACGACTTTTTGTGTATTTTTCGTTTATGAATCACTTTACACCAAGCCTGTTTTGCTAGAGGTCAAGAGGAGCAAACTCTTTGAATTTTACGTACACCCTTTCATAGAAGGGAAATAAAATATTTCACTCCCTTGAAATTGCACCCATAACCCCTTAACAAAATGTTAACATCCTGCGAGTTAGGCTGCGAGAGTTAAAGTTTTGTCCGTTTATTTACAAACAATTAAAAATGGTACTGCTCCTAAACAAATCCCTGGGGAGGACATGCAGTCTACATTAGAGCTCGATTAATAAATGAATAAATATGAAAATATATTCCATTGCTGATATTCCCCAACTCTACAGAATTTACAATCTGAGCTTATCTTTATTACGGACTCTTAAGATGGTTTCTGAATAATGTAGGATATTTTGGAGAGAGGTTCTCCAAGAAGGTATTGGAAACGTACTAAAACAATTATCCTTAGTACGTTCGACATCTTTTAGACCATGGGATTTTCTTTTTCCTAGATATGGGTAGTTATAGGTATTGAGGGTTAATCATAGCACTAGTTCAGGAGATAAACTGGGATTATTAAGGATCGTTTCTTGATAATAATAATGGTATGTTGTGTTATCATTAGAATTGCCTTGATGAGGCAAGTCTTATGAGTATACACGATATACATTTTTTATATACTATGAACTCCTTCCTAAAATGTCTCTAAATATTTTTTTCCTGCAAATGTGGTTTGGTACAGCATGCATAATTTCTGCCGAGTACGATATAATTTATAAGAAATATTAAATCTCTTTTTTTTTTTTTCTTCTGAGAAATATATGAACGAGATCATGGACTTGTATTCTGTTCAGTTTACTAGAGAGTGGTACAGGTTAACTTCCTACAGACGTTGTTATCATTCGGGAAGATAACGAAACAAGGATACCAATAAAAAATAATTACTAATTTACGTATCTTTGTAGAGCTGCGGAAACACGTGTTATTTCGGTGAAGCCAATGTTGCCGAAATGCATTCAGTTAATTCAATGGTACATTTTCATAGGATTTAACTCTGTCAAACTTGTTTATACCCGTTTGAAAAGGAATCCACTCTAAACTAATAGTCTCTTCCTAGGAGCAAAGTCTTTGCTTTCAAAGTAGACCCTTTTTCGGTAAGGCATCACGAAAACATTGCTATATACTTTTGACCCCTTTAAACACAACTTTTATATAGTAAAACTTGGGTTTACAGGGATATACATTATTTTTCTTATTTCTGCTCAAAAAACATAAATTGTAGATACCAGTTAGAACCGCCACGGTGAGGCGGTTCTAACGAGTACCCACAATCTATGTTTAAGCAGAAATATAAAACAATATTACATTTTTTATCTGAAACATTTCAGTTTTTTGGTGGTGAAATTTTCAGCATATTTGAACAGGCGTGTTTTCGTAATAGATTTTGTGAGATAAAAAGCTAACAGGATATCAGAAAAGTTGTTTCAGTTGTAAAAAAAAAAAAAAAAAATGACTAAATTCTACCAAGTAAATCCATTTACCTTAACTGGAGCATTTCACTCCAGAAAACGGGCTTTGCAAACAGTGTATGTAAGATGAGACAATCTGCCTTATGAGGACCTACCGGTTTTATTCAAAATATCCGGACATCTTTTCTTACCATACTTGTCTTACAAGTTGAACAAGTCGCTTTCCCTAATGTGTTATTTCCTCTCAATTGTCATTTCTTTCATAATGTATTATATATCAAACAAACTTACATTTTCTGTCTTTCGTTTACTTTTGTATTTCGAAAGGATTCGGTTTTCGACTGTTTTGTTATTCAGTCTCACCTATATATATATATATATATATATATATATATATATATATATATATATATATATATATATATATATATATATATATATATATATATATATATATATATATATATATATATACATACTCACTCGTATCTCGTATTTAAGAATACATTGAATCAAAATTGATATATATATATATATATATATATATATATATATATATATATATATATATATATATATATATATATACATATATATATATATATATATATATATATATATATATATATATATATATTATTGGACCGCTAAGAGTTCAGTACAATTCAAGCAAGAAACAGAAAATCTTAAGATTCTAGAAAATGACAGAGGTATGATAAATTGCCTGAACCCAAAATAAATATATTAAAAGAAAACGCCAGGAGAAAATCTATGTAAAAACAGCAACAGAAAAAAAAAAATAAAACAAAAATAAATAAATAAAAAGAATAAAAAAGAAAACAAACTTACAAACGCGAGCAGAATTTTCTGAAAGGCGGGAGACACCCAAAGTGGCATGATGTCTGAGGCCATTTGTCGTCTCTGTGCATATGTAATAGAGGGATAGACGTTTAGCTTCAAATATGGTAAAGAAGAACATTCAAAAGAAAACATTTCCTTTGACGTTAAACATGATCTATATATATAAAGCAGTGCAGTTGGTGCAGCAAAGAATATATAGGGGAAACAGGGGATACTTTGCCCGTCATCTTTTAAACTACACGTCTAATCAGTTAGAGATCGGGCAAAATTAATATACATCCCAAAACATCAGATTGTAATAACGCCGCAATGTGAAATAAACTTTTCATAATTAAGCTGTTCCCTGGAATTTTAATGTATATGACTTTTATCTTAGTTACAACTAATCAAGGAACATAACTGGACAATTTCGACATCAAAGACGAAGATTTTGAAGTTTATTACAAACTGTGTTGACTTTGCTTTTTTGATGATTTTTCGATGATTGTCACATTCACCGCAATTTGAAATATTTTTTTTTAAACGAACTACCCCTGGAATTCCGACGTATATAATTTTTGTCTTCGTAACAACTATTCCGTGGACTGTCCACATCTATCCCCTGATTAGATGTAACGATGATACAAGTACATATGTATTAAAGTACCAGAGGTAGTTTAAGTTTGAAAAGTTAATCATCCATTACCCTTAACCCATTTATGCCTAGCGTCCCATAAAAGCGACACTGGCAAACAGTATGGACCCAGATTAGACGCCACAGAACGCGGCATCTGATCTGGATCCACAGTGTTTGCATTATGTTCATAAATTTCTACAAATCATGATAATAATAAAAACTAACCAGAGACCCCTTATATGTGAAATGGACCTGCCAAAAGAGTTATGGTAGAAGAGTCCACTCGGCTTATACGGGTTTAATTTATTATAGGTTATAAAGCATAATTGCCAGAAATGTACAGTTTCAGGTAAAACTACTTTGAATCTACTGGCTACGAGAATAGTGCCAACTGTTATTTTCCATATTTAATATCAAATATATTTGGGTCTTACAACAGTTCATACGACGCAAAATGCATGTAGTGTTTGGCAAACTTTTCCACCATCACGAAAACACGCCTATATAATTTTGACTCTCTTAAACCCCACTCTTATATATTAAAACTGGGGTTTACGGGGGGTATACATTATTTTTTTCTTATTTTGCTAAAAAGATAGATTGTGGGTACTCGTTAGAACCGCCTCGTCGAGGTGGTTCTAACGAGTACCTACAATCTATGTTTTGAGGAGAAATAGGAAAAGATATCAGATGTTTTTTATCTGAAAAAATTTACTTTTTTGGTTGTAAAACTTTCAATGCATTTGAATAGGCGTATTTTCGTAATGACAAGTTTTCTGCAAAACCTCATAATATAAATATCAGGATCCTCATATTACCGTTCCGATGAACTACCGGCTGAGCAATCCGGCCGCCACATTCACATTTTCCCCTGCTTAAGTGAGATTCTCCCCGTCTTCAGGACGTCTGAGATTTTTTTCATACACTTTCAAGCAAACAGACACTGCCCTAGATCCATGATGGCCATTAAATAGACATACCAGGGCTCCAACCCCTGATCCGTGGGTTACGGTCCGATGCTCTGCAGACTGAGTTATCCGGTCACAACAGTCGCATGTGTTTAATAACTAATGCTAATAAAAAAAAAAAAAAAAAAAAAACTCAAATTTTATTGTGTGTGCTTCTGATCTGATTTCAATGAAAGCTAATCCATTTGACAAATATTATTTGTAATCCACTTAATTTGATACTATCATTACAACTATCTGATAACTGTCAATGTAAGGATCGTATCAAGTGTAATTACTGCATTTATCCTAAATATTCTGACGCTTCAACTACTTACCATATTTGTCTTAATATCTGAACAAATCGCTTTGACTACCTGTCCCAGCGGGCACATGACGTCTATACAACGTCGGCTCAACGTCGATGCAACGTCATGACGTTGCATCGACGTTGAGGCGACGTTGTCTTAACAACATATGCCTGTTGGGGTTGATATGTCTGAAACTGTTTCATTAGCGGAAAAGAATGTAGGTCCTAATCCGACGTCTGATCTGGGTCTTAATGTTTAGCTCAAGCATGTCTGTCCGAATATTTCGGCTAAATACGGTGCAATTATTTGCTGACATAAACGATGTAACCTGGAACATTGCTTTGAAATTTGTGCTGATGAATATTGATAAGATAATTCTTTCTACCATATGGGAAGAGCCTGGTCAGGTTCTTGTCAGTATGATCAGATCCCTGTCTGTTTGTCGGTATACGTTATTATGTACATTGGGTTTGCAAGCGGGATCGAAGCCCAGGGCGGCTAATGCGAATGCGTTTGTTGCCTGTATATGACTTAAGGATCGTTTTCGTTTGTTACGCATTACTGTCCGTATAATGCGCAACGTGAGACAAAGTACCTCGTAATATATACACCCAACAAAGGCTCAGATCAGCCTGCGCATCCGTGGCTATCCCAAAATGCATCCAAGGCTATCCAAACTACGCCGTGAAGATTCTGATCAGACTGCGCGAATGCGCAGTCTGATCTTAATTATCGCTGATCGTATATGTCCGATGGTACGTTTTTTTCTGAATTCCCTTTTTTACACCTCATATATGTGCTATCTCCACATATATCATAGTACACTGTTCTCCATGGGAATACGATCGTTAACCGGCATATATCATAATAAACGGTTCCCTCTGGGAAAACGATCGTATCATTTTCCATGTTGTATTATTTTTAAGTATGCAATGCAGCAAATAGAACCACGTCATATAAAAGAAGGACTTAGGGGATATCCGGACATAGACTAGCTACTAGTCGGATATCAAAATTATCAGTAAATCATAAATATCAATATTCTAAATAATTTAAAGATCATTTACTGCCTACTGCTTGACTTTTTCTCTTTTACAACAGCATTTATATTGAAGATATCTTAATGCCAAGGATCAAAATCAAAGACGGCTATAGATTTGAATAAGCTTATAGCTAGGAGTGATAAAACATGGTATCAAGGTCTAAGAGCTAGTCTTATCCGGACGATGAAGGCGAATCGGTAGAATCTGGTTGGGGATTTCGATATTTGTCGGTATAATCTATACTATTCTGCAAGGCTCTGGTGCACGGATTACCCAGATTATATGGCGGACCTCACACGCCAGGACACCGGCGCAACGGTAATAATCTCGATTTAGAAAATGCCCACGTAGCCTGATCAAAATCTTGTTTTTTCCGCCTGAAAAAACGTTGAATTTTCACACACACATAACACACACACACACACACACACACACACACACACACATATATATATATATATATATATATATATATATATATATTTCGAAACTTGTAGAACATAAAGTGGATCTGAGGTGAATACCCAGCTAGCATTCTACATATATCTATATCTATTTATTTATTTTATTTATATAATGTTTAAAGAGGTTAACACAATTATCTGTATTAACTAGTCTACCTTGTGGCCCTCTGTAAAAACTAAAAATACAAATAATAAGTAAAAATGGTAAACAGTCATCATACCTACCCATATATGCAATATATACAGTAAGAATTAAGATATTAAATCATTAAGAGATTGAGAAATCTTAAAATTGGGACTGCTGATAAACTATTCCAACTTAAAATTTAAAAATGTCTTAGCAAAGACCGGGTAAACTGTAAATGTAGAATAAGTATGGAATGTGTATCAGCTGTCGGACTGTTAAAATATCTCAAAGAGCACATAAAAGTGTATCAAAGGCAATTTTAAAATGCATGATTTAAAAGTCGGACAAGCTATATATAGTTCATAACAGGGAACAAGGCTATCACAGCATTCATCATAGAATATTAAGGCTAGGTTACGCTAAATCTTGTGCTCGAGGATGCAATACGGATAACATGCCACCAGTCCTACACACAAATGGAGAACGGTGAATGAACCAGTCATCTATTTCCCCAAGGGAACGGCCTGCGGCTGAAGGGACTCCAGAGTGTGCAGGATCAACTACCGATACCTACATCAACATATATAAAAGGTAATAAAGAACACAGAAATGCTGCCATTTTCTAATAACGCCTAACACAAGGGTTTTATACTTTTCTTAAAAGTGTTTAATGACTCTGAGTTTCTGATTGGATAAGGCAGAGAATTCCATAACCTGGGGGCCGAGCATGAAAACGCACCGCTATATACGGTCGTGCGTGACAGAGGTACGTATAGTGTGCCATTTTCTCCGGATCTCAGGTTTAAAGAGTGAGTCTGCGACATTGGGGTTAGTAATTTAGTAATGTATTCAGGGGTCATATTGTTTAATGCTTTATAGGTAAGCACTGCTTTATTGTATTTGATTCTACTCCCCATAGGAAACCAGTCAAGTTCCTGAAACATGCGAGAAGACGGGGTATCGAATTCGGCGTTAAGTATTATTCACGCCGCTCGCTTCTGTAGTTTTGTTAGTCGCTCAATGTTTGCCGTAGAGGATGAGCCCCAAATAACGGAACCATAGTCAAGTAAAGGAAGGATATAACCCTGGTAAAATAACCTCTGGACGTGAGCAGGGACATATTCAGACAGTTGTCGTAACAGAGAAATTTTTGAAGAGACGGTTTTACAAAGGTGGTCTATATGAGAACACCAGTTTAAATTTGACAACTTTGCTTTTGCCTAAACCCAGATTGGCTTTCATGTATCAGCTTATACTTATTAAGGTAACCCATTAAATGGTGATTAATATGTTTTTAAATAATTTTGAAATTGTCGGTAGAATAGATAGATATAGGTCTATAATTTGGGCCGTGATCTGGCCGTCAGCTACCCTGACGGGCTCATAACGGCCCGCCGCGATAGATTTATGTAGAATGCTTACTGGGTATAATCATTGTTTTGAGTAGACCGCGCGAATACTTATGTTTTCTGACACTTTGTTATTGGTATATAGTATTTTAGACTGTTTGCCACGCCAATATGCGTTTACTGTTACAGTTTGATCTACTTTCTAATCAGTGTCCAAAAATTCAGAATGTAATGCAATAAAGAATTAAAGGCCTTTGTTATTAGTCCCATGTTTAATTTGACGTCTATGTGTTAAATACCATGAGTAACTTGGGGCGTATAAATCATTTTATTGCGTCTGTAATGCAAATGATGCAATTAGTGCGCTTTTCGCTACATTGCAAAGTCTCAATCTGTCTTATCATGCCAACGGTTCTTATATATAGTACAGTTAAGTCGATTATACTGAACAATCACGTGGGCACTGCACCGAATCTGAACTCAAAGACAAATCCTTGTGGGATTATAAATGTCGACTGGGCCATACCAACGTGTCTTTGGGCATATACGGCTTTCATTATCCGCAGACAGAACCATTGGACACTAAAGAATATTTAAATGGAGAAAAATACCCGGATGATACTTTGCGCATGTGCATTATTATGTGAAACTTAATATTTTGCGCATGTTCGAAGGCACTTCTTTGCTTGACACGGCCAAGTTCTAAGTTATAGTCGCTAAAATCCATGAGGAAATGAAAGGTAGTTTCCCAGGACACAAAACACATCCTTCCAAAGACAGACAATGAATAACGTCAAGACAAGAGAGCTTATTTGCACTAGCCGACACAGAAATATTGAGAAATTGCAAATAAGAAATCGCTTTAGTACAGACTGCAGTTAACAAAACAAACTATACAAAACTAAAACTGGAAACTAAACCCCTGATGTATGAAAGTCTTAAGTTGGTTAATTTACAGTGTTTTACATTTTTCAATTCTCAGAATTTAATGTTTAAGGAACGGATGTCAGGACAGGTAAATCTGTCATAATTGTTTTGCCTCCTTTGTGCAAAGATAGATATTCTGAAAAGAAGGCATTCACTCCCCTAAGGAAAAAATTCTTTCCTTTTGGAATATCATCGCCTTTCTGGAAAGCAAACAGAAAGTTTTCTTCTTTGTAGCAATCACAATCAAACTCTATAATCTGAGTCTTGTTCCCTTAAATCCTGCCGAAACACATACGCACGCACACGCGCGCGTGAAGAAATACGAGTCGGCCGCGGTGTGCAAACTGTATCTTGTAACTTTCGCTGTTGTTACCAGAACTTTCTCTTTTATCTTTTTACTGAAATATTTTTGAGTATCAAGTAATTCTGTTAGCAGGAAACGCAAATTCCCTGGTAGATCACGATCTTCAATGTCCACATATAGCATAAAGGTATTTTACTTCCGTTGCGCAGACCATTACGAAAACACACCTATTGAAATATGTAGAAAATTTCACCTTCAAAAATCTGAAACTTTTTAGATAGAAATTCTGATATTTTTCATATTTCTGCTCAAAACATAGATTGTAGGTACTCGTTAGAACCGCCTCGGCGAGGCGGTTCTAACGAGTACCCACAATGTTTTTGAGCAGAAATAAGAAAAATAATGTATACCCCTGGAAACCCCAGTTTTACTATATAAAGGTGGGGTTTAAGGGGGTCAAATTTATATAGGCATGTTTTCGTGATGCTTGCATTGTAGCATACGCTAAAAAATGAGCCAGGCCACAACATTTCCTACAATAGTGCATTCGCCCAGCCAAACTCCGATCATTCTGCTATCCATGCAGTGTCATCTGAGGGTTTGCTGTGCGCCGGTTTGGTTTAAATATTTATATACCCAACGCAAAGTGTTTCAAAATAACATTCAATTACATGTTTATTAAAAGCTCAGAATAAGCACTGTACAGTTCAAATGAAGCAAAAGTGATTACCTGGGCCCAGTTGTTCAAAACTAACGATGTCGTTAGTTAAGGTATTGTTAAACCTTTGATAACTAAATATGGCATATATGCTAATATTTTTGCTGAAAAAAAATGTGCTTTTGCATTTGCAAAAGCTACTCACATTTTTTTCAGCAAAAATACCTGTGAATTAGATATTGCATTTACTGGAACACTTAACATTTTGACCACTAACTAGCACGTTCAGCTAACGCTGCTTTGAACAACTGGGCCCTGAAGGGGAATAGATAACCTTGGTAGATTTTCCACCATTTGTGACAAGGGAGACAACTTTTCATCTGAAAATTTTCAGTTTTTGAAGGTGAAATTTTCTGTATATTTGAAATAGGCATGTTTTCGTAATGAAATATAAAACAATATTTTTGAAGATACGCACGAAATGCGTAGATGCCACAATCACGACATTACGAAAACAAGCCGCTTCAAATATACTGAACATTTTACCACCAAAAAATGAAAAAAAAAATCAGATAAACCTTCTGATATTTTTTCATATTTCTGCTCAAAACATAGATTGTGGGTACTCGTTAGAACCGCCTCGGCGAGGCGCTTCTAACGAGTACCCACAATCTATGTTTTGAGCAGAAATAAGAAAAATAATGTATACCCCTGTAAACCCCAGTTTTACTATATAAAAGTGGGGTTTAAGGGGGTCAATTTTATATAGGCATGTTTTCGTGATGAAATCACTGTGCTTTTTGATTGTCGCATTACCTGGGTATCCATTTATATTTTAGTGGGCAGGAAGATAGTGAACAGGAAGTCACCAAAGTTGTCTCGCTTGTATAAAGATAATCGAAAATCTGTCATGTTTTTTTTTTCTACTCCCTTCAATTTAACTTTTGAATGAGTTGCAACAATAAAGGTAAAAAATGGTTTAATTAATTTGTTACTCTGTGTAAATCATTTAAAGAAAAAACGACAACGCATTACAGCATTACGAAAACACGCCTATTCAAATATATAGAAAATTTCACCTCCAAAAACTGAAAATTTTCAGATAAAAAACTCTGATATTTTTCATATTTCTGCTCAAAACATAGATTGTGGGTACTCGTTAGAACCGCCTCGTCGATGCGGTTCTAACGAATACCCACAATCTATGTTTTTGAGTAGAAATAAGGAAAATAATGTATACCCCTGTAAACCCCAGTTTTACTATATAAAAGTGGGGTTTAAGGGGGTCAATTTTATATAGGCATGTTTTCGTGATGAAATCACTGTGTATGTTTTCGTGATGGGGAGGGGGGGGGGGGGGTGTGGGGGCGGAGTTTAATTAGTTCGGATAAAGTGCATGCAAGAAATAAAAACTGTACATTATCGCAGACGCCACAGACTCACATCATCAAGCTCATTTGCATAATCTGGTACGTTATCTCATATTATTTATGTGCAGACTCAGAACCTCTCGCGGAATATATACGCCGAGTATCAAAGCGTATAAATGAACTTACCCCAGAAAGGACACAAACACAAAACACGAAGCGCAGACTTCCCGAGACACAGATAAAAGCAGTGACGAGGAATAAACAATAGCCTTATAAAACGACATATAACCGACGTACGAACAAAGACAAATGTTACAGTAAAAGAGAACTCGATTTGGAGTGGCCAACAGACACATAACTTCTTGGGGAGGAGCATAACCCTTACAACTCCAAAGACCAGACAAAACATTTTGCAAACAGTGTAGGTCCAGATGATACGGAGCCGTCTCATCAGGATCTACAATGTTTGGCTTTTTCTATTTTGTCACTACTCTTTTTCCCTTTTCGCCATTTTGTTTTCAGGTTTTGTCTACGCAACGTCCCTTATTGAGACAATGGACACATTCCATTTCACAGACGAAAGAGTCCGCTTTATAAACGCAGGGGTGAAATGGTTAAACAACTGTTAATCTCACCCGAATTATCTAAAGTTGTTCCAGGTAGTACTTGACAACAAAAGAGACAGAAAAGTGGGCAGTCGTACAGAGGGTGACCACAATCATAATTTAGAAAAGAGGATTAGCATCAAAGTAACCGGTTTGTATCGTCAGTAGCACATATCACTAGGGTAGGGTGCGGGCTTTAACTAGTTTTGATCGCGCAAAACCGCGCTCTTAGCTCTAATGCAGATCCAAAATACAAATACAGTCGACTCTCGTTATCTCGAATTCCAAGGGACTCTCTGAAACACTTCGAGATATCCGTACCTTGACATTTTAGAGTTGCGTAAAACAATAAATCGAACAACCACATTTAACAAATATATATGTAATTGGACTCTTGAAGTTAGTGATATATTGAAAATATTGTGGATAGAGGAGAAATTGCTCCTTAGGAGCAATTTCTCCTCTTTTCACAATATTTTTTACCTGTTGTTAGATTTTCATGTTTAGGCAGGGACCAGATTTTTACTTCGAGATAAGCGGTTATTCGGGATAAGCGAGTTCCAGATAACGAGAGTCAACTGTAAGTGTTTGGTCCGCTAGTGATCCTCTGTGTCATCAATGAAACCTCACAGTAAAACACATACAATCAGAAACACTATAAATGACAAATCTAAGCGGATTGAACAATGGCAATCTAATGTCAACCAAAAAGGAAATTATTATTTAATTGCTGTGAAGTCTCAGATCCTGTACCTCAGACACAAACTCTAAACAACTGATATTATTAAATTTTATGCACAGTATCAGAAAAAAATAGGGCGATTAGGCCCAAAGTATCCTGAGCATCTGTGCAGTCTTATCAAGGCATTTTCTGTTATTTGATGTATATTTGAATATATATTTTTGAACATATATTTTTTGAACATTTTATTTCTTTGCAAGCAGTGAGAATCCAGATCGACTTCCTAGTAAGAATGTGAGTGATCTGGGTCTCGGTTATATTTCAGTTCCTTTGGGATCATTGGGCCCATTGTGGTATGTTTGAAAATGGAGTTCTGCTCATGTATACGCAAGAGGACATAAGCGTTGTTGCAAACGTCATTACTGCTTATGAAGAGTCTCAATAAAGCCGAAACTCCCAATTTCTAATCTGTAGTGTGTTCTTTGTGTCAAAAGACAAACATTTTGACATTTATTTCATGTGCAAAGAGATTATTATTACTTGTAGATAGAAAATATTTACTCTTTTACTGTGAATACCACAAATATTTTCATCGAGTGTAATGAAAAAAAAGTAAGAAAAAAGTCCATTTCACGAGTGGGAAGCACGAGTGAAAATTTGAATGTTTTCATCACATGAAATGAAAATTTCTGTGGTCTTCAATAAAAAAAGAGTATTTTTTCTTTTCATTTTATTGTCTACACCCCAATGCGCGTTTCTGACTTCATAACTAACGCCACCAAACTATACATGAACACCATGGGTCAACGTTCAGTGCTAAATGTGTGAAGCACTGGTGAGACAAAAACAAAACGTTTCGACAAATTAAAATAATCTTGTTACTAAAATGTACTTTACATTCTAACTAAAAAATGCATACCAACAATAGATAATTTTGCTCAGAAACAGAGACGTTAGAGGAGTTCAAAAGATCAAAGTGGGATCGATATCTGTTCGGGAAACAATGAAGATAACCGAAGTAACCCGAAAAGGGTACTGACAACAACATCGACTTGTTATTTATCACAAGTGAAAATATCATATTCTGTCAATTGTGAAACACAGTCTTCTAACTCATCCAAGAATCGTTACGTGGAATATTCGCGTAGACACCTTTTCAAATGAGATGCTAAATGATTTAGACCGGGTTGCCTCCCTGAAAGTGCATCTGTTCCCTTAAAGGCGCCAGCGACCTCATAATGAATGAAATAACATACCTTCTGATGTAAACGTTATCACAGTATGCGTAAGCTGTATCTCAACAGAGACAGAAAATTTCAATATCCGAATAAACTCGTCAAACATCTGCCAAAGTAAAAGTGTTTGAACATAATCACAGTATTAATCCAGAATCCCAGTGAATCGATTTGCAAAGCGGTAAATTGGATAAAATGACACAAAAGATGATACAAATTAAGTACGCTGATCGTCGCATTTGCAAAATTGGTACAAATATGTCTCGGAAGAACATCACGAAAACATGCCTATATAATTTTGACCCCCTTAAACCCCACTTTTATATAGTAAAACTGGGGTTTACAGGGGTATACTTTATTTTTCTTATTTCTGCTCAAAATATAAATTGTGGTACTCGTTAGAACCGCCTCGCCGAGGCGGTTCTAACGAGTACCCACAATCTATGTTTTGAGCAGAAATATGAAAAATATTTGAATTTTTTGTCTGAAAATTTTCAATTTTTCGGTGATTAACTTTTCAGTATATTTTAATAGGCATGTTTTCGTAATGAGGATAAACCACTTGTTAGATCCAAAATGTCTGGGGGATAAATTCCTTTGGTGCTTTACCGTCTATGCATGTGAAGAAAAGGAAACGCAAAGTATTAAGGACAGATATTTTTAAACACTGATTAACGAGTACATTAAAAGGCTTATGTCTAAATATAAAACGGTGTCGCGACTGAGATTACTTAAGTGTGGAGACAAATCTAGCTTTTACGCCAAAGCGTGTTTTATAAGATTTATTTGTTAAACTGCTGAATATGCTTTCGCCTTTTCTCTACAGATCTGATGGCCAAGAATGCTAACCTCCCGACAGTAAATCCTTAGGGCACAACAAATGAATTAAAAATATTTCCATCCCCAGTACAGATTTTGATAATTCCTAAGAAATGAAACAGTTTGGATATTCATTTTGATTATAATGCTAATGAAGCAATCACTGAAGAAATAACACACAAATACCCCAACTGCTTTAATCCACACACACAGAAAAACTGCAAAAGAGGAACCGCCTTGGAATTATTAGCAACCAAAACCACGGGTCCTTAAATGACTGAACCGATACATCACGAAAACATGCCTATATAATGTTGACCCTCTTAAACCCCACTTTTATATAGTAAAACTGGGGTTTACAGGGGTACACATTATTTTTGTACGTTTGCTAAAAACATAGATTGTGGGTACTCGTTAGAACTGCCTCGGTGAGGCGGTTACGCCTCACCGAGGCGGTTCTAAAGAGCACCCACAATCTATGTTTTGAGCAGAAATATGAAAAATATCAGAATTTTTGTCAGGAAATTTTCCTTTTTTTTGGTTGTAAAATTTTCAATATATTCGAATAGGCGTGTTTTCGTAATCAATTACCGTTTCGCTGATACTGTTTGAATTGTAAAAGTTGTATTTGGTAGAGTTTAAAACAATATAACTACAATTAATGGAAACAAAGTAAAGTGATAAATTGCGATGCCAGAGCAAAAATATACCACAAGCAAGACAATGACGGAGCCCGACACCTCGTCTACAGGTACAGCAATTAAAGTATCGTATTTGGAGGATAGCCTCAAACACAATAGTTAAATAGTGAGATGTAACAGAACTTGACATTATTTTGATATTCATCAGCGGTTTTACGATGCCATAGATATCAGTCAATATAAGCTAACACTCAGGTTTCTATTTTGTTGATTTTAGCGCTCAGTATTCTTAATCATAAAATCATTGTATTCCTATTCAAAGAAACGGATGTTTTTTCTTGTTGTTGTTGTTGTCAAAATTAAATATTTTGCTCGTATCATTTATATTTCATATACTGATTTCCAAAGGATGTCCATTGAGATAAAGCTACATAAATTTCATACAAATGGTCTAAACCAGTGATTGACGTGAGACGAAACATATACTATTACTATTATTATTATTATTATTATTACCATTATTATAATTATTATTACTATTATTATTATTATTATTATTATTTTCAATTTGTTTTAATTAATATTTCACTTCATTCAAATTACAACGCACAATTTCAAAGGAGCACTTATTGGGAAATCTATTTTTCTTGCGATCAGATTGAAACATTCGTTTTTTGCGATCAGATTGAAATATTCGTGACATTTAAAGAAAACAGTTTATAATATTCAGATTAATCGTGTCTATTTTCCTGACAACAGGAAAAGAATATATGAATTATACTTTAATTAATGAACATCGTGTAGTCGATATAAATGATCTGTCACTCATGTTTGTGGATAATGTAATAAAGTCATGTTCCTGTGGAATTTGCACTGTTTAAAAGAATCATTAACTAGCACAATTTAGACGCATCACTAGGTAGGCAAATGCATTCTACATTTGAAAATAATATAAACGCCTTAGAATATTTCCGTTGACGAATTTTCTCCTAGAAGATACGATAGCCACTGCAATGGTAGAGGAAACAGATGCATGGTTTTTGATTGATTAGGAAGCGAAGGACAACTGAAAGAATTATCATTATATCGTGTTTGAGATAGACAAATGTTCTCCTGGATAAGTGCTGAATAGACACAGGGTCTTGCAAAACACAAATTATGTGTAACAAATTGAATTAAGCTCCATTCATTCTTATATTACATGGGCCGTGCGGTGTAAAAATGCGTCTTTTGCTTGCATCAAAGCATGGCTCTGCCTGTTCTAAGGCACAGTCTGATACGCGTCTTTGCCGCCCGTTTACAGAACTGTTGAATACTTTAGACAACATCCTCCGAAGCTACCGTGCCGGTAAAACAAGACGGTCTGAATTTGCATTCTAGGGATATGCCCAAAGGAAACATTTTTGTTTGATGCGACCAATATGTACTTAAGCGGTGAATGCTCCCCTCCATCACTTGACTTTTATGTAGGATTATAGGTCAGGAATAAAGCACAAAAAGAGATCAGGGCATAGCTGTTCCATCGTTAGCTAAACGAGCTGTTAGCTAAATCCAAAATTCATTGTAATATTTTGACACAGACCATTTCAATACATTTGATATCGCAAAAGTGCAACTATTTGTTTTTCCTAGACAAATGTCTATTAACTAGCACAAGCTTAAACCAAACTGGTCTTTGATATGTATAGGCTGCGTAGCAATCGCTAAAGCTGGATGGCCGAACATGGATCATTACCGCAGGCAACAACCCGTTTTTTTTTCACATTTATCTTACTGTTGTATAGCGATACTCAATGCTGACATCTGTCTACGGACCACTATAAACATGTGCGGCTTCCTCTAGGCAAGAAATAGTTATTCGGCGGATTTTATTTTTCGCAAGAGATGTGACAAAAGTTGCATAAATGCTTTTCGATTTCACCATCGTAATGCACAATTTATCGTACAGAATAACATCCCAAAACATATATTTTCGTAGGACAACCGGGCCAGTGTGCTGACCGCCAAATTTCTGCTCATGTATATAGATAGCTGCTGCACGTGGAAAGACAGGAGCATGAATAGTCCGGATATATACAAACCGCCCCTCGTATAACAGCTTATGATTGCATGATTGCTAAAGAAGAGTCACGCTATAGGCGAGATACTTTTCTTACCTTCAAAATGTATGGAGATGCATGCCTTGATGTTATAAAACTGTGTTCGTGCTCAGCTAAGCTGAACATGAAATTTGTCCTGCTAATAAATCCCAAGTTAATAACCATTGCAAAATCTTTCTTGCTAACAATAGCTGAGCATGAAAATAAAAATGCTATTGTAGGCATTTTCATATTTTATATAAGCAGATAAAATCCCATGCTCAGCTGAGTTACGCACGATTAACTTCGGGACCGGAACTTTCAATATCAGCAAAAACTTAGAGGTACTATCCTAAATGAATGAGCTTCCTTTTTTGTCGATTACAGATGTATGGGTCCCGTTTCGGTGAGACAACTCTTTCACATGATAATTAGGGAATATCCTGTTTCAGGAGAGATTTTGCAAAGAGCAACGCAATCCGGAAGTCACCAAAACATGCAAAACCTGGCGGTAAATCTATTAAGTTTATGACGTCCCTAAAATGTCTTATCAACAACTTTTCAGTCATATTAAATCTTCGATGCACATGTCTGAAGTTACATTTCCATACGTTCATGCTCATATAAAGGGGATAACTTGATAACTGCTGATAGAATTAATATGCAGAATTGTTAGATGCACGCATATCAGCAAGCGATGAAAAGTGCAGCTGACGAATCCTGTCCGGCATCGGATCCATGGAAACAACAGCGCCGCCAAAGTTGAAATTTCCTTTGGCATCCCCAGCTTCATTGGACATTAAGATGATGAGACTTTAGTATATATCTTCGTTAACAAGAGAGACACGTTTCGTGACATTGTTGTTCACTGCTAATAATAACGGTTAAATGTTATGATCATTTGTTTGTAGCCAATATAAGTTTTTTAACAACATAGAAAATACTTCAGAGGAAAGATACTTAAATATAATTAATTTTCCTAAATCAATTATCAGGACTATAATTTTCGTTTACATAATAAGTCATCTGGCCTTGGTTAATGTGATAAACTAAACAAACTAACTGGCCAATGATTCAAACAAATTATCTATTTCACTAAACCTTCCGATATTTACGATTGTCTAAAATACTCACGAATTCTATATAATGTGGTTTTATTTTGTTTCTAAATCTCATTCAAATAAAATGACGGGAAGAAGCAATATACATTTAATAGTTTCGAAACAAGCCATATGCCATCATTTGGTGGTCGAGCTTTTCGATTTTTATTGTTACAATAGCAGCAAACCTGATATTTTAATTATTCTTATTTCTTTTGTGTGCATGAAGGCGAAACAAACAAGGTACCGATTTTACTCATTTTTTTTCTCTGTCTCCGGACAAGTGTTGGTTCTCTCAGAGAATGGCTTGTAACATTTCAATATTTTTCAGGCTCAGTCAGTTACATGTCCCTTCGGGTGTTCGACCAGAGAACAAAAGCTGCAATATGATTCAAAGCAACAGAGTTGAGAGGTACAGTTAATAAGATAATAATTTATATACGATTAAAATGCTATCTTTTAACATAACTCTGTTTTATGGTTTTCATTTCAGTCCCACACACAGTCGTATCACTGTGTAAACTCTTCGTGGAATGAAAGCTATTCTTCCCAAACAATATTGTCAAATATTGTCCAAACTGTGAAATTAGTAGGCACACGAAAAAGGGATCTCATGGTTTTTCGTGTTTTGGGTTATTCGATTGCACATGCGCAGTACCCTATTGGGCTGCAAAACTGCGGTTGTTTGTTTTGTTTTTTGTTTATTTGCCTGAAACTTCCTCAAGGTCTGCGAAACTGCGCTTATACGCAGGCCGGCATGAGCCTTTCCTGGTTACCTATATGATAAGTACCCTTATCTCATGTGCTGGTCAAATGTTTGCGAGATACCATTATTGAGAAACAATAATTTGAAATTTGAATGTAAAGCCTCTAAAATGCAGGGACGCTGACGAACATGCGGACGCAGGCCGAGATAACGTATGGATCTACCTAAATTATGTTTAATTAGAGAGCTAAACAAAAAGTAATTACGGTCGTCGTGTTGGATGCTGTCCAGTTAATTATTTTGTTGGTCTACCATATGCGGCCTAGTAAACAAATTAGGACTCCCAGACATCTTTATCTCTACATGGGCAGCGCCATGCGAAAACGTTTTTTCGGGACTATGTTGACAGCGAAGGTCTTGATCATCCTGCGGGTCTGCTCCGTCTGATCAGGACCTTCATTGTCAGCTAACAGAGTTGCTGGATATTATAGAATTGTCCAATGGACAGCAAATGCCACGACCAGACTTTGTGTATTTGCAGGATGATATGAACCTGCACATTTTGCGCATGCTGGAGACCCTTTTTCGCTTTACCCGGTCCATATTATCTATTACGCTATATTTCCTGATAAGGCGATCGTATTTGTCTAGGGGATGGGTCCCAAAATGAGAACATTGCCCTCATTGCATGTTTGGACAACGAACGTCCTGATCAGGCCTATATTGTCTGCTTGCATAATTGTTGGCTACTTTACTGTACATTGTTGGCTGTTATACGGTAAATTGATAAGAAAAGGCTCAGTCAGACTACGCGAAATTCCAAGATTAACAGGAGTCGTTACTTGGCAAACATATTATTATGTAAGTGACATAATAGATGCCAAGCATGAACAAGGAAGGATTGCAGGAAGCCCCACACCTCAACCCAAATCTCCAGTACTTTTACAGGTGACCGTTCCGAAGCGGTCTCTCTGTTGCAGTTCTTCTTTGTTCTTCCGATGGTGGATTCATACGTGACGTTTGTTGTGTCACGACCGCATTATAGGAGTTTGCAGGCCGTAAGCTGTTTTCCCACTCACAGCCTATCATCGACGTGAAAGATCAACTGGACAAGACAACATTAGAGGTTTTGTTTGTGTTGAGGTTTTACGGCCCAGTCAACTTAATAGGGTTAGTCGAGCGCGGTCAGTTTACCTAACCACACTTTTACTGGGGAACATTAGAGGTAGACTGCGCAGAAATCCTCCCATGTCATGTTTTCTGACGAGTCCAAATTAACATAAACTTCATTATTGCATAAAAAGCAGTGTCGCACGTTATTAACAGCCTTGCATTAACCGGCGAAAATCCGTGTATTAACAAGGCAATTCACGCGCTGTTAATGCACGGCTACACAACTTTCAGTATGATCGTACCGGGGCCACAGATTTGCTGCCGTTACGAGATGTGTACTGCTTGGCCCTAGAACGAGCATAGTCCGTGGAAATTACGTTCGCGAGACATCTGTGAAAAGGCGAAACAAAATAGTGCAAGACATAACGCGAAAGTAGCAAATGTTTTCAGTTTATATGCAATAATAGCGATCGAACATGGTTTTTCAATGCATTAACATTCGCCAGGTCCCTTGGGAGGTGTTGAAAACCGCGGCCTTCAACCTCGGTTTTCAACACCTCCCACGGGACCTGGCGAATGTTAAGAGGGTCTAGTGCTGACGTGGAAAACTCTTTCTCCATGCAACAAGAACTCCACATGACTGTTATGGACGTAGAAGTGTAACCGTCTGGGGTTGCGTCATAATGAAGGGGCAGTCCGCGACCTCCACATTTGTCAGGATAGAGCTACTTGTGTCAACTGCCGAGACAACACAATTGAGCCGTTGGTGGTGCCGCATGCAGCTGCTTATGGGAACGATATTATTTTTCAATATGGCCCGTGCTCACAGCGCTCATGTCCTTAATCATCTTCATACACGCGGAATTCAGACACTTCCATGGCCTGCAATGTCACCGGACCTCTCATCAATCGAATATGTAAGGGACATGCTTGGGACGAGAGTTTATGGTAATACTCCAGCTCCTCGTATCCTACAAGAGCCATGCAATGCACTACAAGAAGAGTGGAACCGGCTACCCAAGAATGACGTCAGACGTCTTATTAACAGTATGTGAAGACGATGTACCGCATGTATTACCGCCAATGGTAGACCATCTCTTTATTAGTGACATAAATATTTGTTGTGAATTTTTGTGTGTTACCAAATACATTATCTGATCAATTTCTGGTCACGTGATTAAAGTATGAGTGTTCTGATGCGGATTAAATTTGTGAATAAATAGTATTACAATTGTTATGAATATCTATTTTTATTTAAATATGTCCTGTCATCGGATATATTGGAATATTCCCTACTTATTTTGAGCAGTATAATAGTACATTTTTGTCAGACATTGTGTAGCTTTCTTTCTGTCAACGCTTTTGATGTGTGTTTACAATGTTTGTCACAATCTAGTTTCTGGAACGCTATGCATTAATAAGAAACTTATTAAGATACATTTATTTCCATTGCTGCATATGCAATATTTCAATAGTTTATATATATTATTATTACCCATTCAGTCTACGTCTTTTTAATGATTAAAGGTAAAACTAGAAAGTATATTGAAAATAAATAAACAAACAGGCCAGAGCAAACTTATTATCTTAATTCATTTATGCCTAGCGTCCCATAAAAGGGACGCGAGCAAACAGTGTAGAACCAGATCAGACGCCGCAGAACGCGGCGTCTGATCAGGGTCTACAATGTTTGCTATAAATTCAGACATTTCTACAAGAAAAATGGTAACAATAAAAACTTAACCAGGTATCCCTTCTGTTGGAAATAGACCAGTCCCAAAGAGTGAAGGCAGATGAGTCCACTCGGCATAAATGGGTTAATTACCGTACACATTTGGACTCAATAAGCCTGTCACGTATAAAAAACTGAAAAGACCCAAAAACGTCACAGCCACAATAACAAAATTAACGTTGCAAGCCGATTTTTATGCAAATTTCAAGGGATGAATTCAATTAAAATTGTTTGTGTTCCCTTCAAGAAAGGGATCTACTCTGAAAGTGCTCCCTTTAGGAGCAAATTACTTCATATAGAATACACCCTTTTGCAGAAGAGCACTAGTCTGTAGGAAAGCAAACAGGAAGTCTAACATTTGTTTCCCTTTACAAAATGGTCAATTATCTATTATTGATATACAGTTCATTGAAGCCCTGCATATTAAAACAGATATCTTTGCAAAAAGTATAGTCGAACATTGGAAGGTTCGTAATGGTCCGTCTCACCATGATCTTAACCAGTCGTCCTTTTATTATTGACTTTAAACTGGCACCATAATTTGCTCAACTGCGCGTGTTCAAATTCAAAGATGAATCGGGGATCAAAGGGTTAATGCAAGGACGCGACATCACTAATGCAGTAGTCTGATAGTTCGAGACAAACGAGGTAACATTCTGATTTACTCACGATATATTAAGTCTTATGAAACTCTAGATTTTATGTGTTAACGGATGCAGATAGTCTGGTTTATGTTTTATGCCCGCTTGTGCTTTCCGTGCAAAAGTCTCATATCAGTCGTTTTGCCGTATATTTGTTCTGACACTAGTATGTGCCCTAATTAGTAATCAACACTATTTTCGTGATTTACAGTGATAAATGGCTTTACAAATTACCGATTCACATCAACTACCTGCTAACGAAATACCGTACGTAGCCTAAGTATTTATACCTTCTAACCATGCATTGCTAAAATCTGAACAAAACATATTTTACTGCATATTCATGCGGCTAAACACTGCTGATTAGTCACAAACAGTGTAGAAATTCATCTGACGCCGCGTGCTAAGCTTTTTGTTCAGGCCTCGAGGTTATAAAAATATTTCATGCTCAACTTAGCTCAGCATGAAATTTTCTCTGCTAACATTATGAAAACACGCCTATTCCAATATATTAAAAATTTTCATCACGAAAACATGCCTATATAATATTTACCCACTTAAACCCCACTTTTATATAGTAAAACTGGCGTTTACAGGGGTATATATTATTTATCTTATTTCTGCTCAAAAACATAGATTGTGGGTACTCGTTAGAACCGCCTCGCCGAGGCGGTTCTAACGAGTACCCACAATCTATGTTTTGAGCAGAAATATGAAAAATATCAGAGTTTTTCGTCTGAAAATATTCAGTTTTTGGAGATGGCGTGGTTTCGTAATGTACAATCAAAAAAGGAAAATTTTCAGATAAAAAAATTTGATATGTTTTCATATTTCTGCTCAAAACATAGATTGTGGGTACTCGTTAGAACCGCCTCGGCGAAGCTGTCCTAACGAGTACCCACAATCTCTGTTTTAAGCAAAATAAGAAAAAATAACCTATACCCCTGTAAACCCCAGTTTTACTATATAAAAGTGGGGTTTAAGGGGGTCAAGATTATTTGGGCGTGTATTCTTGATGTAAATTTGAAAATGCCAATAGTAGTTGGCATTTACATATTTATTAGCAGAGAACTTTTCATGCTCAGCTATGTTTAGCAAGAAAGAATTTGCAATTGTTAGTAATTTGAGATTTATTAGCAGGACAAATTTCATGGTAAGCTGGGTTGAGCATGAAAAAAAATTTATAACCTCGAGGCCAGGTCTGTTTTTTCTAAACATTAGGATAAATACGGTACCGCCGACCAAGTTACGCATTTACATCAAATGATTATTTGCTTTTATAATTATCATTCCAAACCATTCTTTAAGTCATGACGAAAACATGTCTATATATAGCTTTAACCCCCTTAAACCCCACTTTTATATAGTAAAACTGGGGTTTACAGGGTATTCGTTATTTTTCCTATTTCTGTTCAAAAAGATGGATTGTGTGTACTCGTTAGAACCGTCTCGTCGCGGCGGCTCTAACGAATACCCACAATTTATGTTTTGAGCAGAAATGTGCAAATTACCAGATTTTTTTATCTGAAAAGTTTCATTTTTTGGTGGTCAAATTTTCAGTATATTTGAATAGGAATGTTTTTGTAATGGATCATTGAATTACACTTACTATAACTTCAAACCCTTCATAAGGCCATAGAAACAATGAGACCAAATATGGTATCACTCTATATTGATTATATTAGCCATATTAGTCGGGTTTCTCAATTCCTGTAGCTTGCCAAAAATGTAACCCTAACATCGGAAAGATACATGGCTGATTTTTTTATATAATTATATAAAGTTTGGATATTGGTTCATACAAAACCGCTGTATAGCAATGCGAAACTGATTGCATTTTGGAGAAACGCATGCATTTTGCATGATGCTGGTTTAGAGTTTTGCCAAGCAACTGTAAGTTCTATTAAGTGTATTCTTATGACATGAAAGTCGCAACAAAGGAATGAAGCATAGCTGAAAAAATATTCCGCATTTCGTGGGAATCGTACCCGGTCCTCCCGGATAAAAATCCAATGCTCTAACCACTGAGCCAAAGAGTCGACTCCCTGACGCAGTTGTCAGAGATTGTATATATACTTAGAAGCTATGCGTAATCTGCCAAGGCAGATAATCGAAGGTAGGAGTGCTAGGCCTTAACACTCCCTCTTTCAAGGAAGTCATCATTTATGATGACGTGAAGCCATTTTCGGCGTATAAAGTCCGATCCCGGACGAGCCCCCATCTTACGACATGATAGTCGTAACAAAGGAATGAAGCATAGCTGAAAAAATATTCCGTCTTTCCTGGGAATCGAACCCGGTCCTCCCGGTTAAAAATCCAAAGCTCTAACCACTGAGCCAAAGAGTCGACTCTCTTACGACAGGAAAGTGTTACGAGCCAGGCGTAACGAGAAAGAAATGAAAGTGAAACCAGCAACAAGCTTTAAATTATTAACAATATTTATTCCACAAAAAAATAAGACAAGATTCAAAACAAAAGAATGTAAGTAGACAGTACCTTTCAAGTAAATGTCACAAAGTCCCTCTGAAATAATCCATGAGAATTTATAAAACAAATCCTTTGAATATCAGTTTCTGATCCCACAATTTAATGTTCCTGAATTCAGAATTTAAGTCCAGAATGAATAAAATACTAAAGTAATCCAGTATAGAATAATTTCCAGTGAAAGTATACAAAGATGCCCAGATGAAAATCTGTTCTCCTTATATAATATCAAAGAAGGTTCTAGAAAAAGAATTTTCTACAAGCATCTCTTATTTTCCAGTTCCAATCAAGAAACTTCTAAATCTTCCATGACATTCCAAAAAGAACTCAGTCCAGAATCAAGGACGTAAACATCATGTTATTGTAAACATGTTGAACATTCCAGAAAGTTATTTTTGGAAACATTGTAAATAAAGCTATTTATGGAAACATAGTAAACATGTTGTTTAAAACAATTGAACACCCTGTTATATAACACTTCCCCTCTTCAGGGAAAAGAAAGATTTATGTAATAAAGCTTTCTTTTGCCATAAAATTATCATAAAATAAAATACTGATAAAGGCAATTATTATCTTATATACAGCAAGTTACAGGAAACCACAGATCAAGACATCATGCTCTGGACAAGGCATCAGGAATAATATTATCTTTTCCCCTGATATGCCTGATGTCAAGACTGCATTCCTGTAACAACAGACTCCATCTGAGCAACCTCTGATTCTTGTTTTTCATCTTATGGATGAAAGTCAGTGGATTGTGATCACTGAAAACAACAATAGGTGAGGACGAAGAAGTCAGATAAACTTCAAAATGTTGAAGAGCAAGAATGAGAGACAAACATTCTTTCTCTACTGTAGAATAATTCTTTTGATGTTTGTTAAACTTTTTGGAAAAGTAACAAACTGGATGATCCACACCATTGTCATCCTCTTGCAGTAATACACCACCTGCACCAACATCACTCGCATCTACTGCTAACTTGAATTCTTTATTAAAATTCGGTGCCAAGAGAACCGGCTCACTTCTCAGTATGGCTTTCAGTTTATCAAAGGCATTCTGACAATCACTGGTCCACTTAAACCTCATTCTTTTACTAAGTAAATTAGTCAGTGGCTCAGCAATGACAGAAAAATTATTACAGAATTTTCTGTAATAACCGGCCATACCAAGAAACCTCATCAGTTGTCTTTTGCCTGTGGGCACCGGAAAATTTGAAATAGCTTCAACTTTAGCCTCTATAGGTTTAACCTGACCATGACCCACAACATGTCCTAGAAATGTTAAAGTTGCATGACAGAATTCACTTTTAGCAAGGTTTATTGTCAATTTTGCTTCACTTAGTTTATCAAAGAATGCTTTGATAATTCCAAGATGGTGATTCCATTCATCACTGTATATGATGGCATCATCGATGTAAGCATCGCAATGCTCGATTCCAGCTATTATGGTGTTGATTAAGCGTTGAAATGTTGCTGGAGAGTTTTTCATTCCGAAAGGCATTACTTTATAGTGATATAATCCATCAGGAGTAACAAATGCTGAGATCTCTTTGGCTCTTTCTGTGAGAGGAATTTGCCAAAATCCTTTCAGAAGATCAAATTTAGTTATATATTTTGAATTTCCAACTTTGTCAATACAGTCATCCATTCTTGGTATGGGAAAAGTGTCTGTTTTACTCAAATTATTGACCTTCCTGTAATCGGTGCACATCCGATATGTTCCATCAGGTTTTGGCACAAGAATGCAAGGTGAACTCCATTCACTTTGACTTGGTTCAATGAAATCGTTGTCCAGCAAATACTGAATTTCCTCCTTAAGATATTTTTGTTTTGTTGGGTTCATTCTATATGGATGTTGTTTGACAGGTTGTGAGTCCTCAACATTCACATCATGATAAATTTTGTCAGTCCTTGTAGGAATGTCCGGAAATAAGTGTTCATATTGATAAATTAACTGTTTCAGTTCTTTTCTTTGGACTGGATCTAGGTGTGAAAGTTTCTGGTCGAGATCCTTTAGAATGTCAGAATTCTGAAGTTTTGAAGCAGGATCAGATTTGATGAAGTTCATGTCTTCAGAGTTCATTTCACTTTGTTCCTGAGGGACTGAACTAACAACACTAATTGGTGTAACAGAAGAGCTATCCCTATCTATGTATTGTTTAAGCATGTTAACATGACATAACTGTTTTTGTTTGCGTCTCCCAGGAGTGTTAACAATGTAATTTACATCACTAATCTGTTTATCTACAGTGTAAGGGCCGTAATATCTGGCTTGCAAAGGTTTGCCAGGAATAGGCAAAAGAGCAAGTACCCTATCTCCAGGCATGAATTTTCTTTCTTTTGCATTTTCATCATACCAGCGTTTCATTTTCCTTTGTGCTGACTTAAGATTGGTCCGAGCAGCCTCACAAGCTTTAGACAGTCTGTCTTTAAAATCTGATACATACTGAAGTAAGTTCAGAGAACTGTCATCATTTGAGAGAAATTTCTCTTTCAAAAGTTTCAAAGGTCCACGCACAGTGTGGCCAAATACCAGCTCAAATGGGCTGAAACCAAGAGATTCCTGAACAGATTCTCTAACGGCAAACAACAACAAATGAATGCCTTCATCCCAATCTTTTTCAGTGTCAAAGCAGTATGACCTGATCATATTTTTCAGTGTTTGATGAAATCTTTCAAGGGCACCTTGACTTTCAGGATGGTAAGGTGATGATTTAAATTGAGTAATTCCCAACTCATGCATGACCTGTTGAAAAATTCCTGACATGAAATTTGAGCCCTGATCCGACTGAACAGACTTTGGAAGGCCTACAAATGTGAAAAACTTTACCAAAGCCTTAACAATATTCTTTGTTTTAATATTCCGAAGTGGAATGGCTTCTGGGAAACGTGTAGAAGCACACATTATAGTGAGAAGATACTCATGGCCTGCCTTGGTTTTAGGCAAGGGACCAACACAGTCAATAATTATTCTGCTAAAAGGTTCATCAAAAGCAGGTATGGGCTGTAAATGAGCTTTTGGTATTGTCTGGTTGGGTTTTCCTACCATCTGACAAGTATGGCAAGATTTACAAAATTGAGAAACGTCAGATTTTAACCCTGGCCAGTAAAAATGGTTAAGAATTTTGTGATAGGTCTTGTTTACACCTAAATGACCTGACATGGGAGTCTCATGGGCCAAGTTCAAAATTTCAGGGCGATAAACCCTTGGAACCACTATTTGGTGGTTAACAGTCCACTCGTCTTCTGCTGAGACATCAGGAGGACGCCATTTTCTCATTAAAATGTCATTTTTGACATAAAAACAGACTGGGACTTGATCTATTTCTTTCTCATCTAAAGCCCTTTCAAGCAAAGGCAAAATTTCAGGATCATTATGCTGTTCCTTACAAAGCTGGGATCTTGACACCAAGTCATGACCTTGACCTTGGTCATTTAATATTGCAGAGTAATGACTGGACTCTGACTTGTTATGTAACTCCGTCTGTTTGTCAGACAGGCTGGATGAAAGAGAATTTGTAATCTCATGTTTAAAAGACTGACCCAAAAAGGTATCAGTTAAATCAATGTCCCCATCATTCTGTTTTGCTTTCTTAGCCATGGCCCTAGTAACGGCACAAGATGGGTAAAGATCAGGGATTTCCTGTTCAATGGGATCAGGTGGCTGATCAATACAAGGTATGTTAGTCAAAAGTGGGTTTACCACAACCTTATCTCCTGCTAAGTCATTGCCTAACAGTAAGTGAACACCTTTAAAAGGTAAAGAAGGTCGAATACCAACAGCCACTAAACCAGTTACCAAGTCTGAGGATAAATAAATGTTATGAAGAGGAACATTAACAAATCCACACTCTACACCCTGAATAAGGACACTTGTCCCAGAAGAAGTCTTCTCAGAAAAAGGCAGAGTATCTGCTAAAATAAGGGATTGAGAAGCTCCAGTATCTCGTAAGATTTTAATTGGGGTAGACTGGGCATAGTCACTATTTAGTGACACAAAACCATCTGATAAGAATGGTTCATAAATCTCCATAACAGAATCAGTCTCAGGCCTTTCGGTCTGGATAGGATCTTCCTCCTTAACACATGACTGTGGTTTTGACCGTAAAGAGGTAAGGCCAGTGGGTTTAAGCCCCTCTTGTTTTTCTTTCTTTCTTTTCAAATGTAAACATTCAGATATAATATGACCTGTCCTTTTGCAATAATTGCAAATTGGTTGAGATAAGGGATTTTGATCTTTATTTTCACCAGAAGGTTTGGGTTTGGGAGTAATTGTTTGGCTATGACTACCAGGTGGATTACTAGGACTATGTTTGGATCCTGAATGTGGGAAAAATGGTCTTCTAGAGGGATTTGACTTATTTATAAAGGAAACTTTATGTGTTAAAGCATAATCATCTGCAAGTCTAGCTGCAGCTTCCAAAGTTTCAACCTGTTTCTCATCTAAAAAGGACTTAATGTCTGAATTTATGCACCTTTTGAACTCCTCTACAAGCATGAGCTGCCTAAGTTTTTCATGATCGGAGCCAATTTTCTTTGAAGAGCACCACCTATCAAATAGCTGTTCTTTAGTTCTAGCAAATTCTACATGGGTCTGCTCATTTTCTTTCTTACAGTTCCTAAATTTTTGCCTGTAAGCCTCAGGGACCAACTCATAAGCCTTAAGAATTAATTCCTTTACAGTATCATAACTGGAGCTCTGCTGGACAGTCAGCTGAGTATAAATTTCTCGAGCCTTCCCAATTATAACACTTTGCAAAAGCAAGGTCCAATGCTCCTTTGGCCATTTTAAATTTTCTGCTACTTTTTCAAAATGAAGAAAATATTTGTCAACCTCTTTTTCTTGAAAAGGGGGAACTAATCTGATGTGTTTGGTAATGTCAAAATGAACGCCAGAGTCTAAAGGTTGCCGTTTTACCGTCATATTTTGCATTTCTAATTCTTTCATTCTTAATTCTGTATCAAATTTTAATTTTTCCCTTTCTATCTGCATTTGTCTTTCTTTTTCTTTCTCCCTCTCTTCCATTTCCATTCTTTCTTTCTGCACTCTTTCTTCCATTTCCATTCTTTCCTTCTGCATTTGTCTTTCTTGTTCTAATCTTAATTTTTCTAACTCAATTTGCTTCTGAATTTCAAGCTCTCGTATATGCAAACCTGTCTGAGTTACGAGAACAAGAGACAAAGCAGAAGAATCAAGAATTTCCTTATCAACCAAAAATTGAACCAAAATATTTTTTATTTCCTGTTTTAACATGGACTTGTTGACGGTAGTCAATTCATAGTGAGCAGCAATATCCAACAAATCAGACTTTTTGGCCAAATCTAACAGCTCCTGCGAAGGCGCAGTGATAAAAGCTTGAAGGTCAAATGACATGATTGCTTTTTGCTGGTTTTATCAAGTAGATTTTCAATCAGAGTTTATTTATTGATATTTTTCAAAAGTCAATACTTGCTTTTTATGAAACAAATATTTTTATATTTACTGAGATTTTTTAAAAGTCAGTACTTGTTTTATAGCAAACAAATATTTTTTTTCCTTAAAAATCAATATTTGTTTTCTTTAAAAAGCTCAAACTTGTTTTAGCTCAAGAAAATGTTCGATCCCGGACGAGCCCCCAATTTCTGTTACGAGCCAGGCGTAACGAGAAAGAAATGAAAGTGAAACCAGCAACAAGCTTTAAATTATTAACAATATTTATTCCACAAAAAAATAAGACAAGATTCAAAACAAAAGAATGTAAGTAGACAGTACCTTTCAAGTAAATGTCACAAAGTCCCTCTGAAATAATCCATGAGAATTTATAAAACAAATCCTTTGAATATCAGTTTCTGATCCCACAATTTAATGTTCCTGAATTCAGAATTTAAGTCCAGAATGAATAAAATACTAAAGTAATCCAGTATAGAATAATTTCCAGTGAAAGTATACAAAGATGCCCAGATGAAAATCTGTTCTCCTTATATAATATCAAAGAAGGTTCTAGAAAAAGAATTTTCTACAAGCATCTCTTATTTTCCAGTTCCAATCAAGAAACTTCTAAATCTTCCATGACATTCCAAAAAGAACTCAGTCCAGAATCAAGGACGTAAACATCATGTTATTGTAAACATGTTGAACATTCCAGAAAGTTATTTTTGGAAACATTGTAAATAAAGCTATTTATGGAAACATAGTAAACATGTTGTTTAAAACAATTGAACACCCTGTTATATAACAAAAGTCGCAACAAAGGAATGAAGCATAGCTGAAAAAATATTCCGCATTTCGTGGGAATCGAACCCGGTCCTCCCGGATAAAAAACAAATGCGCTAACCACTGAGCCAAAGAGTCGACACCCTGACGCAGTTGTCAGAGATTGTATATATACTTAGAAGCTATGCGTAATCTGCCAAGGCAGATAATCGAAGGTAGGAGTGCTAGGCCGTGACACTCCCCCTTTTCAAGGAAGTCATGATTTATGATGACGTGAAGCCATTTTCGGCGTATAAAGTCCAAGCCCGGACGAACCCCCATCTTACGACATGAAAGTCGCAACAAAGGAATGAAGCATAGCTGAAAAAATATTCCGCATTTCGTGGTAAGCGAACCCGGTCCTCCCGGATTAAAATCCAATGCTCTAACCACTAAGCCAAAGAGTCGACTCCCTGACGCAGTTGTCAGAGATTGCATATATACTTAGAAGCTATGCGTAATCTGCCAAAGCAGATAATCGAAGGTAGGAGTGCTAGGCCGTAACAGTATAGTACACATGTATATACTAACAGGTTGAAATACATCCAATGTACACCCAACTCGCGATAAATTAATCTAATCTGTACAGTTGATGTTTGAATATAAATTAGCACTGATTTTTAAAATTCTTGTTGCGTTTTGTAAAACGGTGTGTATTTTGTGGAATTTTGATGAACATTTTAGTTTGCGGAAATTACCTCAGTTATAATGTTTGGTCTTCATACATTCTTACCCACTATAGTTTGTCAACAAAGATTTTTAAATTATGGACATGAAGAAATGCGCGGCGATTCCCCTCAACATGCACGTTTAATACTTACGTAAGTACAATACGAATATTTTTTTTTATTGAAAACCCATAAACATGAACGCCCGAAAGTCTGGTCAAATTTGAAATGCGTCATTCAGAATGGTGTCATAAAATTTGCAATTATAGTAATAATAAAACTATAGCGGCCATATTGGACAAAATATCGAACATTTTTTGGTGTTAATCCATTTCTGTATACCTTCTAATAAAGACTTTAGAAAATGGTAGGTTTATTTGAAACAAATCATAAAGTATAAACAGCGGTGTTTATTCTGAGCTGTCACATAGGGAAGGCTACTCTGTCAAACTTGGTTTTGCCTACCTTCTGAAATGGGTCTACTCTGGAAGAAAAAAATTCGCTCCCAAACGACAATGCTTGATGTGCATAAAAGTCAACAGGCTCTGAGGTTATAAAAACTTTTTTCTTGCTCAATTCAGTTGAGCAAGAAATATTCTCTGCTAAAAATATGAAAATGCCAATAATAAATGGAATTATTATTTTTATTAGCAGAGAAATTTGCAGTCGCTAATAACATGAGATTTATAAGTAGGAGAAATTTCAAGCTTAGCTGAGTTGAGCATGAAAAAAAATGGTTTATAACATCAGGGCCAGGTTGTTGCTTGTAAAACAATGTCGGAAAACTACAAAGTGTACCCAGTGCACTTAAGATGATGGATACAGTTTCAGAGGAGCAACTATATCATGTTATATCTTCCTTATAAGAAAACGGTTTACCCTGAAAGGAAAGAATTTGCTCCCCTTGGGAGGAGGACAGCAAACAGGGAGTTATCCCCCTTATCACAAATGTAGGTACTTCTACAACGTCCATCAAGTTTACATAGATACAGTACTGCGCGACTGAAGAGTTTACCGAGGATATTTGGACAGTATATATAATGGTGATGATGATAATAATAATAATAATAATAATAATAATAATAATCGTTATTCTCATAACATACTGATGTTTAATTGTGCAATTTATCTCGGCTTTGTTGGCCAGTGAATGTTTGGATATTTATTGCGCTTGTAGAAAAGCCATTATTTATATACATGTAAATGGGTAACTAGAAACTTGCTTCTGTTCATATTGAGAATTCATTTGAACATCTCTGTAATCCAATTGAATTGAGGCTTAATGAGGTGCATCAGGACGCCAAGTAGACACAAAATAGCTAAAACTGAGCCGATCGAGAACCCAAGATGGCCGTCACATTTCGACCTTTTTCCATATTTTCGACATCTTTTCCAAAACCTTTGGTCGATTTGAGCCAAAACTTGCTCTGAAGCAACAGGATGGCTTCTGGATCGAAACGAGCTAAGCTCGTGTCCATCGGAAATCTAAGATGGCCAAGGTGACCTATTGTAATCGGCCAGTGTCCGTGTCCGTCGTCCGTCGTGTGTCGTCAAAAATTTCTTCAAATGACATCTCCTCCTAAACCACTGAGCCAATTTCAGAATAATTTCACACAAATGTTTCTCTTACGCCCCTTTAGCAAAATTGCTAAAATTGTTCATTTGAACAAATGAGCCCCAAGAGCTAAAAATAGAAAATCTTCAGACGACATCTCCTGGGCGAATGCCCCGATTTTAAAATACATGAACAGAAGTGTTTCTCTAATGGCCCTCTACCAAAATTGCTAAAATAGTTCCACCCGGCTGAACAAAATGACCGCAAGAGCTAAACATAGAAGAAGAAGAAGAAGAAGAAAAAAAACAAACTTTAAATGACACCTCCGCGGCCAGTGGCCCAATTTCAAAGTAATTTCACAGAGGTGTTCCTCTTTTTGCCCTGTACCAAAATTGTTAAAATGACCGCCAGAGCTAAATATAGAAAAACCTTTAATCGACATCCCCTTCTTGGCCAGTGGCCCTGTTTCAAAATGATTTCATGAAAATGTTCCTCTTATCCACCTTTACCAAAATTGCTAAAATGGTTCTACTCTGCTGAACAAAATAGTCGCCAGATCTTAAACAGAACAAAAATCTTTAAATGGCATCTCTGTGGCCAGTGGCAGGATTTCAAAATAATTTCACAGTAATGTTTCTTTTATCCCCCTTTACCAAACTTGCTAAAATGAGACTGCTTTGCTGAACAAAATAGTCGCCTGAGCTAAAATTAGAATAAAGGACATCTCCTCAGCGGACAGTGGCCCGGTTTCAATATAATTTAACAGATATATTTTTTTTTACTTATGGCCCTTTACAAATTTCAGCATTTTAACCTTGTAAGCAAGATGTCTCGAAAACTGTCTTGAAACTTGACAGGCTGATAAGGAATGATTAGTAAATGACCTGATTAACTTACAGCAGTTAACTCAGGTGAACGTTGTTGCCCATGGACCTCTTGTCATATTTAGTAGCAGAGTAAATTTCATTCTGAGCTTTGTTTAGCAAGGCAACACTTGCATTTGTTAGTACAGTCAAACTTCAGTGACTCGAACATCGTTGGCACCACAAAAATTTGTTAGAGATATGGGTAATTCGAGCCACTGTGGTTTTATCATGGTGCAAGGTCAGGAAGCAAACGGTGACAATTTAGGGAAATATGTTTGATATGTTTTATAATTATGGTATGTTGAGTGTACTCATAAGAATCACTTCAATGAGGCAATGCTAATGAGTACACAAACATACAATTTCATGATATAATAAGAAAATGTCCTTAATCATTTGTTATCTGGAGCTATCGGGAGAATTTTGCAGGGACACACAAACAAGTTCGAATCAGCCATAGTACGAGGGCAATCTGGGTTCGAGCTACTGAGGATCGACTGTACTTGGAGATATATTACCAATACCTATTTGATAGCTGAGTTTAGCATGAAACTGAGTATTGAAACGAGAGAATAAATCTAGGACTTTATGCCTCTCTGCCCGAATATTTTTGTAAATAAAAATTACGTTACAAACATTATGCACATGCGATATCGCAATATCTAATGAGACGAGTGATACAGACGTTCATCTGATCACACCATTTCAAAGAAAGGTACAGATGACTGTGCAGGAAGTCAAGCAGGAAATCATAGAAATTGTCTTCCTTGTGAACAGAAAGGAAGGTAATTATCAGGAATGGGTACACGTACCTAACACCCCAGTAAGCATTCTTTATAAATCTACAGCGGGCCGTTATCGGCCCGTCAGGGTAGCTGACGGGCCGATAACGGCCCGCTATAGATTTTTAAAGAATGCTAGCTGGGACCTTCCGTCCAAGATACAAAAAGGGAAAGAAATACACTTAAAACAATGGCACTACAATCAAAACACTACACGCAGAAAGCCAAAAGGACAATTTCTTTCCCAAAACATAGGCCAAACGGCTATCCAAAAAAAAAATCACTAGGACATACATGCAAAGACATACAATGACAGAAATTGTAAACCTCAGCAGAAGCACTGCCTTGAAACGGTCAGTAAAAACCATACATAGGGTGGGGGGATGTGGGTGGGGGCGTCGAAGGAGGCGCGGGGGGGGGGGGGTTGGGTTAAATTGACTGATTTTCCTTGGCCACAACCCTCGCCCTTAGTTCTGCCGTTGTATACACAAGACATTTGTTCAGTCTGCGTGAAGGATTTCTAACTCATTAGTGCAACATCTCCGAGAACAGAAAAATCAAACGAATACAGAGATGAAACAGTGATGAGGACTCGACTGGAAGAAATGACCGAATGCTGAAGCAAAGGAAAACCAACAGTTGGACTCCGATTGGCCCGACCAGAGCCAGAGCATCAGTAACCAACCGACTTCCTTGCTAGCATTCTACGTAAATCTACATCGGACCGTCATCGGCCCGTCCGCTACCCTGACGGGCCGATGACGGCCCGATATAGATTTACGTAGAATGCTGACTGGGTTACTTTAAAGTCTTTAGGCCGGACTCGTCAAAGAGGCTGAGGCCCGACTCGCCGGCGTGCAAGCAAAGAGAGGAAGAAAAGTTATCCCAGCTAGCATTCTTTATAAATCTATAGCGGATAGTTATCGTTCCGTCAGCTACCCTGACGGGCCGATAACGGTCCGCTATAGATTTATAAAGAATGCTTACTGGGTATAAACCGTGATTGGATTAGCTACAATACATGCAGTCTGTCGCATTACATTTATGTTGTACCTGATCTTTATTTCTAACACCCCTGCTCCTATTGTTCCTTATTTGTCTTTACATTTCTAGCCGTGCTTTATCTAAGGCATTTGAGCATAGGAATTTCGTCGTGCGCTATCAACGGGAAACCAATCATATTACTGTTGCGAAAGTTGCATGCCTGGTAACTATGGACGCAAGCATACAATATTGGTCGAAACATTCATATACATAATAAATTATATTAGATCTAGTAAGAGAGAAAATGATCTACGAACATTGCAGTTCTTTGACTTTTTTTACCTGAAAATATACTCGTTTTACTCTTTGTTGTCATCGTGTATTTGTTGACATTATCGAAAACAAAAGTGTCGCTTAACATTCTTATTTTGTTGTTTTATATCTATTTTATATCTCGCTGCGCTCGCTCGTGCTCAAATGGGTACAACCCAAACTCAACTGTGCTTTATCTTGGGCATTTGAGCACGGTTCAGAATAATTTATTTCTTAAATATCGAAGAATTATTTTACTAAACTGAGTGCTAAAATCATTGCAAGCATATATATATTTTTTCTTCTGAATTAATATTATATAATTAAGTCACCATAAAATTCAGTTTCCGGGAACTTAAGTCCGACACTGAGTTTTGAAATTAAATCAAAATCACGTCTATAAAATTTAGAAAAGGCTTTGTGGAGTTTATGATACCGATAACCCTGATTTAGGAGTTTAGCAGTTAATAATTTATTTCGATTGTTGAAGTCAGTAAGACACTCTGGCGAACCGAATTATTTGCTATATATAAACATCGTAGGATCCTTGACGCGTAACATCCCCAGCCAAGTGAGGAAATTAACAATCTCAAAATCAAAATCATCGCGTTTATCATAAAGTTTACATGAAATTAACCCTTAACATTAACGTGAATTAATACATATCCATGGATGATCACTTTGACTAGAAAATATGTGCAGTCTTTCTCGACTGTTGCCCACTTTCTTTTGAGATATTTTTACTGAGACAAAGATAGAACGCAATTAAAGAAGGAGAGTCGTTAAGTGACAGAGAAGGGATAGTAATCTCGTTAACAGACGAATAAGATCAGATCGAACCTCCCAGGACAGATATGAGCCGCAGCGTCCGAATACGTACCCTCGGACATGTGCATCCGGCGAAGATTAAGGGCAGCCTGCGCATTTGCACCTTGTGATCTGAATTCCACTGGGCACGTTTTGCATACCCTAGGATTCAACGATTTATCATGCGGAAAATGAAGATTGATCAGACTGTGCATATGCGGGAGCTGATTTGAGTCTTCGTTGAATGTACATATCTAAGTCATCACGAAAACATGCCTATATAATTTTGACCCCCTTAAACCCCACTTTTATATAGTAAAACTGGGGTTTACAGGGGTATACATTATTTTTCTTATTTCTGCTCAAAAACATAGATTGTGGGTACCCGTTAGAACCGCCTCACCGAGGCGGTTCTAACGAGTACCCACAATATATGTTTTGATCAGAAATAAGAAAAATATCAGAATTTTTCATCTGAAAATTTTCATTTTTTTTTATGGTGAAAATTTCAATATATTTGAATAGGCGTGTTTTCGTAATGTACTTTTTTAACATTGCGACTCATTCCTCTGCGGCCTGATCCATCGTCGCTCAGTTATAGATAGAGAGAGCACTTCCTCTGCGGCCTGATCCATCGTCGCTCAGTTATAGATAGAGAGAGCACTTCCTCTGTGGCCTGATCCATCGTCGCTCAGTTATAGATAGAGAAAGCACTTCCTCTGCGGCCTGATCCATCGTCGATCAGTTATAGATAGAGAGAGCACTTCCTCTGTGGCCTGATCCATCGTCGCTCAGTTATAGATAGAGAGAGCACTTCCTCTGCGGCCTGATCCATCGTCGCTCAGTTATAGATAGAGAGAGCACTTCCTCTGCGGCCTGATCCATCGTCGCTCAGTTATAGATAGAGAGAGCACTTCCTCTGCGGCCTGATCCATCGTCGCTCAGTTATAGATAGAGAGAGCACTTCCTCTGCGGCCTGATCCATCGTCGCTCAGTTATAGATAGGGAGAGCACCAAACGTGTCTTCACTGGCTTAACCAGTAAGCACGCTGTATTTCACATAACACACCTTTTATGTCGTATCCGTGTATATAGTTTTGAAATCATTTTATTTATTTATTAATTTTAATATTATTTTCTATAACTGTTCTGAAATGAAAGTACGACTTATAAACAACTCGTTTAGGAAATATAAACTTTAGAAATGGATTCAGACTGTTGATTATAAGCCTAAAATTTGACGAATTTTATTATTTCGATTAATTTTACTATAAATGTAGATAAACTAAAAGTAAAAGAAAGACAGTTTCCGATCGGATTAATATTTCATATAGAAGTATTTCAATAGGATTTGTTTTAACCACTATTTGTTCTAATCAGTCATCATTGCTCCAGAAAAGAGGGTTCTCCTGACTGTTCAAAATATTTCTAATATCTCCACTAAAACATATGTTGTGGTATTTAATATAAGCACATCAACAAGTCGCTTCTAACGAATACAACAACATTATGCGTTTATGCTTTCATCAAACAAATAAGAAAACTACAATAACGTTTCGCCGGAAAAATGCTTAATTTGGATACATGCATATTACAGCACCCAGCACGTCGTATAAAATGCCTATTGTTTGAATCAAATGCTCAAATAACATCGGCTTGTTATTTTGGTTTGGAGAGCCGGACAACATCCATTGCCGACAGAATAACTGAGCAACATCAATCCAAAAGGTTTCGTCAGTGACAAGAAATTACCAGATCGAATTAACCCTGCGCACGTGAACAGCCTGAAAACGACATTTGTTGTTTAGTAATACATTCTATAGTATAAACACAAAAAATGAGCGGACAGCAAGTGCTCCTCTGATCCACAGGCTAACTTTTATTTTGCTGTCCACATAGGACCAGGAAACACATGGTCGCTAGCGGATTAGTTTTTCATTAATGTACCAGTATTTAATTACGAAAACACGCCTATCAAATTTATTAAAAATTTCACGACCAAAGACTAAAAGGATAACAAATTCTGATATTTTTTTTTTTTTTTTTTTTTTTCGTATTTCTGCTCAAAAAAGATTGTGGGTACTCGTTAGAACTGCCTCGCCGAGGCGGTTCTAACAAGTACCCACAATCTATGTTTTTAGCAGAAATAAAGAAAATATAATGTGTACCCCTGTAAACCCCAGTTTTACTATATAAAAGTTGGTTTTAAGGGGGTCAAAATTATATATGCATGTTTTCGTGATGAGTATCGGTATTTTAATTAAGAAAAATATTTAAAGTAAATAGACGGTCTGACATTTTACGTCTGAGAACATACCAGGAATCGATCTAGCACTAAAAGCAACTTTGTGATTGTAGTGAGATGTAGCCATATTGTATAGGGGCCTTGCACTTTGCAAAGCGGCCTGTTAAACCTCAGGGCCCAGTTGTTCAATGCGTCGTTAGCTTAACGAGCTCGTTAGTGGTCAAAATGTAAACTATTCTAGTGAGTACAATATCTAATTCACAGGTATTTTTGCTGAAAAAATGTGAGTAGCTTTTGCAAATGCAAAAGCTACTCACATTTTTCAGCAAAAATATTAGCATATATGCCATATTTAACGATCAAAGTTTTAACGATACTTTAACTATCGACATCGTAAATTTTGAACAACTTGGCCCAGATTTGTCTAAGATCCGCGGATTTAGGATCGGTACCTTCGTTCATCGTATACAAGATAATTATGGAATATATATATATACACACACAAACTTAAGGGTCTGCACTGGTTGCCGTTCTACTTTGATTTTTCATACACCCATTAGCACCAATGGGAGTATTCAAAGTCAGAGACAGGCGATTCCGTCCATGAACCTCAGAGGCAAAAAAGCTTTTTCAAGTGAAAGACCTGTGGGTATACACATGGTGATCGTTGGGTTTACTGCGTTCTTTCTCTATGCGGGCTTATATAAGCCAACATACGGGACGAAGGACCTAATGGTTACTGGTATGTGATTATTCAAATGCGAAGATCGCCTGAGCCTTTTCGTTCGCCTATGTAATAAGTACCATTTCCTCGAGTGCTGGCTCAATATAGTTTTTTATTTTATTGTTAGCGGCGAAGTCAGTGTATATCTGGTGAAAATAAAAGTAATATCAATCACTAGTGAATTGATATGGTATCATTTCACTTGTGACTGAAACGATTTATATTTTCACTGCTCGCTTTGGATGACGTCGGTTTTCTTCCTTGTTTCAGAAGTGGATGTTACCTCCACTTCAGATTTTTGAACACCTCTAACTTCTTTGTTTCTTAACAAAACTATCAAGTGTTGGTATGCATTTTCTTAGTTAGAATGTAAGGAACATTTTGGTATCAATATTATTTTGATTTGTCGAAACCTTTTGGTTTTGTCTCTCCAGCGTTTCACATGTTAAGCACTGAGCGTCGACGCCATGACGTTCATGTTTTGTTTGGTGACGTAATTTATGACATCAGAAACGCGCATTGGCCTGTAAACGATAAAATAAAAAGAAAATTTACACTTTTTCGGTGAATACCATAAAAAATTATCATCTCGTGTAATGAAAACATTCAAATTTTCACTCGTGCTTCGCACTCGTGGAAATATTGATGTTTTCATTACACTCGATGACAATAATAGTATGGTATTCACAGCAAAAGAGTAAATATCCTCTATATATTATGGCCCAATACTTTATAGCAAGTTTATAAACAGCCATTGCAAATACCGGTCGTCCGTTAAGTTACAGTTATGTCATACTTAGAACTCTCTGCAAACAACAAATTACATATGTCTTGTTCTGAGGGTTTTCATCAGAACAACATCAGCATATTAACTAATATTTACCGGAATTGTGTTTTCTTGCTGTTTATTAGTAGTTCACAAAGACTGCAACTGCCTTTGCTGTGCAAAGTGCAAGCTATTCCATGACTGAGAGCTTTCCCAGGCGAATAACGAAGATTCTGATCGGACAGCTTTGATACGCAGGCTTATATGCATATGTTGAAACGTACGTTTTCGCTTGTTTCGTCTAAGGTAATAACTCGGTGATAAAAATAAGTTGGCCGATAAACCTTGTAATTCGTTGCATAGAATAAAATATTTATGACTTCTCCGACGTGGAAAATACTTCAAATAGCTCACAAATTGCGGATTTATGTATGGATTGATTGAGTTTATAGCTACAGCAATGAATTTAAAAATACATTTTATTCCTCAGAATTTCAAACTTTATTTCTAAACTAATTTTAGTTGTCGCAGAGGATGCAGAAATATAACATTGACATTTAAAGAAGGTCGCTTGGATTTTAATATTCAGTTAAGGCAAAATTCGAGCATGCCAGCGAAATTCTTCTTGAAAGCATGCGCATTTAGCATATATGATAACCTCAATGGCTCGAACACGGATGGCTCGTTAACCGTGGATGATTCGAACTGTTTTTTCAGTCCCTACAAATTCTTTCAATAGCTCAAGAAAACAAATATTTAGGGATTTTGTCTTATTTTATCATGGAATTGTATGTTGTGTGTACTCATTAGAATCGCCTCATCGAGGCGATTCTAATGAGTACACTCAACATACAATCATTGTGTAGAAAATCGAAAAGGTTTCCCTAAATTATCGCTATTTGCTTCCTGTACTGGTGCCATGATTAACCCTCAGTGGCTCGAACTACCCATGTCTCGAACGAATTTCCATGGTCTCAAAGACGTTCGAGTCATTGAGGTTTGACTGTATATGATAAACACGCTACAGGATAACAAACGTCAGTAAGTAAAGAAGTCTTAGAAGTGTACAGTCACTCTCTTTACCGACATTCTATACAACGACAAACTTTCTTATAATTGCAATTTAACTGGTACAAAACCTTCGCTCATGCAGTGATTGTTCATCAGAAAGTATGCAATACTGTTGGATTTTAAATACTTTAAGACGCATATGCTTAGGAAGTCAGAATCGCCTCACTTGGCGATTATAAAACAGAAACCAACACATGTGTTGTATGAGAAAATAAGAATAAAACAAACCCTTTATACATATCATTCTGCTGCGTTTACGTATTCCTTACGACAGCTAAATCATTTTAGTAGCAAAATCTTTGGGAATAAAATGTTATCGTTGTAGCAAGGATTCACTACACATTCAAATAGGCGTGTTAACGTAATGACCTCGGTATTTAATGGCGCGTTTATTGACCGACATCTTCCTTTATTAAATGATAAAATGCCATGACAAACATAACTACAGCTAAGAGATTATCAAGGTATATACATTGTATACATTATATAAATTGTTAATATAGACATATGTTGAGATACTCATTAGAAGTGTGAGGTGATCCTAATTATCACCCACAACATATGTTATAACGCACACCAGACCAGCCAACATCAAGCCAACCTCGATGGCTCATTTGGATGCGCCGTCCGACTGGAGACCAGAAGGTCGCGGGTTCAACCCCCGCCGATGTCGCCAACATTCTTTCGTGGAGATTGATCATGAAGTATTTTCTACGGTCATTCTCTTTTTTTCCGCTGATTCAAGAAGGGCAGTTGTCAGTTTCTGGCGAAAGAATGCGCACAATACTGTTTAACGTCTTAGAGGACTAAGCCTGCCCAGTAATCGTTTGATTAGGTAAACTGACCGCGCTCGACATGACCCCATTGGGTTGACTGGGCCGTAAAATCTCAACACAAACACAAACAAAGACCAGCATCAATACTTGGATGGATAAAATAAGACGGAGAACGTCCTGGTTTCCTTGATTACATAATATTTTGTGCAAGAGGTTGATAAAATGTTTCAAAAACACATTCAACTTCATTAAGCAAATCATTCTGATACCATTTCTGGATTTAGATTTATCGATAGCTATATTATCGATTATGTTTAAAATGTATGACAAATGAGGTGATTAAAATATTATGATAAAATTGATCTATATATTTCTTATAGTGAAAATATGCGTATATGTATATAAGCTCATTCATTTTATCAGAGGTTGTATTCGGGTTAGTGACTTTAAAGGGAAACGAAATGTTCTTGAAACCTGTATCTGATATCATTACGAAAACAAGCCTATTCAGATATACTGAAAAACTTTACCACCAAAAAAATTAAAAAAAAAATCAGATAAAAACTCTGATATTTTTCTTATTTCTGCTCAAAACATAGATTGTGGGTACTCGTTAGAACCGCCTCACCGATTCTATGCCCCTGTAAACCCCAGTTTTACTATATAAAAGTGGGGTTTGAGGGGGTCAACATTATATAGGCGTGTTTTCGTGATATGGCACACAATGCACTGTAACACACGTTTGATCAAAACTGGGCGCTGTCATATTGAATGTTTAATGAAGGTCTAAAAATTTCAAATTATTAAATAATATGAAAATTGCGATTTCATTACGAAAACACGCCTATTCAAATATATAGAAAATTTCACCTCCAAAACCCGAACATTTTCAGGTAAAAAAACTCTGATATTTTTCACATTTCTGCTCAACTCATATATTGTGAATATTCGTTAGAACCGCCTCGGCGAGGCGGTTCTAACGAGTACCACAATCTATGTTTTTGAGCAGAAATAAGAAAGATAATGTATACCCCTGTAAACCCCAGTTTTACTATATAAAAGTGGGGTTTAAGGGGGTCAAAATTATATAGGCATGTTTTCGTGATGTCAAGCAAACCAATATAAGTTCAAATGAGAAACTATACACACAACTGCAATGTAAACTAGTGCTGCAAATATCATTAAGTCTTGCATATTTAATGAAATTTTCATGACGTCACAAATCTTGTTTAAACATCCAAAAGGACCTCTGACAGTAGCAATGTAAATTTGTCTACAAAATGATGGAAAATAAAGTTTCAGTAAATTGCCCAATATTTTATTGCTGGGGATCTCTAATGACGAAATCATTAATGTAATGAAAACATTTTTTTCCAAATAAATGTAACTGAACCCTAAATTTGGGTAAAACTGTCCATATTTGCTATTGAAATGTATGGAAAATGGATTTTTTATAAAGTACTTTATTTTTCTGTGGAAAATGTAAATTTATACCATCTATTTTAGTCAAATAATTGACTATATACCCATATATAAGTGTGTATTTTATAAGAACATGCATAAACATTCACTTACATGAACGAAAATCTAAAACTTGTTCAATTTTATTTTTCTAGAATGTTACCCCTCCCTCCTACAGAAATAAAATACAGCTTCTGTATGACAAAATTTACAATTGGCAACTTTTGCTTCTTTAAAGAACATGTGTCTTCCTAAAAATACTAAACATAATTGTATGGAGACCCACAGAAGCTGGGACAACCCGCTGAAACATAGGTAGATTGCCTATGTTACCGTCAGAGGTCCTTGTGATGCCCATAAAAGCACTTCTTTCTGACGCTCAGACCCTGCTAATTTTCTTCTTTATCATCCGATTTTGACCACATTTACACAAAATGCTTGATGAATACGTGGCGTTTGTGCTGTCCTTATTGTATTCCACCTCTCTCTCTCTATCTCTCTCTCTCTCTCTCTCTCTCTCTCTCGTGCTTCGGGATTGTGGCCTCTACCTACATTTCCTTCATGGGCTTGGTGGGCGAAGCTTGCGTACCAAGTAATGCTTACTATCCGCGGACGCCTGATTACTCTCTTTATTCTGGGGTCCATGTCTGTTGGTCTGAACATTCTGATTCGTCATTCGTTTACGGATTTATGAGTTTGGATTATGGCTTGGATACCATTACCACAACTACCTTATAAGGGAGAGTACCCAGTATTCCTCTCTGTCATCATTGTTTAATTTTTACATGCAAACTGCGTTTTAAATAAACCTTTTACCGTTTTCTATAGCCTTTATTAGAAGGTATACAGATATGGAGTAATACAAACTAAGTTTGATTTTTCGTCCAATATAGTAGCTACAATAAACCTGTAAGAAAACGTTTGATTACAAATTTTATGACACAATTTTAAATAACACATTTTAAATTTTACCTGACGTCTTTCGGGCGTTCTTGCTAATGTTTCTCCAATACGAAATATTCGCATAGAACACTGTATTGTACTTACGTGAATCTTAAACATGCATTTTGAGGGGAATCGCTGCGCATTTTGTCATGTCCATAATTTCTAAACTGGGTCAGAATGTATTAAGACCAAAAATAAGAATTGACGTAATTGTCGCAAACTAAAATGTTCATCAAATTTCCATAAAATACACGCCGTTGTACAAACAGTGACAAGAATCTTAAACGAACTATGCTAATTTATATTTAGACATCAACTGTGCAGATTACTCTATCGCGAGTTGGGTGTGTATTGGGTGCATTACAACTGTTAGTATATACATGTGTACTATACGCTTAATAGAACTTACAGTTGCTTGGCAAAACCCCTTCCAGTATCACGCAAAATGCATGCGTTTCTCCAAAATGCAGTTAGATTCCCATTGATATACAGCGTTTTTGTATGAACTAATATCCAAGCTTTAAATATACAAAACCTCAGCAGTATATCTTTCTGATTGTAGGGTTACTTTTTTTTTTTTTTTTTGCAAGATACATAAATTGAGATATATATATATGTATTATTTAAGATTCAACAAAAAATTCCGGTCCAGGATTATTAATGATTAAAGTACTTTAGAAAAAAATGTGTATAAGGAGAAATATGAAATACCACTGGGCTGAGTGAGGTTCCAACCCACGCCGGTTACAACAGCAGCGGCTAGCCCTTCAGAGTCAGGAGACATAACCACTGCACCACTACGTATGCTTAAAACAAGTTTCATGGAAGAGTATTATGCTTGATTTCTCTGAATGACCCGCACTCATTATATACAAGGAAAACTCTGGATCCATAGGATACTGAAGCTTGGAAATATTATAATTTAAGATTTAAACAAACTTCAACAAAGAATTCCGGTCCAGGATCATTGTATATTCTTGTTTATAATGAGTGCGCCAGCGCACCAAACATATACCCTCTCCGACGGGTCATTCAGAGAAATCAAGCATAGTACTGTTCCATGAAACTTGTTTTAAACAAGCGAAGTGGTGCAATGGTTATGTCTCCTGACTCTGAAGGGCAAGGCACTGCCGTCGTAGCCGGCATGGGATCGAATCTCACTCAGCTCAGTGGTATTTCATATATGTAAAGAAAGAAAGAAAGGCAAGCGATGATCAGGAATCGATACAATTACCTAACATCTTCCGTTCCACAAAAGGGTACAAGAAAACCAAAGGGAAAGAAGGACACACTTAAAGTAACGGCACCTAAACCAAAAGACTATAAGCAGAAAGCCAAAAAGAGTTTCTTCCCAGAAAATGGCCAAACGACTATCCAAAATAAAAATTACATCAAGACATACGTGCAATGAGATACAATGACAGATATAGTAAACCATAGCAGAAGCACCGCCTTGGAACAGTCAGTAGTAAACATATTACTGGGGGAGGGGGGGGGGCTTAAATCGATTTTAAATGGCCACAACCCTCGCCTTTAGTTCTGCCGTTGTACACACATTTGTTCAGACTGTGTAAAGGCCTCTAAACTCATTAGTGCAACATCTCCGAGAACATAAAAATCAAACGAATGCAGAGATGACACAACGATGAGGACTTGACTGCTAAAAATAACTGAAATGCAATGAAGCAAAATAAAACCAACAGTAGGATTCGCAGGCTGATCGGAACCTTGGCTGTCCGCATGCCTCTATAAGAACTTTCTGGTTTTAGTCTTACTCTTTGTTGTTCATTCTACGAGGCGACCTGTTTATGTCTTGCCTTGTGTTATTCTGTTCTTGTGTTTTTCAGTCCTTTTAGCATTGCCATTACCTCGCTTGGGGAAGAGAGAGAGAGAGCTATTTTTGGTGCTTTTCGTACGTTTATTCGATTTGCGCTTGTTTTGTTTTGTCTGCCTCCGCTTCCTCTTGGTGCCTGGGAAGGACTGCGGTTTGTGATTGTGGTACTACCTGGACTTTTTTCTTACCATTTTTGTCATGGCACGTCCTTTTGAGTAAATAACATACAGGGAACTTTCTTTACAACGACAACATTTGCTGTTGAAAAGAAACTACAATGAGCAGAATGATTCTTATTTTCTCACACAACATATACTTTGGAGCTGATTGTAATAAACATCCAAAACGTATGATTCTTGAAGTATTAAATACAATGTTTTCGCATAATTTCTTATTCTCATAAAGAATTTTGTTGATGAAGCGTATGTCGGTTTGAAGACAGTTGACTGTATAATCAGAATGTTAACTTTTGTTGCTGACTGATGCGGCTTATTTCAATATCCCAGCTAGCATTCTACGTAAATCTACATCGGACCGACATCGGCCCGTCAGCTACCCTGACGGGCCGATGACGGCCCGAAATAGATTTACGTAAAATGCTGACTGGGTTATTAGTTTTTTCATACAAAAATGTTGACAGATGCTGCAAATCTCTTGGACAATAAAGAAATAAATTATACAGTCCACGAAAGTTCCCAAGGAACGACAAAAGACGATTAAGTGATTGAAGAGGTTCAGAACTTTTGTTTTTGCATTGTAACATCTAACGTTTCAACTAATTCACACAGGCAGGGTAATTGTTACCATCACGAAAATACGCCTATATAATTTTGACCCCCTCAAACCCCACTTTTATATAGTAAAACTGGGGTTTACAGGGGCATACATTAATTTTCTTATTTCTGTTCAAAAACATAGATTGTGGGTACTTGTTAGAACCGCCTTGCCGAGGCGGTTCTAACGAGTACCCACAATCTATGTTTTGAACAGAAATATGAAAAAATATTCGAATATTTTATCTGAAAATTTTCATTTTTTGGTGGTAATTTTTTTTGTATATTTGAATAGGCATGTTTTCGTAATGACGACCCAGAGCAGATTGCAGTGCTAGCTGACCAAGTTTTGTATTTGTAAGTAGGGTCCATTTTCTATAGTCGTGCCATTTGGTATTAACAGTAGCCTGATATAAATGTTACGCCACTTTAATAAGGTTAAACTGATTGCGAAACGCAGAAAGCGAGAAAATCGCTAAATATTTGCGAAATCCCGCACATGTCGTGCAATTGGTGTGTGGAAAGAGTATAGCATTACTATATATAAACCGATACAGTCCAATTCGAAAGACAACTAGACAACGCAAAAGGTCTATTTGCATAATATTTGGACAGTTCGATGAGTCGTACATTAATATTAATATTATTTAATTGTTTGTAGGTTTTTCTGTTAAAATTTCAAAAACAGGAAAATGTTCGGGTCTGAATAGCAAACCTATAAACTATAAATGGCAGCGCACGCTTGTCCGATTCTGCATATGTTACCTTGGTTATTTTAGGAATGCCGAGCAGATGGGCTAGGTTGTGCAGCCTGGTCGGAATTTCTCAAGTTGCGAGAAATGTAACTGCTATCGGGGACACTGAGCAGGCCGCGCTGGCATGTGCGGACTGACCAGTTATTTGAAACAGCAGGCGCAAGGTGTGATTTAGTTTCTACAAATACAAAAAAAAAAAAAAAAAAAAAAATGGGCGGTACCATAAGAATCGCGTATACCAAATATTTAGGTTTATATACGCATATGCAAACATACGCACGAACATACAGACATGCACACACCCACATACATACGCAAAGTTTTATTTTCTCTTTCTAAGTTTAATAGATATTTTAATTAGTGATTTTTAGAAATGGTTGTAAATTTGTATATTATTCCGCCTGCATAATCACTGTTAACAATGTAGGAGGAAAATTTAGAAGGAATAAATGTGTAATATATAATATATATAATATTTTAAGTGTTCCGATTTCGTCTGATCACGGCACTGAGTTTATAATAGTTGGAGATGATCCAGTTACTCTCCCTCCCCAGCTAGCATTCTTTATAAATCTACAGCGGGCCGTTATCGGCCCGTCAGCTACCCTGACGGGCCGATAACGGCCCGCTGTAGATTTATAAAGAATGCTTACTGGGTCGGAGGTGTCTGACATTAGTAATGTCAGTGACATTTGGGGTTGCGACATTTGGAACGTCATGTCCCTGATTGTTATTCATACATTAGAATCATTTGTATATGTATGGAAATGGAGCTTGCATATGATGTTATGACGTTAAGTGGACGACGTTGCCGACGGTTAGCGAACGCTCACCGTCGACCGCGTCGACGTTGTTAATAGGGATAGAGGTCACGGATGAATCAGGTCGACGTCAGTGATGGGTCTATCATGGCATCGGCTATTTAGCCGCGACATCAATGACGTCACTTACTCTATACGGTGACGTGCGTCATTGTAGAATAATGGGTAGAATCACAGCAGGCTTCATCTTAGGTTATTATGGAACATGTCCTTAGTCTGTGTTTTGTTTATTTTTTAGTTGTGTCCTTCCATGTCCTTCCTAGGACAGTTGCTCTCAATGTGAGGTGCAGTACCTGGATTCCAGTCGTGGGCGAGCAGAGGCCGCCGAGCAAGAATCAAAGGCGAATTGTTGACAGCCAGGAGTGTTAACCAGTCGGCGTTCGAGTAATTCCGACATGAAAGGAAATTATTAGGCTGTGACTAATAGAAAAATGTGTCTAATGATAAATCAAAATGAGCTCAATAAATAATTAAAATAATATTATAAAACTGAAAAAAAAAAAAAAAAAACAGGATAAGGGCACCATATAAATATTATTAGACAGGTGGAAAGGGAGGCACATCTCTTCACACTGGCACAGAGTTATCCTCATTTGGTTGGGTATATATTGAGTGTATTGTATTGATAAACCAAGCCAGGTTAGTCAAGTAATATGTCATTATATTTCCCCAAACGTGCCAACGTAAAGAAATATGCGTCAAATTTTGTGTGTGAAGTGTTGTGTTATGTTAATGTCTGTATTATTATATGTGTTGTAAATATTACATGTAAAAAACTGTAAAAATTCTAACTTTGTTAGAGTCTTCTGTATAGTGGTACAGTTAGGCATCGCCTAACCCGGAGCTAATTCAAATTGGAAGTCACCCTCGGTGAGTCTTGGCCGCCTATGGTGTAACAGTAATTTCAAACTCGTATTGACAGGCAATACAAGTAGAGGGAATAGTTTTTCTTAGTTTGTCACTTACCAAGCATTTTATCGAGCAGATTAGATATACTTGAGAGACAACTCTGGCAACGTAATTTTGTTTCCCTTCTGAAAAAGGGGATCTACTCTAAAGGGAAAGAATTTGCATCTTTAGAATATGTTCCTGTTTTAGTAGACCCCTTTATGGAGCAAATTATTTTCTTTTAGATTAAACCTTTATTCAGAAGTGACTGAGTGCAAAAACACAAAACCAAATTGTCTCCCTTAACAAAATGGTAGAACGTGCTCAGTGTATACAGTCTCTTTAAGGTAGAATGCTCGCATACACGATAAGTTTTTTTTTCTACTGTTGATACCAGTGTCATCACAGCATGTTTTGTTTTGTTCACTAATCATGCAACGTCTTAGGAAAACACTAGGCGAGACACAATCAAAACTGTTGCTTAAATGAGGATCATTATAAACCAATATCACAAAATAGCAATTTGATGGCTGCTGTTTTTGCAGAAGCAGGGGATCAATCATGATCAGCCACAACGTGCTCCGATTACTTGATGTATAACTAACATTATTGTTCGATGCACTTCAAATGCTACATAATTGTATAACTATGTAAAAGCGGATACGTTCACACATTTTGCATACGTCTAACCTATCAATCCGTACACTATTCCGTATATAATAACAACTCGTATAAGATCAAGCATAGAATGTCATCTGCATATACTATCCGCAAATGGCAGGTATTAGGTTTTCCTGCTTCACACCAGTAATGTTGGCGTGCAGACAAAATAACCGTTATGCAAAGCTATAAGGACAACATCATAGCAATATTACGGATAATGAAATTCCGCTACAAGAAGTTTCACAGTTGTTGAGCCTTTTTATACGTGAACGTAACGTAACACACACAATGCTACCAAGCCTATATAATATACACGTACTGGTTTCCTGTGATAAAAAGTGTAGACATAGATATAAAGGGGTCTGCTGCATGTAGTCTTTAAATATACTTTCCTCCATTTACTTATTGTGTGTATCAATCTGTTGTACTTGTATGCTTAATACCATCACATTTATCTATTTGTTATGTATTATATATTTAACTAGAATACCGCTTAAGCCGGCGCTAGGGGGCGTGTGCAGCCTCGCAAACTACAGTGTTGCATATGAAGAGACCCAATCAAACCGAGTCTCCGATTTTCTTGATTTTGTGTATTCTTTGTTTCCATAGACGACCCTTTTTGACTTTTATTTCATAGATGACATCGTTAGAGCTGAGGGGTGTGCATAAACATAGTTTGGTCATGTCTCCGTAAAAGATGTATTGTGAAAACTCACTGGCTCTTCTAAATAGAAGCCAAGCATATTTAGTTTTAACATATTTTATTTGTATATCATGATTTACATACATAAATAGTGACATATAATAGTATACATCAATATATAAATGGGATTCGAAAAAAGCCTTGCGACCTATACGTTTATGAATTCGTCTCCCACCAAATCATAATTATAATCAAAGCACTGACAGTGCTGGTGGGGTGATTGTTTGTGAACTTTGGATAGTGTAATCTGATTGGCAATTTAAATCAGGCTTTTCTCTTACCCTTTTTTAAAGTATGTTTAAATCGGGAATTTTCTAACTCAATACGCTTCTGAATTTCACGCTTTCGCATTTGTAAACCTGTCTGTGGTATGAGAACAAGAGACAAAGCAGAGGAATCAAGTATTTCCTTATCAAGTAATAACTAACCCGAAATATTTGTATTGCATGTTTTATCATGGACATTGACGGTAGTAAATTCACAGTGAGCAGCAATGTCCAACAATGACTTTTGGCCAAATTCAACAGCCCCTGCGAAGGCGCAGCTATGAAAGTATGAAGGTCAAATGATGGGATTGCTTTTTGCTAGTTTTATCAAGTTAGTTTTCCATATATGTATATTTTTTACAAAATTCAATACTTGTTTTTTTAGCTCACAAGAAAATGTTCGAATAAAACTAGAAAATGGGTGATGCCTCTAGCAAATTCTTTCTTTAGAATGTTCTTTGATACTATATGAGGAGAAAAAGATTTTCATATGGGTATCTTAGTGTATTATACTTGTTATTTATAGGAACAGGCTTAAAGCATACAGGTACATGAGACATAGCTCAGCGTTTAGTTATAAAACATTCAGCAATGAAACCGATTAGATTGGCATAACTCACCATATAGGATTGCCGTCTTAACAGTTGATAGAAGCTGTTAATTTTAAAACGCCAGTCACACTGCAGCAGACGGCAGTTGGATTTTTTTTTCAAAGAAAACAAGTCTTGATATTGTATTTGAATCGTCTGTTGGAGATAATTCACATAAAATATCAAGACTTGTTGTCTTTGAAAAATGAACAATTAAAAAAAAAGGTCGTCTGCTACATTTTTGCTTGGCGTTTTAAGAGTTAAAATATTAATTGGCATACAGTACATCGAGATGAATCTAATTGTGAAAGCCAGTCTATTTATATACCAGAAGCAAACGCTTGAATTCGCAAGTGCTCAGGTGATCTTAATTACCAAAGTGTATTTGCAGTGTAAAACGGTATTTGGAGCAGTCTATATTCATCCGCAACGTCATCAGCGTTTTCATTCATAAAACTTGTACACGGAGAATCCCTGTGTGAAGGACAATTGCATTCATGAAATAAATTGATAGAACCTACAAATTATAATATTCAGTTCCATTGGCAGTTTCAAGTGGAATTTTCGAAACTGTTTTGAATATGATTTTCTCACGGTTGTCTCTTAGCGGTGAATAGGCATTTCGTATTAAGGAAACTATCACTCTTCTGTTTACTATGGGGCGATTGTTGATAACAATCGCCCAGATAGACCATACTGTAATCACAAGCACACATAGATAAGTAGAATTTGCATTCTCTGTTCCATGAAGAATGGATCATTTATATCACGAAAAGGTAAAATGTGTAGGATATAAGAGACAAAAATGAAGGAGAAGAATGTCGAGAAGATCAAGCTAGGACAAAAAGAAAAGAAAGTGAGATGGATTTCATGGGGAATACAGAACTATTATAAGAAGATTTTATTTATTAATTTATTAAGGCACTAGCAATATGAGCTTACTGCAGATGTATGTACTATGCCCTTTATATATCTATTAGAAGTTCCAAAACGTTTGGTTCAAAAAAGTATCTTTGAACGGCTTTGAATATGAGGTCATTCTCTAGGTAACTCAATGCGTTATTCACATATAAAAATGTATGTAAGGAGGGTAGACGATAACGTGACACCTCATTCAACATGACTTGTCTCAGTTCACTATATTTGTTACATAAGCATATTTCATGGAGAAACGAAAATAAACAAAATGAAATGTCAATATTTTTGTTAAAAAGAACTACTCTTGAACTATGGCTAAGACGTACACACATAAACGTGTTAACATTATGATAAAGATCCGAAGATCGAAACATTCCGCAGTGTAAAATTATTATGTAACCAGATAGCGAAGATGCTGGGACCTGGATCCGAAATACGGATGACTCTTAGTTCATGTAAAACAAATTTAACCCTTGTCCTGCTGAACCCGGATATACCCTGTCTTTGCAAACAGTGTAGATCCAGATCAGTTAGCTTCTGAAGAAGCCAACTGATCTTGATCTGCACTGTTTGCCATTAAATATGTGAATTTATAACAACAATCCAGATCAAGTAATCTGATTGGTTAAAAATTAGAAGTGGGCAGGGCATCTTAATTTATTCAGCAGGACAAGGGTTTAGTGGGCTGGATACATGACAAATTTTTCTCTTAGAAAAAAAGTAGCAAAACAAATCATGCTCAACTGTTAATTCAATCAGATGATTCATGGCTACTGCTCTCAGCTCTCTAACACTAACCCAGTCAGCATTCTACGTAAATCTATATCGGGCCGTCATCGGCCCGTCAGGGTAGCTGACGGGCCGATGACGGCCCGATGTAGATTTATGTAGAATGCTAGCTGGGAATGAGTCTTCACAACAGGTGGTATCACCAGATTTACCTGGGAGACTACTTTTCTCTGATAACACTGGTTCCCTGCACTGTACTATACAGTCTTAACATCTTTATTTTTCAACATAGAAAACCGTATAAAATGTGTAATTTTATTAATTTTTTATGCAGATATAGATTTTAGATCAGATTTGAGCTACTTTATAGTGTTTTTTATTTAAGAATTTTGTGTGTGGGTTTCTAGTTACCTGTCTTTTCAGTATTACTTAACTAATTGCATAACAGAGCATCATTTTATTGGCATCTGGGCAGAGTTTTATGGTCTCAGTCATCGGAAACATATGGAAATGCAATACCCCACTAACCCGACTTTGATATAGTAATAGTCAGGAAGGTGGGGGTGAAATTCTCTAAGAGAAAAACATGGCATGACATATAACGAAAACGCGTGTACAATATATCGAAAATTTTACAACCAAAAACGGAAAATATTCAGATAAAAAAATTCTGATAACGTTCATATTTCTGCTCAAAACATAGCGTGTGGATACTCGACAGAACGCCTGGGCGATGCGGTTCTAACAAGTACCCACAATCTATGTTTTAGCAAAATAAGAAAAAAATAATGCATACCTCTGTAAACCCCAGTTTTACTATATAAAAGTGGGGTTTAGGGGGTTAAAATTATATAGACGCGTTTTCGTGATGACGTCATAGGTTTTCCAGCATGTTTTACCAGGTATACAATTTCGTGATTTCCTATTTGTTGTCCTGCACACCAAGCCTCTTCGTAACACTTTCCTGCTAGAGTAGACCCATTTTCAGAGGGAAGACAATATTTACTGAAAAGATTCATCAGGATAGAATGCTCCCTGCTCCTTGTTCACGACGTGTGGAGACTGACTTATCCTGAAGTAAAAGAAACTATCAGAATCAGTCAGTCTACACACGTAATGAACTGGGACCAGGGGACCATACAACCACGAGCAACATCCACAGGCCTTAGTTTGCCACTAGGAACAAGTCTGTTGGTAAGCAGTTCAAGTCCCGTTACGTCACGAGGTCAAAGTCACAGTCTGTTGATGGTTCTCAATGAGAAAGGAACCTCATATCTCCATGTGAGATTATAAGAATCCATCATGAGTGTCCATGTAGAATAGGGAAATCTTACCCGATGGTAGAAATTTCAACCAGAACGAGGTTTGCTGAGTCCATAGTTGACATTCCTTCCCCAAGACTGAGATTTCACTATTCTGCATGGACTGGCTGATGATGGATTCTTTATCTCCCACCTTTAACCCATTTATACCTAGTTGACTCTTCTACATTTACTCTTTGGACACGTCCATTTCCTATATGAGGGATCTATCATTATCATGTTTTGTAGAAATATCTTAATTTAATGAAAACAGTGTAGACCCTGATCGGACGCCGCGTTCTGCGGCGTCTGATCTGGGTCTACACTGTTTGCCAATGTCCCTTTTATAGAACACCAGGCATAAATAGGTTAGGTGAATTGTTCTTCGGACCAGGGAGTCTACTTCATGGTCATGTGAGATAGAAGTTTCTCACATGGGGCAGAAAGCCTATCTCGTATAGACAAAGGTGGTAGAAAAAACATTCCTTGGGACATGTTTAATGAATATTTGGAATAAAGGGTGACGCAAAATTTTTACATTGTTGTCAACCTTGAAAGAATACCTATTACTACCAATACCCTTAATCGTTTTGCTACTAACAATTCTAAATATGTAAATGGTATTACCCAAGAAAGGCCGCAATCAGAGAACAAATCCTTCCATAAGTGTCCAAACGAAATGAGGACATAAGGAAAACATACCTATATAATTTTGACCCCCTGAAACCCCACTTTTATATAGTAAAACTGGGGTTTACAGGGGTATACATTATTTTTCTTATTTCTGCTTAAAACATAGATTATGGGCACTAGTTAGAACCGCCTCAGCAAGGCGGTTCTAACGAGTACCCACAATCTATGTTTTGAGCAGAAATATGAAAAATATCAGATTTTTTTTTTCAGTTTTTAGTGGTGAAATGTTCAATATATTTGAATAGTCGTGTTTTCGTAATGACAATAACCGAACAAAACGGCATAATACAATAACGGAAGTACGAATAAAGAAGAACTACAACAGCGGAATCACCTTCGAACGGCAAGCAGAAAAAAAAGCTGTTGGTGAACTAATAAGCTACTGCCATGTAGTAATAGTTATTATGCTGACCGTTCCAAAGCGGTTCCTCAGTTGCATTTTTTTTTTTTTTTTTTTTTTTCTTTTATTATTTTTTTGTTGTTGTTGCTTTGTTTTGGTTTTGTGTAGGTTATTGCAATTGTGCTGTTGCGTCCAGTCATTGTTTGTTCCTCATCTCTTCTCTCACTGCCTCGGGAAGGCTATACGTCGTGCTTCTTTCTTGCGCACTACATTAATATGTGGACCGCGAATATGCGCGAAATGCACAGATTCAGATTCAACCCGCATATGCGCAAAAACACTTCCGGACATTTGCTCTCTATTAATACATTCTATAGTGTTCAATGATTATGTTAGCGGACTGAGAAATTCCTGAATAGACTGTGCGGATGTGCAGACAGATCTCGCCTTCGCTGTCCGCATATGCATAAATTCAGGTTTTCGCATGGCGGGGCCCATGTAACTTGATTGAAACATCGTCTGTAATTTTGATGAAGCTCCAAAACAGACCTACTATATATATGTATATGTTCGGTCCGAGTGAGGACCGTTTCCTCATCAGTTAAACACCACTGTAAAACACATATTATTACAAAAAATCTGATAAACTAAAAGCAGAGGACTCGATAGCTCTCTGGACCAGAGTGCATGAAAACAGCAAGTGGTCTACGATTTGCCTGCCAAAAGACATCGACAGTCACGCGAACAACCTTCTGACACAGATTGATGAAGTAGCTGAAAACACTTCTGCAACAAGGTATGTCGGAACACGAATTTTACGATGACTTAGTGTACAGGTTTAGAAAAATTGTAGGTAAATCTAACTTTTCGAAGCAATTCAGAAAAACTTATTAACCGTTATAAAAGAATTGGCTATAACCTGGATATTATGCGGCAGACTGCATGCCTAGTTGTCAACCCAATCATTGTTGATGGCTATGTTTCATCATTGTTGATGGCTATGTCTTTGGCTTGGCCCGCCGTGGTTCAACTATTGGTTTTCATTTACTCTGGCATACAGTAGAATTAGCCATGAGTACTCGTCTTTGTTTATTATAGTGATTAATTTGATTTTTATGTTTTCGCTTTGATGCATTAACTGAGTTGGGAGCCTTTATGCGAACCGAATTTTTATGTATTTATGTATTAAGAGTAGCATCGGAACTCAGGGTGAAGTTAGCTAGCTGTAAAAGTGCTTTAAACCCTCGTGGTTTGCTCTGCCGACCGTTCTAAGGCGGTGGTCCCGGTGTTAGTCTTACTCCTTGTTGCTTTGTGGTTTATTCTACGAGGCGATTTGTTGTATGTCTTTCCGTGTGTCATTTTGTTCTTGTGTTTTTCAGTCCTTTTAGTATTGCGATTACCTCGCTTGGGGAAGAGATAGCTAATCTTAGTGCTTTACATACGTTCGTTTGGTTTGTGCTTGTTTAGATTTGGCATTCCCTGGACTTTTCTCATACCTGTTTCACTCTTTAACTGCACGACGGCAGTTCGGGCCTCAGACTAAATGACGGCCTCTTCGTTAAACTTTAACCAGTTGGTTGGGGCTTGACGATATGTCTTTGGCTTGGCCCGCCGTGGTTCAACTACTGGTTTCATTTACTCTGGCATACAGTAGAAAAAGCCATGAGTACTCGTCTTTGTTTATTATAGTGATTAATTTGATTTTTATGTTTTCGCTTTGATGCATTGACTGAGTTGGGAGCCTTTATGCGAACCGAATTTTTATATATTTCTGTATTAAGAGTAGCATCGGGACCAAGGGTGAAGTTCGCTAGTTGTAAAAGTGCTTTAAATCCCCCGGTAATTGGCTCTACTGACCGTTCTAAGGCGGTGGTCCCGGTGTTAGTCTTACTCTTTGTTGCTTTGTGGTTTATTTTACGAGGCGATTTGTTGTACGTCGTTCCGTGTGTCATTTTGTTCTTGTGTTTTTCAGTCCTTTTAGTATTGCGATTACCTCGCTTGGGGAAGAGAGAGCTAATCTTAGTGCTTTTCGTACGTTTGTTCGGTTTGTGCTTGTTTGGATTTGTCGGTTTCCTCTTCCTCTTGGGGTCTGGGAAGAGCTGCGGTTTGTAATTGTGGCACTCCCTGGACTTTTCGGATATTTTTTTCTTCAGGAAAAAACTAACAAACAGGAGATCAAAAGGGTTGTTTAGTCTGCAGAAATCGTATTTATTTATTTATTTTATTTATTTATTTATTTATTTATTTATTTTTTGTGGGGGTGTTTGGTTTAGACTCTTAAAGACAAATATGTTCCCAGATACAATTGCTTGTGGTATAAATTTTGTGTTAAGTTACCAATCGCAGAAAGATCATTATGATATGGGCTTCGTCGGCGGCGATAAAGGACCACTATTTGCAAAAGAATGAAATGTGTGTGTGTGTGTGTGTGTGTGTGTGTGTGTGTGTGTGTGTGTGTGTGTGTGTGTGTGTGTGAACTGACGTAATTTGATGATATACATACAAAAATTCTTCTTCTCATTAATATCATACAAAAACACAACTCTGAGAATTGGATTATGGTTGGATGTTAAGCAAACGAACTACAAACAATTGACATACCACTCAAAACTCTCATTATTATACAGGTACTCTTTAGAAAATAAAGGACATTTAACCAAACTGGTGAGCACAAAGTGGGGCAAATCAAGAACCCACAGGACCGTATTCTTGTAATTAAGAACAATGGTCTGGCAATGTCAACAAGGGCAATTGGAAAGCTTTCTTAAAAAAGATATATATTTGTGACATTCAAACGAATGCCATATTGATATATTTATGTTCTGTCTTTAAGTTTCAGAATACACATTATGCCCCTTTTTCTTTTTTTGTCATTGGTCGGAATGCACAGTACCCTAGCGACAAGCTAAGTGTTTAAGGTCGTGAAAGGTCATAGATTGCTAAATTGAAAAGGCACCGAGTTATAGTTTCATAATAAATAGATAAACGTATTCTGCCCCCTGCCCCTCCCCCGCCCCCTTTTTTTGCATGCTTTTATTCTAGAATTGGTTGAAATAACTCAGGCTATTATGTAGTAGATATTCAGAGAATTGAATAGTTTAGGAGGTACAAATTACCCCTGCACCTTGCACCTTTCTCTTACTAGATCTGTGTCAGTTACTTCGAAGATGTCAGTCACTTCATTAGATGACGTATAACCTACTATTTCATTTAGTGCAGTTGTTGCTTGTTTGTTGTTGTTGCTGTTTTTCTTTTCGTTTTCTTTTCTATGGGGCGTGGGGGTGGATTTTGTTTAGTGTCAACTGTCTTGCTCGTACCAAGAATGTGCTTTTTAAACTTAAAGTAAAAACAAAATATATCCTGTAGAATAGTTGCAAAAATATATAAAACAAATAAGATATATAAGGAAAAAATAAAGGTATTTGCTGTCCTTTAACTACTGAGCTCAATATTACACGCGAAAGTAAAGTACCATTTAAACAATAATGCTAGGATGTGGGAAGTGCGGGTGTGACCGATGTAGCATGGTTTCATTATCCCTCTTGAACAGACTCATTCAGTCCGATTCCGGTTTTTTGTGTCTTTTCATGCTGAGCTATATTTCCCAAATGATCGTCTCAGATTACGTCAAGTATTTTCGCATTATATATATATATATATATATATATATATATATATATATATATATATATATATATATATATATATATATAGTTCTAAAAGTTCTAATTCCGCTCCCGTAGACTTGTCGCTTAAAGTTATCTATTTTCATCCCCCTCATTATGTTAAAGTACAGTTAAACCTGTATTACACAAGTACCTATGGGAAAGCCAAACACTGGTTGCTTAAGACGGTGCTTGCTCAATACAGGTAGATTTCCACTTCTTTGCCTTTAACGGGGTCTGAAATAGTGGCCTTTAAAAGGCAGGTGATTGCCTAATACTGGTGGCCTTTAGGACAGGTTTGATTATATTGTGTTTTGTTAATTAGTTCCATAAGGAAAGACTTCTAAGAGCAATGAGAATATTGAGGTGTTGACGATTTCTGGGCAATTCTAGCTAGTCTTTTGCTAAACCTCTGAAGAAGGCCGAAAGCGGTCAAAAGCGCCCAGTTTTCGAGGATTTTTAACACTGTTAATGATTATATCTCAGTATTTTTAATAGTAAACTCAACATTATATTCTTCCTGGTTATAGTATTACCGACTCCGATTCAATATTACCAACGGAACCTATTCTTCTCCTTGTTGTTGTTGTTGCCCTTGCTGTCTCCTTCGGTAATTATCTGAGCAACACATATGGAAAGCATCATTATGCATATATTGCGAATGAAGTCGCAATTAGATGTGTTGCCTGCTTGCAGAATAACTGCTGTGAAATATATGCACGATCAAAGTAGAACATCAGACTGCGAGGATACACAAGCTGACTACGGTTTTGCATATTCGATTATGTCAAAAGAACCCATTACGAAAACACGCCTATTCAAATATATAGAAAATTTCACCTCCAAAAACAGAAAATTTTCAGATAAAAAAACTCTGATATTTTTCATATTTCTGCTCAAAACATATATTGTGGGTACTCGTTAGAACCGCCTCGTCGAGGCGGTTCTAACTAATACCCACAATCTATGTTTTAAGCAGAAATAAGAAAAATAATGTTTACAGCTGTAAACCCCAGTTTTACTATATAAAAGTGGGGTTTAAGGGGGTCAAAATTATATAGGTATGTTTTCATGATGTTGTGTTACGACTCACATTCAGTTCTTTTCGTTTTCCGCGTTCTTGTACTTTTACATATGAATGAGTTCGTCTTGTCTGTTCTTTATACGTTCTCACGAGAGACAAAAAGACGATTATTCATAACTGTCACCTCTCACGTATGGCGGGATGATTTATGTTACATTCTACAGTTTTGGATAAATATCGGCCATTGGGCAAATCCCAAATTACCAGATTGTAAATTTATTTTCAGAATACGGCGCGACATAAACGACATTCAGTGACGTCAGTCTGTTGACAAAATTAATTGGTCTGATATTATGTTTTGAATTCATCTTTTCTATCTGCACATGCAATTACTAAGTATTTGGACATAGGGGCTTACGCAAATAGATAAGACCCACATCGAATGCCACAGACCACTACGTCTAATCCGTATCTCAGCGGTTAACCAGCAACGTTTAAACAGCCCTATATGTATTCAAAGGGACTTGTTCAAATTTTAGGACTGTATATATTTTAAACATTTGGAGTGTTTACTGGCGATACGTCAGTACAGGCTCCGAATATTTTGACTATATAAGGCAAAATTTCATACTGATTTAAGAATAAAACGTTTACGCTTACATTTTTCTGCAGAAACTCATTCTTGTGTCCTATTTCTCAGATAATAAGACATTTTAACAAAAGACGCATAGATATTTCAAAGTTTCCGCATCAAGGCTTATTGTGTTCCGTCCTGGGAATAAGACGGTTGAATTATGTAAGCACTCTCTAGACTTTTGACACCATTAAGTATTTCTTTGAACAACATTTGCATAATTGGAATGTTTGTTGGAACTGATTATATTTAAGAATTTAACGGTAAAGTATACAACAATACACTTAAACGGGTTCACACATGCGCGTGTTCATGCGTGTGAGCGTAACGTTTTAAATCTATGTTCTCTAGTTGAGCCTCCACGTCAGAATACGTACCTTCGGACATTAGCGCATTCGCGCAGTCTGATCAGAATCTGCCCTAGGTGTGTTTTCGGATAGCCAAGAAAGCAGTCTCATTATTCTTACAACCAAGATTAATAAGACAGCGATGATCTAACTCGTTTATTACATGTATCCCTTCCGACCGTTCGCCAAACGATTTTAAAAATCGATTCTAAATATTCATATCGTAATGATGACAAAGTCATTACCAGAAGATTAGCGGGAAAGTATGCATAAAGTGGCGTTGTACAGTGTTAAACCAGCGACAGTAAAATGATAATTATATGCAGCAAGGACCCTAAGCAACATAAATATTAGCAGACCGAACCATGCGGAAATTTCTTGTTTGTTTGTTTGTTTGTTTGCTTTTTCTATACTTAGAATAAATACAGTCAGACTAGTATTAGATAAACACTATATAAATTGAAACACTAGAGTTTATTGATGCCATACAGGGTCATTTTAACACACCTTACTGAGGAACTCTCTGAGGGTTATGTAATATAATAATAGCTGAAACAAAATATTGTAAATTTTAATGGCGATGTATTCGTTGGATAGCTACTGGAATACGACCGCATGGGCCGCAACGTCAGAAAACATACCTAAGACCGGTGCACAAAGCGATTTATTCAGAGCGAATTGTTTCCTTTTAGTGTATACCCCTTTTTAGACGGGAGGCTTATCAAATTTGACAGCTTTCCCCTGAAAGTGTATCGAGAAGTCGCCATCCGCTTGAAAAGAATTAAGGGATTTTATACTCACGATAGAGTATTTACGCCATAATTACAAGAGCACAATACTTCTGACTTACTGTTGGCTTTCCTGCACAACAATCCGCTTCTGAAGAAGAGTCTACACTAAAATAGACACATTTACTCCCAAAAACTCTTTTCAGAAGAAAGCAAAGACATTTTTGACAATGTTATCTCCTTTGTATATGTATCCATTTCCCTTAAATGACACATGCGCTAAGTGTCCTGTCAACCTAGAGTAGAAGCACTACATCAACGCCATGTCTTCACTGTTATAACTCCAGAATGATATGAAGCATGGTTAGTCATGCTCCATATAGGATACCGTCTTGTTACAACAACAGCATTTTTTGCAAATGTGTTGCAATTAAAACGAGTTGTTGCGTCTGCGTCTGTGTACTGTCTGTCTTAATCTGTTTGCTCTTCCTCTCGGTGTTAGTGGTATATTGTAGACTATGTTCCGAGATTGTGACTCTTCTTATGGGGTATCTTCTATACTACTCGTACCTTTTAATGAAGTAAATAATCCTTAAAGAGAGAACGATATGTAAGAAATCCTTGTTTTATTCTTATTTCCGCATATGTTTGAATCGCCTTAGTCTCAGTAAGGCAATTCTTACAACAACCCAACATGTATCTTTCTTGACGTATTTAACACAATTTTCTTGCATAATTCCTGATTAACTATCATTTCTTGAGCGATGGTATCGTGCCGGTCAAATTATCATTATTACAAAATTTGTCGTTGTTTCGAGTGTCAGTATTCAGAGGTTTCACTGTACTATTAGTTGACGTGTACAGGCTAAAAGGGAGTGTCAATGCTTGATAGAACTAATATGTTGATTTCGCTGTGAACAGACTCCATTGTCTTGAATCAGATTAGTATTCTCAAGATGATGAAAAGGTTGATTCTGTTGTAACAATTTATCTGTCTGAACACTTTTGTTTCTTAAATTGGCCTTGGTTGCCGACATACGAATTGTCTTTAGTTGTTCTGGCAAAATCACATTTTATTCCCAGACAATTTATTGAAAAGATTTAATTGAGCCGCAACGTGAAACAACGTACCATCTGACATGTGTACCCAACAGAAGACTCAAATCAGCCGTGCAGTCAAATTAGAGTCTTCTTTGTCTGCATAAAAATATTTTGCATCCTTGGCTATCCAAAATGCGCCCAAGGAACGACCTGATCAGATTATACGAATGCGTAACATGATAAGGATCTTCGCTGGGCACATAGGTACGTATTCTGACGGTGCACCTCAATCATCTCCAACATTACACATACAAGGTTTGTGTGGGTTCATTTAAAAGCTGATATTGAAGCTCTTACGAGATTTGTCTCGTACGATCAGAGTTAAAAGATTCTAAAACCGAATCACATATCTTGCAATTAGCTAAACATATTGAAATGTTAATTAAATGTTTAAAAAAAGTAAGAGAAAAGTCCAGGGAGTGCTACAGTCACAAACCACAGCCCTTCCCAGACCCCAAGAGAAAGAGAAAACCGACAAATCTAAACAAGCACAAATCGAACAAACGTACGAAAAGCACTAAGATTAGCTCTCTCTTCCCCAAGCGAGGTAATCGCAATACTAAAAGGACTGAAAAACACAAGAACAAAATGACACACGGAAAAAAATACAACAAATCGCCTCGAAGAATAAACCACAAAGCAACAAAGAGTAAGACTAACACCGGGACTACCGCCTTAGAACGGTCGGTAGAGCAAACCACCGGGGGGTTTAAAGCACTTTTACAGCTAGCTAACTTCACCCTGGGCCCGATGCTACTCTTAATAAAGAAATACATAAAAATTCGGTTCGCATAAAGGCTCCCAACTCAGTCAATGCATCAAAGCGAAAAAATAAAAATCAAATTAATCACTATAATAAACAAAGACGAGTACTCATGGCTAATTCTACTGTATGCCAGAGTAAATGAAAACCAATAGTTGAACCAACCTGACTTTGATATTTTTTTAAGTAAACGGTAATACTAATTCATGTATTGTAAAACTATAAATGCGTTTCAGTACAATAAATATACTAGAGTATAGATTCTATACGGAATAAGTCCTATAATAACGCGTTTACTGATTACAAAATTAATTAATACACTATTGAATGGTATATTATTTCCAGTAGCTCAAATAGCTGGAAATTATGCACAAGTCGATATGATACATGTATGTAGGTTGGGGTTAGTTTTCAAACCAATCCTCTTGTTTAAATTTTCTATAACTTCCACAATGGTCTCATAAAACATCAGTTATTTAATATTACTGCAGAAACTTAAGATCATTTGTTATAAATCTAGCTGAACACATCAGTTTCCTGTTAAATACAGTGGACAGATTATATCAATATCTCGTCTTAAATTAAACAGTGTGGTAAATAATTGAGCATAATGTACAGAAACGGAAATGCAAATCATTTCTAATAGGATATTCTCACTCTCAACTAGATGATTTCATTTAGAATGACACGATAAGCAAACAAACGAGAGATTTTGTATGGTGACCGCTTTGTGTGACTTCGTCTTATTTTCTCAACCTCTTTAAAATCTCTAAATCCGTTGCGTGAAAAACTATTCGAACACGACAGTGTTTCTTATGACCACAATAAAGTAGCTGTTTAAAATAATGTAATGCTGCAAAATATCTTAAAGTAGTTGCGGTCATGGTACCCAAGCTATAGTCCACTCATAAATCCGTAAACGAATGACGAATCAGAATGTCAGATCAACAGAATTGGACCCCAGAATAAAGTGTGTAATCAAGCGTCCGCGGATAGTAAGCATTACTTGGTAAGCAAGCTTCGCCAACCATGCCCATAGGCCTGAACGAAGGTAATATAGGTAGAAGCGTATGTCCGGGAGTTTGGAAGTCTACTTATGGCTCGTCATTGGCAAAAACATCAGAAACAATTCTGGAAACTGCCGCATTGTAGGGATTGATCAGGTCATGATGCCTCCCATAGAATTTCTTAATTGTTGCTACCAGTTTGGTTTTTTGATACCCCTGGCTCAACAAATTTGTAGTGAGCATTTTCCCACGCTCCATGAAGTCCTGATAATTTGAACAGGCTCTAGCATAACAGATTAACTGTGAAACGAAAACGCCGTATGCTGGTGCAGAAGGGATATTACTGCTCAAGAAAGGAAAGTTAACAATGGGAAAATTGATGTCATCCCGTTTGCCGTAAAAAAAGGTAAGAGAAAAATCCAGGGAGTGCAAAAGCCTAGTTTTAAATTTTCTATTTTAAAAAGAAATCCTATATTCTTACTTCTTCGCTGATCATTATTATTGCATGTGTCTGAAACATATAAATCCAGTCTTGTTGTTTGCACTTTTGTATTTTAAAATGCAAATAGATACAACTCCGAATTTTAATCTCTTTGATGATAAGGCTATTTATGTACAATTTAACCATTCCAATATGAATGTTTTGAACACTCATTATTACACATTTAAGCCTCTATCCAACGCCGCTCTACAAGCAGTCTCACTGATGAGTGTTTAGAAAGTATAGAATATATTTAGGCGGTGCTTCTTTTTCCTTGTGCAGCACTCTTATGGATGTTTATTTATTCACACGATTTTCTACACGATTGCATCCGCACAGGCTGATCAAATCTTCGTTGTATGCATGAAGACGTTTTGTGTTCTTGCCTACCCACAGAGTGTCATGAGAAGACTGATCAGAGTTGATGCAAAGGCTGATCTGACTTCTCTGGGCGCTTATAAATTGTAGGTAATACTGTACTCCGGCGCACATGTCAAAACAGAGGTCCGTTTAAAGCCGCTGGGGATGGTGACGGAAAGGATGTTGTGGTTGTAATAATTCCTCATGATCAGACTCAACCGAGTCTGCTATACCAAACTTGTACTATTATTTGTTCTGTATTTCCGACGGATCTCTATTCAAGAATACTGTATGTGTTTTAGATACCTTTTACGGCAAACAAACGATTTGCAAATGAGTGCAGTGAAACCTCTGTTACATTATGATGATCGTATCACCAGTCACAGTAATTGCAAGTGTGCTCTCATTTAGCATAAAACCAGAACTTTACACCTTTATCAACCCACATAAGATTTGTTGCATGTAAAAATTGACAAGCTGGGAAACATCAGCAATCATTATTCCAGACATAGCATAGTTTAACATGAGTAATCGAAATAAAATGAATCGCGCTTGGTCCTGATTCCATACAGGATAAAAAAATTAATCTCTCCTGGGATTATGTGGGCGGGACGCGTTAGAAGAGTGGATTGTTAAGGAAAAGAATATAGTTACATCAAACAAATTATCCCTATCCCAAACAGAACTAATTGTCATCTAAGCTTTCTGAAACTAGAAAGACATTTAATGCACGGCTACATGAACAGCTACAGTTATGTAGTCGAGGAGTTAGACCACTGGCTCTTCAAATCCCACCAAGTGAATATAAAACAGAATGAATAACATGTACATATAAATATGCTCTAAATGGAAAGAACCTTGAGAGCAATGAACACTCCCAGTAGTCCGATAAAATACAGGCATATTATATATGATCTTGGATCTTTGAATGCCATAATTTTTTCTGAAAGCTTAGACCTCAGATCTGCTTTAAGTCTGACTGATGCCCTCTTGACACATATGAGAAATTTTAGATATTCAAGATGTCCTCAAAGATGAATGCAAGGAACGTAAAATATACAAAGACGTTATTTATTTTAATGCTGCTAAATTTTGAATAGCTAAAATCATGTAAATAGAAAGGAAGGCAATGATCAAGAATCGATACAATTACTAAACACCTTTCGTCTTCCGTCCAAGACACCAAAGAGAAAGAAGGACGCACTTAAAGCAACGGCACCACAATCATGACACTACAAACAGAAAGCCAAAACTTGGCTAAATGGCTATCCATAATTAAAATTTGACCATGTCATACACGCAATAATATACAATGACAGAAATAGTAAACCAATGCAGAAGCACAGCTTTGGAACGGTCGGTAAAATTTTTACTGCAGGGTGTGGGGGTTGTTTAAATTGATTTTACTAGGTCCGCGTAAAAGGTTTCTAATTCATAAGTGCAACATCTCCGGAAACATAAAAAAATCAAACGAATACAGAGATGAAACAACGATAAGGACTCGACAGCAAGAAATCTCTGAAATGCCTAAACAAATGAAAACAAACAAAGGAAAGCAAAAGGAAAACCTTATTTATATTTGCAATACAATGTTTGACTAGCATTTAGGTATTGTTATTCAAGATGGCAAAATTACATTAAAACCATTCTAATCTTATGGGTAAATCGCTGCTATCCTTTGAATACGTGGAAACATGTCACACATAGTTTATATGCGAAATACAATTTTGACGGTGGTTTATTCTAATGACCGTTCTAAGGCGGTGGACCCAGTGTTAGTCTTACTCTTTGTTGTTTTGTGGTTTATTCTACGAGGCGATTTATTGTAAGTCTTGCCTTAGTTATTTGTTCTTGTGTTTTTCAGTCCTTTTAGCATTGCGGAAAGAGGAAACAGACAAAACCAAACAAGCGCAACAAACGTACGAAAAGCACTAAGATTAGCTCTCACTTCCCCAAGCGAGGTAATCGCAATGCTAAAAGGATTTAAAGACACAAGAACAAAACAATACAAATTACACAAGGCCAGACTTCGCCTGGTAGAATAAACCAAAAAGCAACAAAGAGTAAGACTGAACCGGGACCACCGCCTTAGAATGGTCAGTAGAATAAACAACCGCGTGGTTTAAAGCACTTTTAGAACCGGCCAACTTCACCCTGGGTCCCGATGCCACTCTTAATCACAACTAATAAAAGAGAAAGCAAAATGGGCAGCTGTTCAAGACGGTGACTACAATGCTAGCCACGTAACGTATATAGGAAAAAAAAAAAAAAAAAAAAAAGCAATGCGGGAACCACAAAACTTCAAGGTTCAAAGCACTTTTACAGCCGGCCAACTTCACCCTGGGTCCCGATGTCACTCTTAATACAGTAATACATAAAACATCGGTTCACATAAAGGCTCACAACTCAATCAATGCATCAAAGCGAAAACATAAAAATCAAATTAATCCTATGATAAACAAAGACGAGTACTCATGGCAATTCTACTGTGAGCCAGAGTAAATGAAAACCAATAGTTGAACCACGGCGAGTCAAGCCAAAGCCGTCATTGAGTTTTAGGTCCGAACAGCCGTCGTGAAATTAAAGAGTGAAGCATAGCCATCAACAATGATTGGGTTGATAACTAGGCATGCAGTCTGCCACATGATATCCAGGCTATAGCCAATTTTTTATAACGGTTAATTAGTTTTCTGAATTGCTTCGAAAAGTTAGTTTTCCCACATTTTTTCTCAATCCGTACACTAATAAACGTCAAAAGATTGCCTTTGGAAATACATTACGGATTAGAAAATGAGAGTCTCGGTTTTATTGAGACTCTTCAAAAGCAGTAATGAAGTTAGCAACACTGCCAACGCCCGAGCAGAACTCCATTTTCAAATATACCACAATGGGCCCAATGATCCAAAAGGAAATGAAATATAATCTGCACTATGGTAATGTACGGGGAGATGTTCTACCGCCGCCACACGGCACTAAAGCCAGCTGCATTAGTAAAATAAACGCCAAAAGGATTACATGTACCACCGTAAGTCACTGTAAAATTATGGTTCCGATATACCTTTTGCAGAAATGTTTTGAGGCTGACGTTATATTTTTCTACCAAGGCACTGTGTCTGCGATAAAATTTCGAAAACACCTTACGAAGTTAAAAATAACAATAGCTCTGCGTAAGAAGTTTAGCAGTACGGGCTTTATTACGGCAGTTAAAGTCACTAAGATTTGAAGAAGCTCTAGCGAATCTAATAAGGTGAGATATATATACCCAATATAAAGTACACCGGGGGACATCGCTATCCGGAAAAGGGAAATTGACTATATCAAAATCAAAATCGTCCCGTTTATCATAAATTTTGATGGACACTGTACCATTAGATATACATAGATTCAAATCCAAAGAGGGTGCCTCGCTATCGGAAGAAGTTGCTTCATTTTATTTTAGTTTAGTAGGTTTTATCCGGTCCACCATTTGGTCAAAGTAAATAATGTCAATATTAAAAAAATTATCAAGGTATCTTGAAGTGGAATTGAAAGCCTCAATAATGTCAGCCTGATTTTCCAGTGAGAGAGACTTCATAAAATCTCTTTCATAACAAAAAGGAAACAAATCTGCAACAAGGTGAGCACACTTAGTTCCCATCGGAATACCAATAGTTTGCCTATAAATTTTAGTTTCAAATCTAATAAAAATGTTACCCAAAAGATAAACAAGGGCATCATAGACTTTTCGACAAGACCATAAGTTTTAATTCTTGTATACATCAGAAGTAAATAAAGCACATTTTTCGTTGCAAGCCAAATATGGGGTTCTCCTGAATAAATGTTCGGTTGATTAATTCAATAAGTATATGTTTTATAAGATGATGAGGTAATGTAATATAAAGTGTAGAAAAATCATATGTAGACAATTAGGAAGCTTAAAGGTTTTAGATTTAAATCTATTGAGGACTTCATTGGAATTTTTAATTGACGAAAAATTGTTAATTCCGTTCCTTTCGTAAACAGTATCATAGTATCTAATCCAATGTTTTTTTTTTTTTGACAGCAGTAAGGCATGAAGCTAGCAGTTTGGACAAAATAGTAGTCGTACAGGAACTAGAATTTGCAAAGAAAAGGTCGTTTATGAAGTTTCGGTAACCAATAGAACGTAGGAAGTCTGCCTTGATTTTCTTTTTTACCCACTGTAACTTATCCAATAATACCAATAGAATAGGTATTAACAATAGCTCTCTCGTCAGTAGAAATCATGTTCATATGTTTCGGTACTACCAAGTTCTTGTATTAGACTATTTATATAATGTCACAAAACAACAACATTATTAACAGCTTTAACAGCTGGAGCCAATAGCATCTTTTATAGCACGAGCCAAAACGTACTTTTCTCTTACTTTTTTTCCCTATGAAATTCTTGAATACCTTGTTTCAAATATCGAGAAAATAGTTTAGGTTTAGGAGGGAGAAGATCAAGGTTATTAGAGTAAAATAACACATGTTCATCAATGATCTTAAAAATCTTTAATTTCCAATTATTTATAGCATTAAACTAAACATGCTCTCATTTACACCAGCACGTACAATAATTATTTAAAACACTGGCAATTGGTTTAAACAATATTTTATTCATTTAAGTTCACATGTATACAGCGCATAATGTTATATGGTACAGGATTTGATAAAAAGCTAAAAGCTTATATAAATCATCTCCTGACATAGAAATAAAGGCATATTTACAATACGTGAATGGTAGATAATAATGGTGTACGTTTATGAAGTACAAAACTATAATAATAATAATAATAATAATAATAATAATAATGCCTACCGTCGTCCTAATCACCATCATTATTGCAACTCCTAATAATAATAATAATAATATTAATAATAATAATCCACTAACAGCAGTAATAATAACAACACAACAATAATAATCATTGCGATTATCATTGTTGCCATTACCATTACCACTACTACTAACAATAATATTAATGATACAATCTACTACATTGACTTGAAAGAAACGATGATGATGATGATGATAATGATAATTATGATGATATCAACGGCGATGACGACGGCAACGACGATGATGATGATGATGATGATGATGATGATGCAAGGACATGCCATAGTTATAGTGATATTTTAGTTATTTACATCGGTACATATATCGAGAATTTCTTTGAGAAGAGCGTGCACATTTGTTCTTAGCCCAGCCAGCATTCCTCACAAATCCACATCGTGTAACAATTACGACATTTTGTCCTCGCTCAACATATATGATGTAGCATTCTACACTGTCGATCGACAATACCCGTTAAAGTTTCATTTTGAATAACGTTGCATATTTATTTAAAGTGTATTTAGTTTATCATTTCGTGCCGCTTGATGTGTATTTTTGTTAAAAGATCAAACGAAACGTTTAGAATGTATTATGAATTGTTAGACCTGAGAAAATAAAGCTTCATTCTCTACCACAGAAGCATCAGCTATACCATAAAGAGCCTGATTAGTGTTCAGGGAAGGAAGATAGTTCGAAAGATACCTTCTTCTGGTGACTGCATAGTTTGGGCATTGGAAAAAGAAGTGATGGGTACTTTCGAATCCCCCACATGAACATGTTGGGCTAGGGACGATATTTTTCCTGTAGAGATGCGCATTTAAGGAACTGCATTCCATTCTGAGTCTTGCATGCAAGATCTGGCCAATACGAGAGCCAGTATCGTAATATTTCGGAGATTTTTTTAAGATTATTATTAAGTCGATATTTGAACGAAGCACCAGATGGTGCGGTCTTAATCTCGTCAGACAGATCATTCCAGACACGTATTGTTGATGGAATGAATGAGTTATAAAACAAGTTTGTTCGCGCATGAACATTGCGAAGATCGAAGTTCTCAAGTTATATGTAGTAGTGATTTGAAAATTGTGGGATAAGGGATTGGAGATATCCAGGTGTAAGGCCGTTTACCATTTTATAAAAGATAATTAAAAAGAAAGGTAAGAGAAAAGTCCAGGGAGTGATACAATCACAAACCGCAGCCCTTCCAAGACCCCAAGAGGAAGAGGAAACCGACAAATCTAAACAAGCACAAACAGAACAAACGTACGAAAAGCACTAAGATTAGCTCTCTCTTCCCCAAGCGAGGTAATCGCAATATTAAAAGGACTGAAAAACACAAGAACAAAATGACACACGAAAAGGCATACAACAAATCGCCTCGTAGAATAAACCACAAAGCAACAAAGAGTAAGACTAACACCGGGACCACCGCCTTAGAACGGTCGGTAGAGCAAACCACCGGGGGGTTTAAAGCACTTTTACAGCTAGCTAAATTCACCCTGGGTCCCGATGCTATTAGTTTATGCTTCTCGCGCCTACCTTGTAGAAATTCCCAGCCGAGGTCATCAAGGAGGTTCTTTATGCTACAAAGTTTTGTTCCACCTGTTATAATTCGCGCTGCTTCGTTGTGTACTGCTTCTAGTCGCTTTTTACTTTCTTCAGAGGCGTTGTCCCAAACTGCGTCACTATATTCAAGCAAGGGTCTAATAAATGAGACATAATTTTTTTCGAGGGCATGTCTGTTAATTTTAAATTTCAGTGAACGTAACAAATTTAGTCTAGTCCAGGCGGCTGCTGTGATATTGTTGATGTGTTCAGCCCAATTGCAGTTATTATTGAACGTCAAGCCTAAGTGCTTCATATACAGGGGTGGATGCAGGGGCGGGTTACGTTTCAATGATAAGATTTGGGAATTAGTTTTAGCAGCGTTGAAATCAACCAGCCACTGCGCAGCCCATGTATCGATACGGTTCAGGTCATGATTTAAAATGGTGGCTGCAGTGTTTGGATTTTCAACTGTTATGAAAAGGCTTGTATCGACTGCGAACAATCTAACTGATGCTTGGAGCTCGTTTACAATGTCATTGATGTAGATGAGAAATAATAGCGGCCCCAAGATAGATCCCTGGGGCACGCCGTTTAGGACACACGTCCACTCAGATGTATGTCCGTTTCTGACAACTCTTTGTCGTCTGTTGGATAAATAGCTAGAGAACCAGTTTAGAAGTTCATCGCAGCAGCCCATATCTCGTAGTTTGTGTATAAGACCCTGGTGCCAAGCATTGCTTATATCACAGAAAACCACACGAACTTCCTAACCGTTATCGACAGCTTCGCAAAACATATGGTAAGTATGTAGGAGTTGGAAGGTCGTGGAGTCCCCTGAGATAAAGCCGGACTGAAAGTGGGTTAAGAGTTTGTGTTTGCTAATGAAATTATACAGTACTTTATGGATGCATCGTTCCATGCTTTTGCCTGGTTGACAAAGTAATGATATCGGCCTGTAATTCGAAGGTTTTGACCGATCATCTTTTTTGTGAATTGCTGTAATATTTCCGTCCTTCCAAGAGGATGGAAAGCGACCTAGCCGAAGAGAAGAAATATATAAGATTGAGTAAGGGTCTGCAAGAATAGACGAACCTTCTTTGAGCAATCGAGGACTCATAAGATCAGGCCCACTAGCTTTACTCGTGTTAAGGCCGTCGAAGACGTCTTTAACAGTCTGTGGACTGATCTCGAATATTTCCAGACATTCATGTGAAAAGCTGTTCGGAGGTGGCAACCGTGTATTGAGATCATCAACTACAGATTGGGAAGAAAAATATTCATTCAACATGTTTGCTTTTCGGAGGTCAGTTTCTGCACATTTATTGTTGAGGTTAAGGGTAGGTATCTTTGTGAGGAAATTTCGAGTTTTAAGATTTGCTTGGAAGTTTTCCAGAAAAGTTTAGAGTTGGGAGTTTCATCGGTGAGTATACTTTCAAGCTTGTTAAAATAGTCTTGCTTTGAGTTCCGGATTAGGTTTGTGACTGTGTTTCGTATTTTTATAAACCAATTCCAGAAATATAAGTTCTTTGTTTTCTTGAATTTGTTGTAAATTCTTCGTCGTCTACGTATTAGTAATTTTATGTTTCATGTGATCCAGGGATAATCTTTAGGACGAATATTAACTTTATTTGGAATTGATTTTTCGGCTGCATCAAATATAGCATCAGCAATGATTTGCACACCGGTATCCAGGTCATGGTCTCTGATTTGGGTTACTAGGTCGTTCACGCTTAAAAGTTGTCGGTATTTTACAAAATCAGCTCTTTGATAGTTCCATATTTTTCTTTTGTATGTTCTGGCTTTTGGGCGGAAGAATTTTAAGAAGAAAAGTACTGGACAGTGGTACATCGTAAGATCGGGAATGAAAGGATCCGCCACACCCCAACTTAAGATATTGTTTGTATTTCTAACGATGATTAGATCAATTAGAGACGTGGATTGTTCCGTAAAGTGTGTGGCCTCATCTATTAGTTACCTTAAACTGAAATGCTGCAGCAGATCTTTCATTTTATTATTACTATCAGAAAACATATTGTAATTGAAGTCGCCTGTGATTATGATATCTTGAACATTAGTGTTGTATGCGCGGTCGATACTCTCCAAAGTTAAATTACAATACTCGAAACTACTATTTGGGGGCCTGTAGATACCGCCGATTAGGACTTTCTTCGACTTTATTGCAGTTTCATGCCAGACAGCTTCAAGTCCATTGATTTCAATGTCTTTACGGCGCTTGCACGAGAGTGTGTCGCGCGCATATATCACAACACCGCCTCCGGGTCGGTCATTTCTGTCTGTCCGAAAGGGTGGCAAGACGTTTTGTAGCGATATGAGATCGTCAGTGATATTGGGTTTGAGACAGCTTTCCGTGAATAAAGCTATATCATATGTCACTGAATCAGCTCTTATTAGATCTATTTTAGGTAGCAGACTTTGATTGTGGCACTCCCTGGACTTTTCTCGTACCTTTTTTGAACGTTGAGGTGTAAAATGCTGAGATTATTTGCGAAGATTTACTGAGAATCTGAACTGGAAAAGCTTGTATCATTTGCGAAACTCGCTGAAGTAGGGCCGGGGTTTGGTTGGATGTCACCACTTAAGAGCAGTAATCTTATTAGCCATGCTAGAAAACAGTCTGTGAACAAAATCCTGATGCATCTGTACATAAAGATAATGTTTCGAATGGGCTGAGACTTTTTTCTAATGTAATGCTGACACGATTTGATGTGTTTGTAAGTTTCGTTACTCTGCTGCAGAGAAATGATTATACTTAGACTTGATATGTTATGTGCATGGAGATTGTGAATCCATGTTACGAGTACCAAAATCAAAAGCAGATGACATCTGTTGTAACTTAGTCGTTTATCGGCACCCAGTTTTAAAGTTTTGGATACACCATAGAAGCCGCCAAGACCATCTGACCCGATCCTTTCAGGTTTCGGGTTTTACAAAGTAAGAGCTCAAGTAGGATCACAGAGGGTCCTGTCGGCCGCCATGGCGATTTTGAAATAATTTGATTGCATTTCAAGAGATGTGTAGTGGACATTTTTAAGTCTTATCATGGTAATGTCGATCGACAATGAGTGAAAAAATGAAGTAATAATGCACATACAAAAGATATAAATATGATACAACATGCAGAAAAAGAAATACTTCATAACAATGCCTGACTGACATGAGGTAAGATACATCACAATTTGGTATATGGAAGATTCTACTTTCGTATATGATTCTTTATAAAATACAAGTTAGCTTTATGCTGTCACTGTTCCAATTTATAAGTAGACACTGCGTTGCGTTTAACCAGTTTTATTCCTCGTGTGTTCTTCTATCAACTTAAATTATATAAAAATATGTAGACATTACTGTAACCTTCTAGCAAATAATGTAAACCCCCATCAGTCACCCTATTTATTGTCTGATCCGGATCAACACTGCTTGCCATTGTCACTGGACATAAGTGGGTTTAAAAACCAGCGTAATTAAAGGACGAAACGCCAAAATTTCCTGTGCTTATTCTTGAACTGTGTGTTGCTCAAACGCAATATAAATACGAAAGATCAATATGGGTGCCGATCGAACGGCACGGTCGCGCAGTCCGGGCCCCACCCATGTTGGTCGAACATTTATTAAGGCAGATTATTTAAATACAAATTCCATATACTGCATCCCTCAGTTTGGTCAGGAAGTGTAAAGAGCAAACAGTGCAGACCCCGATCGGGAACACTATATTGTGTTCGATCTGGATCTGCACCGTTTGTCAGTCACTGTCATTAGAATTTTTTTTCCGCACCAACGTAGTTATAAAACGAACCACCAACAAAATCATTTGTTTGATACTGACCTATGTAATATTCAAGCACAGGATAAATCCGAAAGAACAACAAGGGTTCCGATCAGATTGCGCAGTCCTGACCACACTCATTTTGTTCGAGCATTTCATAAAGCAGATTCTCTCATCACACCATTCATACAGTGTATACCCCAGCATGGCCAGCAAAAGCCCAAGGTCATGTAGACCCCGATCAGACGCCATGTTATTGTCTGATCTGGATCTACACTGTTCGTGACCATTAATGGTCATTAGTGGGTTAAAGCACCAGTGTAACATAATAAATAGCTTGCTTACCATTGACTGATGTAAATATGTTGCTCAAGCACGTGATAAATCCGAACGAACAACAAGGGTGCCTGCCGATCGGGCTTAATGTCCATCATTACGAAAACACGCCTGTTCAAATATATTGAAAATTTTACAACCAAAAAAGGAAACTTTTCAAATAAAAAAAATCTGATATATTTCATATTTCTGCACAAAACATAGATTGTGGGTACTCCTTAGATCCACTTTAATGAGGCAGTTCTAATGAATACCCACAATCTATGTTTTTTAGCAAAATAAGACAAATGATGTATACCCCTGTAAACCCCAGTTTTACTGTATAAAAGTGGGGTTTAAATGGGTCAAAATTATATAGGCATGTTTTCGTGATGATGCAGTACGGATGGTATGTGCAGCGCAGACCCCGATCAGACACCATGTTGTTATCTGATCTGGGTCTGCATCATCTTTCATTCTTAAGTGGGTCGCTGCACCAGCGTAATTTAAGACGAACCACCAAATAAAAAAAATCGATGCTTGGCGATAGCCTGTGTATTACTAAAACACACTATAAATCCTTGCGAAAAACACAATCCGAACCACACCCATGCTATTTGAAGTTTGCGCACAGTACAATCTCTTGTGACACATTTGATATAAAAAGTTTCTCAGTATGAATTAACACATGACCAAAGGGTATATTTTCTTAAGTTCTGACATTATTGGTCTAGTGTCATTTAATTGCACAGAAGCTTCCTCATTTCTTTATACTGTAATATGTATTTTCTGTCGTATTAGTTTCGTTACCTTTTCCTCCTTAGTCCTTATTTATTGACCAACTCCAGATCAAGAACTGAGAACGTTCGGTAAATGTTTACCCCTAAACTCCAACCGAAACTGCAACAGACCACATTCCACTTTGATTCTTTCGTAGATGTCTTAGAAACTCAAGCATGACACCTCATGCAAATTATCTGCCTAGCAGGCGACCTACATGAAATGCCATGCCCCAGTTTGCCCGAAAAAAGAATAAAAAGTATAGTAAAACTACTCCTGCTGCAATCCCGCATGGTGCATCAACAGGTAAAGGCACAGTTCTTTAAATCCGAGCTTTAGAATTTTTAATAAACGACTGCTACAGCTGTAATGTACTGATTTCGGACAAGTTGTTATTTTGTAATACTCTGAATTTACCATACTAACCCTAAGTACCTGGACAGACAGGCCTGAGCAAACAGTGAAGACTCAGATCAGAAGCTCAGAATACGGCATCTGACTAGGGTCCACACAGTTTGCCACTCAATCCTGTATCAACAGGTAGTAATGTAGATATTTTCCCTTTTTAGAATAAGTTTGACGAGGGTTTAGGTGTCCCAGTATTTAGGGTAAATATAGTATAAAAGTTCTGTACTTTTTTTTCTCTCTTTTATAAGAATGAAACTAATCATGGTACAGGCGACCATTCTCATAGCTTTGGTAAGAATGTATCCAGAGTAAGGGGAATTGGCACATGTTCAGGAAAGACACCTCTATCAAACGTATTTTAGTCCCTTTTTACATATGCCCAGGTAAGAATCAGGTCATCCCATACCTCCTCGTAGTCTGACCAAGGTATTTACTGGATGCTCTATGGACAGCCTGTGAAATCAGATCTCTAGGTAAATGGCAAAGACTCTGATCAGACCCGTTTGATGACCTGCGTTATCCCGGGGTATGTATTCAGTTCGAAACCTATACAGTGTTTATACACCTATTAGCGGTGACCAACATAAGTCATCATATTATCCCTTAAACTGCCAATCACAACTATTGTCGTCTGCCTTGCCATCTGCTTGTGACTTTAAAAGTCATTTTTGCAAACAGTGTGGACCCTTTAGGAGCAGTCTGATCTGGGACCACACTGTTTGCCTGTATGCAAAAACAGGCCCGAAAAGTTTGCAAGAATATTCAGCAGACGACATAAACAGACGACATTTTCAGATGCAGGTTTTCTTGGCGCTTCAAGGGTTAAGACAGGTAAACTAACTTGATCCGAGAAAAGGGAGAATTAATGCACCACACTGGATCCTCGCGCAGCACTATTTAACGATCATACACCACCTATATTCGCTCACCTCCCTGTCCTAACGGCCCTGTAAAGGCTCCCAACTCAGTCTATGCATCAAAGCGAAAACATAAAAATCAAATTAATCACTATAATAAACAAAGACGAGTTATGGCTAATTCTACTGTATGTCAGAGTAAATGAAAACCAATAGTTGAACCACGACGGGTCAAGTCAAAGATATACCGTCAAGCCCTAACCCACTGAGTAAAGTTTTACGAAGAGGCCACCATTGAGTCTTAGGCCCGAACCGCCGTCGTGCAATTAAAGAGTGAAGCACAGCCATCAACAATGATTGGGTTGGCAACTGGGCATGCAGTCTGCCGTATAATACCACGCTATAACCAATTCTTTTATAACGATTTATAAGTTTTCTGAATTGCTCCGAAAAATTAGATTTTCCTACAATTTTTCTAAATCTGTACGCAAAATTACCGTAAAATTCTGGTTCCGATATACCTTGCCGCAGAAGTGTTTTCAGACTGACGCTATATTTTTCTACCAAGACACTGTGTCCGCAATAAATTTTGAAAACGCCTTACGAAGTTTAAAATAACGATAGCCCTTCCTAAGACGTTTGGCATTAAGGGCTTTATTACGGCAGTTAAAGTCACTAAGATTTGAAGAGGCTCTGGCGAATCTAATAAGTTGAGATATGTATACCCCATATGAGGTACACCGGGGGACATCGCATCTAGAATAGGGAAATTGACTATATCAAAATCAAATTCGTCCCGTTTATCATAAATTTTGGTAGAAATGTACCATTAGATATAGAAGTAATGAAGTAGAATTTGTAATGAAACGTGCTTTATAAGGTCGTTTATGAAATTTCGGTAACTCATATAACGTCGAAAGTTTGATTTGGTTTTCTTTAATACCCATTGCAAACTTAGCAGTAATATTGATAGAATAGGTATTAACAATAGATCTCTCATCAGTAGAAATCCGCTCATATGTTTTGGTACTACCAAGTTCTTGTATAAGAATACTGATAAAGACCTTATTAGAAGCCGCGCTCTACGGCGTCTGTTCTGTGTCAACACTGATTGTCCTGTCGCAATTCTTGTGGTGAATACGATTCTGGTAAGAGTACATTGTCGCTTTACGATTTCTACAGCTGAAATGAAAGACGGTAGACGACCGGTTAATCTCCAGGTATTGTATCAGCTACAAGAGATTATATAACAGACATGTTCCGGTATAGTTTCAGTCATTTGAGATATTCACCTCAACTCCCACTTGCCAGGTTAGACACTTACAAGGGTAAACAGAAAAAAAAAGTGATAGGATTACTGATTATTTTCTCAGTATGTCGGTACAATTGTTTTTACAAAAATATTAGTGAAGCTACACAGAAAATGTCACAAATAAAGAGCAGAGGCTTTCTGAAGTTCGAAAGAAGACGAACATCTGTTCGGTTCTCATAGTGGTCATCTGCCTAATCAGTGAATTGTCACGGAGAAAACTACGTATAAGCCCAGACACTATGACAAAGCAAAGGACGATCTGAAGCAAGATTACAAGAAAATCACCGACAGGACCACGACCGCAGAAACTAGGCACCACTTTTCATAAACAGACTGAAGAGGGAGCCGTCACGACTCATCGTGATGCAATTTAAACGGAAAGAAAAGTTATCATCCATAATTACGTTAACAAACATGCATAACCCGTATTTATCCAAAATATTCATACACTGCAACGCCTTGGATAGTCAATTTGATGTTTTGGTAATGTATTGAAACATAACTGACATAGTGGCGAACAGTACATGATCTGATCCGACTGCTACTATACGATTATATTGCACTATGTTCACTGCAGCAGCATGTCAGTCCGAACATGATTAAATGTAATGCAGTGCGTTAATATAACACAACATATGATCTTTTCTTAGCATTACATGAGACAGAATTCGGTAAATTGCTTCATTTCATTTGCTACGAAATCGTATGGGTCAGTTTTCTGTCAGTTGTTTGTTCCCGTAGTTGGTGACTCGATAGTATATACCAATGCTACATATACAAACTTCTTCGCTTACATCAGTTCTTTAAACTTGGCCGTTCGGAAGTCACTAAAAGCCCTGATTTTTTATTTTAATTTTATTTATTTTTTTTTCTATTTTGACCTGTCTTCAACTGCCCTTTGTGAGATTGCCATGGTAAGACCAGTCCAAGCTTTGATTTTGTCCTATCTTTTTCTTTTTCCTACGCGTCTTCCCGTCGCTTCAGCTGTGCCTTGCAGAATTGTTTTCAAATGCCAGAAGATCGTGAATTGTGATCATACCATCTTAGGTTTTGTTGATGGCTATGCTTCACTCTTTAATTGCACGACGGCGGTTCGGGCCTCAGACTCAATGACGGCCTCTTCGTAAAATTTTAACCAGTGGGTTGGGGCTTGACGATATGTCTTTGGCTTGGCCCGCCGTGGTTCAACTATTGGTTTTCATTTACTCTGGCATACAGTAGAATTAGCCATGAGTACTCGTCTTTGTTTATTTTAGTGATTAATTTGATTTTTATGTATTCGCTTTGATGCATTGACTGAGTTGGGAGCCTTTATGCGAACCGAATTTTTATGTATTTCTGTATTAAGAGTAGCATCGGGACCCAGGGTGAAGTTAGCTAGCTGTAAAAGTGCTTTAAACCCCCCAGTGGTTTGCTCTACCGACCGTTCTAAGGCGGTGGTCCCGGTGTTAGTCTTACTCTTTGTTGCTTTGTGGTTTATTCGACGAGGCGACTTGTTGTATGTCTTTCCGTGTGACTTTTTTTTCTTGTGTTTTTCAGTCCTTTTAGTATTGCGATTACCTCGCTTGGGGAAGAGAGAGCTAATCTTAGTGTTTTTCGTACGTTTGTTCGGGTTGTGCTTGTTTAGATTTGTCGGTTTTCTCTTCCTCTTGGGGTCTGGGAAGGGCTGCGGTTTGAGATTGTGTTACTCCCTGGACTTTTCTCTTACCTTTTTTGTTTCTAGACCATGGAAAACAATTATCATGGCAGCCAGTGGCAACTCGGATTTACTTGCTTACAACCACCTCATTGTTGATGCAGTCCAAGTTGTTCAGCAGTTTGCGGAAGCATCTAATTGCCAAGGCCTAGATTGTTCCCTTGAGTTCTGCAGTCAAAGATCGCAAGTCTCACAAAGGAACATAAAGGTAAATGAAACAAGGACCAACATCAGCTATATTTATGAAGGGAGCCTAGTGGTCTTGTCATTCCATATCATTTTAGTTTTGCTGGTGTCGTAGTTGTTTGAGTTATCCTAGACATAATCTCTAGTTTGGAGCTGTCATCAGATATAACGAAGCTTAGGTATTTACACTTTACTGTTTCGCGTCTGCCATTTACTCTGATACCAAGCCCGTATTTATCCGCGGTGTTCATTATCTCTTTTGTCTGTTCTTTTTTCTATCTAGCAATTCCATCAAAGTCATCTGCAAATTGGATGTTGACATTTACGCTTCCACCAATACTGTCATTTCCTTCATTATCTACTATGTTATCGGCATTCTCTTTTCGAGGATGATGTAGAAGAATGCTGATGAGAGCAGACATCCGTGCCTCACTCTAACGTTGATCCTGAACCAGTTTCCTACAGTTTTTTGTTTTTTGTTTTTTTTTGTCTATTGACTGTTCCTTGGCGGTTCCACTTTTTCTGAATCAAGAATTTGGGCTATTACTAATATCTCATTAGAAATCATGTTTTTTTGTTGTTGTTGTTGTTTTTTATCTGCCTTGTTTACAAAGTCTGACGCATACATTGGAATGTTGCTTTATATATATATATATATATATATATATATATATATATATATATATATATATATATATATATATATATATATATATATATATATATACAAAACTTTTTATTCCTTTTCCTACGGCTTACGGTAATTCATGTTCTATGTCATGTTTGAACAGGTTGAACTTATATATGTAGCCATTTAAACTGTAACGATAACAAAAATAATCATATATTAATACGAGGGATGTTCGAAATGAATTGCTTATTGTCCTCTAGCTCGATATCCACGTGGGGCACGATAAAAACCAATACATGCCTGTATAGGGCTATTCAATATCTACACAATGGTGTATAAATGTACATGTTAGACTAAGTGTAAGACATAAAATTTGCCATTTGAATACATGCAGTCATTGACCACTGCAGTAAAAATGGTTGGTTGAAGCGTCGACAAAAAAGATGAAATACGGGCTTACATCAAAGTTCGCTCAAAACTTGGTTGTTCTTTGAAGAAGCTGATGACTGAAATTTCTACTGCTTTTGGACCTTCTTGTGTGTCTTATGACACAGTTCGGCGGTGGAAAAAGAAATTTGAGTCTGGTGTAGAGTCCATCAAATATGCACCGAAATCAGATAGGCCAAAATCTGCATCTCGTAAAGAAACCGTTTCCAAAATAAAGGAAATCATTGAAGGAGATGCCAGATTTACAGTTCGTGATATTGCACGAAAAGTTAGGCATATCACTATCAACTGTTTACTTTATTTTGAAGAAGCATTTGAAAGTCAGAAAGATTTCTGCTAGATGGGTACCACATCTGTTGACTGACGAGCAAAAGAGGCAACGGGTTAAAGTGGCCAAAAAGCTGCTTCAAATGTTTCCAAAATATGACAAAAAGCAGTTTGCCAATGTCGTCACAGGTGATGAAACCTGGGTCCATTATTTTGAGCCCGTCAGAAAGGTTAGCAATAAGATATGGGCCACTAAACACAGCAAACGCCCAATAATTGCCAAATGTTCTTTGAGTACAAAGAAGGTTTTGTATGCAATCTTCTTCTCTGGTGAAGGAGTCGTAATAAAAGTGCCAGTGAAAAAGGGCAAAAGCATCACCGGAAAGTACTACAAAGACGTAGTACTGAAGAAACTGAAAACGTATTATCAGAAACGACACCCTGCCACTGGTTTTAAACATGTCCGTCTTCTACATGACAATGCCCCAGCTCATACCTCCGCAATAGTTACGGCGTTTTTGAAGAAAGAAAACGTAACTGTTTTGCCTCACCCCCCGTATTCCCCAGACCTTGCCCCATGTGATTTCTTTTTGTTTCCGAAATTGAAAGCATTCCTTGCTGGGCGGAAATACTCGAACATCCCTCGTATATTCCTATATATGTAAACCAATGAATCTAATTTCATGTCATTTAAGCATATTTAATTATGAAAAAATGTATTGAATCGTATTACATATGTGCTAGTTTAAGTCCTCAGAGTAAATCTCCAGCTGCAAAATAAATCAATTCTTTTTTTTTTTTATTATTCCAAGGAGAGTTCCTTTCGTTTCATGTTGTTTTGTGTGCAGTGAAAAGATGTTCCAACACAGGAAAGTCTACACTCTCAATACAGGATAAAATTATTACCACACATGATGACATCAGAAATTATCTTACAGTATGAACAAACGGGGTGAAGCAAACACCAGAACTGCCTAGAGCTGTTTCTATTTTTGTTTGTATTTCAGAGGAACTGGATTTCCGCCATTTCTGCCAAGGGAGACAGCATTGCATTACGAAAATACATGCCTATTCAAATATACTGAACATTTTACCACCAAAAAAAATGAAAATGTTCAGATAAAAAATTCTAATATTTTTCATGTTTCTGCTCAATACAGAGATTATAAGTACTCGTTAGAACTGCCTCATCGTGGCGGTTCTAACGAATACTACAATCTATGTTTTGAGCAGAAATAAGAAAAATAATGTATACCCCTGTAAACCCAAGTTTTACTATATAAAAGAGGGGTTTAAGGGGGTCAAAATTATATAGGCATGTTTTCGTGGTGTTAGCTTCCTAGTTTCTTTCCTGCAAACAAAACCCGTCTGAAATGGAATCTACTCTAAAAGTGAGACGTCAAAACAATGATCATAGCGTTATGTCCCTAGAAAATGTATCGATTCACCTCGCCAAGGTAGACATAATATAAAAACACAACATTTGCAACAAAATAGCAATGTTATAACTATATCTATATAAATTGTCAAACTCTTCATGTTGATGATGACTTTCTATATGGTCGTGTAAGCGTTCAGTGCAGCAACAGTCGTGAACAACAATACGCGAAGCTCGTTAGGTCAAAATCAGAAAACGACAAAATGGTGAGAGTTTTCTTACTTTTCCTTGTATATACATAGTCGGATTTCTCAATTCTTGTTTTTGATTGTGTAGGTGTTTAACAACACGTCAACCCTTGTGGGTCATTTTGTGTTGTCTCCCAGAGAACGGGAGAAAAGAGATAGAAGAGATAGTAGAGTAGATGAAAGAGAGGGATAGGGAAGAAAGGGGAACAGAAATGAAAGCGAAGAAACAAAATAAATATAAACATTACCCCTTTACCCTTACCTGCTACAAGGATAGCAGACCATGCTCAACTGTAAGCTAATATTAGTTGGCGCCCCGGTGACATAAAGAAAATACACGACACCTTCGCCACACCGGACTAACTCCCTCCCCCTCTTTCTCTCGCGCCACCCCACACTCAATTCCTGTACCTTGCAAGAAACGTAATCCTAGCATCGGAAAGATATGCGGCTGAATATATATATATATATATATATATATATATATATATATATATATATATATATATATATATATATATATATATAAGCTTGTATATTGGTTTATACAAAACTCGTTGTATAGCAATGCAAAACTAATTGCATTTAGGAGAAGTGCATGCATTTTGCATGATATTGGTTTAGAGTTGTTGCCAAGCAACTGTAAGTTCTATTGACCGTATTGTACACATGTATATACTAACAGGAAAAATACATCCAACATACACCCCACTCACGATAAATTAATTAGTACAGTTGATGTCTGAATATAAAATAGCACTGATTGTTTAACTCTTGTCGCGTTTTGTAAAAAAAGGTGTGTATTTTATGAAATTTTGATAAACAGTTTAGTTTGCAGAAATTACGTCAAATATTATGTTTAGTCTTCATACATTCTTACAAAGTATAGTTCGTCAACAAAGGTTTTGAAATTATGGAGATGAAGAAATGCGCGGCGATTCCCCTCAACATGCATGTCCCAGCTAGCATTCTACGTAAATCTACATCGGACCGTCATCGGCCCGTCAGCTACCCTGACGGGCCGATGACGGCCCGATTTAGATTTACGTAGAATGCTGACTGGGGTGTAAGACTTATGTAAGTACACTACAGGGCTCTATACGAATAGATTTTATCGAAACACCATAAGCATGAACGCACGAAAGATGTCTGATAAAATTTCAAATATGTCATTCAAAATGGTATCATAAAAATTTGCAATCAAACGTTTTCCTACAGGTTTATTGTAGCGGCCATATTCGATGAAACATCGAACATTTGTTTTATGTTAATCCATTTTTGTATACCTTCTAATATAAGCCATAGAAAACGGTAGAAGGTTTATTTGAAACGCAGTTTGCATGCGAAATTTAAAAATTATGTCATACAGGAAAATAGGGTACATTGTGTACTCTCCCTTAAATAAGAAACTCAACCGGGTGGCTTAATGACGTCATGTTTGAATTATAGCATGAGAAAATAAACATTCTGCTTTCTGTTTTGAGCATTTGTTCTTTCTTTTTTTATAATTTTAACCTGAATACACAATGTTTTGTATACTTAGAAATTGTTAAGTATCAACTTGACCTCCATAGAAACGTATCGCGAAATGCAATGTATGCATATCTACTATACAGTTGTTTTATATACAGACATGTCCAGGCTTTTTTCCTATATCGAAATAAATCGAATATCTTTCCGATGCTAGGGTTAGCAAAACTTGAGCACTAGAATCCGTACTTACAGTTTAAAATTTCATACCGAAGGTCTCCTGTCAGACATTTTGCATGAAATCTCAGATCTATTGTCTAAACTTCTATCAGACTATCAACTATGTTTCCAAATTCCTTCTGGTCCTCTGCTAAAGATTTAAGAAGCATTTAGAGATAACAAGCAAATTCCATGGGGAATTTATGTCCCCCGCCTTATTTTAATTTGAGCTGTTAAAAATGAGTAAGTTAACCAGAAGACCATTGGTCCTGTATCACTTACCTAAGTATTGAAGCAGGAAAAAAGTTGACGCTAAAAATGTGGAAAAAAAAAACAACAAACAAATAAATACCCCCCCCCCCCCCCCCCCCCCATAATTTCAAGATTACAAGAGCACACGTATATCCTCAGACCACAAGCAAAATGCCTGTAAAGTTTCAGAAGCATTTGCTTAAAGCTGTGGGAGGAGTTGTGCTCACAAGTTACCTGCTACTATATGCACTTTCATAGTATTGAATCATGAAAAAAATCTGTGTTAAAAGTTAAAAATGTGAACAAAAGTAATAAAAAACGTAACTTCAAGATTCTGTAAAAAGCATATGCATATCTTCAGACTAAGGTTAAAACATCTATATAGTTTCAGTGGGAATGGTATAAAACTGTAGGAGGAGTTGCACTCACAAGGCACTTACTACATATACACTTTCATAGTATTGAAGCATGAAAAATGTCTAAGTCAAAAATGTGAAAAATTTGAAAAAAAAAAAATATATCAAGATTCTGTAAAACCACATGCATATTTTCAGACGATGATTAAGATACCTGTGAATTTTCAGAGGGATCGATATAAACTGTAGGAGGAGTTGCGCTCACAAGGTCCCTACTACAAACTCAGAACCATGCAAAAAAGTCTGTTAAAATTGTGAAAAAAAGTAAAAAGTAAAATAATTTAAGGATTCTGTAAAAAGCACATGCATATCTTCAGACCATGATAAAAGCACCTGTAAAGTTTCAAAAGGATCGATTCAAAATTTTAGGAGGAGTAACGCTCACAAGGTACCTACTACATATACACTTTCATAGTTTTGAAGCATGAAAAAAGTCTAAGTTAAAAATGTGGAAACGTTGAAAAAAAGATATTTCAAGATTCTGTAAAAAAACACATGCATATCTTCAGACCATGATTAAGATAAATGTAAAGTTTCAGAAGGATCGGCATTAAACTGTAGGAGGAGTTGCGCTCACAAGGTCCCCACTACAAACTCGGAACCATGCAAAAAAAATTCTAAGTTAAAAATGTGAAAAAAGTAAAAAAAAAAAAAAATAATAATTTAAGGATTCTGTAAAAAACACGTGCACATCTTCAGACCATGATGAAGACACCCGTAGAATTTCAGAAGGATTAGTTAAACACTGTAGGAGGAGTTGCGCTCACAAGGTACCTACTATAAACTCGGAACCACGATGCAAAAAAGTCTAAGTTAAAAATTGAAAAAGTTAGAAAAAAAAACAAACAATAATTTAAGGATTCTGTATAAAGCACATGCACATCTTCAGACCATGATGAAGACACCTGTAAAATTTCAGAAGGATTGGTTAAAAACTGTAGGAGGTGTTGCGCAAACAAGGTACCTACTATAAACTCGGAACCACGCACCACGAACCACGCACCACGGAAAGCTGAATAATATGTCCCCTCGCTTTTCTTCGAAAAGGCGGGGAACAAATATTGAATACAACTTGCTAAGCAGACACTAATTAGAAAATAAACCAGAGGAGCAAAATGGAAATGACACTGTAGGCCCAGTTGTTCAAAGCGTCGTTAGCTTAACGAGCTCGTTAAGGATCATTTCGTTAACTGTTTTAGCGGATTCATTATACAATATTCTGATATTTTTTGCTGAAAAACTGTGAGTAGCTTTGCAAAAGCTACTCACATTTTTTCAGCAAAAAATTTCAGAATATTTGCGTATCACCCGATGTAAATTTTAACGAATCGTTAACTAACGACATCGTTAGCTTTGAACAACTGGGCCCTGTATTTTTGTGGGTAACAGGCAGCAAATGTGTCACCTCCGTAGAAACGAATATATGTAATTTATATGTCTGAGAATTGAAATGAATTTAAATCATACCCAATGAATAAAATGTATGCTAAACCTTGTTTCCTTTTACGACCTTTTTTCGTCAATCACGGCAAATTTACAATGAATGGTCGGAACAATATGAGCCTCAACGCGCACAAACATACTTTGGACATATGCATCCGCGCAGATTGATCAGTCTTTCTTGTCCGCAGGAAGAAACGTTACATCCTTGGCTATCTAAATGCGCTTAGTGAAAATTCAGATCAGACTACGTGAATGTGCAGGATGATCTGATCATAGCGCACATGTCCAAACGAACATTTTCTGACGTTTCGGCTCTTATCTGATGCTTCTCTTTGTCGTTGTCATAATTTAGTGGAAACTGTCTGCCTTTCAGATGAAAATGATAAGAGGTAGCCAGTTCCAAAAGAAAAAAACAGCCACTGCAACAGTGTGCGGTCCGTTTTCTTAGGTATGCGTTTCTAGAACACTAGAGTACTCAGATGACAGACGAAACAATAACCTTCGCTCACCCACCCATCGCCCATGCCGCCATCTTCTTTGACATTCAAACTAAGAATTCCGGCATTACTGATGACTATGATTAACATACGGATCTTATTAACCCATCTATGCCGAGTGGAATCTTCTGTTTCCAGTTTAAGGGATGTCTGATCAGTTTTGATTATTACCATGTTTTATTGAAACGCCTGTAGTTAATGCTAACAGTGTCGATCCTGATCAGACGCCGCGTTCTGTGGCGTCTGATCTGGGTCTACACTGTTGCCCAATGTCTCATTAATAGAACGCTAGGCACAAATGGATTAATCTGAATTTTAGTGAAATATAGACTTAATGCGAACAGCCAAGACACTGAAATGGCTAGCTGTTAACTTTTTTATTAGGTTTAGAATCACAGAAACTTAATGCAAACAGAGAAGGTCTTGATCATGCTCTTTGCAAACTCTTCGACTACTCTTAGCGTCGCAAAAATTAACCATAGACCTGCGTAGGCACAGGCTGAGAAGACCTATCATTGGTCATCGCACACTTAAATCTAAATATATGTGTCCTCTACTTGGTCGTCTGTTTGGGCGCTGACAAATGTTGTTTTTTTTTTTTTTTTTTTTTTGTTTGTTTTTTCTTGATAACAAATGTTCCGATCAAAACAATGTCATAACAACAAGAACAGGTTAAAAAAGAATGCTTCCCGTACAACTGAAAAAAAAATACTTGTAAAATTCGCTTACTCTCTATCCTATTGATACGTCATACCATATTTACTAGTCAAAAGCAAAGCTCGGAGGAAGTCCAGTGATCACGCGAGATGAAGCAAAGATCAATAAAAAATATAACTTCTTTGATTTAAAAAACGTTTAACAAGAACTCTAAGAAGACTGTATTTTACGTGGGTGCGTTAACGTTAAAAGGCTCACATAATTCATTTGGTTAGCATTGTAATATATGAGCCAGCGCACGACAAAGCCACAATAAAATAAGACTTGTGACCAGCAACCCAGTCAGCATTCTACGTAAATCTATATCGGGCCGTCATCGGCCCGTCAGGGTAGCTGACGGGCCGATGACGGCCCGATGTAGATTTACGTAGAATGCTAGCTGGGAAAGACTCAGCTCAGCCTGTATATCCACCAAGTATGGCAAGGGTCCTTGTTCAGCCCTCTACGGATAGCCCGCAGGCTGTTGAAGGCACATGCGATTCAGCAAAGATCTGATCAGACTGCGTGGATTTGCAGGCTACTCTTAGTCTTTGCTGGTCGCACATGCCCCAATGTACGAGCTGCTCATGTATACGCTAGAGGGCGTGAGCAATGTTGCAATCTTCATTACTGCCTATGAAGAGTCTCAATAAAACAATAAAACTGAGACTCCATTTTCTAATCTGTAGTGTGTTCTTTGTTTCGAAAGGAAATCTATTTGACATTTATTTGTTGTGCGCCTTCTCATGTGTCATAGAGGGCGTGAGCAGTATTGCAAACTTCATAACTGCTTATGAAGAGTCTCAATAAAACCTAGACTCCAATTTTCGAAAGGCAATCTCTTTGACATTTATTTGTTGTGCGCTTGTTCATATGTCAATAGTATTGAAACATTAAGTTCTGTTCATGTATACGCCAGAAGGTGTGAGCAGTGTTGCAAACTTCATTACTGCTAATGAAGAGTCTCAATAAAAAAAGCAGACTCCTATTTTCTAATCTGTAGTGTGTTCTTTGTTTCCAAAGGCAATCTTTTTGACGCCGTTTTATTTGTTGTGCGCTAGCTCATGTGCCAATGTTATTGAAACATTACAAAGCGTTCAAAAGAAATGCAGTGAGTACTTGTTCATTGTAGCCAACATTAATTCAGATATCGATAAAAAATCATTTCATTTTTTCACCCTTTCAAAAACGAGAAAATAACTGAAATTTTCATATGCCATATTTTATGATCGTATTAATACCATATATCAATTTATTTAACTTTCTTGGATAAAAAAGTCTCTTTGATGAATATGGAACCTTTAAAGTAATTTAGACTGATAGGTGCACACGAACTACTTCGTCGCCGTTCAAACTACAAGACATCACGAAAACATGCCTATATAATATTGACCCCCTTAAACCCCACTTTTATATAGTAAAACTGGGGTTTACCAGGGGTATACATTATTTTTCTTATTTCCGCTCAAAAACATAGATTGTGGGTACTCATTAGCATCGCCTCGCCTCTATGTTTCGAGCAGAAATATGAAAGATATCAAGAGTTTTTTAATCTGTAAATTTTCAGTTTTATGAGGTGAAATTTTCTATATATTTGACTAGGCGTGTTTTCGTAATGAAGACGTGTTCGTAATGCAGATTATATTATCACTTCTTTTGGGATCACTGTGCCCATTGTGGTATCATTTAAAAAAATGGATTTCTGATCATGTAAATGCTTTAGGTCGTGAGCGTTGCAAATTTCATTACTGCTTATGAAGAGTCTCAAAATACCGAGGCATCCATTTTCTATCTGTAATGTGTTGTTTGTTTCCAAAGACAATCTTTTTAATGTTATTACACAGGTAAGCTGATAGCCTATGTGATACCTAACAGAGATGGATCAAGACAAGTTTCGAGGCGTTTGCCTAACCTTTCTTTTTCTAAAGACGACATGCCCTGCTTAGTAAACAGTGTAGATCCAGTTCAGTTAGCTTCTGAAGAAGCACTGTTTGTCATTATATGTGTGGATTTTTATCAAAAACCCGGATCAAGTAATCTGATTGGCTGCAAATTAGAAGTGGGCATGGCATCTTAATTTAGTCAGCATGACAAGGGCTAAGCTCTTCTGAATCCAAATTATTTCAACTGCATTGGACATTTTCAGTGCATTTTGTATACCGTATTTCCTAGATATACGAACACGTTAACTTTTTACCATACTTTTTCTAACATTTGAACATGTCCTTTTACTACCTATTTACGTGTCTGTAAACTGCTATATGAGTTGCAAGTAGTGTGGACCATGATCAGACGTTGCGACCTGCGCCGTCCAATCTGGGTCTTTACTGTCTTGTCTTGTACAATGCTTAGGATGAATACAATATTTGATCAAATCGATCTCATGCTATTCGCTATTTTGAATCGCCGATTAAGTAATCCTGAACCCGATGCTGATTATTCACATTGTAGTAAGAGGCAATTTTAGACTCATGACTACCGACAAAGTATGTTTTCATATGTATATACTAAAGGGCTTGTTCTGATAACTCGGTCCGATTTCTTTTTTATTTATATGTATTATGCATTACAAATAAAAGTTTGGATGTGTTATTGCAGACATTGAGTCATTTTTATAAGTCTTTTACACACATCCCTAAAATGTCTTTTTAGATAGATAAACTATGGACTCAATTTCCATCAGATTATTGAACCGTTTTCCGTTTTGTTTTTTTTTATTAGGGACGTTTTTAGAACGTATCAGATGATTTTATGAACTATTCGTTAATTATCGATCTTGCGCATGCGCCTGTAGATCACATGACAAACGTCATAACTTTTTCTATAAGAATGTATTAAAACAGGGGTAACAACCTTTTCAAACAGAAATGCCTGCCATCCCGTGACCGACAAAATCCTTCTATCTATTTACTGTTCCATCATATCTACACTACGTATGTAAAGAAATTTGTCAGTCACGGGGTGGAACAGTATTCACTCAGCCACTAAAGTGACCTACCCTAAATTCTATTTTACCGTTATCTTTCCCAATGCAACCCCATATGTAGCCACCGCAGTGAGTGGTAGATGTTCATGTGCGCATGCGCAATTCACATTGACGCATGCGCAATGTACATTGAATGATTAGATTCTGCACAAAGAGAAAAATAAAACACTAAACAGTATTATTATCAGTAGGGCTACATAGCTAATACGTACTGGATATTTCATGCACAGCAATTTCAGAAATACATAGAATTTATACATAATTAAATTTATGATAATGTTGGCCATAAAAAAAAGCATAAAGGTGGCCTGAAATTATTTTAATTTGACTCTTGTAAGCATAAAAATCAACCAAAACATATTAATGGAATGAAATTTGACACAGTTAAAAAATTCCACCTAAAATGGGAAAAATTTTAGGTTTATCAAAACAACTCCTTATTTTCTGAATACTCTTGTAACTTCTTATACACCAATCCCTTTCTAAACAGTCGTCTGTACCTAAAGGAAAAACTTTTCTTTTAGAGTAGATCCCTGTTCAGAAGGGGCGTAAAATCATTTTAGTATATGTCCTTTAATGACAACGTGACGCAAATATGTCATAAAAAGAAACGGGTTTTCTGTATTCATACATTCAGATAATACACAGATGTTTGTGTTTGATTTTTTTTTATTTATTTATTTACTTTTTGTTTCGAATCCTAATAGAAAAGTGTGATTTTTCTATACATGTATAAAGAACAAGGACAATCGTTTGTACGGACGACTTTCCGTAATGCTACGAAAAAATCCAGGTTCAATACCTTTAATGGAATGTAAACAAACCAACATACATGTACAGTATAACCTTTAACATTCTGTTGGATAAGTATGGTAACAGTTAGGATGTCCAAACATGTTTTTGTAAATATGAGTTAGGATGTCCAAACATGTTTTTGTAAATGTGAGTTAGGATGTCTAAATATGTTTTTGTAAATGTGAGTTAGGATGTCTAAACATGTTTTTTGTAAATCTGAGCTAGAATGTCGAAACATGATTTTGTATTTTTTTTTTTTTTTTTTTTTTTTTTTTTGTAAAAATATGTTAAGTAAATATAAGTTTTAGTAAATACATGTTTTAGTAAAGTATGTTTTCGTCAATATATGTTTTAGTAAATATACGTTTTTTTTTATTATTATTGCAGTATGTATAACAGCTCTAATCAGGCGCAAAATGTATCCAGTATAGATTCTGAGCACTGCGCAAATGAACAGGCTAAGAACCGAAGGTACGTTTTCTGATACTGCGGCGCAAGCGATATAAGATAAGATAAGATCTTTTCACCAATCCTGGATCATTATACATTGTATACAATCACAATGTACATATGTTAGCATTAAGATTTTATGATTCTGAAAAAAAAAATACATTTGAGCAGAAACGTCCGAAATCTTATCCATGCAATATTGTCCATGTCGTGGGACAGTTGCAGTATTATTAGAAGTCTATATTCTAATACACTATGGCTTATTAAACATTTATTATTGTATTAACCCGAAATACACAGATGTCTTAACTGTTTACTATAATTGTCCAAAACATTGAAGACGTCTATATTACTATTATTACTGTTGATGTTCTAAATACTGCCGGAGCAGTGGCACCCTCTGTAGAGTCTGATCTGGGTCTGCATGGTTTGCTCAGGTCGAGTAGTTATCGTAAATACAGTTTTGTACCGTCGGTTATCTAGGTGCACTACGGATGTATTTCATTGCCGTATCAAGTTTTCCAGATGGTATTGCAATTTTACTCTTTTCAACATTCAGTGCACTTTTCCGTTTTAACTCTTCTCTTGCTGAACACAACATGTCCTGTCTTAGCAAACAGTGTAGCTCCAGATCAGTTGGCTTCTAAAGAAGCCAACTGACCTGGATCTGCACTGTTTGTCATTAGATATTTGCATTTCTATCAAAAACCAGAATCAAGTAATCTGATTGGCTGGAAATTAGAAGTGGGCATGGCATCTTAATTCATTCAGCATGACAAGGGTTAAGGGAACTGCACACAAGTATTTTCCTCGCAAGTTCAACCAACGGGTTGTGGGGCGATGGCACAATGTGTGATTTCCTTTTTGCTTTATTGCATAAAGACTCCTTCTGAAACGATATCTACTCTGAAAGAAAAGAACTTGGTTTCAAAGGAAGCATTTCTTTCCTCTTAGAGTAGCCCCTTTACAGAAGGGAGTGTATCTACTGCCCAAAAGCCAAATTTGATCGAACATTACGAAAAAAAAAAGCCTATTCAAATATACTGAGAATTTTACCACCAAAAAATGAAAATTTTCAGATAAAAAATTCCGATATTTTTTTCCTATTTCTGCTCAAAACATAGATTGTGGGTACTCGTTAGAACCGCCTCGGCGAGGCGGTTCTAACGAGTACCCACAATCTATGTTTTTGAGCAGAAATAAGAAAAATAAGGTATACCCCTGTAAACCTCAGTTTTACTGTATAAAAGGAGGGTTTAAGGGGGTCAAAACTATATAGGCGTGTTTTCGTTATGATATGTTTCACTTCTGAAAAGTTTTATGTTATAGTTACACATTTACATGAGTTTTGAGAAAACAATGGAGTATACCTACTTACCACAATCCGTCGTAAGATATATCCTCATGTGTCAATATTCTGCTAGTCACTGACTTAAAGATTGCTAGAGGTATGGTAGCCCAAAGTATGAACAGGCAATGAACTTGTAACATGTTGTAGGAACTTGTAACATGTTGTAAGTAATAAAATTGAAACGAGTGGGGAAAATCAGGTTTATTGCTTCTTCTTACAGCAACCATAGCCGAACAAGCTACACTCTGTATTATTCGCTGAAGCCAGGCTGGCGGTTAATAAATTATTGTTAATAATACATTTATAACGAGTTCATGTGTGTTGGTACTTCGAGACAGTATCTCAGCTCACAACATTATATGAGAGATGAAAGTTAGCGTAATTATTTCACACCTGAATACACTTATAAGACTCATTTTGGTTGCAACGTCAGAAAGCGTATCTCCTCACGTTTTCGTCCAATGAAGACTTAATTCAGCTTGCGTATCCGCACAGTCTGATCAGAGTTTTTGTTGTCCGTATGAAGAAAATTTGCATCTTTGGCGATCGAAAATGCGTTCAGTAAAAATTCTAATCAGACTGCGCAACGCGAAGAGTGATGTGAATGTTTTCTGGGAGCAAATGTCCGAAAGTACGATTTCTGACGTTACGGCTCTGGGCCCAGTTGTTCAAAGCTAACGATGTCGTTAGTTAACGATTCGTTAAAATTCACATCAAGTGATACGCAAATATGTTGAAATTTTTTGCTGAAACATGTGAGTAGCTTTTGCAGTAGCACTCACATTTTTTCAGCAAACAATATCAGAAAATTGTATATTGAAGCCGCTAAAACAGTTAACGAAATGACCCTTAACGAGCTCGTTAAGCTAACAACGCTTTGAACAACTGGGCCCCGATAATTATAGGCATGCTATATCAGAGGTACGAGCGAATTAAAAACGAAACCTCAATATGTTTTGTATAAAGCGGACTTTACCCATTTATGCAGAATGGACTGTTCTGCTTTCATTCTTTGAACCGGTCCATTTCCAAGGTAAGGAGTGCTTGGTTAGATATCATTATTACCATGTTTTATAGAAATACTTGTATACAATGCAAAAAGTGTAGATCCTGATCAGACGCTGCTTTCTGCGGCGTCTGATCTGGGTCTACACTGTTGGTGATGCGCCTTTAATGTGACGCTAGGCTTAAATCCTAGTTTTACAATGACACAACTTTTATGACTTCTTATTTTCTCTCCGTGCACCAAACCCTTTCTAAAAAGGGATTTCCCTCTAAAAGCAAAAAAACATTGCTCCCCTAAATGGGAGCGAATTCTTGCCGTCAGAAATAGACCCTATTGTAGAATGGAGGTAAAATTATTTTGACAGAGTTGTCTACCCTGAAAGTTTGACAGAGTGGCCTTCCCTGAAAGTATATACATTTCCATAAGCCAGTTGCTGCTCAGTTTTTTTTGTTTTTGTTTTTTTTGTTTTTTTTTTATTATTATTATTTTAATTAGAGAAAGGACAAACCAGTCCACTATCCACTATCAGGACAATGTGGCCAGGTGGCTGTCATACTCTCTTGGACAATATATAAAAGTAGCGTAGCTTGGCACGGTAAAAGTTAAACATTTATTTTCACCAGATCCCCGGTCTGTATATAACTGAGTACTTTGTTTCATGTCACATTACATGGTAAACTAACGCGGTAATTGACAGGGTAAAATGTGCATTGATATTGGGGAATAGACGTTTGGCTGCATTACATAAAATCAAATTAACAATACGGATTTCCAGAAAGTACTCAAAATAGTCTGGGAAGAGCGGCTTTAGACATGAGAACGCAGAACAAAACAATAGATTGCAACACTTTAATAGGGTATAATAGATGTGCCATGCATGCAAAGGGTCCGTATGGCATATCCTAACAGCGAAGGCCTAGACTCACTTATGCAGCCACAACATCTGATTGTAGCCTGAGTTCAGGTGTATCTGTACATTCTGAAGTTTTTATAAAGTCTTTAGCGGGTGATGGATGCCAAGATCAGATGAGCACATGCCAGCATATGCGATAAGGGCCTTTGTCACACGTTGATCCACCGTTATATAGACCGCGCTTCGTGTGTTGTTACCATCATTATTACTGAAGATGGAATGTGTGTTGATTGGTATACATGTATTTCAATTACGATTCTTTCTAAAATAGCACTGTGATAATTTCACATCACACCATAACTACCGCAAAACTAATGCTGAATGAATTCGATCGCAAATGTTAAATAGATACTTTACAGAAAAGAGGGAAGTATCACTTTACAGAAAAGTGGAAAGTATCACAATTTTATATATATATCAAAGTATAGCTTCCCTATATATATCCCATCAGTTTTAAATGTATAACGTATGTTTCCGAACATGTTTTTTTTTATTATTATTATTATTTATGTATGCAAAGCTAATAAAATAGTGTTTCAAATTATTTCCTGTTTTATCTAAGGATTGCGTTTACTGTGCAGCTTGATAACATTTAACTTAGATCATCGTTATACATTGTGTTTGTGACCTGAAACTTGTCAGCAGAAAAATGGTCTTATTACATGTGTGGAGAGCAAAGCCCAAAAATACGTCTGCGCACCCGCGCAGTTGCTAATTGGAGCCATTGCTACATCATGACATTGAAATATATAGATAACTTTTCTGGTTCGGTTCCTAACGTTGATATAGCGTATTGTATATAAACACACATTGATGCCTAGCGTGCCATAACAGGGATACCGGCAAAAGTGTAGACCCAGATAAGACGCCGCATTTAATGTCGGAACTCCTTACAGGGGAAATTGATACACATTCAGGGAGGCAGCCTTGTCAAAATTGATTTTGTCTTTCTTCTGAAACGCCTTCTACTCTGAAGGCATCACGAAAACACGCCTATATAATTTTGATCCCCTTAAACCCCACTTTTATATAGTAAAACTGGGGTTTACAGGGGTATACATTTTTATTATTTCTGCTCAAAAACATAGATTGTGGGTATTCGTTAGAACCGCCTCATCGAGGCGGTTCTAACGAGTACCCACAATCTATGTCTGGAGAAGAAATATAAAAAATGTTATAATTTTTTATCTTAAAATTTTCATTTTTTGGTGGTAAAACTTTCAGTATATTTACATAGGCATGTTTTCGTAATGGAACGACTTTGCTCCTCTTGTAGAGTACCCGTTTACAGAAGGGCTTTCATGTATAGAAAAACAAATCTAAAGTCACAAAAAATTGTCTCATTTGTCACAAAATAGGGGACAATCTATCATATGTATCCATTCACATAAAACGTAAGAATAACAAAACTGACGCCTCTTCAAAAAGGAAATGGAATTTTCCAAATCATAACGAGGCACTTTTAATGAGTATCCACAACTTTGGGGTTTATGGAGAAATAAAGAAAATATATCCCTGAATTATTACCAAATATCCCTATCTCCTTGAAGATCGCCTCTGAAAATAATTAAAAATTAAATTGTGAGACAGAACTGAAAAATCGATGCAAGCTGAATCGTTACAATATATAACCACCAGTATTGGAATAAAATTAAGTAAGAAAATTCTTAAAAGTAGTAGTAAGTAAAAAGTGTTAGCCAGAATACGGCATTTCACAATCTCTCAGAATAGTTTAGTCTGCGGACGCATTGTTACCATGTGAGCATTGTTGCTTTTCGCAACGCTGTATGCAAATCTCATATTAGCATGAGACATGTTTGAGATTTCGTCAGACATTTAAATGTATAATTTTGCAATACATTTCAGCCGCAACGTCCGAAAACGTATTTCCGGATATGTTCGCCCGGCGAAAAGTTAGATCAGCTAGCGCATTCGCGCAGTAAGATCAGAATCCTCACTGGGTGCATTTAGGAGGCAAAGGTTCTTCATGCAATGGGCACACATATCAGAAGGTACGTTTTCTGACGTTGCGACTCATATCAGCGCGCTTCAATGAGTTGGAAAGCAGGAAATGTAAACCTTGCGTTTTGTGAACAACGTTAGCGTGCGCACTTCCGTATTATTGAGATTAGTTGTGTCGAATGTAAATTAACAGTTCTTGTTTTAAGATAAATTGCTACACCTTAAAACATTTTAGCATCATTTTGCAAAATTTAACTGAGACAACATTTGTCGACAAGAAGTTGTCTTTTATATTTCATTTCCTTTGGGATTATTGAGCTAATTCTGGTTACTTTGAAAGTTGAATACTTAACTCTTTCGGTGCCCAAGTTCAGACGACCTTCGTCGTTTGCTTTTTGTAAGAAAACTATCGATTGGAAAGAAGTTTATATGTAAACTTGAACGACTGAATGTCAAACAGCGTAGATCCAGATGAGACGGCTCATTATGAGCCCTCTCATCTGGATCTATACTGTTTACAAAAGCCTATTATTATCGCCTGTGGCAGTAAAAGATTTATGCCGATGCTAAGGGGACTTATGTGGCCTCGCAAACTACATAGTTATGATTTCAAATACAACAATAAAAACTCTAAAAGGTTACCTTTGGAAACAAAGAACACACAAATGAATGAAATCTCGGAGGATTGCTTTATTGAGTAGAGACTTTATAAATCAGGGCCCAGTTGTTCAAAACTAACGATGTCGTTAGTTAACGATTCGTTAAAATTTACACCGAGTGACACACAAATATGCAGAAATTTTTTGCTGAAAAAATGTTAGTGCAAAAGCTACTCACATTTTTTTCAGCAAAAATATCAGAATATTGTATATTGAATCCGCTAAAACAGTTAACGAAATGACCCTTAACGAGCTCGTTAATCTAACGACGCTTTGAACAACTGGGCCCAGTTGTCCGATTTTCGTTCTTTTGTTTGTTCTTTCTTTCTAAAGGCAACATTTTTAGTTTTTGTTGTTGTATTTGAAATCATAAACAGCTGGGCTACTCTTCTAGGTAACCTCTGCTCCCGCAGGGATCAAATGCTTTCCTTTAAGGATAACTCCATTGTGAAATGAGGCAAACGTTTCCATGGCAGGGTTTTGTGATGTATTCGTTACCCTTAAAGTCAGACAGACACGCCTGAGTAGATTGTGAAACTCACCGTCAAAATACGTTTAGAGCCGACCTCCTTTCATTAGGGAATGGTAGACAGGAAAAGAAACAAGAGCTATCTTCCCTGTTAAAATAATGGCAGAAGATCTAACAAATGTATCAATTCACCTCAACTGCATATAATATTTGAAAAATAATGAAAATCCTCATTTATGCTATCGTTAAATGTTACATGTAAGATTTACTTAGAAAACAGTAAAGCCCTGCGTAACTCTTGCAACCCTGCAGACCAAAACATGTATTTAAGCAAACAATGTCGATCCAGATCGAACGGCTTGTAATGACCCGTCTCGTCTGGATCGACCCGTTTGCCATTATTTGATTTTAAACTGAAAGCCATATTTTCATCAATGGACATGTCCAAATTCAATAAACGAAATATTCCACATTAGAAACTCAGGGATGAAAGGATTAAAACCTTTCAACAGAAAACCATAAACTCATCATTTTAGTGTATACCTACCACTACATATTTTTTATCTTGTTAACTCTTGAAAATGCATTTACATTACATCAGGGATGATGTATTTCTTTGACTGAAAATTGATATAAAATATATTAGCTGCAACGGGCAAAACAAGGTATTCAGAAGCATAATCAATATAAATCGAGTTGATACTGGTGCAGACTCATTTTTTTTTTTTTTTTTTTTTTTTTTTTTGTTGCAAACAATCGATACCAGAATACTCGAACATCAATATAGGGATCAAACATGATTTTTCATGCATTAACATTCGCTAGGTCCCGTGGAAGGCGTTGAAAACCGAGGCCGAAGGCCACGGTTTTCAACACATCCCAAGGGACCTGGCGAACGTTAATGCATTGAAAAACCATGTTCGATCGCTATTATTGCATAAAAATTGAAAACATTTGCTACATTTTGCGTTATATCTTGCACTATTTTGTTTCGCCTTTTCACCGATGTTGCGTGAACGCTATTTCCACGTACTATGCTTGTTCTAGGGCAGGGCAGTACACATCTCGTGACGGCAGCTATTCTGTGGCCCGGTATGAGCATATTGAAAGTTGCGTAGCCGTGCATTAACAGCGCGTGAATTGCATTGTTAATACACGGCTTTTCGCCGGTTAATGCATGGCTATTAATAACGTGCGACACTGCTTTTTATGCAATAAAACGTATAACCATACTTGTCATAAACTTTCAACAAGTCCATTTTACTACATATGGACCTCGTCAAGAGCAAATATGCCTTCGAACATGTGCAACATGCACAGATTTGGATCATTCTACGGATGCGCAAAGCATTATCCGGGTCTTTGTTCTCTAGTCATACATTCTGCAGTATCATATGATTCTGTTAGCAGACAATGAAGGCCGTGATAAGACTGCGCGAATAGTAGTATAGGGCAGCACTGCGGATGCACTGGCTGATCTTGGCCTTCGCTATCCGCAAATACAAAAAAAGACAATAACAACAACAACAACAACAAAACACGTTTTTGCATGGCGCCCAAATTATTGTGACTAAACTTTCTAGATGAATTGCAAACACTGTAAACCACGATCGGCGGTATCTGATTTGGGTCTTCATATTTATTCATGTCTGTATATCTATATACTTAGATTTAATACAATATATTCTATAGTACCGAGTGGTTAATACTTTCAATCCTTCAGTTTCTGAAGTGGACTAGTCCATCTTAGAAAATGATCAGAACCATTGTTCAAAACAGGGATCTCAGTAAAAAAAAAATAAAAAAAAAAAAAGAATGGCTGAGTACGGCTCATAATGAGCGGTCTGATCGAGATCTACACTGTTTGCAAAACATCCAATGTTTGTCTACTGGGCTTAAATGGTTGAAATAAAACAATGGCAGTCTGTTAACAAATCTATAACAGTAACCACACATACATTCTCCTACAATGTATAGTGAAAACCAGGCTCCAAGGTTATAAAACTTTTTTCATGCTAAACTCAAGTGAGTATGAATTTTTTGTTCTGCTAATAATCTCAAATTATCAACAATTGCATATTCTCTTTCGCTAAACATAGCTATGCATGTACTTGTCTCTGCTAATAAGTATGAAAATACCAATAAGCTGAGATGAGCATGAAAAACATTCTATAAACTCGGGGCCAGGGTAGACCAGGGATTATACCATAAGGCGTTTACTTATATTGCGAGCATTTCAAAACTGATCTTTTTTGTTTGTTATATCTATAAGCGTTTTGCATTTCCGAAATCATTTTTAGTGGACATTGACATCACTTTTCATTTTTACAGAGTGGAATCATACATAGCACCTATATTATGTATTTGCTTCACATAGCTGTGTTGATCCTTTCATTCCTGAGTTTCTGAGCTGGATTCTTCCATCTTTGAATCTTGTTAGGATCTGTGTTCAAAAAAAGGTCTCAGTCAAAAACCAAAGCGAAATGGCATACAATGTAGATCCTGAAGAAACTGGTTTGTTCAACAGAGCTGAAAAGGTTAACGCAATAGGTCCTGATCTTATTGCGCGAAGGCGATTGTTTCACTACACCTTCCCTGTCCGCACACCATTACAAAAACAAGCCTATTCAAATATACATAAAGTTTTACCAACAAAAAAATGATAATTTTCAGATAAAAATTCTGATATTGTTCATATTTCTGTTCAAAACATAGATTGTGGGTACTCGTTAGAACCGCCCCGCTGAGGCGGTTCTAACGAGTACCCACAATCTATGTGTTGAGTAGAAATAAGAAAGACAAAGTATACCCCTGTAAACCCCAGTTTTACTATATAAAAGTGGGGTTTAAGGGGGTCAATATTATATAGGTATGTTTTTGTGATGCGCCTGACACGTCTCTTGCTGTACAACGCTAAGTAAGCGAATTGTAGAGACTTTCACATGAGCTGGCATCATGCTTCCGCGATAACTGCAAAGAGATGGTGTACCGTTGTCGGCTGCGGTAAGCGTTTTAGAGACGCAATCTTACCGCATCCTTAAATTACTGATTCATCTTTATCACGGGTTTTATACAAATGGTGATTTAATACATTTTAGACGACATATCAGTCAGTAAGATTTTTAACGTAGCCGGACAACACGGTCACATAGGGACCAGGCCTAGACTACATATAAAAATCTAACCCTCATTTATATTGGAAGAGTCAAATTTCAATTTTAGGTGGGTCAGGTTATGTGATTTAGATATTCCTAGAGAAAACTGGCGATGATATTTGCAAACAGTGGAGACGCTGATCAGACGACGCCTATTGCGGCGTCTGATCTGGATCTGCAGTATCTGCCAATTACCCATTTTGGGGTCTCCATACTAAAATGGGTTAAATTATTATACAAACAGTAATTCAATGAGTTCTAAGACGATTTACTGACGCTACACAAACTTCGTTTGATGTATTCAAACACTCAATCTGTTAGGGAAATTTTCAGATCAGGTCACAGCATGTTTCTAAAAACTCGTTAAACTGTATAAAGCATACATTGTACATACGTCAGCTTGTCCTTCTATGGGCGAGAAAATGAAACGATGTGCAGATGCAATTTACGTGAATAGATGGTAAATAGAGCGAGTAATACGAAGGTAAAAGCTCATATTAGCCACGTATAAATCTCTTGGCCTATCATGGGCTGAAACGTCAGAAAACGTACCTTTGTACAATGTGCGCACAGCGAAGATTCAGATCAGTCATCGCATTCGCGCAGTCTGATAAGAATGTTCTCTGAGCGCATTTTGGATAGCAAGGATACTACATTCCTTATGCCTAAACATTGAAGACTCTGATCAAACTGCAGAGATGCACAGACTATTTTGAATCTTCTTTTGGCGCACATGTCAGAGGTATGTTTTCTCACGTTGTGGCTCATACACGTATCTAGAACAGCTATGCCGTCGGCTGTGTCATACTTAATTCTACAAATTGAATTCTATTGAAATCTTTCAAATACAGAGATACATGTATAACCAGAGATGTATTGCGTTAGTTTACAGCATGAGAAACATTCTGCAAAGCTACGATATGTTTTTTTTTTAAAGAAACAACAATCAGCCAATCAGTCGTCATGGGATACTTTTGATAGCTGGTTTCTCAAAAGTTTTAAATTTCGAATGTAGTCAATATGTAGACAAATGGACTTGATTGATTGAGATTGTGTTGGGGTTTAACGACACGTCAACTCTTGAGGGTCATTTTGTGTCGTCTTCCAGATAAAGGGAGAAATGAGATAGAAGAGATAGTAGAGGGACAGGGAAGTTAGAGGAACAGGAATGAAACTGAAGAAACAGAAGAAATAAAATCGTTCCCCTTCCACCCTTACCTGCTACAAGGATAGCAGGCATTGCCCAACTGTTAGCTAATATCAGTTGGATACCCCGGTGATGTAAGATACACGATACCTTCGCACCACCCGACCAATCCTGACAAATGGACTTACTCAAAATTTAGAACGTATAAATAGGAGTTAACCCAAATGTGCCTAGCGTCCCATAAAAGAGACAGTGTGCCTAGTGTCCAGTAAAAGGGACATTTGTGTCTAGCGTCCCTTAAAAGGTACATTTGAAAAACGTGTAGCGCAAGGTCAGATGCAACAGAACGCGACATCTGATCGGGGTCTACAACTGTTAAATTAAATATAGGATTTTTTATAAAACATGGCTTTCCACCCTTACCTGCTACAAGGATAGCAGGCTTTGCCCAACTGTAAGCCAATATCAGTTGGACACTCCGCTGATGTAAGATACACGACACCTTCGCACCACCCAACTACCCCTGACAAATGGACTTACACAAGGTCATGTGCAACAGAACGCGGCATCTGATCAGAGTCTACATCTTTTGAATTAAATATAGGAATTTTTATAAAACATGGCCATAATGAAAATGATTGGACACCCCTTCTATTGGAAATAGACGTGTCAAATGAGTAAAGGCAGAAGAGTCTACTCGGTATAAATGAGTTAATGTGTCCAAATACTAGGACAAATATTGTATCCCTTTAAAATCGTCCGTCCACACCTCCTTCTGTAAACTAAGACAATAACTTTCAGACTGTCTATCTATAGATCATCATTTAGTTCCGCCAAGGATCACGACAAAATAATCTCAACTTTCATAGGGAAGAACAAATATGTCTAAAAGCTATTAGGAAAATCATTAACATGTGCATATTAACTGCTCTCGGGTGATTTAAAGTAAACTGACACATTTTCAGGAAAGGCAACTCTGTCAAAATTGTTTGCCTCCCTTTTAAAATGTAATCTACTTAAAACGGAAAGAAAACAATATTGCCTTAGAGCAACAGTTTTTCTTTAAGAGTAGTCAACTTTTCTAAATGGACTATGTGTGCAGAAAAGTAACCATTAAGTCACAAAAGTTATATCCCTTGCAGAAAATCTAGCAATGATATACAGTCCCTTCAGTGTTGCACCTGTATTTTTACGGTTTTCTTCCAATAAGCGCATTTACACACTGCTGATTACATATGTCTTCATACTCAGCATGATGTGTGGAACAAATGTCTTTTTCAGAATATAAGGTTTGACATTCCATGCAAAATGTCTCCTCAGAAAACAAGTTGTATGAAATGTAAAATCCAATTTTCTGGGTAAAATAAGAAAACAATTGTGAATTTGACCTCTTCTTAATTAGCCTACAAATAATTAAGGGTTAATACATACAGTCAGTATATTAAAGGTCATTTGTATCAGAAAGTTTTGTGTTCTAATTCCCTCTATCATTCAGTTAAATTGATACACCTTGAGATTTGGCCGTCACATCACGAAAACATACCTTTATAATTTTGACCCCTTTAAACCCCACTTTTATATAGTAAAACTGGGGTTTACAGGGGTATACATTATTTTTCTTATTTCTGCTCAGAAACATAGAATGTGCGTACTCGTTAGAACCGCCTTGCCGAGGCGGTTCTAACGAGTACCCACAATCTATGTTTTGAGCAGAAATATGAAAAATATCAAAGTTTTTTATCTGAAAGTTTTCAGTTTTTGGAGGTGAAATTTTCTATATATTTGAATAGGCGTGTTTTTGTAATGATGTTCCACAAAGGTGACAACGTTTGTGACAGGCTGTTTCCTTTTCTGCACACCATTCGACTTCCGAAAAGCGGTCTACTCTATAAGGAACATTTTTTTCTGGGAAAAAATGCTGTTCGTTTTCAGTGGACCTTTTGTCAGAACGAGTAAACAATTTTGATATAGTTACAAAACCTGAAAGTGTACATACTCCTCGTCCAATATATTTCAGTTTCTGTTTGATTCTGAATGTCCCTCTTGGGAGAATATTTGTTTGCAAAGTCACCTTGCTGCAAGAATGTCATTCATGTAACAATTAAATTCACAGACATTCATTGACGGTATTTAGTCCGAAAACTACTGGTGCGTTTGTCACCAAGATAGCTAGCTTAATTTCTATACATATTGAAGTGTAGCAAATTGAAATATAAAACAAAGTATTAGATGGGATACTCAAAATTGGGCATTTTTGTCCACATACTGTACATTTTATGAGTTATGCGGGGTCAGATTTGTAGAACAGTTTTATGTACTTCGTCAAAGCATAACTATACTTTACGATTCGGGTTATTGTGGCTCGCCCTAGCAAGCCGTATATATAGGAGTTATGCTAGTCACACATCAAACACGATAAGTATTGACAATTGCCTGAGTAATCGTACATCCGGTAACGAAAAGAATACAATAGAATGTTTTAATAATCCAATTATGGGACCATAGCGATTTCGCTCTCAAATAAAATTATGCTTCTGTAAGTACGAGAATTCATAAAGATGTTAAAGAAGTGGCTCATTGCACCCTCAAATGAAAATATCCTTCTACAAGTATGAACATTCATCAAGACGTCTTGTCAAGCAGTGTAATACGGATTGGTGCGTCCAGTCCTGGAGTATGGTAGTTCGGTTGGGGACACCACTGTGTTGGCAGGAAGAACTGGAAAGCGTACAAAAGCACGCAGTTAGATTTTTAACAGGAAATTACAATTATTGTTAAAGAAACGGTTTATTTCGCCTCAATAGACGCTAATCTTCCGCAAGCAAGAGCATTCACAAAGTTTCTTTATTTAAAGCTTTGAAAATGATAACGATTAAACCAGTAAAGGTGATTTTACTTAAAAAAGAAGTAGTATTTTAATGAGACATTTAGACGGGTGGTAATAATTTGCACATAATTCGGTCATACTAAACAGCCAAAAAAACAAGTAACAGAAACAGTTTAACTGGGTTCATTAAAATAGCTGGTATCGAATAGCCGGAATACCCAGTAAAACAAACGTCTTATATTCAAATAGGCTAAAGACTTTGGAGTGCACATTAATTGCAAATATAAACTAGCATGATATATCTCCGTACATGCGTGGTATAACATAAACACTGGTGAACGAAAAGGTACAGGTAGACCAGGGCTGCGTTCAGTAGTGCAAAGTGATAGCAAGCGCTTTGGCCTGGATTTCTGTACCTAGTATCGAGCGCCAACAGGAGCCGCTGCCCATGGCTAAAAACTCGCGAGTTACTTGCACTTCTGAACGCAGTCCTTAGCTGTGTTCAGTTAACAGAAGTGTTTGCGGTTACCTGCAAATCAAAACAAAGAAAATTTTCCGTTCACATTTGCTATAGTTTTCTGTGGAGGGTAGCGAACATCCGCAGCCAAAACAAACAAATGAAAACATTTTTAAATAATAACTGATAAATTGGTCGTAGGTAGAGGTACCCGGCACACACTAAAAAACGTCGATTCTGAATAGATATCATATTTCTAATTGTTATGAAACCACAGAAATAGCGAGAAGATATCATTGTTATTTACCTGACGTCAATATTGCACAGGCAGGTAGCGGTGTATCTAGGGCGTTAGTATATCGCAGGCATAGACGGTTTTCTGAAGACTGCTCAATTCCATACACTTTCAAAGTAAATGGAAGACCGACAATTAAAACGGAGAATTTGACGTCGAATGTGCTTGATTCAATTATCCAAGGAGGGCGTCAGACAGTTCGAAAAATTGCATTTGCAAAGCGCAATCGGAGTACCCTTTGCGCATAAAATATCGACGCGGAACTATGAAAGCTATATTACTATTCGCTGCCTCCCACGATTACTTACTGATGAAGACAGGAAAAGGAGAGTTCCAGCCTAACGATTATTTTTAAAGAGACGGAAAGCCGGCTATGATAGGTTTTTAGACTGCATCATTACCACGGATGAACTATGGCTCTGTCAGTATGACGTGAAACAAAACGACAATCTAGTGTGTGAACTGTTAACCCATTGTAGTCGGGATACCCCTAAACGGGTAATTGGCAAACAGTGCAGACCCAGATCAGACGCCGCAGATCAGATCGTCTGATCAGGGTCCCCACTGTTTGCAAATAGTTTATCCTTGTTTTCTATAGGAATATCTAAATCTAAACCTAAAATTGAAATTGGACTCTTCCAATATATAGTGTGGGAGATTCTTTTTAGTATACACTGCGCTAAAGGATCAGCACCACCAAAGAAAGCCAGAGTTTGCAAATCCGCCGAAAAAAAAAAAAAAAAAAAAAAAAAAAAAAAACATGTGTATAATGTTCATTGACCGGAAGGGGATTTGCCTGACGCAGTTGGTTCCTGTTCGACCAACCGCGAATGCTTCATACTCCTGTTAGTTTAGTTTTCTATTGTCAATATTGTTTCTAAATGTACAAAACAATAATTTATTTAATAAATACAGTGAAAACGCTAAGACAAAATACAGTAAATATGTTTTAGAAATTTTATTATAAGTGGTCGGAAGTAAAAATTGGTACATGCCATACAAAAGAGAAGGCCGGAAAATTTCCAACGACTGCCAAATTGTCTTTTTTCCACCAAGATAACGCACATGCTCACAAAGCATCATCAACGCAAATTGAGCTTGATCTTATTGTACAAAATATTGCACCATACAGTCCTGATTTAGCACCTAGCAGACTTTGCCGTTTTACCCGGAGTGATGACCGAGCTTAGGGGTATCAAGTTTGGAAGTTTTAATGACCTTTAACGTGCAAGATACTGAGTGGTGTAAAAATGTGTACAACACATTGTTTCAGTGCATTCAACAAGACGGTGTTTCTTTTGAAAAGGAGTGACTTTTATTACAAATGAACCTCTAGTTATTTATATTTTTAAAATTTTTTAGAAGTGTCTTTATTGTCATTAAACCGAAAGCGTTCCATTGTCAAACCAACTTATACTAGTCAAGGACTCCCCAATCTAGCGATCTGCTATAAACAAACTTTGAAAAACTCGCACCAAACTTGTAAAATAACGGGAATCGATTAAGTACGTTCAATGAATTTTAATACATATGCTGTGTGGCATAAACAAACATACAGTTGCTGAAGCTAAACTACCCGCTAGCTTTTTTTAAAAAAGCTAATACTTGTAGACAGTAAATCTACTTCAGTATTTCACATTATTAATTTTTCATGTAATAACTCCTCTGTTCTCAGCAATAGTGACACGCTTCGTTGTTATATTTTGTAGTATTTACATGTGAAGTACACGTCTTTATAATTCTTGTCAGAAATCCGCGACACTTCTTCACTATTGACAGTGAAATAGAATAACGCTAGGCAGTCGAATCGCGACGTCGAAAAAGTACCTTTGAACATGTGCGCCCAACGATGATTCAGATCATTCGCATCTCTGATCAGAATCTTCACAGGGCGCATTTTGTATAGCCAAGGATGCAAATTTCTTCTTCTTCATGCGGATAACAAAAAGATCGATCAGACTGCGCAGATGCGCGACTGTGCGAATGCACTGGCTGACTTGAGTCTCCTTTGTGCCACATGTCCGACGAAACGTTTTCATACGTTGCGATTCAGTCCTATATTGATTGAAATGTCCAAATGGAAGCATTAACATTAGAAAAGGATTGCTATAGCATGTGCAATGGCATGTGTATTCGCGCAGGTCTTTGCCATGCTCTAACTTAATCTTTGGATATTTTAGAATATTTTGATGAACAGAGAAGGCGCTCATCAGACTGCACTGGTTTTCATTTCCTCACACTACAGTATGACCCATTTATCATACTATGACATTAATTGTCTTCTCTGAGCCAGATAATAGATATTTAAGTTCTTGAGTCCGCAATCGATACTAGAAATATATAAAGACCTATATGTTAACTTAGTCATTCCTAGCGTCTTAAATAAAGGACATTGGAAACCAGTGCAGATCCAGATCAGAGCGCAGCGTCTGTTCAGAGTATACACTGTTGCATTACAAAGATGACTTTCTATAACAAAACATGGTATTAATAAAACTAACCAGACACCCTTCTATTAGAAATCGACAGTCCAAAGAGTTGAGGTAGAAAAGTCTATTTAGCATTAATCGGTTATATCAGGCAAAATATATGTAGCCCTCAACTTGGTAATAATCTTAACTTGACAACACCTCCTTACCTCTTGACAAAAGCTCTAAACTTGACAATACGCAATTCTGAATTCGGAAATGGCTCTTAGCTTGACAACAGCTCTCAACTCTACAATAGCTCTTTACGTGACAAATCTTTGAACCGTGTAAAAGCTCTCAACTTGACAATAGCTCTCAACGTGACAGTGGCTTCGAACTTTTAACTTGACAATAGCTTTTAACTTGACAATAGCTCTCTTGGCAATAGCTCTTAACTTAATATTAGCACTTAACTTGACAATGACTCTGAAGCTGACAGATCTCTAAAGTTTGCAATAGCTCTCAACCTGACAATAGCTCTTACTTGACAATAGCTCTTAATTTGAAAAAAAAAAAAAAAACTCTCAACTTGACAATAGCTATTAACTTGAAAAAGGGTCTCATCTTGACAGTAGCCCTCAACTTGAAAATAGCTCTTAACTTGAGAATAGCTCTTACCTAGACAATAGCTCTCAACGTGATAAATAGCGTTTAACTTGAATATAGCTCTTTACGTGACAATGGCTCTTAACATAACAATATCTCTTAACTTGACAATGACTCTTGACTTGCCAATTGCTCTCAAATTGACAATATTGATTGATTGTGTTGAGGTTTAACGACACGTCAACCCTTGTGGTCCAGTCTCCCAGAAAATAGGGAGAAAAGAGATAGAAGAGATAGTAGAGGAAATGAAAGAGAGGGGCAGGGATGAAAGAGGAACAGGAATGAAAGTGAATAAACAGAAGTAATAAAAACATTCCCCCTCTATCCTTACCTGCTACAAGGACAGCAGGCCTTGCCCAACTGTAAGCCAATATCTGTTGGCCGCACTGGTAACGTAAGATACACAACACCTTCGCCACACCACCAACCCCACAACTTGACAACGGCTCTTAACCTGACAATCACGTTAAATTTGACAACAGCTGTTAACTTGACAATAGCTCTTAACCTAACAATGGCTCTATGTTTGACAATAGCTTTCAATTTGACAACAGCTCTCAACTTTTCAATAGCTCTTTTGACAACAGCCCTCAACTTGACAATAGTACTTAACTAGGCAATAGCTCTCGACAATATCACTTAATTTGACAATCGCCCTCAACTTAACTACAGCTTTCAACTTCACTATAGCTCTTAACTTGACCGTAGCTCTTAACTGGACGATAGCTCTCAACATGGCAATGGCTTTAGACACACTAACCTTTGTTTGTCATGTTCAGATAATTACAAATAGGTATATTTTGACAACATAAGTACAAGTAAGGTATAGTGAACCTACGGGACAGTTTAACAACCTTCTACATTTCAAGGGGACTGGACACATACATTAGGTTCCCCGGCCTTTATACAAAGACAGACAATTTTGTGGTACTGTTTGCTTTCATATGCACCAAGTTCCTGCTGGAAGGGGCTACTCTGAAAGGAAAGAATTTTAACAATTTTGTTTCCTTTTAGTTATCCGATGTTGTCCTTTTAAGATGAGAAACAAAACTTATTTTGACACATCTATCTTCTTAAAAGTGTATCAGTTCCCATTTAATAATACCAAAAACAAAAGTAAGAGAAAAGTCCAGGGAGTGCCACAATTACATAAAAGGGTAACAGAAAAGTCCAGGGAGTGCCACAATCACAAACCGCAGCCCTTCACAGACACCAATAGGAAGAGGAAACCGACAAATCCAAACAAGCACAAATCGAACAAACGTATGAAAAGCACTAAGATTAGCTCTCTCTTCTCCAAGCGAGGTAATCGTAATGCTAAAAGGACTGAAAAACACAAGAACAAAATGACATAAGGTAAGACAAAAAGACAAATTGCCTCGTAGTATAATCCACAAAGCAACAAAGAGTAAGAAAAAAAAGTAAGAGAAAAGTCCAGGGAGTGCCACAATCACAAACCACAGCCCTTCCCAGACCCCAAGAGGAAGAGGAAACCGACAAATCTAAACAAGTACAAACCAAACAAACGTACGAAAAGCACTAAGATTAGCTCTGTCTTCCCCAAGCGAGGTAATCGCAATACTAAAAGGACTGAAAAACACAAGAACAAAATGACACACGGAAAGACATACAACAAATCGCCTCGTAGAATAAACCACAAAGCAACAAAGAATACGACTAACACCGGGTAAGACTAACACCGGGACCACCGCCTTAGATCCTAACCCAACCTAACCTTAGCCCTTTACAAAATATAACTGATCAAACCAATGAAAGTCCACAATCACGAAGGCATATGTTTAAGCACCTGAAAGATTATTTCACCATCCAGGCAAGTTTATGTTCGAGGGGTGGCAATTCTATGATGTTCCCACGGGTATAGAACGGTGGTGATTTTCCCGACCGTTTGCCTTAGATAGGTAGAGTGAAGCAATGGTATCTGCAGGCAAGGTCTATGTTCAGGTAGACTATAAATGCTTTCCAGAGTTCTGATGTTAACTCGTACGTTGTTCAACCTACGACGAGTGTACCAAAACAGAATGTAGTAGAATACAGAAAATAGTAGGTTATCTTACATTTCATTATGACATGGGAAAACAAAGCTGAATTAAATTTGCAAGAACGCACGAGTCGTGTTTTACATGCTAGTGGCAACTATTTCCATCATCTACTAGCCAGTGTCTATAGAGCCGTACACCGAGTCTTCAACTTCAGTGAAAGGTCAGAAATGACAAGATGTATGATGTATTAATTTGTCTTGGATCTACGTTATCAAGGAATGTGCACATCGAAAATGAATTAAACACCAAGTTGTTTTTTTTTCAAACCTGTACCTAGAAAAGGTTACATAGGCGTGCTAGCTTGGTGTCTGGCTCATCTAACACATCAGTGAGTTATGTACGCATTTAAGGTGTTACTAGAGTAACGTGACTTGGTGCCAGATCACACAAGATACAGAGCTTCTGATCACAGGTCATACATAATCTTTTGATTTATTATTTCACATCATTTCATTTACTGTAAGGACTTATATACTCAAAATAAATAAAAACAAAGAGATTGTCGTCTGCTACAATTTTGAATGACGCTTCAAACAGTTGAAAACAAGGGCATCTTATGGACACATTGCCCCGTTAGTTTTCCTGCTGGCCGTTCCTATGCGGTATCTCTATTCTTCTTTGTTTGTGAGGCTGTTGCTTTATACAGGGCGTTTGTTTTGTCCTTATATTTGTTCCTCCTCTCCCTGTGCTTCGAGATTGTGGCATTTCCTGGGATTTTCACTGATTTTTTTTTTTTTTTTTTTTCATGAAATGAATGTATACAAGCCTCGATTGTGAGCATGTGATATGAACCAGGAAAAGCAAGTCTAGCGAACCAGACTAGGAAACGTATGTGTTTGTAAATAGTATCACTGATAGGTACTGTATGTTACAAACAACAATGAAATATACAGTCAAAAACGCTTTGCCGAAAAAATATAGACTATAGCGCCATCAATCTGAAAGCACAGAAATCTGTAATTTACTACTAGGACAACGGTGAACCATTGCTAATCAGGCAATAACGTCCTTGAAATATATAGCTGGAAGTCATCATTTTGTCTGTATCCTAATTCGCCGTCGCGCAATTAATGAGAAATTTACAGTTATTATTTATGAAAAGATATTCTTGCATTTTGACGCAGAATACTTCTTATCCCCACGCTTTAGTGTGTTTTGTTTGTTTGTTTGTTTTTTCACTCTGCTCCATGTGATCTTCAGGCGGGGTCAAAAGAGTAACCTGACCTGTATTGAAAGCGTGTGAATTTTGCAATGGCATGCCATCGGCTGCGCAATCAATCTAGTGTTGTAGTTTTCTTTATCTACAGTTGTTCTTAATAAATTTACGGAATCCATGAAATGGTATACAAATTCTTTTTTTATTTAAATAAAATTTATATATCGTTATTTCGAATAATTAATTTGTTAAATCGAATTTACGAATTTGTTATTTCGAATTAGTTATTCCATAAAAATAGTTTTCTTTTTCAAATAACTAAATAATTTAAACGCATTATATTTAAAATGTGCTGTTTAGAATTCGTTTAAACGAATATATTCATTTGTTATTTCAAAGCGTTTTGTTTCGAATCATTAATGCGTTTCAAAAAATCATGTGTTTGTTTTCACGCATAAGATAATTAACAAACAATTTCACATAACGATTTCGTTTACATTTATAATTGGGGTGAGAAAACAAACAAAAAGAACGAATAAATTAGTCCGTAAAAACAAATTAATTATTTCACCTTAAAGAATTAGAAATTCGGAATATTGAATAAACAATTATTTTAAACGAATTGATAATAGGAAATAATGAATTAACTGATTCGTTGTAACAAATGAATCAATCGAAATACTTAATTAATAAATCGTTAGAGCAAATTAATAAACGTCAAAAAGATTGCCTTTGGAAACAAAGAACGCACTACGAAGTAGAAAAGTTTGCAACACTGCGTACGCCCTCTAGCGTATACATGAGCAGAACTCCATTTTCAAATATACCACAATGGGTCCAGTGATCCCAAAGGAAATGAAATATAATCTGCACTATGGTGATGTACGGAGAGACGTTCTATCGCCACCACACGGCACTAACACCAGCTGCAGTGTAGTAAAATAAACGTAAAAAGATTACCTTTGGAAACAAAGCACACACTATGTTTAATTAAAGGGGAGTCTCAGTTTTATTGAGACTTTTCATTAGCAGCAATGAAGTTTGCAACATTGCTTACGCCCTCTAGCGTATACATGAGCAGAACTCCATTTTCAAATATACTACAATGGGCCCGTTATCCCAAAGGAAATGAAATATAATCTGCACTCTGGTGATGTACGGGGAGACGTTCTACAGCCACCACACGGAACTCACGGCCTAATGTTTCTAATAACAAATATACAGTTCCTTTTAGCTAACCACAATGTAAAATAAGAGAAATCGAAATACATTTTCAGGGACTTTCCTTGATTCCGACAATCCCTGTTGCTGAAGTATTTCTAAGCCATTTTCATATTTCAAAATAAGTCGAGAAGATCAACGCATACTTTCATTTTTGAGATGGAAGTAGAGTTCTCTCAGACACCATGTCATTCCCTTTTAAATGTATACTACCATGAAAAGTTTTCAGACATGTCATAAATGTTTACAATTTTGTTTGTTTTTGGACTTTAAGATAGAAATTATATCGGATATTCTCGCCCAGACAAAGCCGGCTACAATCTACGTTTTGTGCTCTGAAGATAGCAATATTTCGTTATTTCTAAAGGCTGACAGCGAAGAATTTGGTGAAAATGCGAAGCAGAGCTGTCGCTGCACGCATTACCTTGAGATACAATATCTCTTGTGATTGTTCACATATCAATCAACAGCGAAGGAATCATTAAGTTTTAGGTAACCTCAGAAAGCTATATATTCTTAGAGTCTCATCCTTAAGTTAATGTGTTTGTCAACGCAATGAGCTTACTTTATAACTAGTATCAATCGAGCGATTGGTACAGTTATTGTTGACAATGTATCAATAAATTCTTGTTATCCCTGAAGCAAGGCTTTTTGTTTTTCTGTTGTTTCGTTTTGCATTGTTGTAACTCGGCTATCCCTAAAAGAACGAATATCGCATTATCTCAACCATTTAACATATGAAAATCCTAATTAATTATAAGCTTGTTATTGCAACTAACAGGGATTATTTACAAGGTCAATCTATGGCCTGGCATGCTAATATACAGTCTTATTAATAAACCTTTGGTTTATTCGACTGACCGTTCTAAGGCGGTGGTCCCGGTGTTAGTCTTACTTTTTGTTGCTTTATGGTTTATTCTACGAGGCGATTTGTTTTATGTCTTAGCTTGTGTCATTTTTCTTCTTGTGTTTTTCAGGCCTTTTAGCATTGTGATTACCTTGCTTGGGGAAGAGAGAGCTAATATGAGTGCTTTTCGTACGTTTGTTAGATCTGTGCTTGTTTGGGTTGATCGGTTTCCTCTTCCTCTTGGTGTCTGGGAAAGGCTGCGGTTTGTGATTGTGGCACTCCCTAGACCTCTTACCTTTTATTTTTATTCTACGAGGCTATTTGTTTTATGTCTTATCTTGTGTTATTCAAGTCTTGTGTTTTTTTTTGTTTTTTTCGCATTGCGATTACCTCGCTTGGGAAAGAGAGAGCTAATCTTAATGCTTTTTGTACGTTTGTTCGATTTGCGCTTGTTTGGTTTTGTCGTTTTGTTTGTTTCATTTTCCTCTTGGTGTCTGGCCAGGGCTGCGGTTTGTGATTGTGGCACTCCCTGGAGTTTTCTCTTACCTGTTTTTCACCCATTATTTTTAGAATTTCGATCATAAAGTTTATGTCCGAAACTAGTCAATCTTTCAATTGGTTGAGTTCAAACGTTTGCAAGTTTTTTTCATTCAATGATATGAATATATGCACCTGATTGTTACCTAGTTACAGCCCTTTTAGACCTACAAATGTCCATCAGCGCACCTTGTAGCTGCAACTCTTCCTTCATCTTCCGTTGGTTTCGCATTAAATCTGCTTTCGTGTAATCCGTATATGAAGGATTTTTCGAATCTGCTATATTTACCAGCGTTATATCAATTTCATATATTATGCAGACACTGTCTCTTCTTTGCTTCGATTTAATTTGAAAATACATAGATACTCTTCTTATGACATAAATGTCATTTTATAACATTTGTAACCAAGTGCTGTTATCTTATAGAAGAAAATGATATATCTGTTTTGATAAAATGCTTTGACAGTATTCATTCAATTATTTCAATTTGTAAAATAGAAAATTAACCTTGTGTACTGTTGCATGTTTCGTCTTGTTGTTTCATTCTTTTCTAAGGAAATTTATATTTCTGCAATATCAGTAGTCGGAAAAGGTGAGACATAAACAACGTTTCTGACATTGTTCAGATGATGTCGGGTGAAAGTAGGCTTTCGGCAAAAACTGCATGGCCATGTCAGTTGCCACACCATATCATAACTAACAGTGTCTGTACTGAAGAAAATAAGTGAAAAAAAAGTAAGTTAAATAAAAACCATTCCTCAAAAACATTTACTATATTTATCCGGACAGCATAAAAGTTTACTAGTCTTATACTAAAACTTGAACAAGTTCATTTGTCTGCTTGGGGATATGTCAAAAACCTTGCGGCAAAATGTCACTCTGTAGACCCTGATCAGAGCAAGAAGTGCATCTGGTTTCACATTTTGGCCCAGTCATTTTGTATGCTAAACATTTATGGTAACTACTGTAATAAAAAATGTTCTAAGAAGCAGAAAAAGTTAAAAGTATCGTCTTACCTTAGGTAATAATTAAATTCCGTATTGAAAAGTAACTATTGCCGTCTCAATAAGCTTGTATGCGCCGTTCTGTATAGCCACTGAATTCCAAAATGATTGTAGTCTGAAAGAAAACAACAAGTCACAATAACAGAATAATGTTATCTTTTAATGTAAGAAGAACGTGTTTTCCAAAAAAATATCCAGGTGGTCAGCCGTGCCTAGAATCTGGAATAATATACTCTGTTGTAAGAGCAGAGGTCATTGCCAGGGATACTAAGGTACTAATTAAATTCCGTATTGAAAAGTAACTATTTCCGTCTCAATAAGCTTGTATGCGCCGTTCTGTATTGTCACTGAATTCCAAAAGGATTGTAGTCTGAAAGAGCAGAGGCCATTGTCAGGGATACTTTAAGGGGACTAACACTTGTTAGGTAATTTCTTTCCGTGTGTCATTTTGTTCTTGTGTTTTTCAGTCCTTTTAGTATTGCTATTACCTCGCGTGGGGAAGAGAGAGCTAATCTTAGTGCTTTTCGTTCGTTTGTTCGGTTTGTGCTTGTTTAGATTTGTCGGTTTCCTCTTCCTCTTGGGGTCTGGGAAGGGCTGCGTTTTGTGATTGTGGCACTCCCTGGACTTTTTTCTTACTTTTTTTTCGGATTTTTAATAGGAAGACAACTTTTGTGACTTCCTGTTTACTCTCCTACACAAGATGTCCCTTTCTTCTGAAACAGGTCTAATTTAATAGGAAAGCATTTGTTCCCAAGGAGAGCATTTTTTCCTTTTAGGGTAAACACTTTTTTAGATGGTAGACAAAATCTTTGGAAAAGAGTTATATCTCCTGAAAGTATATCGCTTTACCTTAACTTGTCATCTACAACAATGTGATCTGAACTGTCTGGTATTTACTAATTAGGTCGCGTCAAGCAAAAATGTACCTTTAGGAATTTACAGGCAGCGAATACCTTGGTCAGACTGCTGCGCGTCGGCGCAGAATGATTAGGGGTCTCCGTTGTCCGCTTAAAGGATAACTGGATATAGTAGATTCTAATAACGGATTATAAAGTTCTTGATAAGACTCTGCGGAGAATGATCTAATCCTATGTTTTTCTTTTCCTATTTGGCTTGACGCGTCCCAATCATATACTATTGGACTGAACTATTGAACTACAAAAACAGCACATGTTAGGAATATGATTTTCCCATACTCCTATTATACACTATGATAGCAGTCTATGATAGCAGTAGTATATCCCCACCCCGTACTTGTAAATATCCAAAGAATTATGTCCGCTACATATATTCCCTTTATTGCCCTTTCCGTCTGTCCCACTGCTATACATCACAGATTATAAGATAAAAGAATAAGTAAGACAGTTGATGTATAAATAAATTTATATCGATGCTGAACAATATTAGAGGTTAAATAATATTTCCCCTTTCACCATTCTCCAAATAGATGTATATGTACAGTAATTGTATTCTATGAATGGCATTAAAACCGTTTGCATTATGTCCAAAGGATCGCATGCGCGTATTTGTTTTCTTTCGAGCTTGCGCTGACAGTATGCATAAACGTTATCAGTTGAATGGATGTGGCTGGTTTATAACTGAGAAAATGGTGGTGAAGAAAGAAGAACACCAAATGATAAAAATGAACAAGACGCCCCATCCACCGTATACCATTATCACGGTAAATTTTAATGGCTGCTCTCTTCTAGCTCACAATGCAAGAAAAGGGTGTTAGGAACCGGTAGAGAAAAATGTATCATTTTTGTTGGACAATGCTATGAAAATATCATCCATGTTTAAGTATGAAACGCACAGACTGCCTTATAATCCCATAGAAAAATATACGATGTGGTCAAGTTATAATGTCATCACGAAAACATGCCAATATAATGTTGACCCCCATAAACCCCACTTTTATATAGTAAAACTGGGGTTTACAGGGGTATACTTTATTTTTCTTATTTCTGCTCAAAACACAGATTGTGGGTACTCGTTAGAACCGCCTCGCCGAGGCGGTTCTAACGAGTACCCACAATCTATGATTTGAACAGAAATATTAAAAAAAAATATCAGAATTTTTATCTGAAAATTTTCATTTTTTGGTGGTAAAATTTTCAGTATATTTGAATAGGCTTGTTTTCGTAATGTGCTATAAAGATATCAATAAATGAAGTGTTGGTGCTGACATATGTAGTAGATCCTCCATTATATGAGTAAAGCTCTCATAATTTTCGGTTCCATTACGAAAACACGCCTATTCAAATATAAAGAAAATTTCACCTCCAAAAACTGAAAATTTTCAGATAAAAAAACTCCGATATTTATCATATTTCTGCTCAAAACATAGATTGTGGGTACTCGTTAGAACCGCCTCGGCGAGGCGTTTCTAACGAGTACCCACAATCTATGTTTTTAGCAGAAATAAGAAAAATAATGTATACCCCTGTAAACCCCAGTTTTAATATATAAAAGTGGGGTTTAAGTTTGTCAATATTATATAGGCGTGTTTTCGTGATGATCTACATGTAGTCTTATATAAAGTTGAACCATTATTATGTGTAAATATAAATTCGAGGTATGCAGACGTTTCCTTGATATATAATGGTAGTTTATCCGTTACATAAAGTGTTTCCGATGTTACGTGTATATACAGCAGTTTGGTTTATCTATAGGTCTTATTATTACATGCAGGTGTGTTATTATCATATGGAAGGGATTTGTGAATTTATACACTGTTTGTGTTTTAAAATGCGCGTATTCTCTTATCATATGCAGGAGGCGCGTTTAAACATATGCATATGCAGCAGTTGTTTGTTGTTGTTGTTGTTGTTGTTGTTGTTGTTGTTGTTGTTGTGTGTGTGTGTGTGTGTGTGTGTGTGTGTGTGTGTGTGTGTGTTACTGATGTTCCGTATTAATTTATTGATATTTTAATTGGGTTCATTCTTACATTTAGAGTGTACTTTGTAATATGTTGTCGTAATTTCCTTGAATGCAGTTTACTTATATACTTAAAACCAAAAGTAACTTATCACTTTTTATTGATGAATAATTTTGTTTCTACTTCGGTTTGGTTACAATAAGTAAGTTCAGTTGTTTTCCACAGCTAGTCTCAGCAGAATTCAAGAGAGATCATTTGTGTAAATGATTCTAGTCTCGAGTTAGCTACCTTTTCATCAAAAACAGTATTTTCACATTTTCTCACAAATTCAAAAGCAGAACATGATTCTCAATACAAAATCTGAAAGGCCTTTGTTTGTCGATAAAATTCCCTGCAAGACAATTTTTCAGTTCTACCTGGCTAATTAATGGCAATTATTTAAATTTGTTTCACGTTGAAATTATATCCCTTGCAATAAAAACAATAGTAAAGCCATATCTCCGATATTTTTTGGAAGTTTTAAACGGTGATTTGTATGGACCTCTGCAGAGAGTGTATGACCAGAAAAAGGATGCAAAAGTTCTCATTATGTCAAATGAAAAATGGATGACAATAACCTGTAAGATTATCATTACAAACATTGTTAAGTTTGAACAAACGGCCTTCTCAATAAAAATTCGACGCAATAGATGATGCAGATTTTTTGTTTTTGTTAATTTAAGAACAATTTTCAATTTTCAATACATGTCTAAGCGAATAAAGCTGGGTCCAAATTGATTACTGAAATAAACCCGTATTTAAGGTACAATGACCTTCTAAAAGTGAATTAATATCGTAACTTTTGATTCAGACCCTTTCTTTTTTTGAGAGAGCTCCTTTTGATAACCTGTTTGACAAAAAGGGCTCAAGTACTGTATATCCTGTGCACAAATGCTTGTTCTTTAACATCATTAAAACAGTTTTTAAATTTCACTCAGCAAAAGTTAGTAAAACGTATAAATATATGCTGTAAAGTTACTTTTGGCTTTAAGTATATATTTAGTGACATGCTCGCTATATGCGGTGGACGCGTTTTCATTATAATACTACTGTTCGTTAGTAATCGCAACTATTGAAGAAATTTACGAAGCGAATATTGTTCGTCGTAAGACGTACTCTTCTCACTGTTGGTCTCCGTTTCAAGCTGTTCTATTGGTCAAAATAAGAAGAGCGTCGAAATTCAGCCAATGGTATTGGACTTTCTTAAATATAAGTTATCTTGAAGCTTTTTTCGAAGTTTAATGGATATAAAGACGACTACATTTGAGTTACAGTTTACATTAGGTCCCGACGCTTTCAAAGAAATTAAATTTCAATACAGGTTATACGCACATTATCTGTTAGTTTTGCATTTGATAATGGTTGAAATATATTGACAAACTGATATGATAATACAGTTGATGTTTGCATTGACCTTGTATTATGATTAATAATGCTGCCTGAAGGTTAGAGAAAACTAGTGTCGCCGAAGATCGGAATAAACTTTTTCAAATCGGTTCCAAACAGAAAAGCAGACAGTGAGTGAAGAAGGAAGAGGCTATTTGTACATTAATTAAGTCTCAGAAGATCCGCGCAAACTGCGGAAAATGCTTGGAAGACCGAACATACATATACATGTAGACAAAGGTGCCAGATTTAAAACAAATATCTGATTTAGTCTTTCGGCGCCTGTATCAAAAAAGTATTTTAGAAGCTAGAATTCAAAACATGTTTATGTGTTTGAAGTACGATATATGGTCAAATAAATAAGGCAAAACAGTTTTTTTTTAACGTTTTGACTTCATAACTTATTCAAAATTGAATCAGGTTTAAAAACATTTAACGTCACGTCCGTTTGTGAAAACGTAACGCGACATAACGCGGCAAATAACATATGCAACGCTACTGTACTAGAACAATATGAAAAGAGTCACATCACGAGAAAAACCTGTCTTCGAAGTTTCCGACCAGGTTAAGCTCAAATTGGTCGTCTATGCTGCTGAGACAAGCCTTAAATTTTGTTTGTAAAACTAGAGGTATTAAACTATTCAAGCAGAGAACAAGAAAGGTGCTGATCAGACTGCGTGGATGCGCTCTTGTTGTATGCAAAGGTATAAAGCAGGTTTTTACATGATTTTTCACCTCAAAAGGTGACACACTGGATCAAATTAATTGATACGATGTTTCTTAAGTTAACTGAAAACATCTTTAGCAAGGAAACAAAGATTGTGTGCAATATTTATTATTATGCAATTGCAATTATTCTTACTCGGGTATCAACCTTAAAACAGAACAGAGGCACAGCATCTCCGGAAAGTAACAAAATGCTTCAAGCAACAATTCATATCAACCTGCGCACAAACACAGTCTGGTCTGAGTCAAACAAATAGACATGTGCCTCCCAGCCTCAGATCAACCTGGTCATCTACCAAGACTGATCATCGGAGTCTTAACTGTCCGCATGTAAAGGCTTGGGGCATTAGCTTCCCATTGAGCGCTCAGCAAAGACTCTAATCAGGCTAGGCGGATGCCCAGGCTGATATAAGTATTTTCTGGGCGCACATACCAGATTGTTGCCTTTGTCATGCGGCGGCTCATTTATTCTTTCTTCAATGTCTCTGTGGCACAGTATTTTACGAACGCAGTTTTTAGTTTTCTCTCCTTGTCAGCCCATGGCAAATTTGACGGATTTGTAAAATTATAGGGTTGAAGTTCAGTACTAGAAATCAGACCTATTAGAATTGAGTTAGCATATCATAAAACTTACTAGTGCAAAGAAAGTCAATGTTATGTTGGGCACAGTCTATAACTCTTTGTCTGTAAATCACTAATGTTTCCTCCTAATTGCAAATTTTCTTCCATATCACTTTCGATTTTATCTTTTCAAATATATTTCTTGTTCATACTAAGAAATTAACGACGAAATTGAATACAAATGGGAACCTCAAACATGTCTACAATTAATCGCATTTTCTAAAAGATCTGTTTAAACAGTTGCTGTGCATCTTCTGAGACAGTAACCATCCCTCTAGACTTTGTAGGAAAGTTTAATTAGCGGTCTTAGAATTAGAACTGTTGATGTGATACAGTTGACTCTCGTTATCTCGAACTCGCTTATCTCGAATAACCGCTTATCTTGAAGTGAAAATCTTGTCCCTGCCTAAACATCAAAATCTAACAACAAGTAAAACATATTGTGGAAAAGAGGAGAATTGAACAATTTCTCCTCTTTTCCACAATGTTTTTAAAATATCTCTAACTTCAAAAGTCCAATTACATATATATCTGTTAACTGTGGTTGTTCGAACTATTTTTCCTCAATTCTTCAAATCTGATATGTCGAGGTACGGATATCTTGAAGTTTTTCAGAGGGTTCCTTGGAATTCGAGATAACAAGAGTCAACTGCATATCGACGAGTTGTTTGCTCAGGCATATCTGTCCGAATGGTTAGGGCAATTACGATAATGGCAAGTGTATATAAAGCAGATTTCAATCAAGTGCCACACTAAGGCACAAACCCAGGCAAACATTGTAGATGAGCTTTCACTCTGCTGGGAAATAAAAGCTAAACCACACAACTAGAAATTAGGATTATATTTGTTTTAACCTATACCACTCCTTGAGCAGAATCAGCAGACGACAAAATGATGAAACAGTCAAACATTTCTTAAAACCCACCTATGTAAACACTATCTGTATTTATTCAGGTCCTATAAAAATACCAGTATTAAGCGGATATTTGTCAAAAGCAAGTACTTTCTTAGCTTTCCCCGAAGAGTTTGTTTGACACAGGTTTGAATGTAGTTTATTGATTCTCTCAGAAAATAGGAGGCAATTTGCATACGAGGATAAACCCTATTTTCTGGAGAAAATAAGAAAAATATTTCCAATGTCAACTGCTGAATTCTTTTTCAATCAGCATAATTGTCTGTTGCTTCACAGTGTTTAATACAAACTCTAAGAACTACCATTAAATATGTTTGCTGGCCAATTGTTATATACTCAAGGACATTTTACAATATTATGTCAACTTTTAGTAACCGGAAAATACAGTTTGCAGTTCCATTTAAACGGAATGCTATAGAAACACGTTAAATGATCAGCAAAGGTGTCGTCCAAAATGAGATGCGACACAGCATCTGATCAAAGTCTACAGTATTTGGTACTCACCTAGCAGATTTTAGACATCTCAGCAAGCAGTAAAAGGGACATGTACAAATTTAAGGAATGGTATGAAAAGAAGTACCTGTATTTTGTGGTGAATGTAGTAGCATGCAAACGATAAGATTTAAATAAAATGTCAAAATCCTCTTTTTTCAGCAAATTAAGGAAACACTACCTCTCCTTCGCCATTTGTTAGATTCATTCAGTGGGTGCTCATGATTAAATTAAAACTGTACAAATACACAACACGCATGCATTATGTAAAAGCATAATTAAAGAAATGTGCTTTAAATTCAAATGTAAATCAGCATGGACTGATAAAAAATGACTTGTTTTTTCTGTAATCCATACACTTACTGAATAATCCCGAGAAACAAGAAAAACCGTTTTCAAAAGCTATCTGGTCTTTTGGCTTTAACAACTGATTGTACTCTTTACGCCGCACGTGATGACATAAGTATCAAGATTCACTGAACTAACCTAAATGACTCCAATTATTTTACGAGGTTTGGTTCACTCCGAACTTCAAATGTACCTCTGAACTGTACAAAATAATAGGTGCCACGACCTTGGTAACAGTCATGATTATCCTGTGAGGTTTTCAACATTTTGGCCATTACAAATCTCTAGATAGAGTTACAAATTTGGCCTCGCTTTTATGCAAGCTTTCCAGTTCCTCCTGATTCCACCTTGAGGTCCCAAACCTAACTGCCTTACTCCAGAACTGAGTGCACTAATTCTTTATAAGCTACTCCTTTAATATATTGATGAATTCTCGTACTTGCTGAACATAATTTATTTTGAGGGCGTAATATCGGTATGAAAGTGAACGATCTCGTTAATTGTATTAAGAAGTTCAAACTTCTAACCAAATAACAATCATTGCTCTAGACGTGAGTGGGTAACGAGTAAATTTGTTTACTAATGAGTACACACAATATATGTTTATGTGATAAGAAAACTGTTAATGCATTTTGGCTGGAAAAATGCCCTATCAAGAGATGCTATTAACATATGAGGAGCAAATGGGAAAATGTCCTTTACGCCAGTGCTGTAAAGAAAGGCCCATATTACCATGTTCAGTCAAGAAGTCTGATCAGATATTTCAGTGGAAAAAAATGCAACATATTCAAACCGGGTCTTCGATTATCGTGATTGTATGTGTTCTTTGTTTCCAAAGGCAATCCTGTTTTACGTTTATTCTAAAATGTTATTCATATGTTCGCATGTATGTATGTATGTATGTATGAGGGCCGTTCGAAAAACTCCTGGGCCCACTTCTAGTGGATTTGTGCATACCAACTATATGAATGTAATAAGGAGTATTTCAAGAGATTTCTGGTACAAACAAAAGTCCAAACATCTTCTGGCTATTTTGTGTTCTTATATAGCACCCCTCACCCCCCAACCCCCCACCCCCTCCCCACCTACCCCACAACACAAATTCACCTCCTCCAATCACAAGAAGAGTAGTCAATGTTTGAAAAAGTCTACCTAAATTTAACTGTCTTGCTTCACTTTGACATTTCATTTCACATACACAGCATGAGTTTTATGTTGTTTTGTTTAAAGCACATTGGATCATTTGCTACAAACAAAAGCTTTTTGAGATATATCAGCACCAACATAAACCATCAAATTATGCATCACAGATATTAAAAACAGTACTGTCTCATTTATGCATTTATTGAAAAGAATGTGCATAAATCCAATAAAATGTTTTTTTACACAGATAAACATTTGCATCTAACAAAAACTTTGTCATAAAGACTTTGATATTGTAAATTCCTAGGCAGTTACTATACGGTTTCAGAGTGTGCACTCTCTGCTGAAATTATAAAAAAAGTCACCATTCTCGACATTTAAATTTGTGCCTTGAATTTTTATTGACCTAAAACTACACATACATATATCATCACTTATAGAGATGCACCTTTCTATATTCTGGCGAACGTTTTAATGCACACATTTGATTATATAAAAATGTGGATGGTCAAAGCCCAAAGAGTATGGCGGTGGGGGTAAGTGTAAAATTTGTACTTCTTAACAAATTAAAACTGAAGATGAATTCTGGAAACTTGATTATTATTGGCTTATAGAATAGTCTAAACTGTTTGAACATGATAGGGCTGATATCGTTTTTAACAGCCCTCGTAATATATATATATATATATATATATATATATATATATATATATATATATACATATATATATATATATATATATATATATATATATATATATATATATATATAATCAATGTAAACACACCGATGGGTTTACTACTGATATATATATATGTGTGTGTGTGTGTGTGGGGGGGGGGGGGGGGGGGACGGGAGCTTCTGCTGAAAATGACCATTACAAGCGTTTACATGTATTAAGGCAAAATCTAATTAGGATTAATACGGTACTCTCCGCAGACAGCTGTTGTCATTTGAACCAAAACGTCAGAAATATACTTTTGGACATGTGAGCACAGAGAAGATTCATTTTAATAAACAAAAGGTAACAGTTTCTTCATAAGGACAACGAAGACTCTGGTCAGCCTACGCGGATGCGCAGGCTGATTTAAGTCTTCGTTAGGCGCACATGTCAGAAGGTACGATTCCTCACGTTTTGGCTTGTTTATGAACAAACAATGCTTCAGTCTCAAGATGTTGCGCCAGTTTTTTACTGTTTTGCTGTCAAAGAAATCAAAACCCTACCATTTTTTAATAATGGTTGTCCTATGATTTGCCGAACAAGATTGATGAGGTTAAAAGAACGACGGTTAAAACTGTTGCCAAACAGTGTGATTATTTGGCAACCTAGCAGTAAAAGAAATGTTGCGTATTAAAGAAAAGGACATATTATACAATATCAAATGATCACTGGGACTTTATAGGGGTCTTTATGGTGGAAAATATTTACTTTATCTATGTCGGGGTTCCAGCGCTAAATAAAATTATAACAGACGACATTATTTTTTATTACTATTATGATTTTGAAGACAAAATAACATTTTACATTTCATGTGAATCGTGTGATTCAAAGCACCCAACGAGGACTCTCATCAATTGCACAGATGATCCGAGCCCATTTTGTATACCTATGTCTTAATTTACTCATTGCTATGTAAATAGAAATACTGCCTTATATTATAATTGTTCGGGCTCTTCATTGTTTAACTAGTGTTTTTAGCTCTGCCTTCCAGTGTCTAAGGTACCTTCCACGTGCTGTCATCCATGTTTCATCAAAGGAATGTAATTGGATTTTCACCTGTTATCGGTGATATTTCGTGGTCAGAGAGCCTCTATGCGATTTGAACAATCACTTGTACACTTGAACCTAAGGTCAAAATTTGCTAACAGTAAAATCAATTTAAACACACCGATGGGTTTACTACTGACCGTTCTAAGGTAGTAGTTCAGGTCGTCTCAAATGGAACAGATGGCAAGCAGTTTTCGAAAACACGCAATCTCCTATTATTTGTTATAGATATAACAAACCTATCCGTAATACTATACGTAATTTCAATATATTAGTTTCTGATCTTGATATTGAAACTAGTTCCCCTGATTCTTGAGATTGTAAAGGTTCTAAATTTTGTTATCAACCAGCGGGTCATATTGTCACTGGTAACTTGAAGATTATAACTGATTCACGAATCCGTTCAGTTATTTCAAAATGACCTAAATATAGATTCCCAGCCCACATTGATTTCAATACATGTCGGGAAACAATTGCCAGTGCTTTAAATGATTATTGTACGCGTTGGTGTAAACGAGAGCATGTTGAGTCTAATGCTTTAAATAACTGGAAATTAAAGAATTTTAAGATCATTGATGAACGTGTGTTATTTTACTCTGATAACCTTGATCATCTCCCTCCTAAGCCTAAATTATCTATTCGATATTTGAAACAAGGTATCCAAGAATTTCATAGGAAGTATGTTTTAGTCCCAGCTGATAAAGCTGCTAATAATATTGTTGTTGTGTGACGACTTTATTATATTAATACTCTAATACAAGAACTTAGTATTACCAAAACATTTGAAAGAATTTCTACTGACGAGAGATCTATTGTTAACACCCATTTAATCGATATTACTGCTAAGTTTGCAGTGAGTATTAAAGAAAAGCAAGGCACACTTTCTACTTTATATTGGTTACCGAAACTTCATAAACGACCTAATAAAGCACGTTTCGTTGCTAATTTTAGTTCATGTACGACTACTGTTTTGTTCAAACTGCTAACTTCATGCCTTACTGCTGTTAATCAACATTGGATTAGATACTATGATACTGTTTACGAAAGGGACGGAATTAACTATTTTATGGTCAATTAAAAATCCCAATGATGTTCTCAATAAATTTAAATCTAAAAACTTTCAGGCTTCTAAATTGATTTTTCTACACTGTATACTACGTTACCTCATCATCTTATAAAAGATACACTTATTGATTTAATTAAACGAACGATTGTTCGGGAGAATACCAAGTATTTGGCTTGCAACGAAGAATGTGCTTTGTTCACTTCTGGTGTATACAATAACCACAATTTATGGTCGTGTCAAAAAGTCTGTGATGCCCTTGTTTATCTTTTGGGTAATATTTTTATTAGATTTGGGACTTATCTTTATAGGCAAACTATTGGTATTCCGATGGGAACTAATTGTGCTCCTCTTATTGCAGATTTGTTTCTTTTTTGTTATGAGAGAGATTTCATAAAGTCTCTCTCACGTGAAAATCAGGCTGATATTATTGAGGCTTTCAATTCAACTTTAAGATACCTTGATGATTTATTAAATATTAGCAATATTTACTTTGACCAAATGGTGGACCGCATATACCATACAGAACTCAAATTAAATAGAGCAAATTCTTCCGATACCGGGGCACCTTTTTTGGATTTGAATCTATGTATATCTAATGGTACAGTTTCCACCAAAGTTTATGATAATCGGGACGATTTTGATTTTAATATAGTCAATTTTCCTTTTCTGGATGGCGATGTACCCCGGCGTACCTCATATGGGGTATGTATATCTCAACTTATTAGATTCACCAGAGCTTCTGCAAACCTTAATGACTTTAACTACCGTAATAAAGCCCTTACTGCCAAACTTCTTAGGTAGGACTATCGTTATTTTAAACTTCGTAAGGCGGTTTCAAAATTTTATCGCAGGCACAGTGCCTTGTTAGAAAAATATAGCGTCAGTCTGAAAAAAAATGTAAGAGAAAAGTCCAGGAAGTGCCACAATCACAAACCGCAGCCCTTCCCAGACCCCTAGAGGAAGAGGAAACCGACAAATCTAAACAAGTACAAACCGAAAAAACGTACGAAAAGCACTAAGATTAGCTCACTCTTCCCCAAGCGAGGTAATCGCAATACTAAAAGGACTGAAAAACACAAGAACAAAATGACACACGAAAGACATACAACATCGCCTCGTAGAATAAACCACAAAGCAACAAGGAGTAAGACTAACACCGGGACCACCGCCTTAGAACGGTCGGTAGAGCAAACCACTAGGGGGTTTAAAGCACTTTTACAGCTAGCTAACTTCACCTTGGGTCCCGATGCTACTCTTAATACAGAAATACATAAAAATTCGGTTCGCATAAAGGCTCCCAACTCAGTCAATGCATCAAAGCGAAAACATAAAAATCAAATTATTCACGATAATAAACAAAGACGAGTACTCATGGCTAATTCTACTGTATGCCAGAGTAAATGAAAACCAATAGTTGAACCACGGCGGGCCAAGCCAAAGACATATCGTCAAGCCCCAACCCACTGGTAAAAGTTTTACGAAGAGGCCGTCTGAGTCTGAGGCCCGAACCGCCGTCGTGCAATTAAAGAGTGAAGCATAGCCATCAACAATGATTGGGTTGACAACTAGATATGCAGTCTGCCGCATAATATCCAGGCTATAGCCAATTCTTTTATAATGGTTAATAAGTTTTCTGAATTGCTCCGAAAAGTTAGATTTACCTACAATTTTTCTAAATCTGTACACTAAGTCACCGTAAAATTCGGGTTCCGATATACCTTGTTGCAAAAGTGTTTTCAGACTGACGCTATATTTTTCTAACAAGGCACTGTGTCTGCGATAAAATTTCGAAAACGCCTTACGAAGTTTAAAATAACGATAGCCCTGCCTAAGAAGTTTGGCAGTAAGGGCTTTATTACAGTAGTTAAAATTAAGATTTGAAGAAGCTCTGGCGAATCTTATAAGTTGAGCTATGTATACCCCATATGAGGTACGCCGGGGGACACCGCCATCCAGAAAAGGGAAATTGTCTATATCAAAATCAAAATCGTCCCGTTTATCATAAATTATGGTGGAAACTGTACCATTAGATATACATAGATTCTAATCCAAAAAAGGTGCCTTGGTATCGTAAGAATTTGCTCTATTTAATTGGACTTCTGTAGGGTATATCCGGTCCACCCTTTTGGTCAAAGTAAATATTGTCAATATTAAACAAATCGTCAAGGAATCTAGAAGTTGAATTAAAAGCCTCAATAATGTCAGCTTGATTTTCACGTGAGAGAGACTTCATGAAATCTCTCTCATAACAAAAAAGAAACAAATCTGCAACAAGAGGAGCACAATTAGTTCCCATCGGAATACCAATAGTTTGTCTGTAAAGTTTAGTTACAAATCTAATAAAAATATTATCCAAAAGATAAACAAGGGTATCACAGACGTTTTGACATGACCATAAATTGTGATTATTATATACATCAGAAGTGAAAAAAAGCACATTCTGCAACAAGGTATATCGGAACCAGAATTTTACGATGACTTAGTGTACAGGTTAAAAAACTTGTAGGTAAATCTAACTTTTCGGAGCAATTCAGAAAACTTATTAACCGTAATAAAAGAATTGGCTATAGCCTGGATATTATGCGGCAGACTGCATGCCTAGTTGTCAACCCAATCATTGTTGATGGCTATGCTTCACTCTTTAATTGCACGACGGCGGTTCGGGCCTCAGACTCAATGAGGCCTCTTCGTAAAACTTTAACCAGTGGGTTGGGGCTTGACGATATGTCTTTGGCTTGGCCCGCCGTGATTCAACTATTGGTTTTCATTTACTCTGGCATACAGTAGAATTAGCCACGAGTACTCGTCTTTGTTTATTAAAGTGATTAATTTGATTTTTATGTTTTCGCTTTGATGCATTGACTGTGCTGGGAGCCTTTATGCGAACTGATTTTTTTATGTATTTCTGTATTTAGAGTAGCATCGGGACCCAGGTTGAAGTTGGCTAGCTGTAAAAGTGCTTCAACACCCCATCCCGCTCCCCGAGGTGGTTTACTCTACTAAACGTTCTAAGGCGGTGGTCCCGGTTCTAGTTTTACTCTTTAGTGCTTTGTGGTTTATTCTACGAGGCGATTTGTTGTATGGCTTACCTTGTGCCATTATGTTCTTGTGCTTTTCAGTCCTTTAAGCATTGCGATTACCTCGCTTGGGGTAGAGAGAGCTAATCTTAGTGCTTTTCGTACGTTTGATCGATTTGTGCTTGTTTGGATTTGTCGGTTTCCTCTTCCTCTTGATGTCTGGGAAGGCTGCTGTTTGTGATTGTGGCACTCCCTGGGCTTTTCTGTTAACTGTTTTTGGCAACTTTTCCCAAAAAGGTGAAAACGCTGTTACCCAAATTGAACTGAACATATCACAAACCTACATTTTTTGTTTAAAGAAAAACAGAAAATGAAACACTACATAACAATTAAACGGTCAGAAATGAATTTCTGGGGGATAGGGGCGAGGCGGCTTAGGCTTGCTTTATGGGATCTCAACTCTCGCCCTCAGCTTCCATAATGGTAAAAACATATATTTGTTCGGTCCGTGTTGAGGTGTTCTAACTCATCCATTAATCATTATGGACAACAAATAAATCACAGATTCAGCCTTAACTTTAAACACGTATATTTCGCTTCATGTCGATATATAAAAAAAAGCTGCTGGAAGAGTGACTAACAGTAAAGACCCTGACCACAAGCACTTTTCGGTGGCTTCTGATATGGGCATTCATTACTTTTTTTTTTGTTTGTCCGAAATCTTACGGTACATACCTATTGCATTTAATTCAATTTAGAGATTATGTGATTTGTTGCGTCACAAAATTTGTAGGATTTTGTTTTTTTCCTGCCCTTATGACTTTATTAAAACTTCAAATACATAGCCTTATAGGACAAAATTAGTGTTTCTTTTAGTCCATTTATACATAAACAATCTGGAATAAATAAAAATAAAGAACCTTACGAGTTTGTGATCATCAACTGTCTTCAGCTACGTAATCGGCTACCTGATTTGCAACTATGAACCAAGGAAGAAGGTTTTCAGTTGTTTCAGACAATGACAGTTCGAGCCAGTGTAATCATAGTACCAGGTCAGAAGGCAAACAGTGATAGTTTAGGGATGTCTTTTCGATCGTTTATAATGTAGTGGTATGTTTATTGTACAGATTGGAATCACCTCGATGAGTATTTGCAAAACATACATTTTTATGATCAAAATAAGAATACTTCTTGAACTACGATTGGAAGCGTTTTCAACTTAAAAGCTAGTTCGAATTAGCCACGGTAAACAAGCAGTTGGTGTTGGAGTCATTAAAGTTATACTATACGGAGAAAAGCAATTGAAGACTATTTATATTCTATCATAATTATTGCATTCAAGAAAATATAAACCAGTGCAAATATGCACGGAACTTGGTTTATGTAATTGTAACAAATGTTAAATTCACGCTTCACTGGTTACACTAAAGTACCTCTCCTGGTGTCACGACCCTCTGCTACAAAGATTATAAAAAATCAAACTTGAATTACAACATGCTTTTCATAATTGCATGCTGAAAATACCGTTGCATAAACATTTCAAGGTCTAATACAACATTCTGGTGCTACTCCTAGCACAGTTGCCTGCGGACTATCCGCGCTTAGCTGTGTTTGGCATGATATGAGTTGCAAAATTTGATGTTTTTGTGTTTTTCTTCGATGCTCTCCTGTTATTATTGTATATTTACATGTTTGCATTCAATGTCCGTTTGTTTCTATTTACTAGTAATCGTTTCTATTCTATATCTAATCGTTTGTTTTTTAATATGTTAATTTATTTTGTATATATTTTTTTAATTTAAATTCTATACTGACATATTCATGTTCAATGACTGATCGTTTCTATACTATATTCCGTCATTTATATTCAGTAAGCTCACGTTTCGTCCAATCGGTATGCCTTTAATTTTTATGTGCATTCATTGCAGGACACCAGATCACACCAAAGGACACTTTTATTTATGCGTTTTAGGTATTTTAACTTAAAAGAAAGTATTAGTTTGTGTAAAAAGACGTTTATGTACACTATTTTAAATACAAATTAATCACTTTTTCCCCCGCTGTTATCAAGATAAGGATTTATTTTAATATTAATACACTGTAAAGTTGAGAGTTAATGCATGTATTAAAGGTGTTAATCTGACTTTATGGCAGTGCAGTGAGTTTTCATCCTGTCACATTACCCAAAAGCTAAAATTTTATCCTTTTTTCCAGCTGGTACCGCGCAATGCTTACCAGCATATCTGCAACTGGTAGAAGTGTGAATGTCAACTTTGGGGTGTCATCAATCGACAGTAGTGCGTTTCTTAATCAGGTGTTAAATGGATTATCTCTTTTGATGGATTTAGTGGTAGATCGAGCAACCAATAAACAAGCAGGCGTTCCACAGGTAGAATTTATAGGTAATTAACAGGTATTAAAGAGATTAATGAGATACTTGATACGTTTTATCTTCTGACTAAGTATGTTTGGGTGGATGGATACCTTTCTATAACTAAGCCGCTGGCCAGCTATGGTTTAATTCCCCTTCCCTCAACATCCCTATCCCGGGGATGGGGGTGGTGGGGTGGTTGTAGACCATGTTTTTTCATAAGGCCTAGCATCTTGTGAGCATTTAGCAGCTTCTTAAGTCATCTGGCGGTGGGGGTGTTACATAGTAACAGCCTGTTACACTCATTACTCCTACAAATGTAATATACCATAGGGAACTATTAAACTTATGAGAATTGGAGCAAAAGTAATTAAATGTTCAAACTAAATATATGAAGTTACAAAACAGTCCACGAGCTACAAAATGAGTTTTTTTTTTTTTTTTTGACCTTACATGGCGTCACGCATGTTATAGTTTCCACTATCATTTTAGAAATGAGTACGTTAACTCAAGTTTTTATTTCTTAATTTGCGCATTGCCCATATGAACTTTACTTTGTAATTTGCGATAAGGTATTGAAACCTCTTTCAAAAACTGCAAACATTATCTCTCTAGGTTTTATCCTTCGTCGGTTATTGAGTGTAAGGCAAAGTCACCCCACTTAAATGGAAATATTGAGAAATGTAATATTGAAAAAGGAATCATTTTCACATAATATCACATCAAATGCAGCCGAGAAGCTCTACAAACAAAGTACATTCTTATTATAGCATTATTGCTTAGGAATATGAGATACATAGGCGGATTAAAACCTGTCTCTGTCATATCATTCTTACCATAATAAGGTGGGTTACACCTAAAGTATCTACATACTGTGAACTTTGGTGGTTTTCTGTATGGTATTTTGCATCAGTATTTAGTGTCTCCATTTTGTTTTATCATTTAGAAGGTTTTTTTAAGCATTTCCAAAACTGCACATTCAAATGCCGCTATTCTTTGTCTGTTCTATACAGTCAATACTGATAACAATAAGGTTGCTTTCTGCATCAAGACCACTTTGCATAAAATACTTAATACTGTCCTGAAGTTTTCAACATATGGCAAATGCGTATAAATTCTTTAAGTCTAAATAAAATACCTACAGATAATTATATGTCAGACCCACACATGACTTTGCTTAATAATTTATCAATGGAAACGTATGTAACACTTTAATGTATTAATTTAAAGGGATTTTGTCTCTGTAAAGGTCTTTATCGATATTTTTATCTCTCGAATTGATACACAGTTTTAGAATAATATTTTCAGGATAAAATGATAAAAATGACACATTCGCTTAATTTATTCTATTACATTATCAGATAGATAATGTAGATAATTCATTTATCTGCAATCTAGCTTACCAATGCATATAAACTCAAGATAAATTGCCACACAATTTGTTGTTTATGATATTTGTTTATGACTTCAAATTCAATTTAAAAACATGACACAGTATGCAGTTTACCAAAAATTCTTTCTGTTACAGGTTCAATGTATGTAGTATAAAACATTATTTCAGATTAAAAAATAGAGGTACAAGCAAATTCTCATGCCAAAAAGTGCATGTATTTAATACCAGAGTAGTATTGTAAAAGTGTTTTAAACCCCCCCCCCCCCCCCCCCGGTGGTTTGCTCTACCGACCTAAGGCTCTAAGGCGGTGGTCCCGGTGTTAGTCTTACTCTTTGTTGCTTTGTGGTTTATTCTACTAGGCGATTTGTTGTATGTTGTTCTTGTGTTTTTCCGTCCTTTTAGTATTGCGATTACCTCGCTTGGGGAAGAGAGAGCTAATCTTAGTGCTTTTCGTACGTTTGTTCGGTTTGTGCTTGTTTAGATTTGTCGGTTTCCTCTTCCTCTTGGGGTCTGGGTAGGGCTGCGGTTTGTGATTGTGGCACTCCCTGGACTTTTCTCTTACCTTTTTTTTATATGGTGCTGATTAAAACATTTTACACTCTCATAAGCTGCCGCAGAACACACAGGGACTGTGAACATAGCGATGACTGGTCGATGTTTTCTCTGTGCGCTCAGTGGATAGCTAAGAATCCCACCTTTCTTCGTGCAGACGGTAAAGACTGATCAGACAACCTGGCTGATCTTAGTCTTCGCCAGGTGCACAAGCTAGTTGTAAGGTTTATCATGCTGCGGCTAAAATACACTCAGATAACATAAAGTACATCATGTAACACTTTGTCTTACGGTATTATAATCCCCTCCAAACAAACAAACAGTATTGCTTTATCTATTAAATTTACAGAAAACAATTAACCTCAATGGTGTAACATAAGGTAAATTTAGAAACATTAATAATACAATGAAATTAAATACATATTAGCGCATTTAGTCACTTTTGCATCGCTAGAGATTAACTCCACTCCACTCTTGTGTTGAAAACAAAAATGGTATGCAGCTTGAGTTCCATGCATATATTTGTACATTTTCTACATTATAACACATACAACCGGCATTTGACTAAAACTCATGCACAAAAGTCAGACCGATATTGTTGGATATAATTAACAATAGTCAGCATTACATACTTGAACTTAACTCTATAAAAGGGTCTGTAAAAGGTATTCTTAGTCAGAATATGCAAACTATCTTCTAGCCAGCAAAAAAAAAAGTTTTATTTTATACACTGTGGCAACAGAGAACTACCAGAGTGTGCATGCTGTGAATTTAACTGCATCTGTGAGATGACTTAAGATTGCAGTGTAGTGCTGATAAAATTGTGATGTTATTATCATCGTGATTACCAATGTATTTTTATGTAAACTCAAATAATGAAATAGTTCGCCTTGAATAATTTATTCCTTCATAATGTTTGTTTTCACTTTATTCATGCTTTTGAGTTGATATTAGGAAAGTATACTGTTTTTTTCATTAATAAAGCTGTACTGTAGAGATTTTTCCTGCAAGCACTATCTATAGGAAACAGTGTTCTGATATCAGAGCACAAACACTGACATATAACGTGTGTAACAGTTTTAAATGTGCAATATTTCTGGCAGTCTAGACAAATTTAAGTTTTAGAATATCAGCTTTATGCCAGAAACATAAGCAATATAGACTTCTTATGTAAGGATCTATGATAAGGGGACATATCTGTTTTTGTTATAGGGTACATTTTACTATTTTAAAGATAAAATTTTCAATCGGATACACCAGCAGAAGATTGGCGAGGGTTTTCTTTGACTTAATTTGCCAAACTATAATGGTATCTGAGAAATAATTGGCTATATTTGTCATTAAAGGAATTTTAGAGCTGAATCTCCTTAACCTTTATATTCAAAGTCCCAACAGCCATTTATATAATGTAGACAAACTATCACACACAACGTAACATGTATTACATTAAGAAATATGTAAAACATTTATTCAAATAAACGTCAAAAAGATTGCCTTTGGAAACAAAGAACACACTACAGATAAAGCCTATATTGCATTTAACCGATCATAATAGTTTAATACACTGTACTAAGTGCACCCAAAGCAAATGTTAAGAACTTTGAAATAACTAAAAAGAAGTTTAGGCTGCTTTGAAGTAACTTTCGTTCCTTATGCGATTTGCTTATTCAAGCTGGTTTAACTCCATTTCTTGATATGCAATGGAGGATATAAATTGTTTAGCTATTGTAAAACAGTATTAGATTGAATGTTTAGTCTCTTACTGGTCAAAGTCGTCCAAAGCGTTGTTTGTTTGTTTGTGTTGAGGTTTTACGGCCCAGTCAACCCAATGGGGTCATGTCGAGCGCGGTCAATTTACCTAGCCACACGTTTACTGGACAGGCTTAGTCCGCTAAGCGGTTAACCAGTATTGTGCACATTCTTTCGCCAGAAACTGACAACTGCCCTTCTTGAATCAGCGGAAGGAAGAGAGTGACCGTAGAAAATATTTCATGATCAATCTCCACGAAAGAATGTTGCCGACCTCGGCGGGGGTTGAACCCGCGACCTCCTGGTCTCCAGTCGGACGGCACATCCAACTGAGTCCATAGCGTTGTATCAGGAAACTTATATATGAGGTTTATTACTTTTATTAACGTATGTTACAGTTATATCACACGACCTTGACAGTTCAACATATTAAGATACCTGTCTCTATACGACCACATGTATTGATAGCAAATAGAATGCTAAGAAGTAAAAATACATATACTTTAGTATTTACACCAAAATAGTTTTATTATTTTGAAGGTAACGTTGGTAACGTGGCTGTTACTCGCAAACGTCCCCATCGTCAGAGGGCTAAAATGTTTCTTATATAATGTAGTTTTTTAAACATCATAGTGTACAGAATTTTCCCCTGAGATGGAGTTGGGGGAAAGGGTCTATAGCCGGCCAAAAATCTAAACAGACGGTACTATGTTTAGATACAACGATGAAAAAATATAAATTTTCTGTAGCCTGCTTTGACATTTTCAAGGGAAAGGATGGAATATTTATTTGAGCATTTTGTACTATGCAAAGCACCTTTGAATTATTGTCAAAACTGTCAAATAGTTGGTACGTTTTTGTTTTCTTTAATTCTAGAAACAATAATATGGTTTAATGAACAAACTAAAATCCCTGAGGTGTCGATTACCATATTGTGTAGAATGAAGCATACCCTTAACTAAAAAATGTTAGTAAATACTTGCAAATTAATTCATTTAACAGTTTTGTCCATTTTTTATTCAATTAACTCTTTTGATCCTTTTTATTCATTTAACTCCTACGATTTTATGACAATAAACACTAATGAGTAATAACAAATGTGTTCTGAGTGTCAATTACAGGTGGGAATGCCGATCGATATTAAGTCCTCCGGTGTCCTGTGGTAATCAGACTGACCGCTGCTATTTTTATCAATGAGCAATCACATATCTCAGAATTCAATTATTGAATACAAATGTGCAAATTATCGAACAGAAACATCAGTTTTCAAATATGAATGAATGCCTGTTCAATAGTAAAGTAAACTTGATACAAGAATGGAAAGTAGGACACAAACAAGAAATACCGAATAAGAAAGACGAATTATAATATAGAATCGATAACGTATTGAACATAAATAAAACGGTACAGAATTCAAATTCAAATTGGAGGATAACATATTAGAATTTAAACAATATGAATAAAAGACACTGAAAACAAACGGTCAAATATAGAATAGAAACGATAAGTACGGAATAGAAATACATGAATGTACAATAATAATATCCAAATATAATAGGAGAAAATTGAATGAAAACATTTAAGTATCCAATTTTGCAACATATATTATGCCATAGCCGTAGGAGTGGTACACTTCTGAAAAATTAGTCGATGTAATTAAAGTGCTACGAACGTTTTGGGGACATTATTGTCGATTGTGTATTTCGCAGTTATATTTTAAAGCTGTTTTAACAACAATATCACAAATGGTACGCATGGTACTATACATAACAATGGTTTGATAGGTATTACTCCGAATGAATGTTACAGGACATGGTTGGATGACCATATCAATCCCAAAGAGTTCATCACGAAAACATGCCTATATAATTTTGACCCCCTTAAACCCCACTTTTATAAAGTAAAACTGGGGTTTACAAGGGTATACATTATTTTTTTTTTATTTCTGCTAAACACCAAAGATTTTGGAAACTCGTTAGAACCGCCTCGGCGAGGTGGCTCTAACGAGTACCCACACTATGTATTGTGCATAAATATGAAGAATATCAGATTTTTTCTATCTGAAAATTTTTATTTTTGGTGGTAAAATTTCCAGTATATTTGAATAGGCGTGTTTTCGTAATGTCAGTTATAGTATATTTACGTGCCATGTTCAATTTAGTACGAGACCCTTGATCACGTAAGTTCAGGTCCACAAACAAAGAACTCACGTTCTGTGGTACTGTCATTTGCTTCATTTCAAGCAAGTACTGCGAGTTTAGAACATGCAAGTAGTATAGAGTGCCACTATGGGTACACCCATACTACTCATGTAGTTTGTCAATACTTTAAACACTTCACACATCCTTAAATAATCGTTTCATGTAAAACGCATTACGAAAACACGCCTATTCAAATATACTGAACAATTTACCACCAAAAAATGAAAAATTTCAGATAAAAAATCTCTGATATTTTTCAAATTTCTGCTCAAAACATAGATTATGGGTACTCGTTAGAACCGCCTCGTCGAGGCGGTTCTAACGAGTACCCACAATCTATGTTTTGAGCAGAAATAAGAAAAATAATATATACCCCTGTAAACCCCAGTTTTACTATATAAAAGTGGGGTTTAAGGGGGTCAAAATTATATAGGCGTGTTTTCGTGATGGTATCTCCCATTTAGCTTTCTAGTGGAATTAGCGGACATAATGACCAAGATTACATTTTGGCATAGCCTTTGGTTTCTGGGTCACACTTTAGATCAGCATCTGCTGCATTTTATCAAGCAACACATCACTTATAAATAAGATATATTGATGACACCAATGGTACAAATAGTGATGTTGTTAATACTCCTTTCTGGAAGTTTTACCATAATTCACCTCTCTTGTCTGCAAACTCGAAGTAGCACTATAAATGTACCAACGCTTGCTACAGATGAGTACACTGACCACTCCTACTCATTTTCTTGTATGTTTGCAGCCAATCCTTTACGGAAAAAAAACATTACTAAAACACACCTATTTAAATATATCCAGAATTTTACCACAAAAAAATGAAAACTTCCAGAAGAAACATTCTTGTAGTTTTCATATTTCGGCTCAAAACAAAGATTGTGGGTACTTCTTAGAACCGCCTCAGCGGGGCGGTTCTAACGAGTACCCACAATCTCTTTTTGAGCAGAAATAAAAAAAAAAATGTATACCCCTATAAACCCGAGTTTTATTGGATACGTTGTGTTTAAGGGGGTCAAAACTATACAGGCGTGTTTTCGTGACGAAAGAGAAAAGTCAGCGTTACAATATTGTACCAGGCCTCGTACTATTGATACAACCTGTGTTGCAGGATTTTCATTTTTTTTTTTTTTTTTTTTTTTTTAGTTCGTTTTTGTTTCTTCTAGCAACTTTTTGTCATTCACTAAACCTGCGCTAACCATCACGAAAACATGACTATATAATTTTGACCCCCTTAAACCCCATTTTTATATATTATTTTTCTTATCTTGCTTAAAGACATAGAGTGTGGGTGCTCGTTAGAACCGCCTCGCCGAGGCGGTTCTAACGAGCATCCTCAATCTATGCTTTGAGCAAAAATATTAAAAATATCAGATTTTTTTAAAACTGAAATTATCCTTTTTTGGTAGTAAAATTTTCAATGTATTTGAATAGGTGTGTTTACGTAATGGCGTGTACCAACCACAAGCAGTTGATAGTCATTTGGAAAAAAAAAAAAAAAACAAAGAAAAAAAAGCGGAAGTTATCACAAGGAAATCAACTCGTGCGTGTATCAGGGTCATTACCTTTCGCAGAATTGAATATAAATTCGTTTCTGAACTAAACTTGTGTTTCCAGATTATTGAGTCATCATATCAATTTTATTTCAATCCGATAAAAGAAACGCAAGCTATGACCTACAGTTAGCATTTATCTGTGACCATAATATGCCGCACTGAAGGAAATACGGATAAACGTACGTCGGGGACCGGACTTCTCTCTCATACATCCAGACATCAAAAAAAAAAAATAAGATTTTGAGGGAAACATTTGTCATTATTATGGACATTGCATCTCGTTTTAATTTGTTTGTGTATCTATCTCCCACTGTTGCCCTCTCTTTCTTTTACTATATAATCAGATTTGTTGGTGTATCCGCCGTAACGCTTCTTGTATGTTTGATAAATGTTCCAGATCTACATGTTGTTAGCATAGCTAAACTGTATGTAATACAGAATTTGAATACGACAGACGCACGAACAAAACATCACGAAAACATACCTATTTTATTTTGACCCCCTTAAACCCCACTTTTATATAGTAAAACTGGGGTTTACAGGGGTATACGTTATTTTTCTTATTTCTGATCAAAAACATAGATTGCGGGTACTCGTTAGAACCGCCTCGTCGAGGCGGTTCTAACGAGTACCCGCAATCTATGTTTTGAGCAGAAATATGAAAAATATCAGATTTTTTTATCTGAAAATTTTCATTTTTTGATGGTAAATTTTTCAGTATATTTGAATAGGCGTGTTTTCGTAATGAGATCGGAAGGAAGGACTGGCGGAAAGATGGACACATGGACATCTAGTGGGAAATCAGAAAATCACCATTATCATGTGGCAGAGTACAAATTAGTATGTATAGTTTATATACTGAAGCGCAAATCGTGTTTCTTAAATAACTATCACAATAACACAAAGTACAGGGACACACAGTCCTGAACAGACAATACAATTCCAGCTCAGACGCCACAGGAATCCGCGTCTTATCAGAATCCACCCTGTTTATGACTGATTCTACAGATAGCAAAATTCGACTTGTTTGCATCTCAGGACTAGTATGATAAGGAAAAATGGTGTCCTAATATTTATGGTAATTAAGGTAAACTATATTAATTAAATCCGAAACAGAATGTTAGGAATAGAGTCCAGCTGTGCTATTGCAAAGCGTATTCAATGACAAACATTTTAGTTTTATAATTTGCCACACAAAATTCACATTGGAGATTAGAACTTAAAGTGTTGTTTAAAAGCTTTCTCACAATTATCAGGAAGTTATGTATTAATAAGTTTAAATGATTGATAGTTTTTGTCTCAGTTCATGTTTCAGTCCATTAGCTTGTTGTGATCATACACGATAAAATGAACCACAATCTCAGAAAAAGGTACCTTTGAACATCTGCGCCTAGCGAAGATTCAGATCAGCTTGCGCATTCATAACTGGGCGCCTCATTACGAAAACACGCCTATTCAAATATAAATTGAAAATCTCACCTCCAAAAACTAAAAATTTTCAGATAAAACTCTGGTATTTTTTCTCATTTCTTCTCAAAACATAGATTGTGGGTACTCGTTAGAACCGCCTCGGCGAGGCGGTTCTAACGAGTACCCACAATCTACGTTTTTGAGCAGAAATAAGAAAAATAATGAATACCCCTGTAAACCCCAGTTTTACTATATAAAAGTGGGGTTTAAGGGGGTCAAAATTATATAGGTATGTTTTCGTGATGTTTTGGAAAGCCAAAAGATACAAAGTTGCTACATGCGGACAATAAAGACTCTAATCAGACTGTGCGGATGCGCGGGTTGGTTTGAGTCTTCGCTTAATGCACATATCAGAAGGTATATTTTCTCACATTCCCGCTGAACTGTCTCCTACGAATATTTCACAAGTAAAGCGTTAGTATTACGCTAGCAATAGGTCATAGAAATATCATAACACCGTATTTACCTTATTTATTCTGACACCTTAGCTTCTTGAAATACTTGTCCTGAAACTTGCACAAGTCCAGTTTACTGCTGCTGATGTGTCCGAAAAATTGTTGGATGAGTGACAAACGGTGCAGATCCTGATCAGTTGATGCATTCTCCGGCTTTTGATCTGGGTCTACACTGTTAACTTAGGTATGTCTGTTCTAATCCTTACGATAAATACGATAACAACAATTTTGAATCCTTTAAATGGTTCAGGTGAGGATATATCGCAATATTTTGTCTCTTTTTAGGGTAGCATTATTCTCCTTTTCATCACGAAAACACGCCTATTCAAATATAAAGAAAATTTCACCTCCAGAAAAGGAAACATTTTAGATTAAAAAACTCAGATATTTTCATTTTTCTGCTCAAAACATAGATTAAGGTTACTTGTTAGAACCGCCTCGGTGAGGCGGTTCTAACGAGTACCCACAATCTATGTTTAGAGCAAAAATAAGAAATTATATTAAAGTGGGCTTCAAGGGGGTCAAAATTACATAGGTATGTTTTCGTAATGTAATGTAGATCCCTTCCCAAAAGGGTCTTAATCTTCAAGAAAGCAAACATTATTACACAAAGCTGACTCCCTTGTTCATGGCGGAACAACAAGCAAGTGTATTCAGCTTCCTGATGTGCGATCGCATTTGTGTGAGCAATGGTTGCATCTATCAGTAAACATTTTATCTTGGCCTGCGCGAATGTTTTAATTCGTAGCCTCTATTGAAAGTCCTAGGGCGCAATAAAACCGTATGCCGTATCGTCAGTGCAAACTAAAATTCTCCGGAAGTCACCAAAGGAAAATTCTGTTACGACTGTCTCCCACCCCATATGATATGTATGTATTTCGTTAGCGAACAATTGAAAGAAAATATCGGGAAGTGCTTGCCCCGGAATGACTGAACACTTAGACTTAATATGGTACACTGAAAGGAAATAATTTTCCATAGGATAAAATGCTTTTCATTAAAGCTGGCTTTAATCAGACGGACTTCAAATATTTCTATGCCCGAGATATTACCTTTAGAGGCTTCCCATTCTCCTGAATCCAACATAGCCAAGAATGCTCAGGTTGATTTTGAGTCTTCGCGGGGTGTACATTTTTGAAGGTACGTTTTCTTACATTCTTGCGGTCACATGATATTTTCATGAAACTATGATCCACTGCGCGTTAGCTTTTCACTTATGCTGCCAGAGAGGTTTAAGCATAACATATCTCATTTAAACATGTATTCATCTTGACAGGTCTGAATGCAGTCGTACATCATTTACATGGGTCGCAACGGTAATAAGGCCTTATTATATATACTAGCGGAAAAAAGAAACGCAAGTATTAATTCTGGGGTTGTATTTTTAAAGAAAATTGCGGATTTCATTTGATTGTTTAATTTTTTTTTAATTCTTTATTTCATTTTCTGTTAAATGGTATTGGTATAGTGTCGTATAGCAGACGACGTTTGCAATAAATAGCGTTAAACACAGACACCCAACGTTATTGAATAGTGGGTATCAAAAGCGCGTGTGTCCACCACGGGCTGCTGTCGCGGCTCTCACTCTTCTAACCATAGACCCGACTAAAGTGTCAATGGTCCTTTGAGGGATATTATTCCACTCTTGAATAAGAGATAGCTGGAGCTGTGCGATGTTGTTCGGTACGTTGACGCGCTTCCTGATCCTCCTGTCTAGCACATCCCAAAGGTTTTAAAATGGGGGCCAATCGAGCACTTGGACATTATTCTGGTTGAGGAAGTCGCGACAAACCCTGGCAACATGCGGTCTCGCGTTTTCATGCTGAAACGTGAGATTATGAGCATTGACAAGCGGGAGGACGTGAGGCATAAGCACCTGATCCCGATAGCGTACGGCTGTAAGATTACCCTGAATAACACTAGGGGCGTTTTCACACCATGAGAAATCCCACCCCAAACCATTACGGACCCCCCTCCCCCAAATCTGTCGACTTCTCGGATGCAAGCGTCAGAATATCGCTCACCAAGACGTCGATACACTCGTTGTCGCCTATCTGACCGCTGAAGCGAAAATCGCGACTCATCGCTGAACATTACACGCCGCCAGTCAGCCAGTCGAAACCGATTTGGTGCATCGGCACGCAGCATTTGCATGCGGCGTTGACGTCGCCTGGGCGTAAGGTTCGGGCCCACGTAAGGACGGCGTGGACGTAGATCGAACTCTCGCAAGCGATTTCTGACTGTCCTTGGACACACACGACGGCCATGTGTTCCGATAACTTCTCTTGCGGTCTCTGTCGCCTTCCTTAACCTGTTACGAAGGTATACAAGACGTATACGTCTATCTTGACGTTGCGTCGTAACGCGCGGACGTCCGTTCCTAGGACGGTCAATTTACCTACCGGTAGCTCTAAGACGCTGAACTAGGCGCGATATCGTCGACTCGTGCACCCCAAATTGCTGCGCGACGTCACGTTGCGACCGACCCTGCAAAATTAGAGCAATAGCTCTACCCCTATCCAGTTGCGATAAGCGTACCATTTCTCTCAACAAACTCAAACAACAAATGTTTTGTGCAACCGATACGAATGGAACGAAAGTTCGATTTGGTAATATGTTAAAGTCTCTACCACGCGACACTACCCGTGCAGCACGGTTATAACGAAATTCAGGTATAACGATACTGTGTAGCCTGTGTTCACGCTTCAGTGATTTTGTGTGATGCATACACGGGGAAGTACACTAATGTCACCAAATACAGAAAACTAGGTCAGTTTGTTCACAAACAAACTTTCAGTATTTAAAAATTTGAACTTGCGTTTCTTTTTTCCCCAAGTATATATGAAGTAACCCTCTCCGAGCGTTGGGCGCACACGTCATCTGACGTGTGCGCCCAACGCTCGGAGGGGGTTACTTCCTATATATGGCATAGTACGGATGTGCGCGCCGAATGGACCCTCTTTCAGGTATATATGATTAGCCCTTTTTTTTTTTTTTTTCAAGAAAAAGCAGATGACTGACCCGATTTTTCTTGATTGGTATATGAAAGTCTCCAATTTTTAAAGAATAGACTCGTCCAAGTGATATGGATAGACGAGTCCACTAAGAATAACTGGGTTAGACAGCTGCGTTAGACAATGTAGATGCGTTCCAATGTACAAGATGATAGATAAATGGCTTTTAATTTGTGAAATACAATTATATGTTTTTTTTTATTAGTAAACATGTATGCAAACAGCGAAGAGTAGATTCTATATCAACGGGTATAAAAATCAAAGGTCAGTATAGGCCAACATTTAAGATGGTTAAGTATATGAATGGGTCCGTTTTTTTGTTTTTTTTTTGTTGTTTTTTTTCAAAGGCCAAGTATATGAATTGGGTAGGTTTCAAAATACTGGCTCGAACACCTGTATTACAATTAGCCCCAAGTTACCCGCGAGCCCAACGAATACCAGCCCGCGCGTCCTCACAGTCTGATCAGATTCTTTCTTGTCCGCATGAAATATCAATCGAAAGATCTGGTCAGACTATACGAAGGCACAGACTGATTTGAATCATCGCTTGGCAAACATATCGAAAGGTACGTTCTCTGACGTTGTAGCAGTACATATTTTCATGATATCCAAAAGTCATTGTCAGTAGGTTTCCATGCGATAAGTTCAATACGTCAACATTTATTACTGTCAACAGTCTTGATACTTGTTAAGCATTTATGACAAGGGATTGACTGTATGGACTGTTAATTTATTTATTAGCTGGAGAGATAGAAGACCAGTAGTTGAACTCTATTATATAGCATAAAAATGTACAACTACTGAGAGGGTTAACGCTTAGCACTCTGGGTACAATTTTCAGCAGACGACATATGAAAATACGTTTCTTATTTCTCCCAAAAAAAACAAGTTCTGGCATTTCTTCCAAATGTCAAATGTCAAATTCTTTTTTCTAGGAAGTAAATAATATCATCAATGTGCCATCTGCTGAATTAAACCAGAGAATGGTAAAGATTAATGGATTCAAAAAAAATGAGCTCGGCTATGTTCTTTCACTTTCTAGGATTGCAAGAGTTCATACGTTTCACGATCGTCTAAATGCATTATTTTATTACTGCGACAAAATTCTGACAATTAAAGAGAACTTGATACACCATTTTTTTTTTTTTTTTTTTTTTTTTTTTTTTTTGTTGTTTTGTTTTCTGCATTTTTGTCACAAGGAAGACATATTTTGTGACTTCCGATTTTCTTCGATGCACACAATATGCTGACTCGTTTTAGGCCTAACCCTAACTGTTTGAAAGCCCTAGCCTTGAAATCCGATAAATAACTGTTGATAATTTGGATTTGCACAGGGCGTTTTTTTTTTTTTATTATTTTTTTTTGCGATTTTTAAATCATCCTTTAAATATGTTTGTTTCGTACATTGCGCAAATCGATTTGAGAAGACAGTTACCATATATTTTTTATGGTCTTTCTTTTTTGATGCTGAGCACCCTGGGTAAAACTTTCAGCAGGCAGCATAAGTTTGATCCTGTTTTCTATTTTCCCTAGAAAATGGGCTATGACATTCCATGCAAATTAGGAGATAGTTTGCATGGAATGTCAAAGGCTATTTTCCTGGATAAATTCGAAATATATCATCATTTTTTGTCTGCTGAATTTGGCCAGAAAGTGGTAACGGTTTAAACTGTGTAAAATGGCATATTTTAGAAGAGCAAACTTTATATCACTGTTTTACCATAATAAGACCTCTGCCATTTCACAAATTTCATCTGTCATTTTTGTATAACAATATTGTACAATATATTAGTAGGCAGTTGACTGATATGTCGAGACTTTCAAGATTTTATTATTAGCACACACCTTTAACCGGGGTACAAGTCGATATTTGCAACAAACAAGACATGACACATGTTGAGGAAAAGTGCAAACTATGGCATCAAACTAGAGATTTAATTTGGCCATACTCGTGAACATACCAACTTATATGGTCACAATTTTGGTCCGTATGGACACCAGTTCACTCAACTAACTAGCAATTGTGTTTGTAAAACACTATGCCCCCAACCATGTGCTTAACGATAGTACAAGGTAAAAATGGCCCAATCTATAAAGAGTCATAACACCTGAAATATTTTTAAGAATTTATTCAAAAGTTCATCAGGTCATCTTCTCATCATTGCCAATCTATTCATCAAGTTGTGAGGCGCTAGCTCAAACAGTTTTTGAGATATTTTGCTGACAAGGGAAAAATGACCAATTTTACAAAGGGTCATTACTCATGCCCAGATGCAACAGACCCCTCCAACTTCCTTCCCATCACTACCAATCTATTTATCAATTAATAAGGCTCTAGCTCCAACAGTATTTTAGATATTTTGCTGACAAGGGAAGAATACCCAAATTTACAAAGGGCCATTTCTTACTCATGAAATATTGTTTTTCAGAATTTATTCAAAAGTTAACCAGGTCATCTACTTGTCATTACTAATCAATTCACCAAGTTTCCAGGCTCTAGCTCCAACAGTTTTTGAGATATTTTGCTGACAAGGTAAAAATGCCCAAAATTACAAAAGGCTAGAACTCATGAATTATTTTTCAGAATTTAATCAAAAGTTAATCAGGTCATTCTTTTATCACCACCAATCTATTCATCAGGTTTAAAGACTCCAGCTTCAATAGTGTTTGATTTATTCTGCTGACAAGGGAAAAATGCCCAAATTTACAAAGAGTCATCACTTATGAAATATTTTCAGAATTTATTTGAAAGTTAATCAGGTCAATTTCTCATCATTTTCAATCAATTTACCAAGTTTCAAGGCTCTAGCTCCAACAGTATTGAGATAGTTTGCTGACAAGGTAAAATGTCCAAAGTTACAAAATGCCATAGTCATTAAGTATTTTTCAAAATGTATTTAAAAGTTAATCAGGTCGTCTACTGTTCATTACCAGTCCTCAAGTTTCAAGGCACTAACTTTAATAGTTTTTTTTAGATATTTTGCTTACATGATTACATCCATATTTTTCAAAGGGCCATAACTCATAAAGGGGCATAATATCCTGTCGCGAAAAAAATATTTTTAAAGAGGAATCCATATAAGAAATTTCGGAACAGTAGCATGCACGTTTCTAAAGTTATGTTACGCACAAAAAAGAGTGGTGAACGGACGGACGGACAAATGCCCCAGAAGCAATATGCCCCTCTAACTTCTCCGACGTTGGGGACATAATGAATATCACATCTAAGATTAATGAGTTTTTTCGAGTGATTTCCAAAGATGCAGTTTTGACAATGAAAACTCATTATTAGCTTTTTTCATCTAAGAATCGTATGGTGTTTGAGAAATGCCCATAACTGCAAAGATCTGTAACTATGTCAAATTTTCACGGAATTCCCTAAAACTCTTATTAGGTAATCTAAATATTGTGTTACAATCATTAAATTAAATTTTAAGACCCTAGTTTGAATACCTTTTGAGATATATTGCTGACAATGTCAAAATGCCAAGTACTGCAAAGGGCTGTAACTCTGTCAGCTTTTCACAAATGTCCTTCAACATCTAATGAGATTAACTGCACATCGCCACCAATCAGCATAGAAAATTCCAAGACTCTAGCTGACAATATCAAAATGCCCAGAACCGCAAAGGGAACATAACCATGCCAATGTGTCAAAAAAATATCCTAATAATCTAATCAATTAACCTACACATCATGCCCATTTATTATACAAAATTTCAAAATCCTACCTTCAACCATTTTTGAGATATCTTGCTGACAAATTCAAAATGCCCAGAAACACAAAGGGCCGTAACTGTCAGTTTTTTACGGAATTCCCTTAAAATCTAATCAGGTAATTTACACATCATTTCCAACCAGCAGTTGAAATTTTATGATCCTAGCCTAATTACTTTTTGAGATATCTTGCTCACAAGGTCAAAATACCCAGAATCGCAAAGGGCCGTAACTATGTCAATATTTCACAAGTTCCCTCAAAATCTAATCAGGTAATTAGCGCTTCATTTCCAACCAACTTATGAAATTTCAAGATCCTAGCCTAATTATTTTTTGAGATATCTTGCTGACAAGGTCAAAATACCGGGAACCTCAAAGGGCCGTAACTACGTCAGTTTTTTCACAAAATTCCCTCAAAATCTAATCAGGTAATTAGCACATCTTTTCCAGTTACTATACAAAACTTCAAGACCCTAGCTTAAATTTTTTTTGAGATATATTGCTGACAAAGTCAAAATGCCAAGAACCACAAATGGCCATAACTATATCTTTTTGTACAAAATGCCCTCAAAATCTAATCAAGTAATTAACATATCATTACCAATCACTATACAAAATTTCAAGACCCTAGCTTAACTACTGTTTGAGATATCTTGCCGACAAGATTTAATTCTGATCTTTTTCAACTCTGAAAGTGGAAATTTGCCGAACAAGAAAAAAATATGTGTCAGTTATTTTTTCACAAGGAACCTATATATGAAATTTCAAAATCCTAATATGTATGTTTTTTTAAGATATGGGAGGCATCAAAAAGCGTGACGAACGGACGCACGGACGGACGAACGTACAGATGGACGGACGAACAAAGGCAAACCAATATGCCCCACCAACGTTTTGAAAGTTGGGGGCATAATTAAAGTATAACATTGAAATTTTCGTAAAGTAACTAATTGTACAGCGCATATAGCTAGATATAGTTCATGCGTATAAACGGCTATGCTATATTCATTAAATGTTTCTGAATATTCCCGGAAAGTCTTCAGCACAACTTTACAGTATTTAGAAAGTTTGAAAAGAATATGTGAGTCACTTGAACTCATATGCTTTTCAACTTTCACAGCACTTGGCCTAGTATACAAATCTCTTGGTAAATATCAACTTCTTTAATAATCAAAGTAAGCTTATTTGAGTACATAGTGGTACTCATCATCAAAATTATGAAGAAAACATATTTCAAATCTTTTTATACCGAATTCAATGGCAAATGTGTGCTTTAATGGCCTAAAGTATAAAACATGCTAAAGCTTAATCACCTGGTAAACACCAAATACAAAATCATACTTAAGTAGTTTAGATATTTGGAAAAAATGAATACCACCACGATTGTCGGTATTTGTTACCCAAGCTTCATAAAACCGCATAAAGCAAGGTTTATTGCTAATTCAAGCTCCTGTACCGCAACTGAACTTTCTAAAGTATTTACTACCTGCCTCAATGCTATTAAACTCATGTAATTAGATATTGTAAAAAAATACGAAATATCAGGCAGGAATTTGTTTCGGTCAATTAAAAAATTCTGATGAATTACTTAATAAACTAAAGTCAAGAGGATAACGCCAGTCAAAAAAAGGTAAGAGAAAAGTCCAGGGAGTACCACAATCACAAACCGCAGCCCTTCCCAGACCCCAAGAGGAAGAGGAAACCGACAAATCTAAACAAGCACAAACCGAACAAACGTACGAAAAGCACTAAAATTAGCTCTCTCTTCCCCAAGTGAGGCAAGATTGTACACATATGACTTTTCTATGCTTTATACAACATTGCCCTAGAATTAAATCAAACGGAGACATGCAGATTATAGTTCATTTCCTTTGGGATCATTGGGCCCATTGTGGAGTCTTTGAAAATGGAGTTCTGCTCATGTATACGCTAGAGGGCGTAAGCAGTGTTGCAAACTTCATTACTGCTTATGAAGGGTCTCAATAAAACCGAGACTCCCATTTTCTTATCTGTAGTGTGTTCTTTGTTTCCAAAGGCAATCTTTTTGATGTTTATATTACAGACAATTCAGAGAATTTGCAAAGAAAATTCTCTCCTTTTCTTGCTTTTAATGATAGAAATGCACCCCTTACTTCTGAAGACATAACAAAATAAATAAGGTTTAAATTTTAGTCTTGTCAAAACATTTGTGACGCATTATCTTACTTTTTGGACAACATTTACATTCGATTTAGCACTAAGTTACACAGACAAATTGTGGGCATCCTGATGAGCGCTAATTGTGCTCCTCTTGTTGCAGATTTGTTTTTGTTTTGTTATGAAAGAGATTTTCTCATGTCTCTTTCTGATGAAACACAAGCTGATATTATTGAAGTTTTAATTCAACTTTCAGACATTTTAAACGACATTTGAGTATCGACAGTCTTTACTTTAAAGGAATCTTTCTCGGATTAAGTCAAATAACTACAACGTCAATATATACCAGGATATACGATTTGAAATACATTTTTATGCCCTCATTACTCAGAAGAGTCTTAGCCTGGTCATCAACTTTGTTCACGCCATCATAGCGATGTATAATAATCTCAAACAAGTCATTCAGGAACAACGAAAACAATACCGGAGAAAGATTTTTAGCCTGACGAATTCCTATATAATGGAGAATGTTTTAGCTTTCCATAATGGCTATGATTAACAAGGGATCGTTCATTGGGACCCTAGCATTTTCACCGATTTATATTCGAGTTTTCAAGTTGCGAACGCGTCTCACATACTTTAGATGTGCCAACAGCTGATAATATAATGTTGATATTTGACAGAAATCGTAATCAACAAACATACGCGCCAGCAAAGCAAACGATTGCTTGTGAATCCGGTTCTTAAACTATATTTTAGTCTTTACATTACCTATTGTTTCAGGTCTATTAATTGGAATGGATACATTTGGCAGATTTAGATTTACGGCATTTGACAAGGGAGATGACTTTTGTGACTTCGTGTTTGCATTGGTTCACACCAAGCCCAGACTCTTCCGGTATAAAGACTTTGCTCCTCTTGGGACAGAAATCATTTCCTTTACGAGTAGACCCATTTATAGAAAGCATACAAAAACAATTTTTACGGATGTAGCTCCCGTGAAAGTATATCATCTCCTCTTAAATGCATTTCATATTAGCTTCTATAATGGCAGATGACATTTTGTTTCAGAATTTTCTACAGATCATTACCATGGTTTACCGCAGTGGGTGTATATAGCCCGCGTGAGCGGAGGTGATAAACAGTTATTATTTGGTTAATCCTTCTATTAGCGTAAATAAATGTGTTAATGAAACTGTTAGCTTCGAACTTCCGCTTTTGTCGATGATACTGTTTGCTCGTATATTGACCTGCATGTTATTGTAATAAAATATCATAATGGCATTTTTTGGAAACCATTACTCCTGACGTTACCATAATATTTCCAAAGCTCTATTTTATTATTTCTGATTGGACTAGAAAGTTCGGATCCTATGTGATCATTGAGCATGTTCTGTTGGTTTTCAAAAAAATATGTAAGCGATCCTGAGGCCTAATGGCCGAAGCCAACACGAAAACATGCCTATATAATTTTGACCTCCCTAAACCCCACTTTTATATAGTCAAACTGGGGTTTACATGGGTAGACATTGGTACTCGTTAGAACCACCGCGTCGAGGCTGTTCAAACGAGTACCCACAATCTATGTTTTGAGCAGAATTATGAAAATTATCAGTATTTTTTTATCTGAAAATGTTCATTTTTTGGTGTTAAAAGTTTCAGTATATTTGAATAGGCATGTTTTCGTAATGTAGAAAGAAAAAGTGAGAAGTGAGCAGTTAAGAGAAGGAAGAAAGAATTTGGAAGTAGTTAAGTGAAATTTAGAAGTTGAAAGAAAGAAGTAAGAATTATGATTTCCCACTTCCGACTTGGCCGCTCTACTTTTATCCCATTACTTCCAACTTCAGTTTCAGACTTCTTAATTTTTACAATCAAATAATAATATGCAGGAAGGAAGTGGAAGGTCAGGAATTTGAGAGATAGCTTAATAAAAGTTTAACTTTTTTTTTTAAACTGTAAACATGTTTATTTGAAATACAATACCGTTTCACTACAACATAAAACAAAAATTACAACGATACATCGCTGCCGATACTCATATTAAACTAGAAATGTCCCGAGAAAAAAGTACCTTGTAGTGTCATTTACCATATATACCCCATGTCAAATACATGTACAATGTTTCATCTAAGTATTTTCGAACAGCTTAACATCTTACCATACTTGTCTCACAATCGGAGCAAGTCAATTTTACTACCAGTGGATATGTCTAAAAACTACTAAGGGAGTAAAATCAGTTTAGACCCTGGTCATATGTTTCGTTCTCGGTATCTGATCTGGCTCTGAATTGTTTGTTCATGCATGTCTTTCCGAACTCTACGGGTTAATATAATACAAACAGGCATATCTCTGTGTGACTATATGCGTATGCGGGCGGTCGTCACTTAGTTGTGGTTTTCTGAGTCGCATGTAAAATACTTAGCAAGTTACTCAGTAAGCAAACATAACATTTATGTGTCTCGGCGGACAGACAACTACAATTATCAACCTATCCTGCTGTCAAGACACCTTAACTGGTATCGCAGAAGACGCCGTTTTAACTGATTTCTAAGCATGGGAAAAAGAACTTTATGTCATTGGACAACACGACATGCGCCAAAATTCCACCAACTATCATAGTTTGTTCAGAATATTCTCCACTTATTTCCTACATATTAAAAACTCGACTATTCTAATTAGAAACGGAAGGAAATATTATCACATGACTGTCCACATTGCTAGTGCAGTGTGGATTTAATTTATTGTGTTCTTCCAGTGGCACTGCGTAAATGGCGTTATTCCTGGCAACATTAGCTAAAACAGCAATTATCCCTAATAACAGTTTGCGTCTTAACTAACACAACTGGGAATAAGGTAATCTTACATAATACCATATATAACCTAAGCACTGGCACAGAATGGCCTGGGCAAGTAGTGTAGACCCAGATTAGACGCCGCAATACCCGGTGTCTGATCAGGGTCTACACTGTTTGCTATTAATCCAGCGTTTTTCTAACACATCAGTAGGTGGTGAAATTGATTTGTTAAAATTTAGTAGAAGTATGGTAGGGAAATAAGGTGTCCCAATATTTTGTGTAAATATGAAACTTTTTACGGCTGCTTAAATTATGTATTATCATGGTCTTAGATAAATTGTTGTCTCCTATGAGACACCCAAGACATATTTGCGTTGTTTCTTTTAATTTTACTCTCGGTTTAATCGCGCAAGTTTTACAAGTGTTTTGTAATGTTCTCTACATAAATAACTTAAAATGTCCAGGGGACTCGCTAGCATATTACTGCATAGCAACAGGAAAAATCAAAATTACCACATTCATCCTAAATTGCGAACACCTTTAGTCTTTACTATACTTGTCTTAACATTTAACAAGTGTTTTCAGCTACCTGTCGATGTGTCTAAAACTGTTAAATGAATGGCGAACATTGTAGATCTAGACTGTTTACTCAGGCGATTCGGTCCGAATGCTTGTGTTAAATACGGAACAATACAGTGGAAGAGGAAACGACAGATCAGACGTGGAATAAATGGTCGAACCAGTGGCATAACTGACTGACCATCGAACTGACCAGTAGAAAGTTTGTTTGTGTTGAGGTTTTACGGCCCAGTCAACCCAATTGGGTCATGTCGAGCGCGGTCAGTTTACCTAACCACACATTTACTGGGCAGGCTTAGTCCTCTAAGCGGTTAACCAGTACTGTGCACATTCCTTTGCCAGAAACTGAAAACTGCCCTTCTTGAATCAGCGGAAGGTAGAGAAGACCAGTAGAAAGGGGTGTATGGATAAGTGAAGGTTGAAAAGAAAGACTTAGGGTAAAATCGGTAATCTATTTGCGCAGCAACTTCAAGAAACTTCAGGACTTGTGCACCCAGTGGAGATTTAGATTAGCCTGCGCGTTCGCACAGTCTGATCTTATTTATTACTGAAAGCATTTTGGATAGATGCAAAGTTTCTTGAAGCGGACAATGGCAATTCTGTTTGGGCTACGCGGATGCTCATGCTGATTTGTGTATTACGTGTGTGTGTGTGTGTGTGTGTGCCAGGGGTGGGGGGGGGGGGTTGGGGGTGGCACATGTTATAAGGTACGTTTAATCACTTTTCTTTTAAAACAGGAAGTCTATTTGACAATGCTTTTGGATATGATAAGGAACCGATTAATGCTTTTGGCAAAAATATACATCTCATGATATTGTCTCAAAAGCTATACAGACAGGTTTGAAAAATGTGACGATCATAATATGTCTGCGATACTGTAATGCATATGCCATTCCCAATCATTTGCCAATCAAACATCATCTGTGGTCGAGAAATGGTGGAACGTCGATACTCATGTGATATTGTAATTTGTATGGCGTTGAATAAAGATTCTACCATGCGAAAATGTTCAGACCTTGCATCGTTTTACTACTTTCTCTTACATGAAATATCTGGTTACCCCAATGGGATATCAGGCCCCAAGATAATAAAAAAAATCGTGCTCAACTCGGCTGAGCATGAAATTTGTCCTGCTTATAGATCTCAAATTATTAACAATAGTAAGCTCTTTCTTGCCACACATAACTGAGCATGAAATTTTCTCTGTTCGCATTTTACATATTTATTAGCAGAGAAATTTCATGCTAAGCTGAGTTGAGCATGAAAAACGTTTAGAAAAAAAGGTAAGAGAAAAGTCCAGGAAGTGCCACAATCACAAAACGCAGCCCTTCCCAGACCCCGAGGAAGAGGAAACCGACAAATCCAAACAAGCATAAATCGAACAAACGTACGAAAAGCACTAAGATTAGCTCTCTCTTCCCCAAGCGAGGTAATCGCAATTCTAAAGGGACTGAAAAACACAAGAACAAAATGACACACGGAAAGACATACAACAAATCGCCTCGTAGAATAAACCACAAAACAAGAAAGAATAAGACTAACACCGGGACCACCGCCTTAGAACGGTCAGTAGAGTAAATCACCGGGTGGGTTTAAAGCACTTTTAGAAACCTCGGGGTCTGATTCCGAAAACAATCGGACCTCCTCGAACCCCATACAAAGGAAATAAATGTTCCTCCATGACAGCGTATAATACTTTAGGGCATTGGTGATACAGTCGCAAGATATTTATCTCCATTTTTCCGGTTAACGAGCAAATTATGTCCTTCAGAGTGTCCATGTTTTACTTCAAAGGAGTCAAGTACTAGGGTCTTAAATTTCTGTCTGCAGAAGATGTCTGCCTTCACAATAGCGGTGTATCAATTTCCCTTAATTGGGTTATTGTTCGCACATGGCGCATAGTTGCATAAAATGATCAAGATATTCCGACTTGCTTATCACAAATGACAACTTCAGCCTCGGTTTTTCACTTACCATATCAAACCTAATTATTTCGATATCTCAACTCATTACCATTACTTCGCTGAAATTTATACAAGCCTATTTCATCATGAAAACATACCTATATATTTTTGACCCCCTTAAACCCCGCTATTATATAGTAAAACTGGGGTTTTCGGGGTATATATTATTTTTCTTATTTCTGCTCAAAACAAATATTGTTGGTACTCATTAGACATGTCTCGGCGAGGCAGTTCTAACGAATACCCACAATCTATGTTTTGAGCAGAAATATGAAAAATATCAGAATTTTTATCTAAAAAAGTTCCGTTTTAGGTGTTGAATTTTTCAATATATTTGAATAGGCGTGTTTTCGTAATGTTATAACCTGGAGTGATAGAATGCTTACAGTCCGTGGTATGCAGTAAGCGCATAAAATTCAATGTTTATGTATATTTCCCGGAAAGTCTTCAGCACAACTTTAAAGTAGTTAGAAAGTTTGAAAAGAATATGTGTGTCACTTGAACTCATATGCTTTTCAACTTTCACAGCACTTGGCAAATCTCTTGGTAAATACCAACTTCTTTAATAATCAAAGTAAGCTTATTTGAGTACATAGTGGTACTCATCATCAAAATTATGAAGAAAACATATTTCACATCTTCTAAGTAAATATCGAATTCAATGGGAAATGTGTGCTTTAATGGCCTAAAGTGTAAAACATGCTAAAGCTTAATCACCTGGTAAACACCAACATATTTTTCAAATACAAAATCATACTTAAGTAGTTTAGATATTTGGAAAACTGAAAAACTGAATACCACCACGAATGTTGGTATTTGTTACCTAAGCTTAATAAAACCACATAAAGCAAGGCTTATTGCTAAATCAAGCTCCTATACCAGAACTGAACTTTCTATTTTCTACCTGCCTCACTGCTATTAAACTCATGTAATTAGATATTGTAAAAAAATTACGAAAGATCAGGCAGGAATTTGTTTTGGTCAATTAAAATATTCTGATGAATTACTCAATAAACTAAAGTCAAGAGGAGAATGCCAGTTTGCACACATATGACTTTTCTAAGCTTTATACAACTTTGCCCTAGAATTAAATCAAACGGAGACTTACAGACAATTCAGAGAATTTTCAAAGAAAAGTCTCTCCTTTTCTTACTTTTAATGATAGAAATGCACTCCTTACTTCTGAAGACATAACAAAATAAAAAAAAAAGGTTGTGCTAATCTTTGCTCCTCTTGGAGCAGAAATAATTTCCTTCAAGAGCAGACCCATTTATAGAACGCATACAAAAACAATTTTGTACGGATGAAGCTCCTAAGAAAGTATATCATCTTCTCTTAAATGCATTTCTTATTAGATTCTATAATGGCAGAGGACATTTTGTTTCAGAATTTTCTATAGATCATAACCATGCTTTACCGCAGTGGGTGTATATAGCCCGCGTGAGCGGAGGTGATAAAGAGCTATTATTTGGTTAATCCTTCTATTAGCATGAATAAATATGTTAATGAAACTGTTAGCTTCGAACTTCCGCGTTTGTCGATGATACTGTTTGCTCGTATGTTGACCTGCATAAAAGGTAAGAGAAAAATCCAGGGAGTGCCACAATCACAAACCGCAGCCCTTTCCAGACCCCAAGAGGAAGAGGAAACCGACAAATCTAAACAAGCACAAACCGAACAAACGTACGAAAAGCACTAGGATTAGCTCTCTCTTCCCCAAGCGAGGTAATCGCAATGCATGTTATTGCAATGAAATATCATAATAGCCTAAATTTTTTGGAAACCATTACTCCTGACGTTACCATAATATTTTCAAAGCTCTATTTGATTATTTCTGATTGGACTGGGAGGTCCGGATCCTATGTGATCATTGAGCATGTTCTGTCGGTTTTCAAAGAAATTATGTAAGCGATCCTGAGGCCTAATGGCCGAAGCCAACACGAAAACATGCCTATATAATTTTGACCTCCCTAAACCTCACTTTTATATAGTCAAATTGGGGTTTACAGGGCTAGACATTGGTACTCGTTAGAACCACCGCATCGAGGCTGTTCATACGAGTACCCACAATCTATGTTTTGAGCAGAATTATGAAAAATATCAGTATTTTTATCTGAAAATTTTCATTTTTTGGTGGTAAACTTTTCAGTATATTTGAATAGGCATGTTTTCGTAATGTAGAAAGAAAAAGTGAGAAGTGAGCAGTTAAGAGAAGGAAGAAAGAATTTGGAAGTAGTAAAGTGAAATTTAGAAGCTGAAAGAAAGAAGTAAGAATTATGATTTCCCACTTCCGACTTGGCCACTCTACTTTTATTCCATTACTTCCAACTTCAGTTTCCGACTTCTTAATTTTTACAATCAAATAATAATATGCAGGAAGGAAGCGGAAGGTCAGGAATTTGAGAGATAGCTTTATAAAGGTTAAACTTTCTTTTAAACTGTAAACATGTTTATTTGAAATACAATACCGTTTCACTACAACATAAAACAAAAATTACAACGATACATCGCTGCCGATATTCATATTAAACTAGAAATGTCTTGATAAAAAAGTACCTTGTAGTGTCATTTACCATATATACCCCATGACAAATACATGTACAATGTTTAATCTAAGTATTCGAACAACTTAACATCTTACCATACTTGTCTCACAATCGGAGCAAGTCAATTTTACTACCAGTGGATATGTCTAAAAACTACTGAGGGAGTAAAATCAATTAGACCCTGATCAGATGTTTCGTTCTCGGTATCTGATGTGGATCTGTCTTGTTTGCTCATGCATGTCTTTCCGAACTCTACGGGTTAATATAATACAAACAGGCATATCTCTGTGTGACTATATGCATAAGCGGGCGGTTGCCACTTGGTTGTGGTTTTCTGAGTCGCATGTAAAATACTTAGCAAGTTACTCAGTAAGCAAACATAACATTTATGTGTCTCTGCGGACAGACAACCACAATCATCAACCTATCATGCTGTCAAGACACCTTAACTGGCATCGCAGCAGACGCCGTTTTAACTGATTTCTAAGCATGGGAAAAAGAACTTTATGTCATTGGACAACACGACATGCGCCAAAATTCCACTAACCTTCATAGTTTGTTCAGAATATTTTCCACTCATTTCATACATATTCAAAACTCGACTATTCTAATTAGAAACGGAAGGAAATATTATCACATGACTGTCCACATTGCTAGTGCAGTGTGGATATAATTTATTGTGTTCTTCCAGTGGCACTGCGTAAATGGCGTTATTCCTGGCAACATTAGCTAAAACAGCAATTATCCCTAATAACAGTTTGCGTCTTAACTAACACAACTGGGAATAAGCTAATCTTACATAATACCATATATAACCTAAGCACTGGCACAGACTGGCCTGGGCAAGTAGTGTAGACCCAGATTAGACGCCGCAATACCCGGCGTCTGATCAGGGTCTACACTATTTGCCATTAATCCAGCGTTTTTCTAACACATCAGTAGGTGGTGAAATTGATTTGTTAAAATTTAGTAGAAGTATGGTAGGGAATTAAGGTGTCCCAATATTTTGTGTAAATATGAAACTTTTTACGGCCGCTTAAATTATGTATTATCATGGTCTTAGATAAATTGTTGTCTCCTATGAGACACTCAAGACATGTTTGCGTCGTTTCTTTTAATTTTACTCTCAGTTTAATCGCGCAAGTTTTACAAGTATTTTGTAATGTTTTCTACATAAATAACTTAAAATGTCCAGGGGATTCGCTAGCATATTATTGCATAGCAACAGGAAAAATCAAAATTACCACATTCATCCTAAACTTGCAAACACCTTTAGTCCTTACTATACTTCTCTTAATATTTAACAAGTGTTTTCAGCTACCTGTCGATGTGTCTAAAACTGTTAAATGAAGGCAAACATTGTTGGTCTAGACTATTTACTCAGGCGATTCTGTCCGAATGCCTGTGTTAAATACGAAACAATACAGTGGAAGAGGAAACGGCAGATCGGACGTGGAATAAATCTTCGAACCAGTGGCATAACTGACTGACCATCGAATTGACCAGTAGAAAGGAGTGTATGGATGTGGAAGGTTCAAAAGACAGGCTTAGGGTAAAATCGGTAATCTAGTTGCGCAGCAACTTTATGAAACGTACATTCGGACTTGTGCACCCAGTGGAGATTCAGATTAGCTTGCGAATTCGTACAGTCTGTTCTTATTTATTACTGAAAGAATTTTAGATAGATGCGAAGTTTCTTTAAACGGACATTGACGCAGATGCGCATGCTGATTTGTGTATTAAGTGTGTGTTGGGGGTGGGGGGGGGGAAGGGGGCACATGTTAGAAGGTACGTTTAATCACTTTTCTATTCAAAACAGGAAGTCTATTTGATAATGCTTTTAGATATGATAAGGAACCGATTAATGCTTCTGGCACAATAAATATCTCATGATATTATCTCAGAAGCTACACAGACAGGTTATATCTTTTTTGGTTTGGATAGCCATTTGGCCACTTTGTGGGAAAGTAACTGTCCTTTTGGCTTTCTACTAGTGATGTTTCCGTTAGGGTCTAGTTATTTTGTGTTTGTGTTTCTTTCCCTTTGATGTCTCTGATAGGAGTTGTGGGATAATAGTTTCGGTTCCTGATCATTGCCTTCCCTTCTATTTTGAAAAAATGTGACGATGAAAATATGTCTGCGATACTGTAATGCATATGCCATTCCCAATCATTTGCCAATCAAACATCATCTGTGGACGAGAAATGGTGGAACGTCGATATTCATGCGCTGTAATTTGTATGGCGTTGAATAAAGTTTACACCATTCGAAAATGTTCCGGCCTTGCATCGTTGTAATACTTCCTCTTACATGAAATATCTGGTTAATTGATGGTAATCAGGCCCCAAGATAATAAACAAAAATCGTGCTCAACTCGGCTGAGCATGAAATTTGTCCTGATTATAGATCTCAAATTATAAACAATTGTAAGCTCTTTCTCGCCACACGTAACTGAGCATGAAATTTTCTCTGCTTATAGATATGAAAATGCGAACTATTGTTTTATTAGCAGAGAAATTTCATGCTCAGCTGAGTTGAGCATGAAAACCGTTTAGAAACCTCGGGGTCTGATTCCGAAAACAATCGGACCTCCTCGAACCCAACGCAAAGGAAATAAATGTTCCTCCATGACAGCGTATAATACTTTAGAGCATTGGTTATACAGTCCCAGTAAGCATTCTTTATAAATCTATAGCGGGCCGTTATCGGCCCGTCAGGGTAGCTGACGGGCCGATAACGGCCCGCATTAGATTTAAAAAGAATGCTGGCCGGGGTCGCAAGATATTTATCTCCATTTTTCCGGTTAACGAGTAAATTATGTCCTTCAGAGTGTCCATGTTTTACTTCAAAGGAGTCAGCTACCCTGACGGGCCGATAACAGCCCGCATTAAATTTATGAATAATATTTATCTATATTTTTCCGGTTAACGAGCAAATTATGTCCTTCAGAATGTCCATGTTTTACTTCAAAGGAGTCAAGTATTAGGGTTTTAAATTTCTGTCTGCAGAAGATGTCTGCCTTCACAATAGCGGTGTATCAATTTCCCTTAATTGGGTTATTGTTCGCAAATGGCGCATAGTTGCATAAAATGATGAAGATATTCCGGCTTGCTTATCACAAATGACAACTTCAGCCTCGGTTTTTCACTTATCATATCAAACCTAATTATTTCGACATCTTAACTCATTACCATACTTGCTGAAATTTATACAAGCCTATTTCATCATGAAAACATACCTATATAATTTTGACCCCCTTAAACCCAACTATTATATAGTAAAACTGGGGTTTACGGGGTATACATTATTTTTTCTTATTTCTGTTCAAAACATATATTGTGGTACTCATTAGACATGCCTCGGCAAGGCGGTTTTAACGAATACCCACAATCCATGTTTTGAGCAGAAATATGAAAAATATCAGATTTTTATCTAAAAACGTTCAGTGTTTGGTGGTAAATTTTTCAATATATTTGAATAGGCGTGTAAAACTGCTTTAAAGCCACCGGTGGTTTGCTCTACCGACCGTTCTAAGGCGGTGGTCCCGGTGTTTGTCTTACTCCTTGTTGCTTTGTGGTTTATTCTACGAGGCGATTTGTTGTATGTCTTTCCGTGTGTCATTTTGTTCTTGTGTTTTTCAGTCCTTTTAGTATTGCGATTACCTCGCTTGGAGAAAAGAGAGCTAATCTTAGTGCTTTTCGTACGTATGTTCGGTTTGTGCTTGTTTAGATTTGTCGGTTTCCTCTTCCTCATGGGGTCTGAGAAGGGCTGCGGTTTGTGATTGTGGCACTCCCTGGACTTTTCTCTTACTTTTCTTTCGTAATGTTATAACCTGGAGTGATAGAATGCTTATATGCCGTGGTATGCAGTAAGCGCGGATCAGGCCATAACATCATTTTGTGATAATCCTTTGGTAGACCTACACTACGACTGATTAACCAGGGCATTCATGCAGTTTGATGACGAAGAAAAAGAATGTTTATCCACCTAGTATTAGGTCATCCTTCATCAACCTAACAAACACCTCAAATCCTATTTACAATAGGTCATACGTGACCCTTGAGGACATAGTCATAGATATAGATAGTCATTGTTAACCCTTGTTCTGCTGAACCCGGATATACCCTGCCTTTGCAAACAGTGTAGATCCAGATCAGTTGGCTTCTGAAGGAGAAAACTGATCTGGATCTGCACTGTTTACCATTTAGTATTTGAATTTATATCAACAATCTGGATCGAGTAAATTGATTGGCTGGCAATTAGAACTGGGTGTGGCATTTTAATTTATTCAGCAGGACAAGGGTTAAAATTAAGTGTTAGGATGACGGACAGTGAGATTATTTAAAACATATACAACTACATCACCAATATCAAACGGTTCCTGTATACATATGCATGCTTAATGAATTTACACAACATTCTGGCTGTCCTGGCAAATTCATAGCAATGGTGCGGCGGTTCCATGATGGTATGCTTGCAAGGGTCCAAAATGATGGCAAGCTTTCTGATCCATTCCCTGTGACAAATGGAGTTAAGTAAGGCTGTGTACTAGCTACAGCACTGTTTAGCATGATGTTTTCTGCCATGCTTACAGATGCTTTCCAGGGTGGTGGCATGGTATACCTATTAGGTATCGCTTAGATGGAAAAAATGTCAACCTAAGAAGGTTGCAAGCGAAATCTAAGGTGCAGACAGCGGTGCTAGATGAGTTCCTCTTTGCTGATGACATGCCAAAGGGTCCTCCAACAGAAGAGAAAATGCAAAAAGGTGTGTATCAAGTATCTGCTATGATCTCACAATCAGCATCAAAAAGACTGAGGTAATATATCAGCCAGCACTTGGAAAGCCTTACTGACCGTTCTAAGGCGGTGGTCCCGGTGTTAGTCTTACTCTTTATTGCTTTGTGGTTCATTCTACGAGGCGATTTGTTGTATGTCTTTCCATGTGTCATTTTGTTCTTGTGTTTTTCAGTCCTTTTAGTATTGCGATTACCTCGCTTGGGGAAGAGAGAGCTAATCTTAGTGCTTTTCGTACGTTTGTTCGATTTGTGCTTGTTCGGATTTGTCGGTTTCCTCTTCCTCTTGGGGTCTGGGAAGGGCTGCGGTTTGTGATTGTGGCACTCCCTGGTCTTTTCTCTTACCTTTTTTTACAAGGGGCCTACCATCATAGTGAAAGGTCAGCGACAGTAAGTGGTAGACGTTCACCTACCTTGGAAGCACATTGTCTAGAGAAGTCAATGCTAGGATTGCCAAAGCTAGTGCAGCATTTGGCCGGCTACGTGGAAGTATTTGGGACCGAAGTGGAATCAGACTTGACACAAAGCTGAAAGTATACAGATCGGTGGTGCTGCCAACACTATTATATGCATGCGAAACTTGGACAGTTACCAACGGTATGCCAAAAGACTGAACCACTTCCATACAAGCTGTCTGAGAAAACTTCTAAAGCTCAAATGGCAATACAGGCTTCCAGATACAGAAGTCCTGAAAAGCGCAGGGATGCAGAGTGTACATACTCTTCTGAAACTGGCACAGTTGAAATAGACAGGCCATGTAATCAGAATACCTGAAGAATGTTTGCCAAAGAAAATTTTCTATGGAGAACTACAAGTTGGAAAACGCTCCCATGCTGATCAGAAGAAGCGATACAAGGACAGCCTCAAAGCCTCCCTTAAAGATTTCATCATGGGAATAATAATAACACATCACATAGTTGATAAGGATTGGTCACTGTCAGTAATGACAGACGAACATCAGCGCCTCTGTCAGTTGCTCATAATGCCGTCCAATGGCCATCTGCCATTGCAGCTGACATGATGAAGGTATGTTCAGAATAATTATACATGTACATGTTAAAGACATATGTTTCACATACAAGTATATGTTGTGTTTTGTTCGTTCGTCTGTCATTACTGACAATGACCAATCCTAATCAACTATATGATGTGTTATTATTTGTGTGTTTTAAGATGGCTGATGAGACCAATCTTAGCACTTAACTGCCTGTTGCAGATAGAACAAGAGAGGTCTGCGGAAGAAAGCTCTGTTGGTGATGCCTTAGCTCTGCCTTTCCGCTGTGCACGTTTCTGCTTGACTTCGCTGATTGTTTTTGCTTCGTATTCACCAGCTCCCTTTCTTATGAGGCTTCGACACTTTGTTCGATCCTGTGCAATCTGCTCCCGCGACTCTGTTGGTATGTTGAAGTACTTAAGAAAGGCTTTGAGGGTGTCCTTGTACCTCTTCTTCTGACTACCATGGGAGTGTTTTTTAACTTGTAGCTCTCCATGGAGGATTTGTCTTTGGCATACGTTCATCAGGCATTTTGATAACATGGCCTGACCGTCTTAACTGTGCCAATTTCAGAAAGTATGTACACTCTGCATCCCTGCCCTTTTCAGAACTTCTGTGTCTGGATTCTTGTCTTGCCACTTGATCTTTAGAAGTTTTCTAAGACAGCTTGTATGGTAGTGGTTCAGTCTTTTGGCATGCCGTTGGTAAACTGTCCAAGTTTCGCATGCGTATAATAGTGTTGGCAGCACCACCGATCTGTATACTTTCAGCTTTGTGTCAAGTCTGATTCCACTTCGGTCCCAAATACTTCCACGTAGCCGGCCAAATGCTGCACTAGCTTTGGCAATCCTAGCATTGACTTCATCATCAATGTGCACAACTCTAGACAATGTGCTTCCAAGGTAGTTTTTCCCTTGTAAATGCTTTTCTTTTAACAATTATGTAAGTTTAAGATTAAGATATTTTTAGTTAAGTTTGGTTAACCCGGGCTACCATTTGAGGAAAAAGGCTACCAACTCTGCTCGTCATTCGTTTATTTTGTGGCTGCTTAATTTGTCGTCTGTCTTTCCGTTTAATGTTGATATCGATCTGACTGTATCAGTTCCTGAGTTTACTTATTTTGCTTTTAATACTCGAATTTATCGATATCCCTGTAAATTTAGAGACTTACCATTTCAGGTTAGCACACAGCTTGGTGATTGGAACAATAAGCAAGCTCCGATCAGATACCTATTTGGCTTCTGAGATGTTTTTCTAGGAAACACCCCGCCTTCTTCTTTTCTTTTTTTTTATTTTACATTCAAACTATGTATTCCGATTAGTAAAGGATCCCAAAGGGTGCATGTTGTTGCATCGACGTTAATGCGACGTTTTATGGTGTCATGCTGTGATCAACAAACGGGGGAACCAACAGAAGGTTACTTGTGGAATGTACAATGAAAAATTGAACGCAACGTGAGAAATCACGTACGTACAAAACTTAAAGTAAAATCTGATTGCGAATAGTGAATTCACTCATCAAACTACCTGTTAACTCCGACAAATCTGAAAGTCATAGAAAAATAATGCGAACAGCAAAAACCCTGATCGGCTGACTGTGTACTCAGTCTTTGACTATTCTGAGTTCCAAAGAAACCTAATACAAAAAGCGAGGGTCTTGATCAAATCGCGTATGCCAAGCCTTAGCAGACCTATCACTGACCATACACATGCCACATCTTCAACTTGAACATGTGTTCTGTACTCGGTGGTCTGTCTGGACGCTGACAAATGCTGTATTCTCACGGGCTTAAAGAATACCCTATCAAAATCTCTTCAAGTAAGAACCCAGCTAGCATTCTACGTAAATCTACATCGGGCCGTCATCGGCCCGTCAGCTACCCTGACGGGCAGATGACGGCCCGATATAGATTTACGTAGAATGCTGACTGGGAATGGAGCGGGACCAGACTAGAAAAAAAAAAGTTCCGAAATGCGACCCCTGCAATCAAAACATACCTCATATCCATCCTTTTGCATCTTGATGTATTATTTAAAATGACGACAGTTGTTCTTTCCTCCCGGAAAACTCTGTTACGCCATCGATACCTACTGATGTCATATTTATACCTCACACCATATTTACCAATCCAAAGTCCGGATGTCATACACACTGACTAATCAAAATCTCAGAAGTTCACTGAGTTTGCGAGATGCAGCATTGACCAACTAAATAAGCTGTACAAACAGCATTCACCTATCAAAATCTGTCTAGATAACATAACGACAACGGGTAAGAAAATACTGCACTCACCAAAATTGACCGAATCGGCCATTATTTGACAGGCCGTGCATTGCACTGTCATAGATATACAGAAATATAAAAACGATAAATCAACCTATGCAGGACAATCCACCGCCTTAATGTGGCATCGACAGAAAAAAAAAGCAGTTAGGAACAAACAAGGAAAAGACACAACTGCGCAATTGCAATAGCCGATATGCAAATAGAAAAGAACTACAACGGAGAAACTCGTATTTGTCAGTGGAAAAGAAAACAACATAGCTAGGGGATTAAACTAGTGTTGAAAACTATACTGCTATACATGAAGATACTTGATAAAACCGAGTCTCTGATTTTTGGTCTTTGGTATATTCATTGTTTTCAAACACAAACTTTTTAATTCTTATTTTACTTCACTGCAGGTAGTGTTAATTGTCGTAAGGCGGCCGTAAAACGTCACCCCGCACTTCATAATAATGCAGATTATGTTGCAATTTAGCTTATTTTGGTAACCTCAAAATCGAAATATAATCCGGTGCTAGGGTAAGGCGGGTGTATCATTAAAAAACACGCCTATTCAAATATGTTTCAGATAAAAAAAAAAAAAAAAACTCTGATATTTTCATATTTCTGATCAAAACAAAGATTGTGGTACTCGTTAGAACCGCCTCAATGATTTTGAGCAAAGGTTAGAAAAATAATCTATACCCCTTTAAACCCAAGTTTTACTGTATAAGAGTCGGATTTAAGGGGTTCAAAATTAAATAGGCATGTTTTCGTAATGACTGCCTCACAAGCTACACTATCGAATATGAAGAGACTTAAAAAAAAACAAGACGCCAGTTTTTGTTCTTTTCTGCTTTTTTGTTTCTAATGGCCATGTTTCGGATATTTATTTTATCCCATCAAAACTCCGCTCTTAATTTTAATGCTTCTACAAGTTACAAATATGTCTTCACTCAAAATGCCGAACAAAGAGAAGAAAAAAAAAACCGTAAACTCTTGTCTGTCTCAGAACATCTATTATATCATTTTGTCCTAATTTGGTAAACACAGGAGATGATTAAAGAATGTCGCCTGAAGAGACAAGCCTTAAAACCGCTTATTATCCAAACACTATATTTAGGAAGTAATCAAATGCACGATGGTATCCGCTGAATCTCAGACAAAATCTCTGGAATCTAAATTGTTTCATTGCCTGGAGCAAAGCCAAGTACAGTCATCATGATGAAACATATTCTCTCATGTTAAGAGGCTTACTTTAAGTTTTAATCATTAGTAAAGACAGAGACAAAGACTGGCTAAATTTAAATTATGTTGCCTAGCACATACTAAGTTTCAAGACACACATAAACACATGCACACACAAAAACTCTCTACTCAGAGAGAGAGAGAGAAAGACAGAGACAAACAGACAGACAGACAGAGGGAGAAAGAGAGAAGGACAGAAAAGGTGACCAACGCGAGACTTTGTGTCCTAGTATATTATCATTTTCAAGAGAGAGAGAGAGAGAGAGAGAGAGAGAGAGCACCAAAGGAAGAAGCAATAAAGAAAACATGCAATTCAGATGTAGCCTGCATTATCTAAACATAGTGTACTTTATATGGTTTAGACGGAAAGAGGGAATTGGAAATTGCTGTTTAATCAGCAACCAGATTTAGGTTATACATTTTTCGCTTATATCGGAAGATCTAACGGAGATACATTAGTAAATCCAAACAGATGTAAATGTGCATTGCAGCACAAACATTCGATATTAAAGTGCATCGGGAGCAGACTGGTATCATGACATTAAAGGATCCATTTATGTATTAGCCACTGCCTCTTTAATTGATTCTGACTTTAAAAAAATATCAAGTAGAACACAAAAACAAACCGATACAGAGACAGCATTAATGGAATCTAACTAAAATTTAAATTTTTGGTGTTCTAAGCATTTTGACATAGGCTCTCAAAGTATTTTCTAAGACAGGCTAAGTATGCATTGGTAAATGGACATTTCAACCGGGTCTCATTAGAAAACACGCCTATTCAAATATACTTAAAATTTTACCACCAAAAAACTGAAAGTTTTCAGACAAAAAACTCTTGATTTTTTCATATTTTTGCTCAAAACATAGATTATGGGTACTCGTTAGAACCGCCTCGTTGAGGCGATTCTAACGAGAACCCACAATCTATGTTTTGAGCAGAAATAAGAAAAGTAATGTATACCCCTGTAAACCCCAGTTTTCCTATATAAAAGTGGGGTTTAAGGGGGTCAAAATTATATAGGCATGTTTTTGTGATGTGTTTCGGTCTAGAACAGTCGGACTAGTACAATTTTAGAAATTGTTATGAGCGGACATTTCGGCATTCGTCATTCTTTGTATTCAAATAAGCCTTCTTGATTCTGGTTCTACAGCATTTCAAAATTAGTTTCCTTATTTGGTAATCTTTAAAGGTATTGATACGTGCAGCCAATTCCACATTATTTATGAAACTTTAAACTGAATAAAGTACATACATTTTTAACAGCAGTTCTTATCAGATTAACAAATATAACCTTATTAGATTAAATTAATTCCTTATTAGAGTAAGAACTAATAGTACTTTATAAGCTTAAACAAGAGAAGGTACTTATTGTAGAACTGTGTGCCAAAACTTTTGTTGTTGTTTAATGCGGAGCTAAACTATATAGCTATATATACTGGAATGAAACTGTTTAATAGGAGACCTGCTTGCATTAGGGTTTCAGCCGTCGATTAAATCTTTCAAAACTTCAAATAATGTTTTCAGTCTATTATAATCGTACTATTCAAAGCATGCTCTAGATATCTGAGTAGATTTTCTTAAATAATGCTAACTGTTCATAGGCATGGCTAGATTTCAACTACAGTTACAGTTATTTCAGGAATAGTATATTTTACACTTTTCTTACAATTAGCCATGAGTACTCGTCTTTGTTTATTATAGTGATTAATTTGTTTTTTGTGTTTTCGCTTTGATGCATTGACTGAGTTGGGAACCTTTATGCGAACCGAATTTTTATGTATTTCTGTATTAAGAGTAGCATCGGGACCCTGGGTGAAGTTAGTTAGCTGTAAAAGTGCTTTAAACTCCCCGGTGGTTTACTCTACTGACCGTTCTAAGGTGGTGGTCCCGGTGTTAGTCTTACTCTTTGTTGCTTTGTGGTTTATTCAACGTGGCGATTTGTTGTGTCTTTCCATGTGTCATTTTGTTCTTGTGTTTTTAGTCCTTTTAGTATTGCAATTAACTCGCTTGGGGAAGAGAGAGCTAATCTTAGTGCTTTTCGTACGTTTGTTCGATTTGTGCTTGTTTGGATTTGTCGGTTTCCTCTTCCTCTTGGGGTCTGCGGTTTGTGATTGTGGCACTCCCTGGACTTTTCTCTTACCTTTTGTTTTAGCTTTTAAAAATTTTTGGAACATAGTTTAGTTTAAAACTGTATGTTGGCTACCAGCGTAAATCTCCTAATCCTAAGGAACATAGCCCTTTTCAAGTTCATAAGTTCTATGCAATACGGAAGCGTATTTGTTTCCTTAGCGTAGCATTATCTTACACTGCATCTTATGGTGGAAATAATGTAATAGAACTTATGAAAATATCTAGGGATGATTTAGGGATTTTCTTCTAATTTTGTCATGAATATGTTTTTATGCGATTCTAATGAGCACACTCATTCCATCATTTTATAGAAAATAGAAAGACATCCCTTGATTACCCCCATTGCCTCCTTGCTCGGCATTATGACTAGCCCTCAGTGGCTCGAACGTAAACGTCAGAAAGATTGCCTTTGGAAACTAACACACTACGGATTAGAAAATGGGAGTCTCGGTTTTGTCGAGACTCTTCATAAGCAGTAATGAAAAAAAGGTAAGAGAAATGTCCAGGGAGTGCCACAATCACAAACCGCAGCCCTTCCCAGATCCCAAGAGGAAAAGAAAACCAACAAATCTAAACAAGCACAAACCGAACAAACATACGAAAAACACTAAGATTAGCTCTCTCTTCCCCAAGCGAGTTAATCGCAATACTAAAAGGACTGAAAACCCCAAGAATAAAATGACACATGGAAAGACACAACAAATTGCCTCGTAGAATAAACCACAAAGCAACAAAGAGTAAGACCAACACCGGGACCACCGCCTTAGAACGTTCGGCAGAGCAAACCACCGGGGGGTTTAACGCACTTTTACAGCTAGCTAACTTCACCGTGGGTCCCGATGCTACTTTTAATACAGAAGTTTGCAACACTGCTTACGCCCCCTAGCGTATACATGAGCAGAACTCCATTTTCAAATACACTACAATAAGCCCAGTGATCCCAAAGGAAAGAAACAATTTTCCATAGTTCCAACCATTCAAGTTCGACGATTTGTAGCAAATAAGCATTACCGCAGATAGTTTGGCATCACTGTTAATAGATAACATATCCTGGCCGAAACAGACATGGCCGAACTGTACTAGGTCAAACATCATAGGTAGAAATGGTTGTGGCCGAAATGTCCAAATTCATACTTTAGTATGCATTCAGCGTTGACCTTTTCTTACTGATCTGAAGTATTAGCATTTAACCAAATGACACACACGCGTATATTAATTACTTGCGCTATCAAACAGAAAAAGCAAATCGTACGTTAATTAGATTTCCCTGTGACTAGGATAAAATCTAGAGCAATATTCATTTAACCATTGTATTCTTGGAGCATATGCAGCAGACAGTAAAATATCTGCACACCGAAGGTAGATTTAGCACATAAAATAAAACTCTAAAAGGTGCCTTTTGGAAAGAAAAAAAAAACTCACACAAGAACAAACATTGGAGGTCTATTCATCTACACCAGTGTATTTTGCAAATAGAAAGGGAGGCAATGATCAGGAATCGATACAATTACCTAACATCCACCGTTCCAAGACACCAAAGGGAAAGAAGGACGCACTTAAAGTAACAGCACCACATTCAAAACACTACAAGCAGAAAGCCAAAGGGACAGTTTCTTCCCAAATAATGGCCAAACGATTATCCAAAATAAAAAATTCACCAAGACATACAATAACACATATAGTAAACCAAAGCAGAAGCACCGCCTTGGAACGTTCAGTAAAATATTACTGGGTGTGTGTGGGGGCGGGCGGGCGGAGTTTAAATCGATTTTATATGGCCACAACTCTCTCCCTGAATTCTGCCGTTGTATACAAAAGACATTTGTTCAGTCCACGTGAAGGGTTCCTAACTCATCAACATCTCCGAGAACATAAAAATCAAACCAACAGTAGGACTCCGTTTGGCCCGACCAGAGCCAGAGCACCAGGCACCAACCGACTTACTTGAAAGTCTTTAGGCCGCAGCCGTCATAGAGTCTGAGGCCCGACCCACCGGCGTGCAGCCAAAGAGGAATGCAAAGTTATTAACCGTGACTGGGTTAACTACCATGCATGCAGTCTGTTGTATTACATTTATGTTGTACCCAGTCTTTACATATCGAAGAATGACTTTACGAAATCGAGTTCTAAAATCATTGTAAGCATATATTTTTCTGAATTTATATACTAAATCACCATAAAATTCCGGTTCCGATAGGCCTTGTTGCAGAAGCGATTTAAATCCAAATCTGAATTTTGAAACTAAATCGAAATGATATCTATAAAATTTAGAAAAGGCTTTGCGGAGTTTATGGTACCTGTAACTCTGATTTAGAAGTTTAGCAGTTAACAATTTATTTCGAGTGTTGAAGTCAGAAACATGACTAGACACTCTGGTGAACCGAATAAGTTGCGAGATATAAATACTGTAGGATGCTCGACTTGGAAATCCCCATCCAAGTAAGGAAAACTTACAATTTCAAAACTAAAATCATTGCGTTTATCATACATTTTGTTTGAAATAAACCCATCTAAAATAGACAAAATGCAAATCCAAAAAACGGGGCTTCAGTTTCAGAAGAATTTGCTTTATTGAATTGAAGCTCAGAAGGATAGATTTGACTAATCAAATAAACGTCAAAAAGATTGCCTTTGGAAAAAAAGAACACACTATGGATTAGAAAAATGGCAGTCTCGGTTATATTGAGGCTCTTCATAAGCAGGAATGAAGTTTGCAACACTGCTTACGCCCTCTCGCGTATACATGAGCAGAACTACATTTTCAAATATACCACAAAGGGCCCAATGACCCCAAACTATCGAAATACTTATTATCAATATTTAATAAATCGTCCAAATATCTGGACGTCGAACTGAAAGCTTCAATAACTTCAATCTTGGTGCTTTTCGGACGTTTGTTCGATTTGCGCTTGTTTGGTTTTGTATGTTTCCTCTTCCTCTTGGTGTCTGGGATGGGCTGCAGTTTGTGATTGTGGCACTCTCTGGACTTTTTCTCTTACCTTTTTTTTCAGATTGCTTTTCTTCAGAAAGAGACATCATGAAGTCCCTTTCATAGCAGTACAAGAACAAATCTGTTACGACCCAGAGCAGACTGCAGTGCAAGCCGACTAAGATTAATACCTACTAGAGGGAGCGTCCATTTTCTACAGTCGGACCATTTGTTATTACATGTAATAGTTATTAATAGTAGCGTGATATAAAAGTTACGCCATTTTAATAAGGTTAAACTGGTTGCAAAACGCAGAAAGCGAGAAAATCTCAAAAAATTTGCGAAATCCCGCACATATCGTGCAATTGATGCGTGGCGATATATACACTTACTATACATAAACTCACCGATACAGTCTAATTCGAAGAACAATTAGACAACGCAAAAGATCCGTTTGTATGATCATTGGACATTTCGGTGAGTCGTAAATTTATATTAATATTATTTTATTGTTTGTAGGTTTTTCTGTTCAAATTTCAAAAGCAGGAAAATGTCCGTGTCTGAATAGTAAACCTATAGTTGAGTTATATATGAGTTACTATAGTACTGAGTTGGGAGCCTTAATGCGAACCGAATTTTTATGTATTTATGTATTAAGAGTAGCATCGGGACCCTGGGTGAAGTTAATTAGCTTTAAAAGTGCTTTAAACCCCCCGGTGGTTTGCTCTACCGACCGTTCTAAGGCGGTGGTCCCGGTGTTAGTCTTACTCGTTTTTGCTTTGTGGTTTATTCTACGAGGGGATTTGTTGTATGTCTTTCCGTGTGTCATTTTGTTCTTGTGTTTTCAGTTCTTTTGGTATTGCGACTACCTCGCCTGGGGAAGAGAGAGCTAATCTTAGTGCTTTTCGTACGTTTGTTCGGTTTGTGCTTGTTTAGATTTGTCGGTTTCCTCTTCCTCTTGGGGTCTGGGAAGGGTTACAGTTTGTGATTGTGGCACTCCCTGGACTTTTCTCTTACTTTTTTTTCTATAAACTGTATATTGCAGTGCACGCTAGTCCGTTTCTGCATATGTAACCTGGGTTATTTCAGGAATGCCGAGCAGACTGCGCTAGATTGTGCAATCTGGTCGGAATTTCTCGGGTTGCGAGATTTGTAACTGCTATCGGGGACAAAGACCAGGCCGCACTGGCATGTGCGGACTGACCAATTTTTTTGAAGCAGCAGGCGCAAGGTGTGATTTTGTTAATACACATAACAACAGTGCAGGATCGGAATAGCTAATACAAAATGCGCGTAAGAATCGCGTAGGCCAGAAATTTAGGTTTACATACGCATACGCAATACGCAAACATACGCACGAACACTCAGCCATACACACACCCACATGCATACGCAAAGTTTTGTTGTTGTTTTTTCTTTTTTTCTTTCTTTTTTGTTCTTTCTTTTTTTTCTTTCTTGCTTTCTAAGTTTAATAGTAATTGAATTAATTTTATTAAGAAATCATGGTAAATTAATATGTAGTACGCCTGCATTTTCTCTGTTTCAATGAAAGAGAAATTTAGGAGGATTTTTGTGTAATATATATACCGATATAAAATATAAATATAAAATATATATATATGATATATTTAAGTGTACCGATTTCGTCTGATCATCGAGTTTATAATAGTTGGAGTTGATCCAATACTACTCTCCCTCTGATCGTTATCCAAAAGGAGGTGTTTGACATTACTAAAGCCAGTGTCATTTAGGGTTGGGACATTTAGAACGTCATGTCCCTGATTGTCATTCATACATTATTATCATTTGTGTATGTATGGAATTAGAGCTTGCATATGATGTTATGACGTTAAGCTGAAGACGTTGCCGACGATAAACAGGCGCTCACTGTCGACCGCGTCGACGTCATTAATAAGGATGTAGGTCACGGATGAGTCGCGTCAACGTCAGTGATGGGTCTATCATGACGTCGGGTATTCAGCCGCGACGTCAGTGACGTCACTTGCTCTATACAGGGACATGCGTCATTGTAGAATAAGGGGCAGAATTTTAGCAGGCTTCATCTTAAGTTGTTTGGTTCTTGGAATCAAACCAGCTTATAACAAAATATCAAGCTGGATTCAGAAAAAATAACTGTACAAACGATCATTTGATTCGTTTGGAATCATTTATTCGTGATGTCTTTGTTAAAAAAGAACATGTCGTAGCTGTATTTTTTGATCTTGAAAAAACTTATGATACTTCTTGGAAACATGGCATCATGAATGATTTACATAAATTAGGCCTTAAAGGCCGATTACCACTTTTTATTCAAATTTTTTATCAGATCGAACATTTAATATTCGAATAGGTAATACGTTATCGGACATATTTAAACAAGAACAAGGTGTACCACAGGGAAGCATTTTATCACCTACCTTGTTTGGCATTAAAATTAACGATATTGTTAAATGTGTGCAAGACCTTGATTGTTCTCTTTTTGTTGACGCTTTTGGAATATTTATTAGGTCGAAAAGCATGGAAACCATTGAATTCAAACTATAACGATGTTTAAATATTATAGAAGATTGGGCAACAGAAAATGGTTTCAAATTTTCAAAAACAAAAACTCAATGCGTTCATTTTTGTCAGATACGACAGTTACATTTAGATCCTCATCTTACCATATATGGTAGTCCCATTCCAGTCGTCAGTGAAGCAAAATTCCTGGGTCTTTTGTTCGATAACAAATTATCCTTTATCCTACACATCAAAGCTTTTGGATTATGGATCCATAGTTTATGGATCCGCTAGAAAATCTTTTTTGAAATCTTTGGATACTATTCATCACCATGGTTTACGTTTGGCTCTGGGGGCTTTTCGTACTTCCCCCATCAAAAGTTTATACGCTGAATCAAATGAACCATCACTGTATATAAGAAGGGAAAAATTGTCTCTTCAATATGTTACTAAATTAGCCACCAATCCACGAAATTCAGCTTATGATTGTGTTTTTAATCCTAAATACGAAAGATTTTACAACAATAAACCAACGGCTATTAAACCCCTGAGAATACAACCGTTACTTGAAGAGGCCAATATTAATGTTAAAAATGTTCAGCCCTTTTCTTTTCCGTCAAAAGAGCCATGGACGTTAAACCCTCCAAAGATTATTTTAGACCTTCATAAAAATAAAAAAAAAACAACAAAAAAACAGAAGTTGAGTCACATATTTTTAAGAATGAATTTTTAGAAATCAAATAAAATTATAAACATTACATGTAAATTTATACAGATGGTTCGAAACAAGATGAGAAAGTTGCTTGTTCTGTTATTAGTCCAAATTTTACTGACAGTATCAGATTACCTGATAATAGCTCCATTTTACCGCCGAAGCCAAAGCAATTGATATTGCACTTTATCATATTATAGATCAGTCTGAAAAACAATTCATCATTTATTCAGATTCTCTTTCTGTATTAAAATCCCTTAAAGATTTACACCATAGGAACCCATTAATTCAGCAAATTCTTAAAAATATTATTACCTTTCAGCTTCAAAAGAAATTGTATTTTGTTGGCTTCCCAGCCACGTTAATATTCGTGGAAATAAATTAGCTGATTTAGAAGCCAAATCTGCATTATCCTTAGTGATAACAAATTTCAAAATTCCTCACCCCGACTTTAAATCAAACATCCGTCAATACATCAACAACAAATGTCAGTCTGTTTGGGAAACACAAACTCAAAATAAACTGAATGAACTAAAACCAAATTTTAACAGCAAATGCACATTCTCTAATCTCAGCAGAAAAGAACAAACAAAAATCACCAGATGTAGACTTGGACACACTAGAATTACTCATTCTTATATTTTAAAAAATGAACAAGCTCCATTCTGCATTCCTTGAAACGAACTTTTTACAGTCAAACATTTTCTTATCACTTGTGCAGAATTTGATTATATTCGCACAAAGTATTTTAATGTAAAAACTATAAAGGAACTTTTTAATGATATACCAACTAAGAAAATACTCGACTTTCTTAAAGAGATCGGACTTTTTAATAAATATAATCAGTATTTTTAATAAATTAAAATCATTGATACTTTATCTTTTTAAAATGAACACATCAATCCTAGATATTTTTAATTTCTCATCAAATAAAATCATCATATGATATAAAAATTATTAGACGCTATATGCCCTTTTAGGGTTGAGCGTCTATAAATAAAATATCCATCCATCCATCCATCCATCATCTTAAGTTATTATCATCTATAGATGATTTTACTTTATTAAATTTTTATTGACCCAAATAGATTCTTACCAGATCTTTCATAGGTCTAGTATTTCTAAGAGCAATGTTAAGAGGAGTAGATGTTGTAAACATTTATGTACAGCGTCTACCATTTCTTCATCTATCAACGGTATATGATTTTCTGTAGTTAACTATTGAACCGGTTTGTATATTTGCGAACAAAAGGAGATTTTATAGGGGAAAGTCGAACTCTAAGGTTCTTATGAAAAATATTAGTACTACCTGCTCTATTAAAACTAACAGAAGCAGCAGAAAATAACTATAACTGCCTAATCATAACCGACGGCATCATAGTTCTAAAGCAACTAGTGGAATGGGGAATCTGTACAGAAGAAGCAGAATGTAACCGAAGAGGAGATACTGTTATTCTAAATCTATTTGTAATATTCATAGAAGGGGTAGTGTTGCGATACTGTCAACAGAGCAGCGATATACATACCGGTCATCAATGAAAACAGTGTGCACAAGAACTGAAGGTAAGTCCTTCAAATTGAAGAAAGGTATAACAAGTGCCCACAAAACAGCTATGTCTTCCAAAAGTCCACAGAAATTAATCAAGCAACCGTTATACAACGAAATACTAATATCGGTATACTGTTGACCTTCAATTTAGTATCAAAAGGATCTCGACTAAAAGGCATGGTGAAAAGCAATTGCAAAAACAATCCCTGAGGATTGGAATAATAAGAGCATTAAATAAATGTACGGAGAGACCTTTTAAAGCCGCCACACAGCACAGTCTTGAAGACTGCAAGACTGCATACGCCCCTAATAACGGCTTAACCGGCATTCGAACTTGATTATGGAAGATATGTTTACATGAAAAATATTTTTTAATTATTTCATTACTTCTTATCCAGTCTTTGCATATTGTATTGTACGTTATCAGGTATTCTTTTTCCTTCTACTCACTTCCTCCTATAATAATTTCTCCTACTCCCATTCTACATACTTGCTGGAATATCTAATCGACAATATTTTTGTGGAGTTCGGCGGTCGGATATTTCAACAAACAATCGGCATACCGATGGGTACTAATTGTGCACCGTTACTTGCCGACTTGTTTTTATACTCGTATGAGGCGGAGTTTGCACAAAGTCTCCTCCAAGCAGGCAAGAAACACCTCGCACAACAATTCAATTTCACCTACAGATATATAGATGATGTATTGTCTCTGAAAAACACAAAATTTGCAGAGTATTTAGAATTCATCTACCCACGTGAACTTGAAATAAAGGAAACAACGGAGACTTCAGCCTCCTCCTCATACTTGGATTGTTATCTCTACATCGACAATGGAAAGCTCACTACTAGGCTTTACGACAAACGGGATGACTTCAATTTTCCCATCGTTAACTTTCCTTTCCTGAGCAGTAATATCCCTTCTGCACCAGCATACGGCGTTTACGTTTCACAGTTAATCCGTTATGCCAGAACTTGTTCAAATTATCAGGACTTCATGGAGCGTGGGAAAGTGCTCACTCAAAAGTTGTTGAGCCAGGGGTATCAAAAAACCAAACTGGTAGCAACACTTAAGAAGTTCTATGGGAGACATCATGATCTAGTCAATCCCTACAATGTGGCAGTTTCCAGAATTGTTTCTGATGTTTTTGCCAGTGACGCGCCATAAGTAGACTTCCCAAATCCCGGACATACGCTTCTACCGATATTTCCTTCGTTCAGGCCCATGGGCATGGTGGGCGAAGCTTGCTTACCAAGTAATGCTTACTATCCGCGGACGCCTGATTACACCCTTTGTTCTGGGGTCCATGTCTGTTGGTCTGAACATTCTGATTCGTCATTCGTTTATGGATTTATGATTTTGGATTACGGCTTTGGTACCATGACCGCAACTACTTGTAAATTAATTCTAGTTTCGTCTCAATTTCAAGTAGCTATGAATGGCATTTTTGTTTGTTTTCTTTATAAATACATATCTGTATTACTTGCACCGTTACTACTTTTCTTTGTGACAGATGTATTTTTGTTAAGTAATCTTTATTGCCATTGTTGTATTAGCATTAGTACTAGGGTTTGTTTGTTCCAAATCTCACTTTTTGAACAGGCTGTCAAACTGGTGACTTTTTTTTTTTTTTTTTTTTTTTTTTTTTTTTCATGGAAGCTTTTGCTGCGTTTCGTTGCAGGTTACTGATAATTTGTGTTTTATTGTGATTTTTAAAGAAGTACATGTCTCCACGCCGACCGAACGCGTACTTGTAGTTCTAAACTGCATCAGAATTAAGGGTGATGTTTCCAGCGAGAATAAACTAGCTTAAGCCCCAATTAGTAGGTTTTGTTGACCGTTTCAAGGCGCCTTTCTCATCACGAAAATATGCCTATATAATTTTGACCCCCTTAAACCACACTTTTATATAGTAAAACTGGGGTTTACAGGGGTATACATTATTTGTCTTATTTTTGCTCGGAAACATAGATTGTGGGTACTCTTAGAACCTGCCAACAATCTATGCTTTGAGCAGAAATATGAAAACTCAAGAGTATTTATCTGAATTTTCTGTTTTTGGAGGTAAACTTTTCTATATATTTGAATAGGTGTGTTTTCGTAATGTAATGCAGTTTTTCTTTGTTCGTATGATAGCCATTGCGACTGTGCTGTTTAGTCTTGTCATTGTCTGTTCCTCATCTCTAGCTGTGCTGTTTGTTTAGTCTTGGCATTGTTTGTTCCTCATCTCCTCTTCTTTCGTTGCCTCGTCCAGTCAGTGATTGTGGGCTTTCCTGGATAACATGATTTATAGTTTGCACAAAAATGGTAAGAGAAAAGTGAGAAGTCCAGGGAGTGCTACAATCACAAACCGCAGCCCTTCCCAGACCCCAAGAGGAAGAGACCCCTTTACAAACCACATTTTTCATTTTTTTAAACTGTCTGTACATTATCTCTTTATCAGTATGTATCAAAAATATTGTGAATTATAAATAAGTAAAAAACCATTAGTCTGTTTAATAATAAATATAATAAGTCTGCACAAAGCTAAACTGTGGTTGTGTTCAAGGCAGCATAACTTTGATGTATTTTATTTTATAATTGATATTTACATGTCTTTACTTAATACATAAAACATTACGCATTTTGGATTCTTAAGCAAGGCATTATGTAACAATTGTAAATGTCTATATCAGGTATCCTAAACTAAAACTAAAACAACCAGTTCTTTGTCTATGGTAACTTATAATATAGATAATGTTAATGAGCACACGATAACAAAGCTTAGCCTGATAATGACGGCAAGTGGAACTGAAATAAAACCACGACACACAACACACATGCCACAAACACAAAAAAGAGCAAATTGACAAACTCCCACTTCCACAACGAGTTAAATATTATGACAGATACAATCCACCAAACGTATTGATAAGAAACCAAACAGGACAAAACATGAAAGTCTCGCATCGAGTAGCCACAAGGCCAGGCAAGCAACAAACAACAATTTAACTACCACCTTGTTACTATCAGTTATAAAAACTACCAGCGACGCTGGGGTTGTTATAAAAACTACCAGCGACGGTGTGGTTATGTCGATTTTACTGGTACGAAATCGTTATCCGAGTTTCAAATGTTTAAAATAAACAAAACTATTGTTCAGCTCGCATAGAAACGGATCTGCTCGTGTTTTTTTTTTTTTTTTTTTTTTTTTTTTTTTTGTATTTTCTCTCGAATACCCGCTGACATCCTCTTTCTACCATAAAATGTAATTTAAAAAACTAGACTTCTAAAAGTGATGAAACATAATCAGCTAATCAATCCCTCTGATTTTGCTTTAAGATAACGTAAAATTCAGGAAACCATAGAGAGGACTTCCTGTAGCATCAGCGATGAGGAACTTTGATACATGTTTCCAATATCACTATACAAATAAGATCGGCTCGAAAGAGAACTACATGTAAAATGTGTGAACTAAAGCATACGGACACGCGTAGAATAACTGTCAAAGCAGTACCGTTTTGTCGAGTTTGTCCCAAAGTTGCTCTATCGGGGGCAAATCTTGACTGTATGGTAGCCAGAGTGAAATAATGCTATAGCCAGTCAGGGTTACGAATAACTCTAGCTGCGAGGGGCCGCGCATTATCATGTATCAAAATCCATTGACGTTGCGGTACAAAAAGGACTGTAACGGGGCGGAGGAATTCATTCCTGTACCTTATAGTTGTAAATTGCTCGCTGTCAAAATCACCATGAGAAATGTCTTGCAAAACCAATACAAAACCGCTACCAAGTATATTTCTCTCGACAACGCAAGCGTCGGTGAAACGTTCTCCATGACGTCGGTAAATGCGACATCTGATGAGACGTTAAATAGTGGAAACATTCTTCCGATAGCGCAAGAAAATAAATAATTAAGGAATTTTTCTTTTTTATCATGAACTTGTATGTTGTGTTTACTCATTGTAATTGCCTTATCAAGGCAATTCTAATTAATCACTTAACATATCATTATTGAAAAGAAGATTTAAACAAATGACCTAAATTATTGCCATTTGCCTCCTGACCTGGCGTATGATTAACCCTCAGTGGCTTGAACTATTCGTAGTTCGCACAAATGGCCATGGTCACAGCAGTTCGAGTAATTAAAGTTCGACTGTATATAGAAAATAAATATGGTGTTATGGATGACTGGAAAACCAGGCAATATGCAATAGCAATATGCCTTCTAAACTTCTCTAGGCATACACATTACTATTTATTATAACTCTTAAAGTGCTAACGGGCGTTTTTTTCACTCTGCTAGTAACCTCTCTTATACGATCAAGTTCATGTTCTAAAATTCTAGTCGCGTAGACTAAAAGGCAAGCTCTTCTTGTACAGCACTGATGGAAGTGAACACAAGGCAAGAAAATATACTTCTTGTACAGTACTGATGGAAGTGAGCACAAGGCAAGAAAATGTACTGTCTGACTTTTGCAGCCTCGCAAACTACAGTGCTGCATATGAAGAGACTAAATTAAACCGAGTCTCCGATTTTCGTGATTTTGTGTATTCTTTGTTTCCAAAGGCAATCCTTGTTTTACTTTTATTTTACTCTAGTGTAGCTGGTGTTGTGCCGTGTGGCAGCTGTAAAAAGTCACCTCGTACATCATCATAGTGCAGGTTATTTCCCTTGGGATCATTGAGCCCATCCTGGTTATTTTGAAAATCGAATACCGCTTAAGCCGACGCTAGGGGGCGTATGCAGCCTCGCAAACTACAGTGTTGCATATGAAGAGACTCAATCAAACCGAGTATCCGATTTTCGTGATTTAGTCAAGTCTTAATGGTGGTCGATGTTTACCCGTGCTGCATGTTGCGCAAGTACGTTAGATTTTAGAACAAAACGAAACAGGCCCCGAGGTTATAAAACCTTTTTTCATGCTCAACTCAACTGAGCAAAAAATTTTTTTTTGCTAATAAATCTCAAATTATGAACAGTTGCATTTTTTTCTGGCTAAATATAGCTGAGCATGAAATTTTCTCTGCTAATAAATATGAAAATGTCAACAACAAAAATGGCATTTTCATATTTATTAGCAAAGAAAATTTCATGCTCAGCTGAGTTGAGCATGAAAAATGTTTGATAACATCGGGGCCAGAACTCTATCGATGAACACATACAAACATACAAATAAACAAGTTTATATGCATATATAAACTAAAATGGGAAAAGCATATTTTTGTTTTGAACATTTGTTCCTTATAGTTCGTAGAAACGCAGAATTGCATTTTTTTTTTTTTTGAGTTTAACAAGCTAGTTACACGAGGTTATATCTTTCAGCTTTAATGTGTTGAATCTTCTGCAAAAATAAAATGTACGAGTAAATAAGTAAGTTAACTAAGTAAGTAAGTAGTGTTTAAGAGGAATTGATATTCTGTCTATGGAGGCAATTCAGTCAATATTGCTTTCGCTCCCTTTAAAAACGATCTACTCCACGAGGAAAGTATTTGCTCCTCTTGGACACTAACTGTCGGCTTTTGCAAACAGCTGCTTTGATATTTTGACACAACCCATACATGATTCAGCGTAAATAAATGAATACTATAATAACATAACATGCAAAGTGCATAAAGTGAAAGCTGATGTTTTGGAAAGTGTCTATTTCCAATTAAATTGTTTGTTTTCAAACCTGATTAAATCCCACTCATACCTCGGAAAAAGAATATGCATTATTTGCGTGTATATTTTGGAACAGTGCAAACCTGTTTAGATGGATACTGTAATTCTGCTGTGCAATGACCAGTCTAATCTCGGTATCAATTGTCCGCTTACCGATATTGTAAAATGCATCAGCAATCAATAAGGATTCTAATGAGACTGTACCCTTTCATTTCCTTTTTAAGATGATCAACCGACTGCTCTGAGCATGTTAATTTTTAGCTGTGTACTACATGTATGTATAAAGCATTATACTCCCATTCCGATTACCAAACCATTTCTGCTGGAAATATATCTACACGACCTAAAACCTAATTTGCCCCCTATCGGTCTTCTGAAAGAAGACAATAAGCTCATCATATTCTCCAGGTTATATTTCCTCGTATGAGTGGTCTGTGTTGACTTTATTTGGAGTGGGCAGTCCATGGATATTCCTCGTATGAGAGGTCTGTGTTGACTTTATTTGGAGTGGCCAGTCCATGGATATTCCTCGTATGAGAGGTCTGTGTTGACTTTATTTGGAGTGGACAGTCCACGGATATTCCTCGTATGAGTGGTCTGTGTTGACTTTATTTGGAGTGGGCAGTCCATGGATATTCCTCGTATGAGAGGTCTGTGTTGACTTTATTTGGAGTGGACATTCCATGGATATTCCTCGTATGAGAGGTCTGTGTTGACTTTATTTGGAGTGGCCAGTCCATGGATATTCCTCGTATGAGAGGTCTGTGTTGACTTTATTTGGAGTGGGCAGTCCATGGATATTCCTCGTATGAGTGGTCTAGGTTGATTTTATTTGGAGTGGACAGTCCATGGATATTACTCGTATGAGTGGTCTGTGGAGTTGACTTTATTTGGAGTGGACAGTCCATGGATATTCCTCGTATGAGTGGTCTGTGGAGTTGACTTTATTTGGAGTGGACAGTCCATGGATATTCCTCGTATGAGTGGTCTTTGTTGACTTTATTTGGAGTGGGCAGTCCATGGATATTTCTAGGATGAGCCTGACTCTCTTTGTGAGAAAAACATCCGTGTTAGGTAAATCGGATTCCAATGTTTGCATTACGAAAACACGCCTATTCAAATATATTGAAAATTTTACCACCAAAAAATGAAAACTTTCAGATGAAAAAAAATTTGGTATTTTTCATATTTCTACTCAAAACATAGATTGTGGGTATTCGTTAGGACCGCCTTGCCGAGGCGGTTCAAACGAGTATCCACAATCTATGTTTTGAGCAGAAATAAGAAAATTAATGTATACGCCTGTAAACCCCAACATTACTGTATAAAAGTAGGGTTTAAAGGGGTCAAAACTATATAGGCGTGTTTTCGTGATGCATGCGTTCCTCTTATAAGCAATTGTTTGATCTTTTTTCTAGACTTTTGGATCCATCAACTTTTCCAGATGTCCCATCATAATCCTAACAATTACATAAACTGGACAGGACATCGGTCATTGACCCATAATAACTTTAGCTTTGGCAAATATTTGGACGATGATGCGCCACCTGCATTAGACAAGCCACTGTGACACATAATATTTCAAAGCCGTGACTTACATTACTAAATGCAAAACAAACTTGTCAGTTGATCATCTATGCTAATGATAATTTCTGTAAGCATACATCTTACATTCTAGACGTTGTCTCAGATATAGAATGTTGCTTCAGACTTTTTGAATGTTCCAAGTCTTATTTAAAATAAACGGTTCCATGCTATCATCATGCTGTGTGAATGCCCGTTGAATTATTTAATCAGAACAGTCGGACAGAAGAATACAGTATCATCTGTTACAAATAGATAAGGTTCCAACAGTTAAGGAATGAGATCGAACGTACTTAAAGCTAAACGTTTCTCTGCTTGATAGCATGACCTCGCTATGATATCTTCTGTAATCAGTGGCGGGTTCAACGAGAATGGTGTAAGCAAATTACATCTACATACTGTTGACAAGGTATAGATTGAGGGCCATGATATGGACCGCATCAACGAAAATGAGCCAGCGCATGGTAAAACCAACCAAATGGCATGTGCGCCCAGCGAAGACTCAGATCAGCCTGGGCATCCACCCAGTCTGATCAGAGTCGTTGCTATGCGCTCATTGGGTAGCTAAGGAACCAACCGTTCTTCATGCGGACAGCCAAGACACTGATTAGACTGGGCGGATGCCCAGGCTAATCTGAGTGTTCGCTGGACGCACATGCCATTTTGTCGGTTTTGTCATGCGCTGGTTCAAATGCCTTCGAACATTTACGGATAGCGACGGTTCATGCGCAGTCTGATCAGGGCCTTCGCTGTCCGATTTCAAAATGATTGTAGTCTGTAGGCTCTTTCGCAGAATGGCAAAGCTCCTTGTGAGATTATGCGGCAGTGTACCTTGATACGATTTTGTTCATTTCGTTTTTTTTTTAACTTGATGCGATTCAGTTATTGACAATATTGTAATTATGTCGGTATCGGTGAGGTGCCTTTAAAGCAGCAATACTTCGAAAAGAGGTTTCAATCTAAAATAGCAAGTATTGACATATTCAAAGAGCTATAGAATACGCTTGTCTAGATTTTGGTATATCCATACTGTGTTGATAAAACACATACTTCTGAATGAAGCCAAAGAGAAACTAATCAATGCAATGCACAACTCTTTAGAAAAAATGGTAAGCAAAACACAAAGTTGCCGTATTTCCTCTAAGTATTAAGACATATACTCCTAAGCAAAACAGTGTAAGTACAGCTCAGTCGACCCACCTCTGATCAGAGTCTTCATTGTTTGCCATTTATCCGCAGTTTTTACATACCATTAGGTCGACAAATACACTTGTGAATGTTTCGTAAGGCGGTAAAGTATCAAAATATCCTGAGCAAATACAGCATTCTAGAACAATCATCTAAGCAAAAATTAGATACCCAAAAGTTCACTGTTGTAGTATTATATATAAGCCAGCGCATGACAAAACCTACAAAATGGCATGTGCGCTCAGCGAAGACCCAGATCAGCCTGGGCCTTAGTCCAGTCTGATCAGAGTCTTTGCTGTGCGCTCAATGGATAGCCAAGATTTCTTCATGTGGACAGCGAAGACTCTGATCAGACTGGGCGGATGCCCAGGCTGATCTGAGTCCTCGCTGTACGCACATGCCGTTCTGTAGAGTTTGTCATACGCTGGTGCATATGAATTGCAAACCACTTCAGTGCAGTGCAATACAATACAAAATATGTTTTATCGATCGAATATCACATATGACATATTTTGACACCACCACCACCATCCACCATATCACCACGAAAACATGCCTATATAATTTTGACCCCCTTAAACCCCACTTTTATATAGTAAAACTGGGGTTTACAGGGGTATACATTATTTTTCTTATTTCTGCTCAAAGATATAGATTGTGGTACTCACAATCTATCTTTCGAGCAGAAATATTTAAAATTTGAGCAGAAATATTTAAAACAATCTGAGTTTTTATCTGAAAATTTTCAGTTTTTGGAGGTGAAATGTTCTATATATTTGAATAGGCGTGTTTTCGTAATGTGTCATAAAAATTTTGAGCTGCAACGTGAGAAAACGTTCCTTCTGACATGTGCGTCTAATGACGACTCAAATCAGCCTTCGCATCCTTGCAGTCTGATCAGAGATATCGTTGTTTGCAAGAAACTTCGCATCCTTTGTTAATACGCTGATCTTTGCACACCACACATATTCGGGCACACATATCTGAAAGTACGCTTTCTGACACCGAGGTTAATATGATATGATGTGATGTATATATTTTCCAGGTCCCAGCAGCAAATCAAATATATAAAAATATCGTATATAGTTCTCAATATAACCTAATCATGAATAAACAATGCGACAGACAATACATGATTGAGACAAAAAAATCCTTCCTATAACCAGAAAGTCGCCTACATACTAATGACAAGGAAATCATGGTTTCTGTGTCCGAGATTTCTCTACAATCCTGAACAACAAACAATACAATAGCACACTGTAAATATTCAAAAACATAGAAGTATTGTCTAGGATGGAGTTTGCCAGACATATCGGTTTGAAATCCAATATATCACAAATTGTTTTCTTTTTTCGGAAACATCAGCTTGATTTGTATTTGTGTGTCCATTCTTCAGACGCAAGGGAATTAAAATGAACATAACTGTCAATGTTAGATGCAACTTGTTGTACTTCACATAGCATGGGCGGCGTTTAGCTAAACAGGGCCTTCGAGCTTGCACAAAATGTTTGCTTGCATCGTCCTGCACATTCGAAAGGTTACATCCAGGCATTTGCTCTTCATTGAAACATTCTATGTTATTCAATGTTTCTATTTGCGGACAGCAAAGGCACCAATCACACTGCGCAGATGTGCAGAATGATCTGGGCCTTCGCTGTTCGCATATGCCCGGACACATTTTCGCATGGCGCGGTCACACCATATAAGGCGCATATATTACCTGACATATGTTGTAAGATGCTTCTAAAGAGTACCCATAGTTTCTTGTTACATTTCTACCCTCTTATCTGGAGCTATGTTTTAAACCATGCCAGTTTCAATCAATTTGAATTATTTTGTAAGCTATTACTCTTGATAAGGCGCTTTCTGGAATCATGTTCTTCTGTTTTATTTTTTTTTTCTCCATTGAAACAAGTTTTGATTACCTATCAAAAGCGTCGCTTATCTAGAGCTGTGTACACTATGATATTGCCACTATATAGTATTGAGAAACGGGAACAACATGACAAAAACACGCCTATTCAAATATAGAATATCTTACCTCCAAAAACTGAAAATTTTCAGAGAAAATAAATTCTGATATTTTTCATATTTCTGCTCATAACATAGATTGTGGTATTCGTTAGACCCGCCTTGGCGAGGCGGTTCTAACGAGTACCCACAATCTATGTTTTTGAGCAGAAATAAGAAAGTAATGTATACCGCTGTAGACCCCAGTTTTACTATATAAACTGGGGTTTAAGGGGTCAAAGTTATATAGGCATGTTTTCGTGATGATGTTATTGCCTAACGTAGATCAGCTTAAGACACAGTTACGCTGTACAAAGACACTAAAAATAACAAATTGAAATTAAGTAAACTTTTAGCATGCGACAAAAAGTAGAAAATGCTACCAAACTGCCGTATGCTGACTTTGCCTAGAGAGTAAAACTTGCTGGACACATAGCATTAGCATAATGTATACTTTTGCCTACCGTTGTCTTTATATGTATTTTTAGGTGGTATACAATACATGGACATATTAACGTCATGGGAAACAATACTAACATATTATACAAGCATGCTCAGAAAATACCCGGAAAAGTGTTCCCGTTTCTTCACAAATGCTCTGGCATCAGATCACCATCGAGCTCTTTGCTTTGTTTCGTAGTTGTGTTTGTAATATGTGTGTTTCACTTTGATATTTCATTTATGAGACCGAACGGACCGAGCATACGGTCGTAATTTGAACAACTGCATCAGAATTATGACCGGCCTCGGTGGCTCAGTTGGATGCGTGTTGGATCGGTGGTCAGGAGGTTGCGGGTTCGAGCCCGCCGCGTCGGCAACTTTCTTACGTGGAGATTGATCATGAAATATACTCAGCTGGCATTCCCTTTCGCTGATTCAAGAAGGGCAGTTGTCAGTTTCTGGCGAAAGAATATGGACAATACTTCTTAACCGCTTAGAGGACTAAGCCTGCCCAGAAAAAAGTGTGATTAGGTAAACTGACCGCGCTAGACATACCCCATGTACGTTGACTTTGCCGTAAAACCTCAACACAAAATTTAAAAAAACGGAATTTTGGCAAGGTTCCTCGCGGGAAAAACAGTTTAAGCCCCACGGTTGATTTTGATACTGACCATTCCAAGGCGGTTCATCTCTTGCAGTACTTCTTTGTTCTTGAATGAATTGATTTCCTACATGACGTTTGCTTTGTCATTAAATGTTCTTCATATCGTCTTCTTTTATTGCCTCGGGAAGGCTTTGCTTCGTTGTTGTGACATTACCTTGGTATTTTCACCAATAATATCGCACCAAAACACGACTGGATACCATGAGCATCACATTGAGAGTATGCCAGGCTCTTTTCTGTGCATGTTTTGCCTAATACAGAAGGGATTAACATTTTTTTGCATATTCGCCGAATAATAACCAATATTGCATATACAGTAGCGATTACGTTTTTCTTGTCCGTTTATGCGTTTGGGGTGCGTTTTAAAATCGTGGCATAACGTTTGCGTTTCGACAACGTTTCTAGCGTTTCATATCGTTTCGGCCAATCAAATTACAGAGCAAAGCGTTTCACTCAAACGCTTAATTTGCATATGCGCACTGAGGAGATACAAACGTTTTCTCGAAACGCTTTTCACCGTTTCGGCCAATCAGCTTGCCTTATCGAAACGCTTTTTCCGTTTCGGCCAATCATTTGACCGTTTCGCACCGTTTGTATGTTAGACCAATCGAATCATAAATACCTGTTGGACCGTATTAAACCGTGTTTATTACAACTAAAGTACTCTGTATCTACGTATTAAAATTATATTTATTTTATTTTATTTTATTTATTTATATTTTCTTTATAAAATATATTTTGGTATTTTCGAAAGAATTAACATGATTAATTATTATACTTTGTGAAGCCTATTATTTTTACACTGCAATCATGACAATCAACGTCTTTTGATAATTAAATGTTTTAGCACATAGTACTCGGTATAAAATATTTAGCAGATGACATTTTGAAGTTTATATATATTTCCTGGAAACAGATTTTGGCATTTCATACAAATTGCCTGCAAATGGTTTGACAATATCAGAATGCCTTAACCAAGAAACTATTTATTTATTTTATTTACCTTACTTTTATATTTTATTTTATTTTTATTTATTTTTTTTTTATTTTACTTTTATTTTATTTTTATTTATTTATTATTATTATGCCAGAGGCTACCTGGTAAAATGTCATAGGAAATAATCCCATAAGTAAAAATGCCAGAGATAAAACTTATACAAGTTTAGTTCTTTATTTGTCTTCCATGTAGCACAATTTGACAGCATCATGGGAAAAGGTGAAAAGATGCAACAAGAGTATATATGTCCAAATAGACTCCCCCACACTCTATATTGGAAGAGTCTAATTCAATGTTAGGCATGTCAGGTTATGTGATTTAGATAATCCTAGCGAAAAATGACTGAACTGTGCAAACAATGGCTACCCTGATCAAATGCCGCATTTTGCGGTGTCTGATCTGGATCTGCACTGTTTTCCAATAGCTTGTTTTGGGTCTCCAAATTAAAGTGAGTTAAACTCTTTTCACATCAAAAAAAAAAAAATAATAATAATAATAATATCATCTGCTTATATCTAAACAAAGCAGGTTAAATGTTAACCTTTACCACTCTGTTTATTCAGCAGACAACAAAGTAATGACATTTTCTTCGTTTTTCCAGAAAACAGGATTTGACATTTCATGCCAGTTGTCTCTATTCAAGACAATTTGCATGAAATGTACAGAATGTTCAGTTGATGACATTTTGAAGTATTTTTCTTATGTTATCCTGAAAACAGGTGTCGGCTTTTCATACATATTATTTCCACAGGACTTCACTTTCCCTGCAAATTGTCTTCAGTGGAGATCTGCGTGAAATGTTAAACCTGTTTTACGGGAGAAAATAAGAAAAGAGGTCATGAATTTGCCATCTGCTGAGTTAGCCCAGAGAGTGATAAAGGTTCAACTGGACAATGAATCGTTGACATAATCCATTCTGTTGGTGATATGTGTAGACCACGATCAGACTGCGCGGAAATGCCGGTTCATCTTGGTCTAAGCTGTTCTCAAATACCAAAAGGTCGTCAGGATCAAGATCAAAGATTTTCAACACCAGTCTGAACTACGTCGAACCTGTGAATTGCCATTATTGTTTTGAGTAATATTTTTCCCCCTCCCCCCGTCCCCCTCACGTCCCTCCCCTCACGCCCTCACCTTTTTTTTTAAAATGAAATGTACACTGTCGTTTAGACAAATGGTGCTGGAACAGATGATCTGCTTTACTTAAATTTATAGTTAGAATTATGTGTCACCAATACTAATCCTTTCATTAGATCCTTATCCAGTGAAAACGTCCCTCTGAGCATAGGTGTTACTCAGATTAAAGTGAGTGGATCAGTCTAGTGCATAATGGTGTCCACTCAGTTCACTGATCAGGTCATTAGTATAAAATACTGTAATACATGAATCGCTCAGTATCCATCTAATACACAGACTGATCAGATTTGTAAAATATAAATAGGTCCATTTTTACTTGTTTGGGCCATTATATTTCGAATACGATGCACTGTGCACAAATATCTTGCTGGAGGGCTTTCATGAAAGTATATTCTCACTATGAAAACATTTTTGGCATGTATATGCAAAGCTGTTAACCTTAAGAACGCTATATTTTAATATTAGAGGACGAAGATCAAATGTATGGACGAGCAGCAATGACCCAGAGCAGAGTGCGCGGATGCACATTCTAATCTAGTATTTTGCATATTGCAACCTATACTTAAATATTAGAAGACGATGCACTGGAGAAACAGCAGATCCTTTCGAATAATAATGATAATAAAATTGTACAGACGAACTGCAACGAATCAGATCAAAATGCACGGATGAACATACTAATCAATGTTGCATTTATAGCACATTGTAGTCTGGATACTCCAAAAATTGTAATTGGCAAACAGTGGAGACCCAGATCAGATGCCGCAGAACGTGACGTCTGATCAGGGTATCCACTATTTGCAAATAGTTCAACCATTTGTTTCTCTACATAACATAGTCTGGCATACCTAAAATCGAAATTAGAATCTTCCAGTTTATAGGGTGGGTGAGTTCATTCAGTAACAATAGGTTAAATATTAGAAGATAATGTGCAAGACTATTGGCAAATCGTATCGAATAAGACAATGTACAGATGAGCAGCTACGAAGCAAATCAGAGTGCGCGGATGCCCTATATTTATCACATATTTTCATGTATTCCTCTTTTTTAATATTGGTAAAATTACTTTGCATCTACATGTATTCGGTAGTTTAAAATGAAAATGACTTTATATCAAAGATGAATGGATGAAATTGAAATGTTGTTGTTGTTTTTTTTTTATTTGTTCAAAACTGACTTAGCAGTTTTTAAGTAAGTCTTCTTCGATATATATTTTTTTACATTACGTCTGGTGTGTCTTAATTTCAAATATACGAGCAATATACCCTTTTAAGGCATTATCTGTTTATGCATGATGTTTCTTTTTTTTTTTTCTTTTTTTTTTTTTTTTTTTTTCATCCAAACAGATTTGGAAGTGCACCTGCATATCATAAAACTTCCAATAAACAATACATGGAATGAGTATTTCCTATACCTCACCCTCCTTAAGAAATACACAGGCTAATATTATGTAACATTTGAAAGAACAAAAAGGAGATAGTATAAATAAAAAAAAAATATGTAAATAAATAAAAATTGGAAAATATCATGATATTATACGCATTAATTGCACAGTACTCCAGATTCATGTAGCATAGAGTATTTGATAATAATTGATGTGTGTCTTCATTTTTCCACTAAAATAATTTTGTTGTGTATATTTATTAGAATCACCTCACAGAGGTAATTTTAATGAGTACCAACCATATATTTTCTGGAGGAGAAACATAAAAATACAAGATATGATCATAATCATAAATCGATCATAAAGTTTCTCAAATGAACCTCATTTATTTATTTATTTATGTATTTATTTATTTATTTATTTATTTACTTATTTTTAAACTAAATAAGAACACTTCAAAAACTGGATCCTAATTCTACTGATGGAGAACTGTATAATAAGTCTGATAGGAAATTTAAAAAAAAAAAAAAAAAAATGATTGTATCCTAAAATGTGAATATTTACTTTCTGCAATTGCGCAAACTGAATTTTCTGAAACACAGTTATTTCTACAAACTCTGTATGTTTAGTGAATATTCAGATCAGCCTGTACGTCTGCACAGTCTGATCAGTCTTCACCACACGCTCTAGAAGATCTACTGCTTCTTCGTCCAGAAAACACAGACTGATAAGATTGCGGGATGTGCAGACTGATCCACATATTCACTGAAAGTCCATTCTTTTTTGCAGGAATTAAAGTGATTCTGCCAAAAACTGTTAAATTCCTTTTCCGTTGTATATTGCATTTTAAGACACAACGTGTTTTCCAGTACTTTCAAAAGTCAATAATCAATCATTCTTAACTGGAAGTTGAAAGGCATTCCTATCATTATTCATTGCTGGGAATGAAAGAAAAATAAAGATTTTGTTCTTATATTTCCCGTAAAATGGCATTTGACATTTCAAATCCTATTTTTCAGAAAAAAAATAAAAACAAAATCTTATTAATTTCTTGTCTGCTGAAACTGCCCCATAGCGTGGTAAATAATTCTTAAATGTCTTTGCGAAAAAAAAGTGCTCCAAAATTATGCTTTTCCTGAGCAATGGATTTATTTATTATACCCTTTTTAGTGATTATCTTTTAGTTTGACGAAGCTTTGAAATTGTGCTAATGGAAATTTATGCAGAAGAGGGAATTTGATGATAAACTAGCATATCAAGACATAAGTGTTAATTTATCCATAATTTATCCATAAAATATGTTGTGGGTATTCATTAGAACTGCCTTTGCGAGGCGATTTTATTAAAAACAACCAGCTATATTTTAATGAATAAAAAGAAAAAAAATGCACACCAATCTTTCACCAAATTACCGACCTTATCTGTTTCTATGTTTTAATCATAAACTTTACTAATGTCAATAATTTCTCCTTATTAGGCCCCTACCTATAAGGTTGGCCAAAGTCAACAAGAACTTATTTTTATCTGTTTATGGTCATTAGCGTGTTATGCAATCTAAATTGTGTCTTTAATAGCTAATTGCCACTATCTAACATCCTAAATCATCGCGGAAGGAAAATATAACGAAATACATGTATTTACTCTAGATTTTTTCCAACCGCTACTTAGCCGCAATCTTGGACAGGGAACTCCCCGTATACGCGGATACAGTGAAATGTTAATCTGCAAAACCGTGACTTGAAAATATATGTTTAGTAATCGTTATTATTATTATTATTACAAATATTACATTCATTGATGTGAGTCTAATCATTGCATACAATATAATCAAGTAGCTTTAATACCACTTGATGTAATTCATAATCGAAATATTTATGTACCCAGTGTTTGTCTCAGGTGAGAAAATAGTGTGCAACAAACAACTATTACCTGACTGCACCGGCAAGCATCGAACCCGCGACTCCTGATCACCAGTCAGAAGCGCATCCGACAGAGCTACAGAGTCCGGCCACTATCACTCTCCGTCAAAACACATTTCCTGTTTATTGCATCAGATACTCGTCTCCATAAAATTATTTGACTATTATTTTTATTAATTTTATAACAATTATAATTAAGTGAAATTGGAAGAAAAAAAAAAAAAAAAAAAAAAAAAAAAAAAAGATGTAAAATAAATTGAGTCCGCGGGATTTTGATTGGCTAACTCTGCAAACGCTAAAACGTTTGAAACCAGACATGGTTTCCATGACAGCGTTTTCCGAACGCTAATGTGATTGGTTAATATTTGAAACGCTTGAAACGTTTCAGAAACGAGGATCTGATTGGCTAAAACTGTAAACGATCGTTTAAACGTGGTCGAAACGCTGCATTTCCAAACCGTTAAAAAGCGTTTTGCATGCGTTTCCGTGGACATGAAAAACGCTGTCACCACTGTATACTTCTTATCCATCGTGTAGTTTAAGTAGTTGGGAGCCTTTATGCAAACCGAATTTTCATGTACAGTCGACTCTCGTTATCTCAAATTCCAAAGGTTCGAGATATCCGTACTTCGACATATCAGAGTTGAGAGAGTGGGGAAAACAATAAATTGAACAACCACATTTAACAAATGAATATGTAATTTGACACCCGAAGTTAGAAATATATATATATATAATAATGTGGAAAAGAGGAGAAATTGCTCCTTAGGGGCAATTTCTCCTCTTTTCCACATTATTTTGTTACCTGTTGTCATAGGTTCATGTTAAAACAGGGACCAGATTTTCACTTCGAGATAAGCGGTGATTCGAAATAAGCGAGTTCGAGATAACGAGGTTCGACTGTATTTCTGTATTAAGAGTAGTTTCGGGACCCAGGGTGAAATTGGCTAGCTGTAAAAGTGCTTTAAACCCCCCGGTGGTTTATTCTACTGACGGTTCTAAGGCGGTGGTCCCGGTGTCAGTCTTACTCTTTGTTGCTTTGTGGTTTATTCTACGATTTGTTTTAATTCATGCCTTGTGTTATTTTGTTCTTCTGTTTTTCAGTCCTTTTAGCATTGCGATATTACCTCGCATGGGGAAGAGAGAGCTAATCTTAGTGTTTTTCATACGTCTGTACGATTTACGCTTTTTTTGGTTTTATCTGTTTCCTCTTCGTGTCCGGGAAGTGCTGCAGATTGTGACTATGGCACTCCCTGGACTTTTCTCTTACCTTTTGTTTTCAATATTATATATAAAATACACAAACAATAATACAATATAATTGGGAAACGATGAATGTGTTTATCAACTTACTAACACAGATACATGTATTTACGAGTGTTGGCAGAAGTCATCACGAAAACACGCCTATATAATTTTGACCCCCTGAAACTCCACTTTTATATAGTAAAACTGGGGTTTACAGGGGTGTACATTATTTTTCTTATTTCTGCTCAAAACATAGATTGTGGGAACTCGTTAGAACCGCCTCTACCCACAATCTATGTTTTGAGCAGAGATATGAAAAATATCATAATTTTTATCTGGAAACGTTCCCGTTTTTGGTTGTAAAATTTTCAATATATTTGAATAGGCGTGTTTTCGTAATGAACAAATGAATTGAAGAGCTGTAAAAGTCTAAACAGCCCTCTAGACATACATCTGTTCTTACTACACATATTATATTATGCGGAAACATAGGGTGTGAAATGTATAAACTTGATACATGTAAAGTAATGGAATAAAAAATAATACAGTCGACTCTCGTTATCTCGAACTCGCTTATCTCGAATAACCGCTTATCTCGAAGTGAAAATCAGGTCCCTGTTTTAACACGGAGATCTATCAACAGGCAACAAAATATTGTGGAAAAGAGGAGAAATTGCTCCTTAGGAGCAATTTCTCCTCTTTTCCACAAAATTTTCAATATCTCTAACTTAGGAGTCAAATAACATATTCATTTTGTTAAAGGTGGTTGTTCGATTAATTGTTTTCCTCATTTCCGCAAATCTGATATGTCGTAGTACGGATATCTCGAAGTGTTTTATAGAGTCCCTTGGAGTTCGAGATAACGAGAGTCGACTGTAGCATGTAGTTTCAAAATGTGTTTTGTAAATACCAAGAACAACTTGCATATGAGTTCTATTAAGCGTTATACGTGACATTCGACTGTATCTTGCAGAATCGTTTTTGTCGATATAGTTACGTGTGACTATACAAGCAAAGTTTCCGATTTATGACTACGTTAGGTAACGATGGCATGTTCGCTTTGCTTGCGTACACATATATGTTTCCGGGTACATCACATTTTTATGGCTTGTCTTCTATCCTGTCGTTGTGTGGTGGTCAGCTTTCTCATCTCACAAGCATACATGAAGCTTACGGTGATTATGTCACGTGAACGCACCAGGTCTACCCTGGGGGAAAGTTCTGTGTTCGTTTCTTTCTTTATCGCTTCGATAGTGCAAATTGCATAGGACTATGGTTTAGAGCTCTCATCAGACATGATTAAAATTTATTTCCTTTGGAATCATTGAGCCCATCCTGGGCCCAGTTGTTCAAAACTAACGATGTCGTTAGTTAACGATTCGTTAAAATTTACATCCAGTGATACGCAAATATACTGAAATTTTTTGCTGAAAAAATGTGAGTAGCTTTTGCAGTGCAAAAGCTACTCACATTTTTTCAGCAAAAAATATCAGAATATTGTATATTGAATCCACTAAAACAGTTAACGAAATGACCCTTAACGAGCTCGTTAAGCTAACGACGCTTTGAACAAATGGGCCCTGGTTTTTTTGAAAATGGAATACCGCTTAAGCCGGCGCTAGGGGCATATGCAGCCTCGCAAACTACAGTGTTGCATATGAAGAGCCTCAATCAAACCGAGTCTCCGATTTTCTTGATTTTGTGTGTTTCCAAAGGCAATCCTTTTGACTTTTATGATAGAACTAGAGTTGCTACAGCCCCAAGTAAATAAATATATTAATGCCATATATCTGTAATATATTGACGCTAAATAATAAATCTGTAATATATTGACGCTAAATAAAGCAATAAGTGTCAAAAAGATTGCCTTTGGAAACAAAGACCACACTACGGATTAGAAAATGGGAGTCTCGGTTTTATTGAGACTCTTCATAAGCAGTAATGAAGTTTGCAACACTGCTTACGCCCTCTAGCGTATACATGAGCAGAATTCCATTTTCAACTATACCACAATGGGCCCAATGATCCCAAACGAAATGAAATATAATCTGCACTATGGTGATGTATGGGGAGACGTTCTACCGCCGCCAATATCAACCTGCTTAAGTTATATGCTTCATACCCTTGTTAATATTGTGTTGATTTTACTTTACTAAAGGAAATTGAAATAACAAATTAAAATAATAAATTTAGTCCCTAGGTATTCAAGCCATTCTAATGATATAACCTTGTTTTAAACTAATATCCGTTTCTAGACCAGCATCATATACTTTGATACGTATCAGTCTCTTCTTCTCATTGCAATAGGCCAACGACTCCAAGTAGCTTTTGATCCAGCCGTCTAGCAACAATATCTGCACTTTATTGCATGTTAATCCGTCCAATTTTTAGGAATTGCTACCGACTAAACAAGTTAATGGAATAAGATATATGAAACATAAAAAGGAAAAGAGTCTGGGATATTCAAGAAGCTGCTTTAAAGAAAAATGCAGAAAATGAAATACAGGAAACTGCATATGTGCAGGAACTGCCATTCTGCTGTTCTACATGAACAAATAAGAAATGAAAAGACTTTCAGTTCTTTAATTCCACAGAAAGAGACAAGAAACGGAAAGACGCGTGGGTTTTTCCGTTCTATCGTTCTACACAAAGGAATGAAAAACAAACGCCGTGCAGGTACTTCCGTTCTGCCATTCCAGAAAGAACGAATGATAAACGAAACGCCGTGCAGGTACTTCCGTTCTGCCATTCGAGAAAAAGAATGATAAACGAAACGCCATGCAGGTACTTCCGTTCTGCCATTCCAGAAAAAGGAATGATAAACGAAACGCCGTGCAGGTACTTCCATTCTGATAAACGAAACGCCGTGCAGGTACTTCCGTTCTGCCATTCCAGAAAAAGGAATGATAAACGAAACGCCGTGCAGGTACTTCCGTTCTGCCATTCCAGAACAAGACCTGTCGCCTGACAGGATAGCTCACCGGAAGTCGCGCTTTGACTTAGTTGCGCAAAGGCAGATTTTCAGACCCATAACAGAAACAAAGTCACGGTCATGGGAGCTGATGCTGCAGATACAATTTTTAGACAAGTATCTTTGACCTCAGCAAGTATGAACGGTAAAGAAGAAATGAACTCCTAAAAACTTTAACGTAAAATCTTTAACATTAAAATTCTATGTCTGTGACCTTGACCCCAAGGTCATGGTTATAGGTGCTGATGTTGCTGATAAAATATCTATCACCAATATCTATCACCATACCAAATTCATCTAAAGGCAACCAAGTAATTATCTAAAGTCTTTAGTGCAAAAACTAACATAAAAGTTCTAAGTCTGTGACCTTGACCCCAAGGTTATGGTCATGAGAGCTGATACTGCTGCTAAAAATTTGAAAACAGTATCTATTACCATACCAAGTATAAACTAAATCAATCCAAAGGTAAAGAAGTAATGAGCTCCTAAAAACTTTAAAGTTAACACAAAATTTTTAACTTCAAAATTCTAAGTCTATGACCATGACCTCAAGGTCACGGTCATGGGTGCTGATACTGCAGATAAAAGCTTTAACCCAGTATCTAGCATTATACCAAATATGAACTCAATCCATGTACAAATAAAAGTAATGAGCTACTGAAAAAATTAACGCAAAAACTTTAACATTTGTGGACGCCGATGCCGTGGGTAGTAGAATAGCTTACCGGAACTTTTTGTTCCGGTGAGCTAAAAAAAATGATAAACAAAACGCCGTGCAGGTACTTCCGTTCTGCCATTCCAGAAAAAGGAAAGATAAACGAAACGCCGTGCAGGTACTTCCGTTCTGCCATTCCAGAAAAAGGAATGATAAACGAAAAGCCGTGCAGGTACTTCCGTTCTGCCATTCCAGAAAAAGGAATGATAAACGAAAAGCCGTGCAGGTACTTCCGTTCTGCCATTCCAGAAAAAGGAATGATAAACGAAACGCCATGCAGGTACTTCCGTTCTGTCATTCCAGAGAAAGGAAACGCGTACAGGGTGGTACTTCCAATAAAAACAAAAGAAAAAACGAAAAATACACGCAGACTCTGTAGTGTTTCGAATTTCCCATACATGACTAGAATAAGTCAAAGAGTAAAAAGGGGAAGACGTGTTTGTTTGTTTGTGTTGAGGTTTTACGGCCCAGTCAACCCAATGGGGTCATGTCGAGCGCGGTCAGTTTACCTAACCACACGTTTACTGGGCAGGCTTAGTCCTCTAAGCGGTTAACTAGTATTGTGCACATTCTTTCGCCAGAAACTGACAACTGCCCTTCTTGAATCAGCGGAAGGGAGAGAATGACCGTAGAAAATATTTCATGATCAATCTCCACGAAAGAATGTTGCCGACCTCGGCGGGGGTTGAACCCGCGACCTCCTGGTCTCCAGTCGGACGGCGCATCCAACTGAGCCACCGAGGCCGGCAGGGGAAGACGTGTATGCTATCAAAAGATGCAACACTGATAGACCACGTACTAGTTTAAATCATCTAGATAGAGAAATCAATATGTGATCTAGTTGCAGGAAATTATTTGTTAATCACATAAAGCTTCACTTTACTGAAAAATGAGCGAAACTGATTACAGAATTGCGAGTGCAACACAACTGGTAATTACTTTAGTTTCTGTTACATATAAGCCGCGTCAGCCGAAAAAGTGCATTCGAAAATGCGCAATAGGCGCCCATTCAGATCATCCTGCGCATGCTCAAAATATCATCCTGGCCTTTGCTCTCCATTCATATATACTGACGTATCCAACATTTCTGTTAGCGGACAGTGAAGGCCCTGATCAGACTGCTTGGATGCGATAATATAAGTGAAGATACTTAGGAAATGCCACAATCACAAAACCCTGCCCTCCAGGGGCACCTAAGGAAGAAGACAAGAGGAGCAAATAAGGACAAAACAAACGCCAATTATGAAACCACATGCACACAAACAAAAGAGAATTGCAACAGAGGAATCGCCTTGGTAAAGGTCAGGGGGAAAATTACTTGGGGTAGGGGTGGGGGCTTAAACCAGTTTTACTTGCGCTAAACCTCACCGATCTGGGCCTTTGCAGCCCGCATATACCAGAAGATACGATTTCGCTGGCGCGGCCCAAACATGTCTCTTCTTATGGAAGCAATAATACAGCATCAATAATCTGAACCATGAGAAAATATACCTTATCAAACGTGCGTTTAGCGAAGACTCGGATAAGTCTGCGCACACACGCAACCTAATCAAAGCCGTCGCAGTCCCACTGAAGAAGTCCTATATCTCTGACAGCAACGACTGATCAAATTGCGCTTATGCGGAAGCTGACCATGATTGTAGGTACATTATCTTACGTTGTAGTTCTTCTATGGAAAGTGAAGGAAGACTGCACTCCAAAACGACACGTCAAGGTTGCCGCCATCAATATATACTCAGAATACCAGGCACAAGTTATATAAATTTGATATAATATTTACATTAAAGGCAAAGGAAAAGTGTTTATGGTCTAAATGCTTTAGCGATACATTGCATCCCAATGTAGATGAACGCCAACTGCTATAAAAATGTTACTTTTCTCCGGCATCCAGTATGCCGACCACCAGCTTCATGATAATTATTGTAGCATCTATAAATATGTTTCGATTTTCTGGCTATAATTATCTAGAGGTTTGCTGAAATTATATAAATATATAAATTCATCAAACTTGTGAGTGGGTGCGTGCGAGCATGTTTTTTTTTTTTTTTTTTTTTTTTTTTCTCTCTCGATTCATAGGTTGGTTATTAGGCCTATTGTCTCCTCTATTTTATATAAGTTTTATGCCTAGTATAAGAAACTTCCTTTATAATTTAGGGTACAGATGTTTAACAGCTACAAAGCGTTGATACAAGCGCCTTCACAAAGTGGTTTGAGCCATTACGTTAATACACATAAAGTATGCATAATATGTTCTTAGATTAAAAATATTGTATTGCATTAACACAATGGGATTGGGCAAAAGTTATACAAAACAGATAGGATAGGCCTCTCTCTAATTTCAACCAAATAGTACAAATGATACAGTGGTGAAACTGATACAGTGGTGAAAATGTAACTTTTCATAAACAAATACAAGGAATGATACGTTAATATCATACACTTTATCATGAGCAATAGCGACACCATTTCAAACTTCAGTCCGGAAATATAGTCAATCATTATATGAACTAATGGAGAATACACACGCTACTTTTTATCCGAATCTATGGCTAGACTTGATTTGATTTGATTTAGGTTTTACGGCCCTTTTAAGAATATTTCACTTATATTGATCGTTCATCAAAGGTGGGCAAAAACCGGAAAGCCCGGAGAAAACCACCAGATCATCCGTAAGCAGAACGGCTCTCCCACATGTGACCCGAGCTAGGCTCGAACCACAGCGGTGAGAAACCTAATAGATTATGATTCAACTCTCCTATCCACTAGGCTACGGGGCCCCGCTTGCTATCCTTGATGAATACTAGAACAGCAGTTATAATAGACGTATTCGTGTCGTTGCTTTATGTTGTACAACCATTCCGTATTATATCTAATGTTATAATTGGAATGAAACGTAAAACTCTAACGAGGTTTCGGCGTTGTGTTTAAAAAAAAAATCTGCATTCGAAAAAATGATGTTGCGCATTTTCAAAGTCAGCACCACAGCTGCATGCTGAAGAGGGAACTATATTAAAACTACAAAGATCGTCATTTAAATCGCTGCAGTGATGACATATTCTTGTTAATATCACATTAAATTTTCTTTCATCGATACCAAGTACATTATTGACCTTATCGTTGTGGTTGCATAACTTAGCTTTGAAATCTGATAGCTTTTCAGAATCACCTACTGATAATCTAATTCATTCCAAAGTCGCATTGTAGAACGAAAGAATGAAGTGTCGAAAGATCATAGTCGCGAGAACTGTATCTGAAAGTTTTGGTTATTTCTGAGATTATAATTAATAGTGTCGTTTACCCGGTTCGGAAGAAGATCCGATAAGTATGATGAAGCATTATTTTATTTTGAAATTGGTTGGGATACATTAGCCGACAGACGAAAGCGTAAGAAGCTTCTTACGCTTTCGTCTGTCGGCTAATGTATCCCAACCAATTTCAAAATATAAGGAACTAATAGATGAAAATGTTGGTAGTCCAGTTTCAATTCCTGCTGCGTTTGATTGTATTTGTTTCATCTGTTTGCGTCTGTCTGGTTACAACCATCCCAAACTTCACTTCCTTATTCCGAAAGGGACAATATAATATGTTCTTTTACGTAGCATAACACTTTCACTATTCAAAGCAAAAGCAATGTAGAAAGGTTAATTTATATGCAATTGAAAGAGATGTACGAGGTGCAAAAGCTGATATACATGATTACATGTAATTGAATTAAATGTTGAATTTAGCAACATCGTGAATATTCGCATAATAACGCATGCACCCGGTTTTCCCTACTTATTATGCTAGGTTTTACCTTACATGGATTTATTTACGTAATGCACCAGCCATTTGAAACTCCGATGCCTACAGGGCCGCGGATAGTGGGTACACAGCAAGGGTAGAGTGCTGTGATTCAATCGAAGATGAGCCCCGGCAGTGTCTAGATGTGCCGGGGTTTAAATTTCGAGCAAAAAGTAGCCGAGAAAAATAGCCGCGATTTACTGGGATATAGTGCAGTGTATTAACTTAACGCAAGAATCTTCACACTGGCGGACAATAACTAAATCGAAAGTATTTAGAAGAACATTGCACTAATACTGCGAAAGGTAAGAAAGTTTATGTAAATTGTCCAGTTTATTTCCGGGGGTATGAGGCAAGGGGCTATTAGCAGGGTTTTACCATAACTTTGGTGTCACAGTATAGGGCCTTTAGCAGAGAAGTTAATAGCCCCGCTCTTCCCCGGAAGCGTAGGGTCCCGAACTACAAATGACTGGTGCATAATGTTTTTTCTTTGAGGCTGGTTCATAATCTCCGCCTTCCATCTGCTGTACCCAAGATGTGGCGGCATCCAAACACCACTGCCTGATACGGCTGCAAGGCTATTGGGCACCATACCTTAATTAAGAAATTTAACACGTGATTCAGAAATTTATTAGTATTCAACAGTTATAGAACAAACTCGTTTGTCTACTTATTTTAAGTGGTATTTAACCTGAAAAGACACTACTCAGCGGGCACGCAACGTTGACACAACATCATACTTACGCGGTTGTATAAATACCATGTGCCCGCTGGGTAAAATGTACCAAAATTATTGCCAATGATTCAAATACAGTCGAACTTCAATGGCTCGAAAATCTTTGGGACCATGGAAATTTGTTCGAGACATGGGTAGTTCGAGCCACTGAGGGTTAATCATGGCGCCAGGTCAGGAAGCAAATAGCGATAATTTAGGGAAATCTTTTCCGTCTTCTATACAATAATGGTATGTTGAGTGTACTCATTAGAATCGCCTATACGAGGCGATTCTAACGAGTACACACAACATACAATTTCATCATAAAATAAAAATTTCCTAAATATTTGTTTTCTGGAGTTATCGGAAGAATTTCGTAGGGACTAAAAACGAATTCGAACTAGCCATGGTAAACGAGTCAACGGTGTTCGAGCCATTGAGGTTTTACTGTACTCCTATTTTGCTCTTTGGGCAAATGAGCAGTCGACAAGTTAATGCTATTTGTTTCTTATTTTCCCAGAAACTACCAAGCAGACCCATGATGTCACGTTAATGCATTGTCAGATTAACGTCAATTCAACGTCATGCAACGTCCTAACGTTGCATCGACATTTATCTACGCCACATAGTAGTATGCGACCGCTAGGTGGGCCCTGACGCTTCATTCAGATGAATTGTCTCCTGTCTTTGTTACGACTGAATGACTGATTGTTATGTTTCTTCCGAAAGATATCCTTCTGTAACGCAACATTTCTGTTAGCGTTCTAGGTTGTATACTAGTGCATAGCCAAAACAACATAAACTATACTAGTACATAAGCACATACATGTATCGCTTATATTGAAGCGTTTGTAGAATTGATTATGATGCTATTGACGGTATGGCGTGATAAAACAGTTATCTGTGCCTTTATGTTGTGTATGACTTACTCTAGTTATTGCTAAAATCCTAACCTCGTAGTTTGCATCTGCACATCACTTCATTTTCTCGCCTATAGAAGGACAAGCTGACGCATGTACAATGTATGCTTTATTCAATTAAATGGTTTCTTGGAAACATGCTGTGTTCTGAAAGCTTCCCTAACAGATTGAGTATTTGAATACGTCAACAGAAGTTTGCGGTTGTGTCAGCGAATCGTTTTAGAAATTCATTCCATTTCTGCTTCTATTAAAAACTTAGTAAAGAATCAGTAATTTAAGGATGAGATAAGATTCCATCTCAAAAGCACGTTATCACAGCTGTAACAGTAGAGCATTACTTTGCCTTTATTACAAAAGCACAGTCACACTGTGTACTCATTTGAATGTCTCTAAAATTCACTCATTGGTCTTCAAACATTGCGTTAACGCATCTATATGTATGAGAAACATACCATGCTAACTCTATTACTATATCTGATCGTAAAACATGTAAGTGATAAAAACGTGACTATTAGGCCCACAAAGAATTAATTTCTGAAATACAAAATGCTGATAAAACAAAATGAAATTTACATCACGAAAACATGCCTATATAATTTTGACCCCCTTAAACCCCACTTTTATATAGTAAAACTGGGGTTTACAGGGGTATACATTATTTTTCTTATTTCTGCTCAAAACATAGATTGTGGGTACTCGTTAGAACCGCCTCGTCGAGGCGGTTCTAACGAGTACCCACAATCTATGTTTTGTGCAGAAATATGAAAAATATCAGAATTTATCTGAATTTTCATTATTAGTGGTACAATTTTCAATATAGTTGAATAGGCGTGTTTTCATAATGAGTTTAGAAGAGGTTCAAACACAAGACAAAACGTCTAGTAATCTATAGTCAACCTTCTTTATACTGACACTTGATACACCCACACAAACTTATTAAGATAGTGATAATCTTATTGGCACGAAACCTTTGCTAAGGAGGTGACACTTAATCAGTATATATACGAGACTATTGTTTGTAATATTTCAAGAAACATATCATTTGGATATCCGTTAGAAACGCCTTAGTGTGGAAATCCATTAGAATTGATTCTAACAAATATACCAAACATATGGCTTATGATAAAAAGAGAAGAAAACAGACCTTTAATCTGCTGCATTGAAAAAGTCTTTACAACTGCAAATTCGTTGTAATGGCAACATTTTTTTTGAGACAAATGCTACCCACTGTAAACCACTGCATAATGTGTAAATCAATTTGACTTTATTTACTTACTTATTTTTACGTATGTTCTGGGTATGCTGTTAACTTTTGAGATCCCTATACGACTTGAGACGTAATTTATGTTTAAACTACACTGGTAGCGATGGTCAGATTGGGCGCTTGTACAAATTTTAATTTTATGTCAATCCGCAGTCATACCCTTAACTCAGCGACCCTGCGAATTGCAATGCAAAGTCGGTTCTTTTGTGTTGTGTAGCTCATGAAGTGTGTCATAGTGCGTATGAACATGCCTCTCCTACATTTCGGTGTCTTGGAATAGATGTACAGTGAACCCTCGTAACAACGACAGCATTTGTTCCAAAAGACGTTGCCATTAAAATGAATTTGCTGTTGTACAGATTACTTAATGAGCAGATTGATATGTAAAAAAAGGTCTTGATTTGTTTTTATTTCCTTATAGAACATATGTTTTGGATATTTATTGGAATCACCTCAATAAGGCGATTTTAACAAATATCCAAAACATATGTTTCTTTAAAGTATTAAATACAATATTCTCGCATAATTTGTGACTTATTGTTACCTCTTAAGCGAAGATTTCATGACAGTCAAAATTGTCATTTTAACGAATTTTGTCGTTGTATCGAGTGTCGGTATAAAGAAGGTTGTCTGTATTCACTGTGACTTTTCCTTTATATCGGTCAGTTTGATGGTTTCTAATTTGTCTGATGTTCGATGGTTTCTAATTTCACGTGATCGCTGGGATTTAGTTCCGTTCCCCCAATGATAAAGCGCTACTCTAGAGGACAGTATACACATTGTACGCGTACAGCGATTTTTAAAAGGGAGATAAATTTTGCAATTTCAGATTTGCTTTCCAGCCCCTAAGCCCCTTCTCACAATGGTTCTACTCCTTAAGGAAACTCGTTCCTTTAATCACATCATATATGGGCGGCAACATAAGAAAAAATAACCGGACATATGCGCCCAGCTAAGATTCAGATCTGCCTGTTTGATCAGAATCTTCAATGGACACACTTTGATTTAGATAGCAAAGATGCATATTTGGTCATGCGGTCAACTAAGGTTCTAATCAGACGGCATGGAAGCGCAGGCTAATTTAAGTCTTCCTTGGTCGTATACGTCAGACGGTACGTTGCGACTCATAAGTATCACATCGAACCAATGACCGAGTGATGGTATGTAAGTATAACTTGGGTTGCGCTATATAAGCGTTAGAAACGAAATCAGGAAACATTATCTTTATACCGCAAAGTAAATTGGTTCATAACAAATGCTCCAATCAGGAAATGCTCGAATGCAGACGCTGGTCTAAGACTGTGCTCTCCGAGTTTACAATTAGGCCCCTTTTCTACTGACAAGTGTGAAATTATAAACAAAACATATAGCGTTCATCCAATGTTATCAAGTTTCACATAGAATATCTCCCTTAGAACATGAAATAATTTACATTGCGTGTAAAATTTAGATACTCTATTATTTGATTTGAATGCAAAATAACTCAATATAGCATGTTCACAAATGAGGCGCTTGGAAAGCCGACAAACAGAATTATTTCTGAACAAATATTGTTCCATCAATTGTATGTTTTTCGTAAAAATTCGGCAATGCACAGATTTTGCACTAGTACTGTGGAAGATATGCTTTTACTGTGTAAAATATGTTATAATGAGATTTGAATTTCGTCTCAACCGTGGCAGATAAGCTTTTAATGTGTAAAATATTTCATAATGCGATTTGAATGATGTCTTCTAATACTAAGGACTGAAAGGTGTACACTGATAACTTCATAAGTACAGCCGTAGAGAATATATATTTCGTACCGTCCTTGCGACAACATTTAGAGGCATATACCTTATGTTTAAATCAACTTCAACACATTGATGCCCAGAGAGCTTCGATAAAGCATATTCAAGAATAAAGCTACGGAGTTGCCTGCTGATGGACACATACCTAAATGGTTGCACCCGTTCAGACTCTGATTAGATGTCGCCTTGTGTGACGATTGGCCTGATGCTACACGAGTTGCTCAGCCTTATCTTTGTGTATCTTTGACAATCCCTCTAGGTACAGACAACCCTCTTTTAACCGACACTCGATACAACGACTAAATTCGTTATAATTTGCCTGTCATGAAACCTTTGCTTAAGAGGTAACAGTTAGTCACAAATTATGCAAGAATATTGTATTTAATTCTTGAGGCGATTCTAACAAAAAATTCAAAACATATGTTCTATAAGGAAATAAAAACAAACCAAGACATTTGTTACATATCAATCTGCTCATTAAGTTTTTTGTACAACAGTAAATTCATTTTGATGGCAACGTCTTTTGGAACAAATGCTGTCGTTGTAATGAGGGTTCGAGGCGCAACGCGAGTACCTACTAACATGTGTCCTTTAAGTACATTTTTTTCCACGTTTGGCAGATTTGACGCGCTACCGAAACTATCATTTTACATATACATATGTTTAGACATCCCCCTTCTTCTGTCAAGTATCTTGTAACGTTTCGGATTTAATTCATTCGCCAGTGGTATTGCTGGTGTTTCGGTAGTTAAGTTGCGATATTTAGTTAATGCAATGCTATTTTAAAAAGTACCACAATTGAATTATACCAATCAAGACACAACTTCAGAAATAACGGAACAAACAACAGAGAATGTTATAACCCATACTTTAACTGAATAATATGTTTGTTTACATAACATTGATGCAGCGTGTGCAAAACGGTTCTTACTGTATATGTCGGCATTTGCGCACCTGGTTTGGCTATTTATCGCCCCGCGAGTATTCAGGAAATACTCCAGAGCATATATACCAACTTAAATTGCCCTCATTAGACTTTGTGGATGCGCAGATGATCTGATCTGTTGTTGTCCGCATACGGTCTAAGGGTTCGAGCTCTTTATATATTGCACACTAAGTATAAATGTGCTGCAATATTTTGTTTTGTTTTGTATTTGTATAAGCTGTTTTACGTACTTTCTGGTAATTCCTTATTTAGTGCCCAGTTTTTGGAATGCTCAATAACGTCTGTATCCACTTACAAATGCACATTTTACCCTATGTGTATGTGAGCGCATATTAAGATAGCCTGGTTGTAATTCCACCAATATACATTGTCCCCGCACTGTGCAAGTTCTACTTCCTATACTTTAAACAGCAATCGAACGAAAGCCAATCCAGGTAACGGTAAAGCATAATAATACTTTCTGGGGAGGTCACTCATCGAAAATTATTTTGCTTTTTCTCTTTAAAGTCGCTTACTTAAATGAAGAATTTGCTCTCCTTCGGAGAAAAAACACAAAACGCAAAGGGGAGAGCCGCAATCGACTTTGCAAAGAACTGAACCGCAGTGGAAGACCCGCAGTTGATTCAGCAATGAAAACGAACCACAGAGGGAGACACGCAATCGACTTAGCAAAGAAACGAACCGCAGTGGAAGACCAGCAATCGACTAAGCAAAGAAACGAACCGCAGAGGAAGACCTGCAGTTGACTCAGCAAGGAAACGAACCACAGAGGGAGACACGCAATCGACTTAACAAATAAAACGAACCGCAGTGGAAGACCTGCAGTTGACTCAGCAATGAAAACGAACCACAGAGGGAGACACGCAATTGACTTTGCAAAGAACATAACCGCAGTGGAAGACCCGCAGTTGACTCGGCAATGAAAACGAACCACAGAGGGAGACACGCAATCGACTCGGCAAAGAAACGAACCGCAGTGGAAGACCAGCAATCGACTAAGCAAAGAAACGAACCGCAGTGGAAGACCTGCAGTTGACTCAGCAAGGAAACGAACCACAGAGGGAGACACGCAATCGACTTAGGAAAAGAAACGAACCGCAGTGGAAGACCTGCAGTTGACTCAGCAAGGAAACGAATCACAGAGGGAGACCCTCAATCGACTTAGCAAAGAAACGAACCGCAGTGGAAGACCTGCAGTTGACTCAGCAAGGAAACGAACCACAGAGGGAGATACGCAATTGATTTAGCAAAGAAACGCACCGCAGTGGTAGACTTCCAGTTGACTCAGCAAGGAAACGAACCACAGAGGGAGATACTTTCTGGGGAGGTCACTCATCGAAAATTATTTTGCTTTTTCTCTTTAAAGTCGCTTACTTAAATGAAGAATTTGCTCTCCTTCGGAGAAAAAACACAAAACGCAAAGGGAGAGCCGCAATCGACTTTGCAAAGAACCGAACCGCAGTTGAAGACCCGCAGTTGACTCAGCAATGAAAACGAACCACAGAGGGAGACACACAGTCGACTTAGCAAACAAACGAACCGCAGTGGAAGACCTGCAGTTGACTCAGCAAGGAAACGAACCACAGAGGGAGACACGCAATTGACTCAGCAAAGAAACGAACCGCAGAGGGAAAGATGCAGTTGACTCAGCAAGTAAACGAACCACAGAGGGAGACACGCAATTGACTCAGCAAAGAAACGAACCGCAGAGGGAAACTTGCAATCGACTCGGCAAAGAAAAAACAACAAACCGCAGAGGAAACCCCCATTGACTCAGCAAAGCCACCAACCACAATCGATTTAGCAAAGAAACGAACCGCAGTGGAAGACCTGCAGTTAACTCAGCAAGGAAACGAACTACAGAGGGAGATACGCAACTGACAGCAAAGAAACGAACCGCAGTGGAAGACCTGCAGTTGACTCAGCAAGGAAACGAACCACAGAGGGAGACACGCAATTGACTTAGCAAAGAAACGAACCGCAGTGGAAGACCTGCAGTTGACTCAGCAAGGAAACGAACCACAGAGGGAGATACTTTCTGGGGAGGTAACTCATCGAAAATTATTTTGCTTTTTCTCTTTAAAGTCGCTTACTTAAATGACGAATTTACTCTCCTTCGGAGAAAAAAACACAAAACGCAAAGGGAGAGCCGCAATCGACTTTGCAAAGAACCGAACCGCAGTTGAAGACCCGCAGTTGACTCAGCAATGAAAACGAACCACAGAGGGAGACACGCAATCGACTTAACAAAGAAACGAACCGCAGTGGAAGACCAGCAATCGACTAAGCAAAGAAACGAACCGCAGTGGAAGACCTGCAGTTGACTCAGCAAGGAAATGAACCACAGAGGGAGACACGCTGTCGACTTAGCAAAAGAAACGAACCGCAGTGGAAGACCTGCAGTTGACTCAGCAAGGAAACGAAATACAGAGGGAGACCCTCAATCGACTAAGCAAAGAAACGAACCGCAGTGGAAGACCTGCAGTTGACTCAGCAAGGAAACGAACCACAGAGGGAGATACACAACTGACTTAGCAAAGAAACGAACCGCAGTGGTAGACCTGCAGTTGACTCAGCAAGGAAACGAACCACAGAGGGAGATACTTTCTGGGGAGGTCACTCATCGAAAATTATTTTGCTTTTTCTCTTTAAAGTCGCTTACTTAAATGAAGAATTTGCTCTCCTTCGGAGAAAAAAAAACACAAAACGCATAGGGAGAGCCGCAATCGACTTTGCAAAGAACTGAACCGCAGTTGACTCAGCAATGAAAACGAACCACAGAGGGAGACACGCAATCGACTTAGCAAAGAAACGAACCGCAGTGGAAGACCTGCAGTTGACTCAGCAAGGAAACGAACCACAGAGGGAGACACGCAATTGATTCAGCAAAGAAACGAACCGCAGAGGGAAACTTGCAATCGACTCAGCAAGAAAAAACAACAAACCGCAGAGGAAACCCCCATTGACTCAGCAAAGCCACGAACCGCATAGGGAGATCCGCCATGATGGGTTCGTTTCTTTGCTGAGTGACCATGTACAAAATCTGAAAGGAGGAATAGTTCGAAAGCAAACACACCTGCAAACACACTTCATTTTTTTTTTTTTTTTTTTTTTTTTGCTTTTTCATGAACAGTAATATATTGTGCAACACCGAACACGCCTCCTAATACATCATTGCGCAACATATCACTTCCGTGGAGAAAAAGTAATACATCCTGGAAGACGGGATCATTTTGAAGTAAAAAAGTATGTTCATGAAAACTATTGGGAAGTCCAGTTTTTTTTTTTTTTTGTTTTTTTTTTTTTTTTTGTTTGTTTTTTTTTGTGGGGGGAGGGGGGGAGGGGGTTTTTTTTAGACTTAGGGACCCTCTAAGCGAGCCAAACAACTGTTTTATATGTTTACATTAACCTGTCCTAGCGAAAGATTTGATGTCGATTCAATCAAATTAATTTCCATTGTAGAATTAACAAATCACTGTTCTAAGTCGATGGTTCTTAATTTGTACGTTATAATGATAATCGAGCGCTGCCCAGGTTTCTTCGTGTTTTGTCCTGTTGAATGACTTATTGTTGTTCGATGTTTCTTGTCTGGCAGTGTGACCATCTCATTGAAAATTAAAAACTGGTTACTTTATTTGTAGATTTGGAAGTATTAAGTAGAGTTGAACCTTAAGAGCTCGAACACAGATCGCTCGTTTACCGTGGTTGATTCGAACTTGCGTTTCAGTCCCTACAAAATTCTTGATAGCTCCAGAAAACAAACATTTTAGGAAATTTTCTTATCATACAATTGTATGTTGTATGCATTCATTAGAATCGCCTCATCAAGTCGATACTAATGAGTACACTCAATGTACCATTATTGTATAGATTGAAATGTGTTTCCTATATTATCGCCATTTACTTCCTGTCCTGGCACCATGATTAGGCCTCAGTGGCTCGAACTACCAATGTCTCGAACAATATCCCAGGACCCCAAAGATGTTCGAGCCATTAACGTTCGGCTATAGCTATCCGTCAAGGTTTGTTTACGGTTCTTCTAGGTGATATTGGTCGGCTATATTCTCCTATTGTGACATATCCTTAACATTTTGTTATTTTTATCTTATTAATGTTTCTGATACAACTTCAAATTTGAACATTTACAAGGAAGCTTACGCTCTTTTAATTGTTCGCTGCAGTGGAAACACAATCAGCGAATTTTGTAAACACAAGGCAAGACGACGTTCTGTTTATAGAGTTTGATTGAAGAGTAGATAAGTGAAATCAGGAACTGATACAATCAGATCCATACCAAAAAGGTAAGAGAAAAGTCCAGAGAGTGCCACAATTACAAGCCACAGTCCTTCCCAGACACCAAGAGGAAGAGGAAACAGACAAAACCAAACAACCGCAAATCGAACAAACGTACGAAAAGCACTAAGATTAGCTCTCTCTTCCTCAAGCGAGGTAGTCGCAATGCTGAAAGGACTGAAAAACACACAAACGAAATAAACAAGCAATACTTAAGACAAATCACCTCATAGAATAGACCACAAGCCCTCAACACCAAAGGAAAAGACAGAAAATACTAATAAGCAGTCACAAAATGAATAGATGGCGAGCAGAGTTGGCACCTCTTTCCCAAACAAGGTTGCATGCTTGCTAAAAGAAGAAACAATAAACTCATGAAATAGTTTTAACTGATCCAAAATTTAGATTTGATATTCAGTCGTTATCAGAGCAAACGGTGATTAGAACGGCAATAAAGTGATTACTAAAAGAAATGTCATTTGCAAGAAATAGACACAAATGGCTCCGACGTTTCATAACATCTATGATCTGCACTACGATACTGCTGTAAAAGGTCAAGTCCATCATTTATTTCGTCATGGGTTACGTATTTCTAGTTCGCGTTCGTACTTTCATAATTTCTTATGTCGTTGGTCGCACCTGTTGTTTTGTCCTTTGTTATAGCCCTGTGTTTCATTCCTTAATCCAAAGTCTCTTAAAAAACAAATAAATCCATCATTACTTGATATCTGCATGTACCTTTGCACGGTCCATTCACGTGCTTATATACATGGTTCGTTGCATTCGCCAGGTAGCTTTCAGCCTGTAAAGTTATATACTTTATCAGTAGTTTTGTACCTGACTATCAAGATGTAATTAGTAAAACATGTTTTATATATATTTTGCAGGTATGTATAGTTTTAAAATTATGCTAGGCAGTGTAGTTGTCGTGGTCGTGACCGTCGTCATAGTGGTAGTAGTAGCAGTAGCTGTTGTTGTTTTTTTTTTTTGTTGTTGTTGTTTTGTTTTTTTTGCATATTTTAAAAGGGTATGATTTACTTGTACTCGTTATAAATGAAACTGCAAGATACTTAACAGATATCTCAAGATAGCTATTTGTGCTTTTTACATTAAATCTGTACCAGTTGTGAAAGAACAGTCATTTTGAGCCTGTTATTTGTATGATATTATATTGTGATGATTTTATAATCATCAGCATTCGCCAGTTAGCTTTAAGCCTGTAAAGTTATATACTTATCAGTAGTTATGTACATGCCTATTAAGATGCAATTAGTAAAATATAATTTATATGAATATTGCAGATATATGCCATGTTCCATTGACCTACATCTTTATTAAACCATCTGTTTTCATCATTAAATTGTTTTAATGTGTGTGAGATCCGAAGTCAGAACACATAGCGGTGACACTGGTATTTGAGCGAAGACAAGGTCAGGCTAATAGTACTGTTTTCGAGAATAATTTAATCAAAGCACTAACAGCACTGATGGGTTGATTGTCTCTGAGTGTAGGCTAGGAAAATAGTCCTGAACGGGCACTTAAGACTGTTTCATTTAATTATAAACTTCCACAGTAATCTAAGCAAACGATGCAGATCCTGATTAGATGCCGCAATCTGCGGCGTCTGATCTGGGTCTGCACTGTTGGTTAAAGTCCCAGTCCAGGTTTTACAGATAACCCACTGTACACGGCACTCTGAGGTGACAGTGACAAGAACAGCGCAAGTCCAGGTTTTACAGATAGCCCTGTTTACACGGCAGTCTAATGTGACAGTGATAAGAATAGCGCTGCAATAAATAACCCTTACACGGATTTCGTACAAACGCACGTTTTGATTTCACTGGTCAATGATTATCACGTGGACAACAAACGTAAGGAAAATTTGGTGTATGTATACTTAGGCTCGACTGTAAACAATCGATCCAATAGTCTGCTAATTCTAATAAGAGTTGAAGCTTAGTATTTTCTATCCTCCGTGGCAGTTCCTCTTTGTTCTTCTTTGTGTGTGCATTTGTGGTTCCATATTTGGCGTTTGTTTTCTCCTTATTTTATTTCTCATATCCTATTTTGGTACCCTGGGAGGGCTGGTCTTCGTGATTGTGTCATTTCCTTGGTACCTTCACTTATCATCACGAAAACATACCTATATAATTTTGACCCCCTTAAACCCCACTTTTATATATTAAAACTGGGGTTTACAGGGGTATACATTATTTTTCTTATTTCTGCTCAAAACATAGATTGTGGGTACTCGTTAGAACCGCCTCGGCGAGGCGGTTCTAACGAGTACCCACAATTTATGTTTTGTGCAGAAATATGAAAAATATCTGATTTTTTTATCTGAAAACTTTCAGTTTTTGGAGATAAAATTTTCTATATATTTGAATAGGCGTGTTTTCGTAATGTATTTTCAGAATCAGTGTGGAAGTCAAATCATAAAAATTTAGCTGTTTTATGTGTTACTGTCGTCATCTGAATATGTCGTATAGGTATTTCGTGTCCTCTTAACCTTATGTATATATACATTTTTATATTGAATATAGGAAACGTGGTCTAGAAACCTTGAAGCGCATTTTACCAGTACATAACAAAACTTAAAGTAAATTAATATAAATGCATAATATTTGTCTTAATCTTAAAGTTTGTCGCTGATTTAAGCTTTTAAATCGTAATCACCGAATCACACAGATATCTGCTAAATACAGGACACTTACGAAAAAGAAACGACTGAAATTAATACATGTCTGTATAATCAACTGTGGAATTAAACCATTATTTCATGCGATTTAAGTACACTAAAAAGGCTGCTCTTGCAAACAAGGAATAAATGAAATATGAAAACAGGGGTCTTGGTTTTACCTATCATTAAAGCATGAAGAAACACAAATTTAGTTGTAACGCTAAGTATTTACATTACGAAAACATGCCTATTCAAATATACTGAAAATTTTACCTCCAAAAAATGAAAATTTTCAGATAAAAAATTCTGATATTTTTCATATTTCTGCTCAAAACATAGATCGTGGGTACTCGTTAGAACCACCTCGACGAGACGGTTCTAACGAGTACCCACAATCTATGATTTTGAGTAAAAATAAGGAAAATAATATATACCCCTGTAAACCCCAGTTTTACTCTATAAAAATGGGTTTTAAGGGGGTCAAAATTATAAAGGCATGTTTTCGTGATGAATACCTTTACTCCTTACTACCTCGTTAATTTGGTCAACTCTCTGTTAATGCTTGTTGATGTTCACGTTTGTTAAAACTATTGGATCAGTAGCACAATATTTAGACCCTGCTCAGACCACACAATCTTCTACCTATGATCTGTGTCAGCCATTTTTGCATACGCAATCTCTGTTGTCTGTATACTGAGGGTAAATGCGTTATGCATTACGAAAACACGCCTATTCAAATATACTGAAAATTATACCGCCAAAAAAAGAAAGTTTTCAGATAAAAAAATTCTGATATTTTTCATATTTCTGCTCAAAACATAGATTGTGGGTACTCGTTAGAACCGCCTCGACGAGGCGGTTCTAACGGGTACCCACAATTTATTGTTCGAGCAGAAATAAAAAAAAAATAATGTATACCCCTGTAAACCCTAGTTTTATTATATAAAAGTGGGGTTTAAGGAGGTCAAAATTATATAGGCATGTTTTCGTGATGTATGATACGTTTGTTTGTTCGTCCATCATTCTATATCTACTATTCTGCGCCTACCAATCTCCACTCAAAGACAAACATATAAGCTAACTAATTGTTGTGGCGAGAGCAGATTTATTACGACTGCGGAAACGGTCACTAATTTACGACAAGCCAACGGCAGACTGCGAAAAATGTCGACAATGTACGACAAGGCAACCATAGACTGCGGAAACCGTCGAGAATGAACGGCAGATCAATGACAGCTGATCGACCTTACTTGTCAAAACCAATTCTTAGAAACGGATTCTTAGATAATGAAACTCTTGTATCTGTTTGAGCACAGTAATTCATCTGTCACTTTGTAATTGTACTACGTCTGGACGTGGGAACTACAACAATTCCTACAACATATATGAGATTTCATTAAGTTTTGGCATTGAATTTCAGCATGTTTGAATTGAGATAAGGGTTTGAACCGTAAGCCTTAATTCTTAGAGGGTAAAGAGTCTAAATGTAGTACGGAAATAGCAGGTGTTTGACCTATAAAATGCTACACAATACGATAACCTGATTGTAGACGTTAAAGTACAAAGTCTCAGAGGCTGATATTTGATGTCACATTGTAAATGCCGTATTCGACCTGATTAACGCACATACACCTACAAACACACAGACAAGCAATTCCATAGTTTTCAGATTACAGATTGTGTACTTTCTGTTTACTTCTTGATAAAGGCATGTGCTGAGGGTATCTATTTGAACTGCATCGACTTGTCGATGCAATTCAAATGAGTACCACAACATATACTTTTATACAGACAATTTGAAAAAAATCGCATAAACATCATCAAAAAAGTTCACTTCTGATTTTTTAATGCTATCCTTAGTAGGCAGATACATATTTATCAAAATTTGCCCAGTACACTTGACAAAAATAAGCGCGTAGTGCAGTAATTAGGTCGAATACGGTATTGGTCGAATACGGTATTGGTCGAATACGGTATTGGCCTTTCTTCTTTCTTCTCACAGCGACACAAGTCTTGCGGGTAATTACTGAAATACCCAAAATAACAAAACCGATCTTCAAAAATAGTGTATATATTAAAATCTAGCATGTCAAAGCTATCCAAAGCTACATCTGTCATATTTGAGCCGGCGCACATCTTGTTCTACAACATTTCATGTGCACCAAAGCGACGACTCGGATCAGCCTTTGCAGGTACCTCTGTTGGTAGCCAAGGATCCAAAGTGTCTTTAGACAGACAGCAAATACTAGTTGCAGGCTGACCTTGTCCTCATGCAATGCAATTGTGCGCATCTTGTCTTGTACAAAACGCTGTACCCCAACATATATGTTGTTATATATTTTATCGAGCAACGTTTGTGGTGGTGATAACAATACATTTTTAATACGCGTACATTTTGAACAGTGTTATAAATCAGATGGGGAAAGTGGGCGTTAAATAGAGAAACTGACGGATAGCAACAATCAAAAAAAGTTAACAATTTATAATATGTATGTTATGTGTTATACCAACCAGGACCCAGTTGTTCAAAACTAACGATGTTGCTTGTTAACGTATCACTAAAACGTTGATCATTAAATATGACATGTACGCTAATAATTTTGCTTAAAAAATGTGAGTAGCTAAGTTGCTCACATTGGTTCAGAGAAAATCGCTGTGGATCAGATAGTGTAATTACTAGAACATTTTATATTTTTACCAATAACGAGCTCGTTAAGCTAACGATGCTTTGAATAACTGGGCACAGATTTGCTACAAAACGAAGTACAATTCAAGCCCAATATGAACCGTAACGTGAGAAAACGTACCTTCTGATATGTGCGCCCAACAAAAATTCCAATCGAATTTTCGTTGTCTGCATGAGGAAACTGTGCACCCATGGCTATCCAATATGCACTCTGTGAAGATTCACATCAGGGCCCAGTTGTTCAAAGCTAACGATGTTGTTAGTTAACGATTCGTTAAAATTTACATCAAGTGATATGCAAATATGCTGAAATATTTTGCTGAAAAAAAAAAACGTGAGTAGCTTTTGCAGTGCAAAAGCTACTCACATTTTTTCAGCAAAAAATATCAGAATATTATATATTGAATCCGCTAAAACAGTTATCGAAATGACCCTTAACTAGCTCGTTAAGCTAACGACGCTTTGAACAACTGGGCCCAGACTGCTTGCAAATCTGAATCTTTGCCGGGCACACATATCAGAATGTGCATTTTCTGGTTTTACGGCTCATACAGATAAGACAGGATTACATAATTTATTTATAAGTTGATTTTGTTGTTCCTAATAGCAAGGGAAACAAATTTTCCATCATTATCTGTTGACATTTAATATCTTGACAAAGTTTATCCTTACAAATAAATTGTTAAAACGAACATTTATGAGGCACTCATTATTATCAGCCCAGCGAAAGCTATGGAAATTCCTCTTGAATTGTCGCTAAGTATTGAAACGAGAAACGTGCAAAACCAGTACAGATGCCTCGCCAAGCGTAAGAGTGCCTTACGACAGTTGTGGAAGGCAAAGGCCCATATCCGCCTGCGTATCTGAGCAGTCTGATTATGGCTATCGTTGTTTGCTTACAGAACCGCTGGTCGCATTATATATAATGAGGGACTGTGCAAGCCTTGCTTATACTGCGCGGGCAGACTGACAAATTTACGTGTTTTATTAACATACTCATAGTACTGCGACTCGCCAACCTGTTTTTCTACAGTACACATCCGCGAATAATTATACCCCGCCCCCCATCCCCCTCCCCCCACCCCCCCCTCCCCCCACACACACAAACGTCCGCGACGCTGTTTTTTTCCTAATATCTTGAAAACGCAATGAAGGATATTTATCAATTTCTGCAGACACATTGATATCAATAAGGTGTACCTACATAAGAGAAAGTACGGGCTGGGGCCAATTCTCTTGGAGTTATTGCCCTTTGTTTATTTTTTTTTTTATTTATTTATTTATTTATTTTTTTTTTTTTTTAATTTGTGTTTTTTGTTTTCTGTTTTTTGTTGTTTTTTTTGTTTTTTTTTTTGTTTTTTTTTTCTTAATGCAGTAAAAAGTTTGTGTGCACACTATCTCTTTACCCAGTGGCTGGAAGTTGAACTAGCACAGATACATCATCAGGATGGGAGAAAGAAGTGATTAGATTTTGGTGGACCTTGACCTTATTTTCAAGGTCACTACATTATAATACTCAAATTGAGCCTTGTTAATGCAGTAAAACGTTTGTGTGCACGCTATCTCTTTAACCAATGGCTGGCTCGAATTTGACCAAAATAGCATAGATACATCATAATGATGGGGGAAAGAAGTGTTAGATTTTGGTGACCTTGAGCTTATTTTCAAGATCACTACATTATAAATACTAAAAACGTGAGCCCCGTTAATGCAGTAAAACGTTTGTGTGCATATCATCTCCTTAACCGATGGCTGGAATTAGAACAAATTAGCGCAGATACATCCTAAGGATGGGGGTAAAGAAGTGATTTGATTTTGGTGACCTTGACCTTATTTTCAAGGTCACTACATTATAAATATGCAAAATGTGAGCCTTGTGTGCACTCTGTCTTATGAATCAATAGGTGGAATTTTACCAAATTAGCACAGATACATCATTGGATTGGGAAAAGAAGTGATTAGATTTCGGTGACATTTATCTTGTTTTCAAGGTCACACCGGCACTTTGAAACTCAAATTTTGATAAAAAAAAAAAAGCTTGTGGGCAAACTATATCTTGAACCAATGGCTGGAATTTTAACAAACTAGCACCGATACCTTTGTTAGGACATGGGAAGGAGCGATTAGATTTTTTTTACTTTGACCTCAATTTCAAAGTCACTACGTTATAAAGACTCCAAAAATGAACCTTGTAAAAAGTTTGTGTGCACACTATCTCTTTAACCAGTCGTTGGATTTTGACCAAACTAGCACAGATACATTATCAGGATAGGGGGAAAGAAGTGATTTGATTTTGGTGACCTTGACATTATGTTCAAGGTCACTACATTATAAATACGCAAAAAGTGAGCCTTGTGTGCACTCTATCTTATGAATCAATGGATGGAATTTTACCAAATTAGCACAGATACATCACTGGGATTGGGAAAAGAACTGATTAGATTTCAGTGACCTTTATCTTGTTTTCAAGATCACACCGGCACGTTGAATTTCAAATTTTGATAGAAAAAACTTGTGGGCATTCTATGTCTTGAACCAAATGTTGGATTTTACCAAACTAGCACCAATACATTTGTTAGGACATGGAAAAGAAGTTATTAGATTTTTTTTACCTTGACCTTACTTTCAAGGTCACTACGTATAAAGACTCCAAAAGTGAGCCTTGTAAAACGTTTGTATGCACACTATCTCTTTAACCAATGGTTGTATTTTGACCACACTAGCACAGATACATCATCAGGATAGGGGTAAAGAATTGATTTGATTTTGACCTTGATCTTATTTTCAAGGTCACTGCATTATAAATACTCAATAAGTTTTATTGAGTCTTGTGTGCACTCTTTCTCATGAATCAATATATGGAATTGGACCAAATTAGCATAGATATATCACTGGGATTGGGGAAAGAAGTGATTAGATTTCGGTGACCTTTATCCCGTTTCAAGGTCACACCGGCACGTTGAAACTCTAATTTTGATAGAAAAAAAGCTTGTTTGCACACAATATCTTCAGCCAATGGCTGGAATTTTAACAATCTAGCACAGGTAGATCGTTAGGACATGGCAAAGAAGTGATTAGATTTCATTTTCAAGGTCACTACATTATAAAGACTCTAAAAGTGACCCTTGTGTGCACAAAAGTGACCCTTGTGTGCACCCTACTTATCTTATTATTAGATTTTGGTGACCCTGACTTTATTTTCAAGGTCATGCCGGCACTTTGAAAATTTTGTAGAAAAAGTTTTTATGCTTTATGCCGGGGGTACCGAATAAGCGCTGCTTACTGGCAATTTTCATTTGTGATACGTTGCTAAATCTGACAATGGCATCGTCCATCAAGCACTCCATGCAGTGTCAACATATTGTGATATATGTCATACTCAGATTTCGTATAGAAGTTAATTACATACGAATTCGATAATAACCTTATACTAATCACATTTCCATACCACTCTTTTAGTGTGAAAAACTATGAGCTCCCCACAATTTATTACACAGTACTCTTGTAATCATGTTTTGGCATTCACATTACTCACTGTTTAACAAAAATAATTTATGTTTTAGAAAGTCTTTATCTGACAAATAAACCACAACGTCAGAAAACGTACCTTCGGGCATGTGAGCTCAGGGAAGGTTCAAAGTAGAATGCTCATTCGAGCAGTATGATCAGAATATAATCTGGGCGCATTTTGGATAGCCAAGGATGCATATTTGTTGATGCGAACATCAAAGACTCTGATCAGGCCCCGAGGTTATAAAAATGTTTTCAAGCTCAACTCAGCTGAGCATGAAATTTTCTTTGCTAATAAATAGTTGGCATTTTCATATTTATTAGCAGAAAAATTATCATGCTCAGCTATGTTTAGCAAGAAAGAATTAGACATTGTTAGTAATTTGAGTTTTTTAGCATGAAAAATTTCATGCTCAGCTGAATTGAGCATGAAAAAATTTTATAACCTCGTGGCCAGACTATGCTGAAGCGTAGACTGATTTCAGTCTTCGTTGGGCGCACATGTCAGAAAGTACGTTTTCTAACGTTGCGACTCGTATGCTATCAGCAACTATAGATACAAGAGACCGATACCTTTCGGAAGTTTTTTACGGTTGAAACACTTGCCAAAGGTTCTGCTATTTTTATCGTGCAGACAATTTACGACTCCCTGCTTGCTTTCCTGCACACCGAGGTCTTTTCTGAAAAGTGGTCTATTTTAAAGGGAAGGATTCTGCTCCCCTTGAGAGCAAGTTCTTTCCTGTTAGAATTAACTCCTTGTCAGAAGGGTGTTAAAAACATTTTTGGACTGATCTACCTCCCTAGCGTGTCTATGTAATCATCTTGTTTTATATTATACAGAGAGGACTTTTCAATTTACTACCGTTTCAAACCGAGTTAAGTTATTATGTTCTGATCAATGAAACGAAATGGAAAGACGATGAGGGTGTTGCAATCGCATTCATTACGAAAACAAGCCTTTTCAAAAATACTGATTATTTTACCACTAAAACATGAAAATTTTCAGATAAAAATTAAGATATTTTCTATATTTCTGCTCAAAAACATAGATTGTGGGTACTCGTTAGAACTGCCTCTGCGAGGCGGTTCTAACGAGTACCAAAAACATAGACTGTAGGTACTCGTCAGAACCGCCCCGGCGCGGCGGTTCTAACGAGTACCCTCAATATATATTTTTGAGCAGAAATAAGAACAATAATTAATACCCCTGTAAACCCCAGTTTTACAATATAAAAGTGTGCTTTAAAGGGAGCAAAATTATATAGTTTTCGTGATGGCATCGGATAAGGAAAGTATCCTCCGGTACGACTCGTACCAAACATGTTTCCAAAAAATAATGTTATATGAAATATCTCATTCGTGAAGGTACTATAGCTGTTTGCAGTTATAACCGGGCTATACCGTCCGACGCATTTATCTGAAATAGCAAAGAAACTATCTAGAAAGTGCAAAACCACAACACACAGCCTACCATAGACACCAAAAGTACTTAAAACCGTGACAGACATAAAAACAAAAACATAGAGCCAAACAGCCAACTTTCTGTCCGGTCGAAGTGATCAAAATGCCAGACAGCACCCATTAAACGTCAAAATAAAACCCACAGCAAACAGCCTTAAGGCCCCCAAAGAACGCGAAAACGAAGACAGTATAAGACGGATACGAGTCTTGGTTTTACGCATCACGAAAACACGCCTATTCAAATACATGTATATTGAAAATTTCACCACCAAAAACTGAAAGTTTTCAGATAAAAATTCTGATATTTTTCATATTTCTGCTCAAAACATAGGTTGTGGGTACTCGTTAGAACCGCCTCGGCGAGGCGGTTCTAACGAGTACCCACAATTTATGTTTTTGAGCAGAAATAAGAAAAAAATGTATACCCATATAAACCCCAGTTTTACTATATAAAAGTGGGGTTTAAGGGGGTCAAAATTATATAGGTCTGTTTTCGTGATGTAATATCCGATCAATTTTAACCTCACATCAGAACGCTTAGTATTAGTATTATTTAACTGAAATAATTTAAACAACGCATATGCCCTCTGAAATTCACTTGAAAACAGTTTCTCTTGGGTTTTCTTTTACACAGCTGTCTTCAAATTATTGTTTTCCATTCAGTCCAGCCATTCGGTTTCAGAAATAACCATAGACAGAAAATATTTAAGATATCTTTTTAAAAGCTATTAAATTAAATTGCTGCTTCGTTTATTGTTTTTTTTTTTTTTTTTTTTTTTTTTTTTGTGGGGTGGGGAGTTATTATTATTATTTTTTTAATTACTTTTTTTATTTATTTCATTTTCTTTTGTGTGTGTGTGTGTGTGTGTGTGTGTGTGTGTGTGTGTGTGTGTGTGTGTGTGTGTTTTGTTTTTTGTTGTTGTTTTTTTTTTGTTGTTGTTGTTGTTGTTGATTTCTTGTTGTTGTTTTTTTTTGTTGTTGTTTTTTTGTTACTTTTTCTGCTGTTGTTTTGTTGTTGTTGGTTTTTGTTAGCAGTCTTTGATTTTGGTATAAATAACATTGCGACCAGTTTTAAAACCATGTAAATAAATATTTTGTTTTCTTATAGCATATTTACAACCAAACTGAAATCTGATAGTCTGTCATCTGAATATTTTCATATGCCATGCCGGTTGTCTTCTATTTTCGTCCGGTTACTGATAACAGATTTGGCAGGCATTTCTTGACTGATGTTTGCAGCTGCCGTATTATATTAATCAAGAATGCAAGGCGGTGGAAATGTGTTCTCGGCAGCCAGTGTTCAATACATTTACTTTTAAAATGAATTAAACTGATTACTAAAGGTGAAGTTCAAAACAGAAATGTACATGTGTACAGCACCTTATATTAGGTGTTGGTAAGTGTTGTGATGTGTGGCGGCCGTAAAAAGTCTCCCCGTACATCATAATAGTGCAGGTTATATTTTATTACCTTTGGAATCGTTGAGTCCATCCTGGCTATTTTGAAAATCGAATACCGCTTTAGCCGGCGCTTGGGGGCATATGCAACCTCGCAAACTACAGCTGCATATCAATCAAACCGAATCTCCGATATTCGTGATTTTGTGTGTTCTTTGTTTCCAAAGGCAATCCTTTTTGACTTTTAGTTTACATTATAACTTAAAAACATTGGGAATTCTTTTTAACTATATTTTTACAATACAACTTCGTGACTTTCTATTTGTTGACTTTCTATTTATTTTCGTTCGAATAGAAGATATTTCCAAAAGGAATGGATTACATTGTTTACAGAGTTGCATCCCCACCCTTTACACTAACCTTGAAAGTATAATCCTCCTCCTAAATAAGCAGGTAAGCAGGTATACTTGATAGGGCAAGGATATTCTAGGGAATATCTTGTCTTATTATCATATTGTGTGTATTTATTAGAATTGCCTCATGAAGCCGATTCTAATAAGTACACTAAAACACACCCCTAAATATTCCCCAGTTCCCAGTCAGCATTCTACGTAAATCTATATCGGGCCGTCATCGGCCCGTCAGGGTAGCTGACGGGCCGATGACGGCCCGATGTAGATTTACGTAGAATGCTAGCTGGGTTACCTCTTAACCCTCACTGGCACGACCTACCAGTTTGCTAGAACAAATTTTCATGGTTCCGAAGATGTTCGAGCCATTGAAGATTGACCTGCTTGTATTATCTACATTAAGATAAGTAAAATTGAAATTCCAGTTAAGGAATCTGATAAAGTTTGTATAATTTATCCTTGTGTTTTGAAACACTTCCTTCATCGTTACCTCTTTCAGCCCGGCCGTCGAATAAAAGGTAAGAAAAAGGTCAAAGGAAGTGCCACAATCACAAACCGCAGCCCTTCCCAGACACGAAGAGGAAGAGGAAACCGACAAATCCAAACAAGCACAAATCGAACAAACGTACGAAAAGCACTAAGATTAGCTCTCTTCCCCAAGCGAGCTAATCGCAATTCTAAAATGACTGAAAACACAGGAACAAAATGACACAAGGTAAGACATAAAACAAATCGCCTCGTAGAATAAACCACAAAGCAACAAAGAGTAAGACTAACACCGGGACCACCGCCTTAGAACGGTCATTAGAGTAAACCACTGGGAGTTTAAAGCAATTTTACAGCTAGCCAACTTCACCCTGGTCCCGATGCTACTCTTAAAGACACACTTTTTTCCTTCTTTGGCTAGACCCCCTTCATGATCACCCCCAATATACAGTCCTGATAACAGAGCGCACATCAAAGGCTTATCTTATCTAAGTGATTATAGAGTCATTATAAGGCTGTGATGTCTCCTTAGGTGGGGCCCTTTAAGGGTTAATTCATAAAATTGAGCAGTATTCAGTATGTTACTTAGAACCAAATAAATTCATTTGCAAATTTTGCATTTAATTTGTTGATTTAATTTGTTGATTTGTATTGTATCACTTTATTTTTTTATTTATTTATTTTTGATAGGTTTTTTTCCTAAATACAAAAGTGTTGTTTTTTCTTGCATTGTGAAAAAAGTACAAATGAACTGAAATAGAAATATAAAATTGAAAATATTTATTTATTTATTTATTTTCTAAAGTAAATAAGAACACTGCACAATTATTCCATTTCAGTAAAACAATACATTATGGAATATGTTAAAAAGTTCTTAGACAATTTAGAATGGGTATTTTATGGCAAAAAGCTTCTCGTTTTCAATAATATATAAATAACTAAATAAAATACTATCTATCTGTCTGATTTTCTGTATTTGATCCAAAGAAACAGATAAAGGGGGCATTTGATGATAAATTAGCATATAGGCATAAACATCTGTATTTCTCCATAAAATATGTTGTGGATTTCATTAGACCTGCTTGGGAGAAGCAATTCTAATGAATAAAAACCAGGTATATTTTATTGAATAAACAGAAAAAAATCATCAAATTATCACCAAATGACCCACCTTATTTGTTTCTCTGTCTTCATCATAAACTTTGCTGATATAAAATCTAATTTCCCCTATCAGGCCCCTTCCTGTAAGGGTGTCCAAGTCACCAAGAATTTCTTATATTAATCTCATTAGAGTCATTAGGATGTTATGCAATCCGAAATGTGTCTTTAATACAGAAATACATAAAACTTCGGTTCGCATAAAGGCTCCCAACTCAGTCAATGCATCAAAGCGAAAACATAAAAATCAAATTAATCACTATAATAAACAAAGACGAGTACTCATGGCTAATTCTACTGTATGCCAGATTAAATGAAAACCAATAGTTGAACCACGGCGGGCCAAGCCAAAGACATATCGTCAAGCCCCAACCCACTGGTTAAAGTTTTACGAAGAGGCCGTCATTGAGTCTAAGGCCCGAACCGCCGTCGTGCAATTATAGAGTGAAGCATAGCCATCAACAATGATTGGGTTGACAACTGCCAATTCTTTTATAACGGTTAATAAGTTTTTTTACTTGCTCCGAAAAGTTAGATTTTCCTATTATTTTCAAAATCTGTACACTAATTCACCGTAAAATTCTGGTTCCAATATATCTTGGTGCAGAAGTATTTTCAGACTGACGCTATACCTCTACAAACAGTGTCGATGCAGATGCGACGGCATCCTGGTTGACCTGTTTGCTATTTTGTTTTAAGTCCGCACTCCAAGCCCTTTTTTCTTCAGTGAACATGACCAAAATCGCGGATGGAAGAGTCCACTTCGGAAATACAGGGATGAAAGTGTAAATAGGTCCAGTTAAAGTAACTTCATACACTTGTTACATTTACCGCAGTTTTTACAAGGGGGGACAATTCTGACTTTCCGTGTGTCTTCCTGTGCAACAAATACTTTGGTAAAGGGGTTCACTGTAAAAGGTAAAAGAAACGAACGTGCTACTAGGGGTAGCCAATGCCTTTATGTTAGAGAAGACACCTTGAATGTCTATCCATACCCCTTAAGCAGCCTTATGTTGGTATCAATGTACAAGAAAAGTAATAATTTGGAAGAAACTTTAAATCTCTCACTGCCATGTATAAAGAAATACTAAGAACCATCATTGTACAAAAACATTGCAAGAGTGTAAACGTCTTTCTGGTGGCTTCACTGCTAATTGTAGAACTGTGGACATACGGTTCTAAACAGATTGTGTTAAGAGGCATTGACTAACCAGGAATCTTACTTTTCAAAAATCAATATCCCTCTTCAACATGCAAACTTAGGCGCTGTTTGTTGACAATTAGGGAGGAAAAATAAAACAAATATAAAAACAAGAGCAAAAAATCAATGTGTCAGTAATTTAACAGGATTACGAAAATGTCTTATGGCAGGTCAATTATCTATGTCCTCTGTCTCAGTACCCAGTCTTGTTGATCGAAACCACTTAAGCTAATGGACGTCTTCTTTAATCCTTCTTTCATTTTGCAATCAGATGTGACACATACAGAGCTGATGGGAGTATACTACTCACCATTTGCCAAGCACCGATTCTGTTCATGTTATCCAGATGTTTATTTGATGTACAGTAGAACTTCAATGGCTCGAACATCTCTAGGATCACTGAAACTTACTCTTGACATGGGTAGTTGGAGCCACATAGCGCCAGGTCAGGAGGCTAACGGAGATTATTTAGGGATGCTTTTTGATCTTCTATAAACTAAAGGTATATCAAGTGAACTCATTAGAATCGCCTCGACGAGGCAATTCACATACGCATACCACATACAATTATAAAATATTTGGATATGTTCTAGGAGCATGTTTCTCTCTTTACTATATTTGGTGCATGTTCTATTTATCTTGATCTATCTATCTATATTTGTTTAAATTATGGCAGCGTTTACGAAAACTTACCGTATACCGTATCCAAAGGAGAAAAGGCCCCGAGGTTATAAACTGTTTTCATGATCAACTCAACTGAGCATGAAATTTTCTCAGCTAATAATATAAAAATGCCAACAATAGTTGGCATTTTCATATTTATTAGCAGAGAAAGTTTCATGCTCAGATAAATTTAGCAAAAATTTTCAATTAATAGTAATTTGAGATTTATTAACAGGACTAATTTCATGCTCAGCTGAGTTGAGCATGAAAAAAGTTTTATAAGTTTGAGTCTTGTTCTCGAATCTTTGAATATAATTTATGGCAATTCTTTATCTGACGAAACAGATTTAAGAATTTTTAAATATTTGTATATCGATTAAAGGCATAACAAACTGCGACTGATATTGTATGCTATTTTGGTGGTACCATTACGAAAACAGGCCTATTCAAATATATAGAAAATTTCTCCTCCAAAAATTTAAAATTTTCAGATACAAAAAGTTTGATATTTTTCATATTTCTGCTCGAAACATAGATTGTGGGTACTCGTTACAACCGCCTCGGCGTTGAGGCGGTTCTAACAAGTACCCACAATCTATGATTTTGAGCAGAAATAAGAAAAATAATGTATACCCCTGTAAACCCGAGTTTTACTATATAAAAGTGGGGTTTAAGGGGGTCAAAATTATATAGGCATGTTTTCGTGATGCAATGTCGAATAATACTTGAATAATATGATAGACATAGCTCGTTTGACATCACTGGCTAGATTGTTCCATGCCAGTATAGTAGCAGGAATGAAAGAATTAAGACAAACATTGGAGTTTAACTGCATGCATAATTATTAACCCAGTTATGGTTTATGGCTTTGCTTCCCTCCAAGGCAATTCCTCGTTTGCAGTTATTCTATGTTTGTGTGTTTGTGGTTTCATATTTTGAGTTTGTTTTGTCATTACTCGTACATTACGAAAACACGCTTATTCAAATATAAAGAAATTTTCACCTCCAAAAACTGAAAATTTTCAGATAAAAATTCTGATATTCTTCATATTTTTGCTCAAAACATAGATTTTGGATACTCGTTAGAACCGCATCGGTGAGGCGGTTCTAACGAGTACCCACAATCTATGTTTTTGAGCAGTAATAAGAAATCAGAATATCAGCCTCGGCGAGGCGGTTCTAACGAGTACTCACAATTCATGTTTTTCAGCAGAAATAAGAACAATAATGTATACCCATGTAAATCCCAGTTTTACTATATAAAAGTGAGGTTTAAGGGGTCAAAATTATATAGGCGTGTTATCGTGATGATTTTTAAATGCTCAACTCAGATTAGTATGATTTTGTTTCTGCTAATAAATATGAAAATGCCAACAATAGTTTTCCGACACAGACGCCGAAATGTTAAATCAGATTTTTGTATCTTTCATGTATAATTATGTTCGATTTTCCAAGTATCTGACCGCAGTTTGCGCGGATTTTCTGTGACACGATTCTTGTACAAAAAGTATCTTCCTTCTTCTTTGAGAGTCTGCTTTTCTGCTCGGACCAGTTCGAAAAGGCTTGTTCAGATTTTGGCGCCAGGTTGCATTGCTTCAACCTTCATTGAGCATTATCAAATGAATCATAATACAAGGTCAATGCAAACATCAACTATATTATTTATCAGTTTGTTTATATAATTTTACCATTAAAAACTGCAAAACTAAAAGACATTATGCCTATAACCTGCGATTACCTTAAATATGATTTTTTTTTATGACGCCGGGACCAAACATAAACTGCAACTCGGTTGTCGAAAAACTTCTTTACTTGAACCAAGCAAATACCCAGTGCTTCTTTATTTCCTTTAAGCGTCGATAAAAAGCTGTAAATTAATTAATTCAAGAAATCCAATACTATTGGCCGAATTTCGACGCGCTTCTTATTTCTTATTTTGACCAATGAAATAGCAAAAAAACTAGGCCAATAAAGAGAATATTACGTCTTACGGCGAACTAACTTATGCTTATGTCAAGGACTTTAAAGTGATTCCAATCCCAGATCAGAAGAAAGTGTTTCAATACTACAAAGTTTTGGTAGTACCAGTTATTGTTCTTGCCGCCTCTGTGAACAGCATCTTACTGTTTTTTTGTTTTGTTTTTGGTTTGTTTGTTTGTTTGTTTTTTGTTTTTTGTTTTTATTTTGTTGTTTTTTTTTTTTTTTTTTGTTTTTTTTTTTTTTTTTGTTTTTTTTGTTAAGGCCAAGATGTTTCTGGCTGACTGTTTCCTTGATATTGTGTCGTTCATAAAGAGAGGAGGATATGAACGGGATTAAAGTTTCCGTTGCATTTAATGCTACAAGCCAAGTCTGCCCATACAAAGATATAGAGGATATTTGCTATTTTGGAGTGAATACCATAAACTGTTTCATCGAGTGTAATAAAAACATCAGTTTTTTTCATGAGTGCGAAGCACGAGTGAAAATTTGAATGTTTTCATTACACAAGATAAAAATATTTATTGTATTTACGAAAAATAAGCAAAATTTTCTTTTAATTTTATTTTCATGCTTTAACCCTTCCGACGTCATAAGTGAAGTCGCCAAACAAAACAGAAACATTTTGATGTCGACATTGAGTGCTTACTGCAAAGACAGAGAAAAACAAATATTTCGGAAAATCAAAATAATTTTGATTTCAGAATATTTCCTATTTACCAAAGTAAGAAAATGCATACCCACCTTAGTTCAGAAACAAAGCAGTTAGAGTTTTTTTTTTTAATTCTAAAATGGAAGTCACATCCGCTTTTGAATCAATGAAGAAAACCGAAATCATCCAAAGCGAGGAGTGAAAGTATATATAAATCGTATCAGTCACTAGTGAAATGATACGATATCATTTCACTAGTGATTGATACCACTTTTGTTTCCACCACACTGATTTCATCGCTAACAATTAAATAAAGCTCGTAAATTAGCGTTTAAAACTATAGCTGTTTCTTCGAGACGTACAAAGACAATATATAAACTTGTGTCATCACCAAACAAACGAACAGAACTAACACTGTCACTGAGCTTGCACTGGAAGCTAATCAGAAATTGGCAATTGATAACTACCCTTTGTCTACGCCCAGATATATAGCTAGAAACCCGTTCAGATCATCCAATATTCAGTAACTTATGATGCAATACTTGTGTTTCCTTTACAGAACAGTGGTACTTACGATAGAATACAATAATGAGTTCTGTTTTTCATCTTTTTTTTTTTTCAGATAAAGTCAATACAGTGGAACCTCGATAATTCAAATCCAAGGGACCAAACAATTTTGTTTGAAATACTGAGACTTTGAATTATTGAGGGTTAAAATGCATACATATATTTAAGTTGGGACTTCAAAATGATTTTGAATTGTTGAGAATTTTGAATTATTTGAGTTTGAATTATCGAGGTTCTACTGTAAATACAGAGTTAACTCTCCTTAACCACTTGTAGTCGGAAGACCCGTAAAAGGGTAATTGGCAAACGGTGCAGACCCAGATCAGACGCTCCAGAACGCGGCGTCTGATCAGGGTCTCCACTGTTTGCAAATAGTTTAGTCATTTTTTTTTCTAGGAATATGTAAATCTCATAGCCGGACGTACCTAAAATTGAAACTGGACTCTTCCAATATATAGTGTGGGAGAGTCTTTTCATGACACAATGGGTTAATGTGTGTCAATTTCCTTAAAAAGTATGGAGGTCTTGATCAGATTGGGAAACATACAGCCCGAGCTAGCTTAATGTCTTCTGGTATAGTTTTATTTTATTTTATTTTATTTTTCATTCATTTCCTTTGCGGCATAATACGATAAAAGGATACTTATGACATATGCCGTCACAATGATCCATGTAAAGGCCCTTTTTTCATAGTACGTATTATTTCATTCATCCGCTAGTAAGATTATTGACCTGCCGACATGTGCTACGAACTGATAATATCCTATCCGTCACTATAGTTGACATATTATATCCAAAAGCACTTCGCGCTGGTAATAACAACTACAGTCGATAACACCTTGAAACATATGCCTGTATTATATCATAGTGTTTTCCTTACCAGCTACATGTAGATTCGCTATGCTTATCAAATGTTTGTTTTAAGGTTACTTGCATTGTTACTTGCATGGTTGCTTGGCAGACGATTCACATGAAATATCACGTTTTATTTTTTTAATGGACTGGCTACTTCCTTTGGAGCGCTGTGGTGCAGTGGTAAATGGAGCGCTGTGGTGCAGTGGTAAAGCATCAGCCTAGAGATCGAGAGGTACCGGGTTCGATCCCCACTAACAGCAAGTGTTGTTTCCTTCAACAAGAGACTTTATCCACATTGCTTAGTACTGGTATCTACCCAGGAAAACAGAGAGCCACATGGAAGATTAGTACAAGATTACTAAATGTGTTACCCTCGATAAATAAAGTCGATTATTTATTATTATTTCTGAATTCTGGTTTAGTGTGGTCAAAACTAAACAGCAGGTAGACACAAAATGTTTTTCTTGGAAAATATTGCGAAAAATCAAACTGACGTATCCCGTCTCCCTGGTATCCAAAAACTGGAAATTTAGACTGATAAATTACCTTTACCCTTTCAACCCTGAGTTTCTTAAATAGACTATACCATTCCTGCATATGGACACATCCATTGCTACTAACAGGGTGACAGTTGTAAATCAAGAACATACTTACAAATAGTGTAGATCCAGATGAGACGACTCTGATCAGAGTCTAAACATACTGGGGGGGATCATTACGAAAATAAGCCTATTCAAATATATAGAGAATTTCACCTCCAAAAATTAAAAATTTTCAGATAAAAAAAAACTGATATTTTTCATATTTCTGCTCAAAACATAGATTGTGGTACTCGTTAGAACCGCCTCGGCGAGGCGGTTCTAACGAGTACCCACAATCTATATTTTGAGCAGAAATAAGAAAAATAATGTATACCCCTGTAAACCCCAGTTTTACTATATAAAAGTGGGGTTTAAGGGGGTCAAAATTATATAGGTATCTTTTCATGATGGATCAGATTGGGCGGATGCTCAGGCTGATCTTTGTCTTCGCTGGAGAGTTGTCATGAGGTGGCTCATATGATTAAAGACATTTTCATTATAAAGCTCGACTGGTTGAGTAATGACACTCTCGCTATTATACACGCCAGACAAGTAATAAGGGACTGAAAAGTATAACTTCTGTAATTCACGCCAATAAAGCACCAAATCCATATTAATCAAGCCAATAAAAGATGCTTTATATATATTTAATGACGGCTCATAATATGCACCGTTTTATTTGCCATCGCGAGAACTTCCCCATATGATCTCGCTTAGTAGGTTGCCTTTATTCTTAATAAACGAAACATTTTTAATGGTTGTGTATAAAATCTCAGAATTCATATATATTTGGGATTGTATCCATCACGAAAACATGCCTATATAATTTTGATCCCCTCAAAACCCCTTTTATATAGTAAAACTGGGGTTTACAGGGGTATACATTATTCTTCTTATTTCTGCTCAAAACATAGATTGTGGGTACTCGTTAGAACCGCCTCGTCGAGGCGGTTCTAACGAGCACCCACAATCTATGTTTTGAGCAGAAATATGAAAAATATCAGATTTGTTTTATTCAAAAATTTTCCTTTTTTGAATGTAAAATGTTCAATATATTTGTATAGGTGTGTTTTCGTAATGATTTCTTAAAACCGGCCTGTAAATATTTGTGCAAACGCATAACAGATGTTCTGAAGGTGAAGGCTTGAATTTACATTGCTGATACGAAACTACAAAAGACAGAGTTTTAACCATTAAAGACTGAATAAACTCTCCAACTCTATATATTAGAAGAGTCTATTTTCGAGTTTAGGTATGTAACGCTATGGTATAGATATCCCTAAAGAAAAATGGTTTGAACTATTTGCAAACAGTGGAGACCCTGATCAGACGCCGCGTTCTGCGGCGTCTGATCAGGGTCTGCACTGTTTGCCAGTTACCTGTTTAGGGGTCTCCAGTCTTCATTGGGTTAAAGTAGTCTTCTTACCTTTCACAGAAAATATTTTGTTTTTGACAGAAAATGAAACTTGACTATTCATTGACTGTAAACAAAATGTCAGGACGTATTTTCTGTGAGAAATACAAAAAAAAGATATCACTTATTTTCTTCTGATAATTTAGTCTACAGAATGCTAAAGCTTAAAACATATATGCGACGAAACACGTTATGGAAGACAAAATTAAGTAGTTCCATACGGAAGTGATGAATTCTTCTGCAATTCCAGCACACAGTCCAAGTCTGGAGTAAACATATTGAGCCACAACTTGAGAAAACATACCTTCTGACATATGCGCCCAACGAAGACTCGAATCATCCGCTCAGAATTATCAGAGTCTTCACTGTCCTTATGGAGAAACTTTGCATCCTTAGCTATCACAATTGCGCCCTGTAAAGATTCTTACCAGACTGCAGAAATACGGAGGCTGAGCTGAATCTTCGATGAGCGGATATGTCCGAAGGTACGTTTTCTGACGTTGTGGCTGATATTAACGACCTCGTCAAGAAAACAAGTGGTTTTCTACTTCGATGATGTGCCAAATCACAGATTAAACCGGCGGATCCTCATAATCTCAACAGGGACTTTGCTGTTCACTGATATATTCTACAGTATCTAAAGATTGTGTTTGCGGACATCAAATGATCTGTTCAGAATGCGTCGATGTACATCTATATTCTGAACTGAACTCTTCGCTGTCCAATTATGATTATAGAGCGCTATTATTATTTCAATTAAATCGTCCTTGAAACGACTACAGTTTCAATGACGATTTTTAAGGACGATTTAGTGGGAAAAATAATTGTACAAAAAACTCCACAACATATAAATCATTAAATGCACTCGATATGTGGTACATATTCAGACACTTTTATACCGTATGTACCATAAGTAATCTTATACCGTATGTACCATAAGTAATCAGACACCTTTATACCGTATGTACCATAAGTAATCAGACACCTTTATACCGTATGTACCATAAGTAATCGTACCATAAGTAATCAGATACCTTTATACCGTATGTACCATAAGTATTCAGACACCTTTATACCGTATGTACCATAAGTATTCAGACACCTTTATACCGTATGTACCATAAGTAATCAGACACCTTTTTACCGTATGTACCATAAGTAATCAGACACCTTTATACCGTATGTACTATAAGAAGTCAGACACCTTTGTACCGCATGTACCATAAGTATTCAAACTCCTTTATACCGCATGTACCATAAGTATTCAGACATCTTTATACCGTATGTACCATAAGTAATCAGACACCTTTTTACCGTATGTACCATAAGTAATCAGACACCTTTATACCGTATGTACTATAAGTAATCAGACACCTTTGTACCGCATGTACCATAAGTATTCAAACTCCTTTATACCGCATGTACCATAAGTATTCAGACACCTTTATACCGTATGTACCATAAGTATTCAGACACCTTTATACCATATGTGCCATAAGTATTCAGACGTCTTTATACCGTATATACCATAGGTGTTCAGACATTTTATATCGTATATTTTATAAATATTCAGACACCTTTATACCGTATGTACCACAAGTATAAAGACGCCTTTATACCGTATGTACCACAAGTATAAAGACGCCTTTATACCGTATGTACCACAAGTATAAAGACGCCTTTATACCGTATATCATATAAATATTCAGACGCCTTTATTCCGCATATACCATCAGTATTCAGACGCTTTTATACCGTATATACCATAATTATACAGACAACGTCATACCGTATGTAACATAAGTAATCAGACGCCTTTATACCGTATGTAACATACATATTCAGACACCTTTATAATGTATGTACATTAGTATCCAAACACCATCATACGGTAAGTACCATGAATATTCAGACACTTTTTACGGTATGTACCATAAGTAGTCAGACACATTTATACCGTATGTACCATAAGCTTCCAGACATCATCATACCGTATGTACCATAAGTATTCAGACACTTTTATACAATATGTACCAAAAGTATTCAGCTACCTTTACACCATGTGTACCATACGTATTCAGGCATCTTTATGCCGGATGTACCATATGTATTCAGACACTTTTTTACCGTATGCACCATAAGTATCAAGAGAAAGTACCATAAATATACAGATGCTTGTTTACCGTTTGTATCATAAGTATTCAGACACCTTTGGACCGTATGTGCCATAAATATTCAAACACCATTATATCGTATGTTCTATAAGTATTCAGACACCTTTAAAAAGTATGTACCATATGGATCCAGGCACCGTTATATCGTATCTACCATAAATATTCAGAGACCTTTACACCGTATGTATAATAAGTATTCAGGCATCATAATACCGTATGTTCCATATGTATTCAGACACCTTTAAATTTCATGTACCATAAGTCATCAGGCACCTTTATACGGTATGTACCAGAAGCAATCTTTATAATAAGGATTCAGACTCCTTTACACCGTTTGTACCATAAGTACCCAGCCACTTTTAAACAGTAGGTACCATAAGTAGTCAGACATCATTACATCCTATGTACCATAAGTATTCAGACATTTTTATACCGTATGTACCATATGTATTCTGACACCTTTATACCGTATGTACCATTAGTATTCAGACACATTTATACCGTATATACCATAAGTATTCAGACACCCTTATACTGTATGTACTAGAAGTAGTCAGACACCTGTACACCGCATGTACCAAAAGTATTCAGACACCCTTTATACCGTATATGCCATAAGTATTCAGACAACTGTATACTATATGTGCTATAAGTATTCAAACACCGTCATATCGTATGTACCATGAGTATTTAGACACCTTTATACCGTATGTACCATAAGTAGTCAGCCACCTTTATGCCGTACGTACCATTATTATTCAGGCACGTTTATACCGTATGTATCATAAGTATTTAGACACCATTATACCATATGTACCATATGTAGTCAGACACTTTTACCTATTGCCATACTTGTCCTCAAATATAAACATAATCATGAGGCACAGCCTTCCCGCGGCACCGAAGAAGAGATAAAACAAAATGACAAGATTTGCCACATACAAAAAAACCGAACTGTAACAGAAGATCCGGCATGAAGCGTACAACAGAAACAACTACTCCCCGTACTTCAGTATACTATAATTTATATTTCTTTTTGTAGTTCATATTTCCTGTCCTTTGTGAATACTGAGCCCATGCTGGGATTTTATGAAAATTAACCCATATAAGCCGAGTGGACTCTTCCACCATAACTCTTTGGACAGATACATTTCATATATAAAAGGTTTCTGGTTAGTTTATATTACTGTCATGTTTTGTAGAAATTTCTGAGCTTAATGTAAACAGTGTAGACCTAGATCAGACGCCGCGTTTTGCTGGATCTATACTCTTTGCCAAATGTTCCTTATATGGGACGCTAGGCATAAGCGGGTCAAGAGGTCCACTGATGCAATAGGCCAAAATTAGTTAACCTGGCCCAGAAAATTTGACAGGTTAACTGCTTTCACTTTCACGGCTAAGTTCACGTTCGCAAGGGACATTCTTTTTAGAATATACTATTCTACTCAAAATACATTTTATATCACTTCTACAGATTCTGAGATGTCATAAACAAGACACAGTTTAGTTTTTAATTACTAAAATCACATCCCACGAATCCACCATATATAGGAAAACTGGGGTTTACTGGGGTATACATTATTTTTCTTATTTACACTCAAAAACATAGATTGTGGGTACTCGTTAGAACCGCCTCGGCGAGGCGGTTCTTACGAGTACCCACAATCTATGTTTTGAGCTTAAATAAGAAATTTTTTCATCTGAAAATTTTCATTTTTAGGAAATAAGTTTTTAATTACTAAACTCACATCCCACGAATCCACCAAATGCAGCCATAAAAGTACAGTCAGTGAATACTTGAATACAATCATCCACCTAAAAGGAACTTCACAAAATTAAGATTTCATCTCATATAAGTCACAACGTGAGAAAATGTACCTCCTGTCATGTGCACCCAACTAAGCCACATATCACACTGCGCGTCCACACAGTCTGATCAGAGTCTTCGATGTCCGTATGAAAATCCTTGGCATCATTCTGTATCAAATATGCGCCCAGTGAAGATTCTAATCAGCCTGAGCAAATGCGCAGGCTGATCTGAATCTCAACTGGGCGCGCATTTCTGAAGGTATGTTTTCTAATGTTGCGGCTCATATATTGAGACAATAAGCGTTTTAGGATATAATACACTTAAACGGAAGATGCCCGTGAACTCATAAATTAACTTTTCGTAGACGTGCACGAGCCGTTATATGTTGGCCCATTGCAACACAAAATGGCACTTGGAAAGACCATTGGCTAGAAATCAAACAAGCGCAAATCGAACAAACGCACAAAAAGCACCAAGATTAGCTCTCTCTCTTCCTAAAAGCGAGCTAATCGCATGTAGAGCTTGTCGTTGTCAGTCTCTGTGCGAAAATTAATCAAAATATTCATTACATTTGAAGAGTTATGCCATTATTCTGACAACAGAAAAGTGTTTTGACCTTGGTTCTGCCTAGGTCAATGCAAATACATTCGACAATCTTGTTAATGCTTATGTGTATACAAATGTTTTTTTTTTTTTTTTTTTTTTTTTTTTTTTTTTTTGTTTGTTTGTTTGTTTTTTGTTCTTTTTTTTTGTTTATATGTTTTGTTTTTTTTTGTTTTGTTTTTTAATTTTTTTTCTATATGCTTGAAGACCTACAGCTATTTCCATATTTTTACATATTTGGCCTCGGTTTAGCCTCTAGCAAAGAAAAAAGCATATGGCAAGCCCAATTGCTAGGTTTTCTTTGCATCAAATTATGTGAGGACAACATCAAAACAGTCCTTAATGGGATACGTGTTATGACCATTTCGCTCACTCGCCCCGGACTGACGAAGTGACAAGTTGACTACAGTGAACATTCTGAAAGTCAATCTTACGGTCGATCAGACTGTGCACATGAAACGTTTTTTTTTTTTTTTTTTTTTTTTTTTTTTGTTGTTGTTGTTTTTTGTAACCGGGCAAAGATCATAGAATATGAGAACCAAAGCATACTTTAGTATGGCAAAGATCATAGAATATGAGAACCAAAGCCCCAGCAAACATGTATATATGGGACCCATATGGGCAGAATCTGAGCATTTATCCCATTCGGGTCCTGCATGGGCCCCATATAGGCTTTTTTGCCCATATAAGACCTATATAGGTCCCATATTGGTAAACTTTGACCAGCAAACACGTATATATGGGAACCATATGGGCAGATTCGGGGCATTTATCCCATTTGGGTCCTACTTGGGCCCCATATAGGCTTTTTTGCCCATATAAGACCCTTATAGGTACCATATTGGTAAAATTTGATAACTATAAAAATACATTCTAATATATGGGAACCCCGAGATAAAATTGAAATAATCCTGGAAAAGTGATATTTTCTAGATACATAATTGGGGCCCAAATGGCTCCCATGTGATACAGATATTGGACCTCTATGGTTCCAATGTTGACCTCCCATTACTGTATGGCACCCATATGGGTTCAATATGGGTATTAAGGGGAACAACTCTACCACTATTTAAACATAATATCAAAAAATAGTAAATTTCCTGATATAAATGCAAATAATAATGATAATAATAAAATAAAAATAATAGTTTGTTCATTACAAAATGAAAGTATCTATTAAATTTATCTTAACTATTTTCCCGACATGGACGTCGATTCATGGTCATATTTTTATTTTAACTTGTATGTCCCTATTATTTTTAAAATTGAGAGGTATATATAAATAAGCATGATGCCAACATTTCCACTTTACAGGGGTTGTGCCTGTTATGGTTTCGTACCCTGGGACCCCCTGTACTGAAGATATAAACTGAACAACAACAACAACATTTCCAACTATTAAAAAAGACGCCTATATCTTTAAGGCAATAACTTTCACACGTACATAGGTCTCTGTCGGTTGGGACCTTACCAGTCCATCAAATGGGCTGAGACTGGGGACTTATAATCATTTGTGTAAAAATGTGTTAAAATTGTTTTTCGGGAAGATAAATGTGGGTTGATTTTTTCCGAATTCTAGACCCATATAGTTCCCACATGGCTTTGCCCATGTGGGTCCAACATGGAACCCTGTTGCATACTTTAGTATGCTTTGGTTCTCATATTCTATGATCTTTGCCCGGTTACAAAAAACCGTTTTTGTACTGAATGCATATACACGTGTATATTGTTGCTCTTCCTGATAAACCTCATTTATGAATTTTGACATTTCATTTATACCAAAAATCATTTCATGCGCGCAGTCTTCATTGTCCGCATGAAGAAACATTGCATCCTTGGCCATCTAAATGCGTGCGGTGAAAATTCTGATCCGACTGCCAGAATGTGCAGGCTGATCTGAATCTTCGCTGGGCGCAAATATCCAAAGGTACGTCTCCTAACGTTCCGGCTCATTTGACTTTATGGACCACGCCATGCGAAAACGTGTCTTCGGGCATATGCGGACAGCGAAGGTCCAGATCAGCCTGCGCATCCGCATTCAGAAATATAAGACACGATAGAATGTATCAACGGATACCAAATGCCCAGATGATACTTTGCGCATGCGTGTACGAAAACCGGGTAGGGACATTTCTTATTTCTAACTTCTAACTTCTAACTTCCATGTATGTATGTATGTATGTATGTATATATTTATGTATGTTTGTTTGTATGTATGTATGCGTGCATGTGTGTGTATGTGTGTGCGGGTAGCGACATCATTTCCGACAAAACCAAGTACATGCACAGCGAAGACTCAAACAAGCTTGTAAATCTGAGTAGTCTGATCAGTCTACATTTGCGCTATATGGGTAATGAACACAATACGTCTTTAAGTTATTAGTGAACTCTCATCAGATTGGACAGACTGATCCGAGTAATTGCTATGCATATATTTTATTATTATATTTTTTTTTTCTTATTATTATTTTTTTTTTTTTTTGGAAATGATATGCCCCGATAGTTGTTGCAATTTAAAAACATAGTAATTTTCAATGGGCCTTGCCGTGAGAGAACCTACATATTGCATATTTACACACATACATACATACATACATACATACATTCTCAAAATAGGGTTGATAGAGAACAACGCATATGTACTCTTTGTAATAAGTCTGATATTGAGGACGAGTACCATTTTGTACTCGTGTGTCCTGTTTATAGTATTTTGAGGCAGAAATATATTCGTCCATATTATTATAACAGACCTAGTGTTTATAAATTTACATTGTTAATGCAAACAAAACAACAAGGAGTGTTACAGAAATTAGGAAAATATGTATATGAGTCTTTTATACTTCGAAGTTCACTTATGACATCGTGTATCTGTCTTTATTGTTAATATTTATATGAAAGTGCCGGTTTTCATATTGCTATGTTTGTGTAAATATGGAGTTCAACCTCCAGGCGTAAGAAAAATGATCTAGTCTTTATACATCATGTTCCGCAATCTACATTTGCAGCTGCATGGGTGAAAGTTTTCAGGATTATTCCTGATTTCAGGATTTCAAGAGTTTTTGTCCCTATATAAAGTATAGGGAAAACTGTCTTTTCACGATTTGAAAACCCAGATTTCAGGATTCTTGAATTTTGGACTTTCACCGTGCAATTGTAGTTGATACTTACATCAGAATCATCTACGAATAACATTGTATTTATTTGTTGTCAGCCATATATATATTGTGACCATACGATATTGTCATATGTGCATGCTGATAGACTAGAAACTGTAACAGTTTACGTCTAAATAAAAAGTCTGTCTGTCTGTCTGTCATACATACATACATACATACATACATACATACATACATACATACAACATGGAAGTTAGAAGTTAGAAGTTAGAAGTAAGAAGTTAGAAATAAGAAATGTCCTTACCCGCACACACACATACGCAAGTACGCACACACGCACACACATACATATACATACATACATACACGCTAAACAATATGACACTGATGAGACTGCGCGGATGCGCAGCATGATCTGTGCCTTAGTTATTCAAATATGCAATATGTAGGTTCTCTCACGGCAAGGCCCATTAAAAATTATTATATTTTTAAATTGCAACAACTATCGGGGCATATCATTTTCAAAAAAAAATAAATAAATAAATAAATAGTAATAATAATAATGCTTATAATAATAATGATAATAATAACAATAATAATAATAATAAAATATATGCATAGCAATTACTCGGATCAGTCTGTCCAATCTGATGAGAGTTCACTAATAACTTAAAGACGTATTGTGTTCATTACTCATATAGCGCAAATGTAGACTGATCAGACTACTCAGATTTACAAGCTTGTCTGAGTCTTCGCTGTGCATGTACTTGGTTTTGTCGGAAATGATGTCACTACCCGCAAATACATACACACACATGCACGCACGCACGCATACATACATACGTACGTACGTACGTACGTACATACATACATACATACATACATACATACATACATACATACATACATACATACATACATACAAAATGGAAGTTAGAAGTTAGAAGTAAGCAGTTAGAAGTTAGAAATTAGAAGTCAGAAGTTAGAAGTAAGAAGTTAGAAGTTAGAAATAAGAAATGTCCCTACCCGGCTTTCGTATGCGTGGGATAAATCTGAATATCTGAATATGTGCATTTTGCGCTTGCTCGAAGACACCTTTTCGCTTGACGCGGCCAATATGAACAAGTAACAAATGTTGTTTTTTTTGTTTTTGTTTTTTTTTTTTTTTTTGTTTTTTTTTTTTTTTTTTTTTTTTTTTTTGTTTTTATTTTTGTTGTTTTTTTGTTTTTGTTGTTGTTGTCGTTTTTTTTTTTGTTTTTTTTTTTTTTTTGTTTGTTTTTTTGTTTTTTTTTTGCACTGCGTATTACGTCATTCTTCTGAAGATAAACCTCCTCTCAATAGGAAGGTTTCTAAAAAATATTCTCCGACCACATACACATATTAATGGTATAGATATACATGTTGATCATCACAGTCGCTGTTCTACATGGGTGCTAAAGTCCCCTTTTGACGCAATAAGGCTAATATGCTATACGTGGAGTGTAATTAGATCACCATGATTAACAGAACAAACATCGGGAGATTGAAAATTTTGTCTGGCTTCATTTTCTGTTTAAAGTGGTGTTAAATCGAAAATGCCTTCTTAATTGGTTCTTTGATTGCAACTTGCTAACGTCATGTCAAACAGTGCAGTTTCCCATTGGTGCCGCGTTCCACGAAATCTCATCTGGGGCGACATTGTTTGCCCATGAGAATATTCAAAACATTATAGGGCGCAAAATATAAATAAAATTAACCCTTTTACTCCTTACTTATAGTGCAGATTATATCCTTATTTCATTCATGATTTTTAAGCCAATTCTGGTTACTAAGAAAATCGAATACCGCTTAAACATGTTTTAGGGGGCGTCTCAGCCTCGCAATGTTTTAGGGGGCGTCTCAGTCTCGCAATGTTTTAGGGGGCGTCTCAGTCCCGCAATGTTTAGGGGGCGTCTCAGCCTCGCAATGTTTTAGGGAGCGTCTCAGTCCCGCAATGTTTTAGGGGGCGTCTCAGCCTCGCAATGTTTTAGGGGGCGTCTCAGCCTCGCAATGTTTTAGGGGGCGTTTCAGTCCCGCAATGTTTTAGGGGACGTCTCAGTCTCGCAATGTTTAGGGGGCGTCTCAGTCCCGCAATGTTTTAGGGGGCGTCTCAGTCCCGCAATGTTTTAGGGGGCGTCTCAGCCTCGCAATGTTTTAGGGGGCGTCTCAGCCTTGCAATGTTTTAGGGGCGTCTCAGTCCCGCAATGTTTTAGGGGGCGTCTCAGCCTCGCAATGTTTTAGGGGGCGTCTCAGTCTCGCAATGTTTTAGGGGGCGTCTCAGCCTCGCAAACTATATAGCTATATACGAAGAGACTTAATAAAACCGAGTCTCCTATCTTCTTTTTCTTTTCATCATTTTTTTTTTTTTTTTTTTTTTTATTACGAAAACATGCCTATATAATTTTGACCCCCTTAAACCCCACTTTTATATAGGAAAACTGGGGTTTACTGGGGTATACATTATTTTTCTTATTTACACTCAAAAACAGATTGTGGGTACTCGTTAGAACCGCCTCGGCGAGGCGGTTCTTACGAGTACCCACAATCTATGTTTGAGCGTAAATAAGAAAATATATCAGCATTTTTCATCTGAAAATTTTCATTTTTAGGTGGTAAAATTTTCAGTATATTTGAATAGGCATGTTTTCGTAATGTTTTGTCTTCTTTTTCCAAAGGCACATCACGAAAACATGCCTATATAATCTTGACCTCCTTAAATCCCACTTTTATACAGTGAAACCCGGGTTTACAGGGGTACACATTATTTTTCTTATTTCTGTTCAAAACATAGATTGTGAGTGCTCGTTAGAACCGCCTCGTCGAGGCGGTTCTAACGAGTACCCTCAATCTATGTTTTGAGCGTAAATAAGAAAAAATATCAGCATTTTTCATCTGAAAATTTTCATTTTTAGGAAATAAAATTTTCAGTATATTTGAATGGGCATGTTTTCGTAATGTTTTGTCTTCTTTTTCCAAAGGCACATCACGAAAACATGTCTATATAATCTTGACCCCCTTAAATCCCACTTTTATACAGTAAAACCCGGGTTTACAGGGGTATACATTATTTTTCTTATTTCTGTTCAAACATAGATTGTGGGTGCTCGTTAGAACCGCCTCGTCGAGGCGGTTCTGACGCGTACTCACAATCTATGTTTTGAGCAGAAATAGGCAAAATACATGTATCAGAATTTTTTGTCTGAAAATTTTCATTTTTGGTAGTAAAATTTTCAGTATATTTGAATAGGCATGTTTTCATAATGAACCGTTTAGATTTTTATTGACCACTGTTGCAAACTGGGATCAATCAAATCAAAAGCGGAATGTCAAACAGTTAAGATCTGATGATCTCAACCATTTGTATCTGTTTTTGTACAGAGCTGTAAGATGTAAATGCAAAGAGCGTTACCGTCGTTTTGTACCAGGAGGCGACATATTTGTGGGTTACGTTTCAGAAAACCTTTTATAAATATTTGTATAATTTTAGTACTCAAACTTTTTTATAAATTTGTATTTTAAAAATTGATTGTTTTGGAAATCGTGTACAGATGGAATGTAATAGGATTTTTTTTTCTTACAGATTATGAATTATACACTACAGCTGTTTAAGTATACGATTCCAAACTTATTTTGAATGAAAAATATGGGTTACCGTAATGTGCGCTGATAACCTGTTTTGGGTTAACAGACGTGTAGCAAGGCGGAAACTATGAAGGCTTCAACATAAATTTAGCAATTTAACCTTATTTTCACCTCAAACTTGTTCAGATGACATCAAATGGGCCGGGCCACCGCATTTCCTACAAGACCACATGTCCGCTAAGCAGTGCCTCAGATCAGCCTGCGCAAATGCAGAGGCTGATCAGTCATTACTTTGTGCAAATTAGCCAGACATCTAAGCTTTCTTTAGACGAACGCTTGGTGCACATGCGATTTTGTAGGAAATGCTCTGCCTTGGCTGAACTTTAAGAGATTCTATTAGCAGGCTTTATCTTCATAAAGTTCCTAGCTACGCCCCTGGTTAACCTTGTTCCCTAAAAAGGAATTAGGTCTATTTAGATTACGACATATAACATGGAAGTATCCCAGGTACGGCCACAATAAAAAAACACAGGTTTCCCCATTCACCAAATGAAGAAGAGATTAACAACAAACAATGTCTAGACATTTGAGCCGCAACGTCAGAAAACGTACTTTCAGACATATGCGCCCGGCAAGTATTCCCGCGGTCTGATCCGAATCTACACCCTGTACATATTAGACAGCCAAGGATGCATAGTTTCTTCATGCGACAACGAAGACTCTTATCAGACTACGCGGATGCGCAGGCTGGTTTGTATCTTCGTTTTGGCGCACGTCAGAAGGACGTTTTCAAACGATGCGGTTCGTTCAGTACAACATGACATAACGCACGCAGAGTTGAGAATATCAGGTAGTTACAGACGGACAGCGACTCTGTAAGTGATTCAGAGATCGAAAAACAACACGGCTGCACAAATGCATACAAGATGCCTGGCCTTTACAACTAAACAAGTATTGAAATGCCGTAAACATTTAAAACCACCACTACTTGGAAAATATAAAAACCAGCAAGCTCGGGCAAAGGAAAATGACAAATATTATACACTGTAAAAAGATCCCGCAGATTTTACGGCAAATACTGGCTAATGGCTGCCAATACAAGTACCGTATATTTTACGGCAAATACTGGCTAATGGCTGCCAATACAAGTAACGTATATTTTACGGCAATTACTGGCTAATGGCTGCCAATACAAGTACCGTATATTTTAAGGGTGCCTGTAGATTATTTACAGTAATAATTACGTATGGTAGCATTACGAAAACATGCCTATTCAAATACACAGAAAATTTTACCTCCAAAAACTTAAAATTTTCAGATAAAAAAATCTGATATTTTTCAAATTTCTGCTCAAAACATAGATTGTGGGTACTCGTTAGAACCGCCTCGCCGAGTACCCACAATCTATGCTTTTGAGCAGAAATAAGAAAAATAATGCATACCCCTGTAAACCCCAGTTTTACTATATAAAAGTGGGGTTTAAGGGGGTCAAAATTATATAGGCATGTTTTCGTAATGGGGCAGTGTAAGGCAAGGTCGATAGCGTATAGGGCATAGTAGGGATGTGAACTAATGCACCATATCATAAACTTACACACCCTTACCCCATCCTACGAGATAATTCCTGCGAACCTTCTACGGGCCCCCGTAAAAAATTTACGGTAAAGGCGCAGGCAGCCAGTTGCCAGTATTCACCGTAAAAACTACGGGAATTTTTACAGTGAAATGCACCTTAAATTTTCGGACTCTTCATGATACGACATGTCCATTTAACTGCAGGGTTGGATTCAGAGGGGGTTCGCGGGGTTGAGTCGAACCCCGTTGACTCAAAGTTTTATTTGCATGGGAAATTTTGGATTTTGATAAATTTGGGACATTTTCCCTTATACTTCTCTTTAACATGTTACTGTGTGTAAAACTGATTGATGAGAGGCAAACAATGTAGAATCTGATCAGACACCGCGTTCTGCGGCGTCTGATCTGGGTCTACAGTGTTCGCTCATGCCTGTCTGTAATACTTAGAGTAAGTACGTTAATATGATTAAATCGAACCCCTCAGGAATCCTTATGGATCCGCCCCGGAAATGTTAAACAACTGCATGATAAGAGACAGTGTAGATGTTATGCTTGCGGGCTCACGTCTCTCTGGATAACCAACTCAGAAGAGTGGGATCGTTAAAAAACGAGAAACACGACTTCGTGAGTGTAATTATTTTCCTACGCTGATTTTGTATTCAGTAAGATAATTTAATAATCACTGAATCTATTCTACGCGTGTCAGTAAATGCAGCCTAGAGTCGCATTTTTCAACTTAAATTTGCGGAATATGAAAACTAATTTGCATGTGGTAGCTATTCGGTTATATCAGCATACCGGAAGATACAAGATTAAATGGGACTCGCCAAGCAAAAACGTGTTTTTGGGCATATACGGACAGCAAAGGCCCAGATCAGCCTGCGCGGCGGGCAGGCTGATCTGGGCCTTCGCTGTTCGCTAACAAAATCATGGGACGCTTTAAAATGTATCAATGGAGTGCAAAAGCCCGGATGAGACCGAGGCTTTGCGCATGCGTGAGATGAATCTGAAACTGTGCATTTTGCGCATGCTAGAAGACATTTTCGCTTGGCGTGGCCCGAATGAAACCATAAATACCATATTTACCTGCGTATTTGGACCATAGGGCCTGAGCAAATACCGTAGACCGTGATCAGATTACACAGAAGTCTCTAATGTTTAATTAGACAATATCCAAATGAGATTTCAAAGGGCAGGTTAGCTCGAATGGGTGCTTGTCCATCACGGTAGAGGTCTTTGTCTGAAACCTTTGTCATTGTAGGGTACGGTTCTACACTTAATAGTACTTTACGCAAACATGTACATTGTATATCTGGGCCCAGTTGTTCAAAACTAACGATGTCGTTAGTTAACGATACGTTAAAATTTTAACTGAGTGATACGCAAATATGCTGAAATTTTTTGCTGAAAAAATGTGAGTAGCTTTTGCAGTGCAAAAGCTACTCACATTTTTTCAGCAAAAATATCAGAATATTGTGTATTGAATCCGCTAAAACAGTTAACGAAATGACCCTTAACGAGCTTGTTAAGCTAACGACGCTTTGAACAACCGGGCCCAGTCAGATAAAGAAGAATGGGTACACTTTCCCAGTTCTCATTCAATTTGTGCCTCCTTTCTGAAAAAGGTCTACTCTAAAAGAAAAGAATTTGCTCCTCATGCGAGCAAATGCTTTTCAATTAGTGTAGACCCCTTTTCGGTAGGGGTATGGTGTGAATGAACGCTAACAGGAACTAACAAATTATCGCCCTTGTTAACAATGGCGGAAAATACCAACCTATAAAGTATTCAAAACTTTTAACCAGAATGTTTTATGTATTTAAAGTTTATGCTCGCCTCGAGTTCAGAGAAAGGATGTGACTTGATTTGTACTGGACTTGTCTAACAGTCAACGAGATATCAGCTCAATCCGAGAATTATGAAAATTTTAGCCCTTGGAAAACAATATGCAAAATCTTGAAAATGATTACACTAAATGACGTCGGGCAAGTGCTGTGTATATCTTTGGGCTATTAGCTAATTCCAATCCAAGTGTCAATTTAATGCATTCAAACATTGTAAAACGAGAAACCCTCAGAAAACATAAAAGCTGGATACACATGCAGAGGCAACTCTGTCAACAGTGCAAATATCTCCTGTGTGAAAGAGGGTCTATTCTAAAACGAGTAAATCGGCTCCATCTATGAGCAAAGTCATTTATTGTAGTAAAGACCCGTATTCAGAAGTGTGTTGGAAAGCAAATGGAGTCACAGATGTTGTCTCTTTCCTAACAAATAGCAGGAAACTACCAAATCTCTCAGTTCACATTAAAATAAAAATCCTCATCCATAGGGCTATTACCTGTGGCAGTTTTAATGTTATAGCTCAAAAAGCCTAGGAGGAGTTGTGTGACAATAAAAATAAAGGACCCAAAATCCTACTTTTTTACCTCTGGTGACGCCCAGATATGTTCCCTGGACAAACTTTTTGCACCACTGTATTCTACTCTTCATTATCTTTGATGTGATACGCAACATGACTATGTTTGTACAAAATGGATTTTGGACTTTCAGAGCCACACCCCGTGGCCCTGCCCCCAGGGGTTACATTAAAATTCCGAATGTGTTCCTCTAGTCCTCATCCATAGGGCTATCGCCTGTGACAGTTTGAGATTCTAGCTTAAATGGTCTAGGAGCAATGGTGTGACATTACAGACGGATGTATGGACGGACGGATGGGCATTTGCTTTTTCTTCGAAAAGCGCGGGATTAACAAAAAACGCTTTGACAGTCCATGATTTAACTTTAGGAGTTTGGATGGTGGTATTATGTAAAATTATGGATCGGTTTCTAATTGCCAGACCGTCTTAACTAAATAGTATGATGATACAGAATTTTAAGCGCTTAAACCAAAACCTTTTAACATTTACTTCTCTCTTGGTTAATTAAGAAAACATGATTTAGTGATACTTTTCTCACATGATAAATAAGAAAACATGATTTAGTGATACTTTTCTTACTTTTCCCATAAAACAAGATTTGACATATCATGCAAATTGTCCCCATTTGCTTGAACTGTCAAAACCTGTTTTCTGGCAAAATAAGAATTCTCTTTCAATATGTCGTCTCCTGAAAACTTTTCCCCGCACGCTGAGTGTTAACATGGTGCCACCCACAACAACGATAAGACCGGAGTGACTGCAATAGTTATTTTCATAACATCATACAAGTGAGGTAAAACGTTCGGTTAGAATTTTTTTCCACAAACAAACTTTTCATGAACATTACGAAAACACGCCTATTCAAATATATAGAACATTTCATCTCCAAAAACTGAACATTTTTCAGATAAAAAACTCCGATATTTTTCATATTTCTGCTTAAAACATACATTGTGGGTACTCGTTAGAACCGCCTCGATGAGGCGGTTCTAACGAGTACCACAATCTATGCTTTTGAGCAGAAATAAGAAAAATAATGTATACCCCTGTAAACCCCAGTTTTACTATACAAAAGTGGGGTTTAAGGCGGTCAAAATTATATAGGCATGTTTTCGTGATGAAAAGCGTTTTTCCCAAAGGGAGCAGTCTTTTTTTCTTTAGAGCAGACCCTTTAGAATGGAGAAAAACAATTAGACAGAAAGGGCATCCATTCATTCTGATACGCCCGACACATGTGACATGTAAACAACTGACATTCTTACAATACTACAGTCTAAATGGCTTCATCTATAGAAGGCAATTGATCTAAAAGATCTGGACCCAGTTGTTCAAAGCGTCGTTAGCTTAACGAGCTCGTTAAGGGTCATTTCGTTAACTGTTTTAGCGGATTCAATATACAATAATCTGATATTTTTTACTTAAAAAATGTGAGTGCAAAAGCTACTCACATTTTTTCTACAAAAAAATATCAGAATATTTGCGTATCACTCGATGTAAATTTTAACGAATCGTTAACTAACGACATCGTTAGCTTTGAACAACTGGGCCCTGTAATGTAAAGGGATATTGCCTTTATGCTCCCTTGTTTTCTATGGCGGTAACAGATAGATTATTCAATAGCAAGACCATTATGCAAAGAAGCCTATTGCAAATGAAAAAGCTTTATAAATAAAACAATATTATCGCACAGTTTTATCATCAATTATGTAGTCTGTGTAACTTTAATGTTCTGATAATTCTTAGGAAATCATTGCAATAGTTGTTTCGACAAACTCTATACGCAGAAACGAGTCGAGATAACTTTTCATCTGAATGTTTAGAAATATTTCATGAGGTATGAATATGCTTACAGGGGATGCAACTCAAATGTCAAATTTATCATATTTTCCTTTTGGAGAGGATTTACTCTAAAAAGAAAGAAAGTGAACCCCTTTTCAGAAGGGATTTGTTGACATGGCCCCGAGGTTATAAAACTTTTTTTTCATGCTCAACTCATCTGAGCATGAATTTTGTCCCGATAATAAATCTCAAATTATTAATTCTTGCAAATTCTTTCTTGTTAAATATAGCTGAGCATGTAATTTTCTTTGATAATAAATATGAAAATGCCAACCACAGTTGGCATTTTCATATTTATTAGCAGAGAAAATTTCATGCTCAGCTGAGTTCAGCATGAAAAAATGTTATATAACCTCGGGGCCTGAAGAACATTTGTCAGGTATAAAGCTTCCTATGTAAAATGTAGCTGGGGTTTTAGTCAGACCGAAGAAGCTAAGGGGCTTCAGTAAGACCCAAATGAACTGTGTGGTTCTTGTTATTAATGTGAATAAGTAAAATCTTGCGGGGGATATAAATTAACTATTTTATACAATTTAAAAGAACAGTTTTGAGATTTTATTTTTAGCTCCAATTCGTCTTGACTTTATACTCAGTATGCTTAAAGGGCAAATATAAAGAAATTTAAAATATTCCTGGTTTTCAGGGTGTTGATAGAATGCTTTAAGAGAATTATTTTGTTGAAAACTCCATAAAAAAATTCCAATCCAATCAAAAGTTATGGTGATTAATTTACGATACCTACCTTTTTTCCTGTTAGAGTAACCTCCCTTGGATTGTGTATTGATTAAGGCCCACAATGCAATATTCTGTGATGTCATAGTGGGACTTAAATTTTAAATTGAAATTTTAAACAGGAATATTCTGCATTTCCTTATATGCTACACAGTTTTTCTCCTTAACCATTATTGAAATTGGTCTCTGTCCACAAATAAGCCCATGAATAGAGAATTTAACTCAAAATTTGATCTGTTATTTAAATTTAAAGCTAAATTTTAAAATGTTTAAAACTTGACTAATATTAAATTTTTCGTAAGTGTTTTTTAATAATAGTAAATTTTGGGTGTATATCATATAAATGAATACCACAAAAGTCAATTTCGGCTAATTATTAAGCATTGTAACTGGATTTTAAATTATTTAAATGAAATTTTTAAATTTGCAATGTAACACTTTAAACGGAAAATAAGAGCTAAATTCCTATGTATATTAGTTTAAAGGAGCTGAATAAATTAAACAATATGAAAACTGAATTGATGCAGGTTAAAGAGCAAAAAATATTGGCAATTTAAAAAAGTTTAAATTTTAACTGTTCCCTTATGATGTCATAAAAAGGCTCATGAATATTAATGAGGCAGCCTAAATTCAATCCTCTTGGATGTTAAATATCAAATTTTAAATCGCAATATTTCAGAAACCGTTTAAGATAATTTGATGCGGTTTTCGGCAGTCACCTCCTTACTGAAGTGCCCTTACATATTTAGTAGAATTAAAACCTTTATATTTGCCCTTTAAAAATGATTGTCAAGCGAGCTCTTGTGGTAATCTTGTTTGCCTAGCGTCATGGTCTGAAGTCAAACAGCGCTTACAATGCTGGGTAAGAATTTCAGCAGAAGACATTTTGAAATATGTTTTATAATTTTTCCTGGAAAGTAGGAAACGACAGTTCACGCAAATTGTCTCCTCGGGAAACATCAAGCATATTTTCCGGGAAAAATAAGAAAAACAAGAAAAACTATCATCAATATGCCTTCTGCGGAATTTGTCCAGTGATTGATAAACGTTAGAAACGTCTGGTAAAATGCAAAAATACAATAGAGTCAAACATGATGAGTTGAAGCATGATGGGAAAGCACTGTGATATATGTTCTTCCATTCAGGCGAAATATATATATATATATATATATATATATATATATATATATATATATATATAATTTCCGCCTCGCCCCACCCACCTCCTCCCCTGAAATGAAATACTTAATTTTGTAAATATCACGCTTCGCACAACAACAAACAGTACGCAAAGCATTGGCAAGAAATGAATACTCGTATTAGCTGAATAGCCTGTGTATCCACACATTACATAATCAGGCACTTCACCGTTCGCTTAGATACAGAACAGTACTGTATATACCCTATTTGGGCATACAGGCTTGAGCAAACAGTGTAGACACAGATGAGACGCTGCTAAGGTTTGCTTGTAAAAGAACTCACTCGCTTCGCTCACTCGTTTTTTTACGCGCAAGCCTTAGAACACTAGTGAATTATTTCTCCGTAATCGATCAAAACAACCAAATAAACTCTATTGAACACATCAATGTTAGGCTTAACTACATTACAAATACATAGCAAAACAAAGGGAAGAAGATTAGATCTGCAGAGCTATGTGGAAAATCAAAATTTCTGTCATGTCTCCGAGTGCAGTCTGCATTTTCTGAAACAATTGCATTACTGTTATGTCTAATAAAATAATCTTTCCGTGGTAGAATAATAGACAAATATTACAGTTGAGGAGACAGACAATTGGTACACCGACAGATACAGCTAGAAAAAATCATCAGACAGGCTACAACATAAGAAAATAGACCTTATTCCGAACGAAAAGAGCCGATATCAACCTATGTATTCGCATAGTTTGATCACGGCCTTCCGTCACGAAAACATACCTATATAATTTTGACTCCCTTAAACCCCACGTTTATATAGTAAAACTGAGGTTTACAGGGGTATACATTATTTTTCTTATTTCTGCTCAAAAACATAGATTGTGGGTACTCTTTAGAACCGCCTCGGCGAGGCGGTTCTAACGAGTACCCACAATCTATATTTTGAGCAGAAATTTGAAAAAAATATCAGAATTTTTATCTGAAAATTTTCAGTTTTTTGGTGTTGAAATTTTCAATATATTTTAATAGGCATGTTTTCGTAATGACTGTTCACTTAGATAACAATGGATATCTTAACCCATTTACAACGAGTGGATTCTTCTCCCACAACTCTTTAGACCGATCTATTATTGAACAGAACAGAACGCGGACCCCGTAGCCTAGTGGAAAGGAGAGCTGACTCTTAATCCGTTAGGTTTCTCACCGCTGTGGTTCGAGCCTCGCTCGGATCACATGTGGGAAAGCCAAGTTCTGCTTACGGGTGGTCAGGTGGTTTTTCCCCGGGTTCTCCGGTTTTTCCCCACCTTTGATAAACGATCGGCTCGATATAAGTGAAATATTCTTGAAAGGGCCGTAAAACCCAAATCAAAAAAAAAATAAATAAATAAATAAATAAAAAGAACAGAACAGAACATAAAATCTCTATGAAAATGTAACATCTCAGTCACTAACGTGGCATATGGGAACAATATATATTCATATCCCATACTGTGTGACGCACGATTCGAACTAGAAAACATTTTTTTAATACAGACAAACGAGAATACTGAAAAACGAGAATACTGAAAAACAAACTACAATAATTCAGATACACAGCACCAATAATGAAATACTAAATAACATACTGCTAACTTTGTCTATTGCTATCAGAGTGTCTGGTTAGTTTTTACAATTACTATGTCTTATAAAAAATCCTGTAGTTAATGTAAACAGTGTAATCCCTAAGCAGACACCGCCTTCTACGGCGTCTGATCTCGGTCTGCACTGTTTACCAATTTCCCTTTATGGGTCTCCAGACAAAAAAAGGTAAACTGATAATGCCTGTGGCGTTATTGCTTCCCAAGTCGAGGAAGGTAGGATGACTTGGTGGAGAGAGTGATGGCTGCTTGTTTTTGTCTCCTGTCACCTGCGCATATCTTCTGTCTGGCTGGCGGTTGGTCTGTTTGACTAACATTAACGGTTCATGTGACCTGGGTGTTCAGTACTCGCCGACATAGGCACTTCACCAAGTTACATTCAGCTTTTGGGGTTAAAAACAGACTAAACCATAGATGTACCACAGAGATCATATTTGTTTGGTCATTACTCAATGTTACCGGATGCAATCCTGAGGTGTGTAATTAATATTTCAGATTCCGTTTCTTTCGTATAATTCAAAATGTTTTCTATAGCGCAATCATTACAATAATGTATGACTATTTTGCTAAACTTTCTCGAAAAAAAAAGATACAAAATTATTTCCTATATCTAATCGACTGGCCACACTGAACGAATGCTTCAAGAAACCCATTCTCAAAAATTGTGCAATCGAGGCCATAAATGAAGGAATTGAGTCATTTAGTACATAAATCGAGGACGGCTAAAGTTGCTGCCTATGCAATTCTATTTCACTGAAGAATGACACAGATGACACCATAATTATTTTCTTAGAACCAGTAAGTATCGAACAATAAAAATCTAAAAAAGTTGCCTTTAGAAACAAAGAACACATTACAGATAGAAAATGGTTATCTCGGTTTTACTGAGACAATGAACTTTGCAATACTGCTTACTCCCTCTAGCGTATACATGAGCAGAACTAAAACTGCATAATATACTAAGATTCAATGAAAACGCACCATTTTTAGAATTTGGATTTCTTTAGTTTAAGGTAAAAATGACTGACATTTTCAACTGATAAATACGGGATTGTAAAGTTGTCACCGAAGCATGAGTTTGTTTGACACGAATACTGCGTGATTTTCCTGATGTGCATGTGCAAGTGCAAAATGCAAAAATTGCAAAATTTTCGTAATCACGATATTTTTGGCACTTTCTTTACTGTCATTATAAGGTCCGGACTCTTTACGTTAAAAGCCAGCAAAACATTTCATAAGAACAAGCCAATGGAACGTCTAAGTAACGTCGATCGTCATCGTGCCCTCGGTATGGTTGAAGGTGGGCTTTCATATCGCCAAGTTGCAGAGCGTATGGGTTGTTCACTCACTATGATTGCTCGATTGGTTGATAGGCACAACGCTACGGGGTCTGTGGACGATAGACAACGCCCTGGACGTGAACGTGTTACTACACGTCAGCAGGACCGGTACATTGTTTTGAGTCATTTACGCGACCGATTCAGGACGTCTGTGGAAACTGCCCAGGAACGCGGTATTTCTAGCCATAAGACGTATAGGGGGAAAGTTTTGACGGCAGAACGTCGAATCAGTCGCTTTAATTGGTGTCGACAGCGTATCCGATGGATACAACAGCGTTGGCGTGGTGTACTGTGTACGGACGAGTCCCGTTTTTGTGTTGAAATGTTTGATGACGGCTTAAAGTATCCGATGGATACAACAGCGTTGGCGTGGTGTACTGTTCACGGACGAGTCCCGTTTTTGTAATGAAATGTTTGATGGCGGTGTCTCCAGGAACGCGGTATTTCTAGCCATAAGACGTATAGGGGGAAAGTTTTGACGGCAGAACGTCGAATCAGTCGCTTTAATTGGTGTCGACAGCGTATCCGATGGATACAACAGCGTTGGCGTGGTGTACTGTGTACGGACGAGTCCCGTTTTTGTGTTGAAATGTTTGATGACGGCTTAAAGTATCCGATGGATACAACAGCGTTGGCGTGGTGTACTGTTCACGGACGAGTCCCGTTTTTGTAATGAAATGTTTGATGACGGCTTAAAGTATGGCGTCGACGTGGGGAGCAATTTCAAGACTGTTGTGTTAAACAGGTGTCACGTTGGGTTGGTGGCAGCGTAATGGTGTGGGGAAGGATCTCATGGCGCCACAAAACCCAACTCATCGTTGTTGATGGCAATTTGACGGCACATCGGTACATCGATGAAATCTTAGAGCCTGAGGTGGTACCGTTTTTACACAATAATGGTGACGTTACGCTTTTCCAACAGGATAATGCACGTGCTCATTCTGCGAGGCTAACCATGGACTTTTCCTATCAAAATGGTGTGCAAGTTCTTCCTTCGCCTGCGTTTTCGCCGGATATAAACCCAGTTGAGAACCTTTGGGACCAGCTCGGAAAATGTGTTTACAGCCGACGTCATCCGCCAATCAACCGTCAGCAGCTTGCCATGGCGCTACAGGAAGAATGGGACAACATCACACAAGACTAGATACAGCGTTTAATTCGAAGCATGAGGCATCGATGCCAAGCAACACTTGATGCTAATGGTGGACATACCCGTTATTTGGATATGTGATTTTGATTTTTCGGGTGTATGGACTTATTCGAGTCTCCGTATCTCTGCATCCAATGAAATGCTGTAACTCTGTAGTGAGTCTGTAGATAAGTTAGTGATAATTCATTAAACGTGATCAAATGCTGGAAATATTGTGAATCAATTAAAATTTGAGGTATAGTACTAGTGGTGCGTTTTCATTAAACTGAGTATATATTGATAGTGGTTTTGCACATATTAAACATGCGCGAGCACAGTATTCTGTGAAAATTACATATTTCATTAATGCTAATATATCAGTAGATGGCAAGATTTTTCAATCTGCCTTTACACGAAGTCCAATTACTATAAAGTTACAGACTCATAAATTCTTTCAGTCAGTTACTGGTGTGCTAATCTGTGACAACTAAACGGGTTGTACAAGTTGTAAAGAAACACGTATCATCATTTTCTTTTCTTTATAAGCTTTAAGTATAAGCCTATCAAACAACATACACGTGACATATTTTAAGCGCAGATGAAAAAAATGTCAGATATTCCCGTTTAGTCTAGACTACTCTTTAGAAGCTCAAGAAAACAAATATTTAGGGATTTTTTTTTCTGATTTGATCATGGTATTGTATATTGTGTATACTCATTAGAATCGCTTCATCGAGACGATTCTAATGAGAACACTCAACATACAATCGTTGTGTAGAAAATCGAAAAGATTTCCCAAAATTATCGTTATTTGCTTCCTGAACTGGTTCCATGATTAACCCTAAGCGGCTCGAACTACCCATGTCTCGAACAAATTTCCATGGTCCCAAAAATGTTCGAGCCATTGAGGTTCGATTGTATATACAGTATGCCTGAACAGTATGTGACTCGCTACTCATACATTTTGAACCGCAATAACACCTGACTGATGAGTTAGTCTCGATAAGAAAAATACATGCACATTCAATTTTAACCTATTCATGCATGTCGTAAGGTACATTTACCCGTGTGGCGTCACATATATTTAAATAACATCATAAGCCGCCGATTATTAGTTTGTTAACAAGTCTATGTAATACATAACTGTAGCAGCCGGCCTCGGTGGCTCAGTTGGTTGCGCCGTCCGACTGGAGACCAGGAGGTCGCGGGTTCAACCCCGCCGAGGTCGGCAACACTTTTTCGTGGAGATTGATCATGAAATGTTTTCTACGGTCATTCACTCCCTTCCGCTTATTCAAGAAGGGCAGCGAAAGAATGTGCACAATACTGGTTAACCGCTTAGAGGATTAAGCCTGCCCAGTAAACGTGTGGTTAGGTAAACTGACCGCGCTCGACATGACCCTATTGGGTTGACTGGGCCGTAAAATCTCAACACAAACAAACCTAGATGTAGCTAAATAATTGCAATGTAGTTTTAAGAACGCTGTACATACATACATAGAGAATGATGCTATAATACCATTAGTTATCTCTGCAAATTAATATACTAAATGACGCTATCACTACGTAGGTACATCTATGTAAAAAGTGTACTTATTAGTCATAGCTTTAGATAAGCTAAAGTTTTAAACAAAACAAAAGCATTTTTCCCATTTATTCACGAAAAAATATGATGTGGGTGCACTTTAGAAGCACCATGATATCCCCGTGGTATTATAGTGAATAGTGCGGTGTGTGTGTGTGTGTGGAGGGGGTGGGGTTTATTAGTGGTATTTTCACAAATTTGCAATTTAAACCAAGTTTTCAATTTGTTTGTTACCTCTACTTGAATTGATTGATTGAGTTGGGGTTTAACGACACGTCAACCCTTGTGGGTCATTTTGTGTCGTCTCCCAGAGAAAGGGAGAAAAAAGATAGAAGAGATAGTAGAGGAGATGAAAGAGAGGGGCAGGGAAGAAAGAGGAACAGGAATGAAAGTGAAGAAACAGAAGAAATAAAAACATCCCCCTCTACCCTTACCTGCTACAAGGATAGCAGGCCTTGCCCAACTGTAAGCCAATATCAGTTGGGCGCCCTGGTGACGTAAGATAAAGGACACCTTCGCACCACCCAACCACCCCTCACCTCTACTTGAAGCAAAACGTTTCTTGCATACATTTGTCTTAAATGTGCTTATACAGTGAGCCCTCGTTACAACGACAGCATTTGTTTCCAAAACTGTTGTCATTATAATGAATGTATTGTTGTAAAGCATCCTTCATAGACAGAATGATATGTATGAAAAGGCCTTGTTTTATTCTAATTTCATCATAGAACATATGTTTTGGATATTTGTTAGAATCGCCTCCCTGAGTCGATTCTAACAAATATCCAAAACATATGTTGCTTGACGATTTTATGCAATGTTTTTGCATAATTTCTCATTAACCGTCGCTTTTTGAGCGAAGGTTTCGTTACATTCATATTTGTCATTATAACGAATTTTGTCGTTGTATCGAGTGTCGGTATAAAGAGGGTTGACTGTAAATTAAACTCTTCCTCGTTTCCCAGATATATTATTTGGTGGAAGTAGCCATGGCTTACAGAGTTCTAGATCAAGACATGTTTTCTTATTTCTAATCAAAAATGTGCTTAGGTACATGTACCCATTATGACCGCCCCACAGAAGAGCTTTTAATGAGTATTTACAACATATAACATAGTCCTTGTCGTTGTTGCATCTCTGTAATTAGTTGATTTTTAGTGTTCTCGGAGATGTAGCACTGATGAGTTAGGAAGCCTTCATGCGGACTGAACAAATTATGTGTCTGAACCGCGGCAGAAGTAAGGGCGAGGATTGTGGCCACGTAAAATCGATTTAAGCCCCCAAGTGAAATACTTTTCACTGACCGTTCCAAGGCGGTTCTTCCGTCATGGTTTATTTTTGTTATAGTTCGTCTTTGAATGTGTGTGTCGCTTACATATTTTTGTTTTGGATAGCCATTTGGCCACTTTGTGGGAAAGCAACTGTCCGTTTGGCTTTCCGCTAGTGATGTTTTCGTTAAGGTCTAGTTATTTTGTGTTTGTGTTTCTTTCCCTTTGATGTCTCTGATGGGAAGTGTGGGATAATTGTATCGGTTCCTGATCATTGCCTTCCCTTCTATTTTAATGAAGACAAGAAAATAATACCATTTGTTTCGTGAAAAGAATTCGCTTATCTAGAGCTATGACTATTAAGCATCATTTTACATTTGTGTGTTTACGTACTGATGACATCATTCAGTATATTAATTTGTAGAAGAGATGGATGGTAATTCAGCATCAATTTCTATCTGCAGCGTATTCAATAGCATATTTTGGCCATTCTTTAGATTTAGTTAGGTAATTATCTAATAACAAGTAGTTGCGGTCATGGAACCAAAGCCGTAATCCAAACTCATAAATCTATAAACGAATGACGAATCAGAATGTTCATGCCAACAGACATGGATCCCAGAACAAACGACAGCACGCATATATACCTTGATAAAAGTTTAAACAGTACATCACGTGAATACCAAGGTACAAATGCTCAGACGTTACTTGTGTATGTATCAAATCGGTGCTTGTGGCTATAATTATGATATCAGAAATCGGTGCACAATGTTGTTCTGATAATATCAGAGAAAGCGATGCACATAGCCAAGCCCTCATTCTGCCATGGAACTAATTGAAGTACAGTGCAAGGATGTCCATAAAATACTTCTCGACCTGAAGATACATAAAGCAGCTGGGCCAGACTGTGTACCATACTTCATCCTGAAGAAAGCAGCTGGCCAGATTGCGCTAACCCTTACTAGGTTGTACCAGTTTTCACTAGACACACGAGAGGTACCATCAGATTGGAAGAATGCCTTCGTTGACCCTATATACAAGAAAGGGGAGAAGAGCAGCCCATCCAACTATCGCCCAGTCGCACTGACGTCAGTTGTCTGCAAAGTGCTAGAGCATGTTATTTACAGTTCAGTCATGAGACACTTCGATCGTAATAGGGTTCTAACTAACCACCAGCACGGTTTCAGAATTAAGCGATCCTGTGAGACCCAACTGATAACAACAATACAGAAGATAGCCAGAGACATGACAAAGAAGGGCCAGGTTGATGCCATTCTCCTCGTCTTTGCCAAGGCATTTGATAAAGTGCCTTACCGACGACTACTCCATAAGCTCCACTACTACGGTGTAAGGGAATCCACTCTAAGCAAACCGAATCCTTCCTGAACTAGAGGAAAGAGTCAGTTCTCCTAGATAGTACCAGATCCTTTGAAACTGGTGTCCTCTCAGGCGTCCCCCAGGGAACCGTACTGGGGCCGTTGCTCTCCTTTGCGATTTGCCGGAATCAACGATGCACTCAGATGCCAGGTTGTTCGCAGATGATTGCCTACTTTACAGACACATAGCCTCATGCGAAGACACTGTTCTCCTACAAAAAGACCTGTCGGCACTAGAGAGATGGGAGGAAATCTGGCAGATGAAGTTCCATCCTAAGAAGTGCCCTGTCATAGGGATAAGCATCAACATGCGAAGGATTATCAACACCTTCTACCAACCACATGGTTACACGTTAGAGGTAGTAGGCAGCAGCACGTACCCTGGCGTCACCATCAGTGTAGACCTGACTTGGAGAAATTACGTCGAGGACACCGTAATCAATGCCAATAAGACTCTAAGTTTTGTCTGGCGAAACATCAGCGAGTGTACATCCCGAGCGAAGCCAGTTGCCTATACCACCTTGATACGTCCAAGGCTTGAGTATTTCTCTACAGTTTGGGATCCTCACCGGCAAGTGACATCCACATCCTGGAACAAACTCAAAGAAGAGCAGCTAGAAACGTCCACCAAAATTACACCGAGCGTACCGTACCCAGGATGTGTCTCAAACACGGTCCAGAGCCTTGTGTGGGAGTCCCTCCATCAGCGACGCTAGGTTGACAAACTATCCGTGCTCTTCAAAATCTAGCATGGGCTAGTGAACATCATCTCTGAATTTGTTCAGCCTGGTGACAGCCCCACAAGAGGATCACGGCGTCTTCGACAGTTGGAGGCCAACAAGGACGTCTACAGATACTCCTTCTATCCTCGAACAATCAGCGACTGGAACCGACTGCGCACATCAGTCACCGACAGCCAGACTCTACTGGGATTCAGGGAAGACCTCGCCTACCTGCCTCCCACACACCATCACCATTAGATGCAATGCAGCTGTACAGTTTTAACCGGGGACGTGGGGAATTTTATGTTTTTTATCGGGCGTCGCAATTTTTACACAGGGTCATGTACAATCTACCAAGCAGATGTATACCCTTACAACGAATGAAGAAGACATATCTGTAATGTTTTATACCAGAAAACGGTGAACATTGCTGTAATTATCAAATCAGACAGCGACGTATATTGTTGTCATCTATGATATCAGAAAACGGGGCACATATCGGTAAATTTTAATAACAGAAAAAAGTACAATTGCTATATGTTTTCACAACAGAAAATGGTGTACATTGCTATATTTTTAATATCAGAGAATGGTTTACCTTCTTATATTCTTATATTTTTAATATCAGAATACGGTTTACATTGCTGTAGTTTTTAGCACCAGAATATGAAGAAAAACGATGTCCATTGCTGTAATTTTTAACACATGAATATGACGAAAAACGGGTACATTTCTGTAATTCTTAATATCAGAAACCGGTGCACCGTGCTGTATTTTTTTTTTTTTTTTTTTTTTTTTTTTTTTTTTTGGTGAGGGTGGGGGGGGGGGGGAGCGGGGGGGGGGGGAATAATAAACTGTGCACATTGCTGTAATTTATAATATCAGTTTTCTAGGCTTTGTCTGGTAACTTATGCATATTACATGCATCCTTTAACATCCTCAAATGCATATCAATTAGGGAATCGAGATTCACGCGTGTGCACTCTGTAATCAGAACAAAATGTTTAATTACAGCTGCTGCTGCACGTAAAAAAGTGCCTCCAAGGCACATACGAGCACAGAGGAACCAGATCGGACTGCGCATCCACACCGTCTTATCAGGGCCTATGGTATCCACTTTCAGACAAATTGGGTACTGGTCATTATGTTAACAAATGCCTGGGTAGACAAGAGGCATGTGCAAGGGATTTGGCAGTAGCTGTTCGCACATGTCCCGTAGATCTATTTTCACACCGTATCTCAATGTCAAATAAGCCGAAGTGTGAGAAAACGTACCTTCAGACATGTGCACCCAACAAAACTCAAATCAGCCTGCACATCCGCGCAGAATTAACAGTTTTTCTTGTCCTCATGGGGAAACGTTTATGCTTTTACTACCCGGACTGCGCCCAGCGAAGATTCTGATCAGACTGCGCGAATTCCGAATGTACATTTCCTAACCTTGCGGTTCAAATTCTGACAGCCACGTGTCAATACCTCGAATCCATTGAGAAACATTACAGTATATTGTCGCTTAGTAATCATGCAATACTGCAATTTTTTATTTGCCACACATTTATCCTCAGGTAGAATTCACTCCTTTATTACTTTACCACTCTCTAGTCTAATTCAGTAGATGACAAATTGGTGATATTTTTCTTATTTTTATTGGAGATAATTTGCATGAAATTTCAAATCCTGTTTTCTTTGAAAAATAAGAAAAATATTTCAATATGCCGTCTGCTGATAATTTACCTAGACTGCTAAACTCTAATTACTTTGATGCAGAAATAGATTCTTGCTTGCACGCACTGTATCAATTGTATAGTTTCAATAAGACGGTGATCAGTTGACTTATCACATGGAAAATATTGTACAGCGTTAAATGCGCATGATAATCTTTAAATTTTCAAAACTTATATTTTCATTTATTTCATTCACTCTAAATTAACCCTATTAACACACAGTTAATAACATGATCATGTGATGTGCACCTTTAATTAACCCTTAAAACGCTAAACACAACTGTGGCGGGCTGCATGTTGATTTTAGTTTGTAGGTTATTATTTTTTCAGAGAAAAAACAAATTTGGCATTTTATGTGAATCGTCTGCCTAGCAGACGATTCACATAAATGTCAAGTTTGTTTCCCGAACAATTAGATTTTAAAAATTAAAATGTCATCGCTACAATTTTGCTTTGCGCTCTAAGTGTTGAAAATATTAGATCTTGTCTCAACGCTGTTTCAAACGTGTTGTACAGCGTGAGAAATCTTCCCCATGTATAGGAGATCAACCTACATTTATAATTACAATCAATTATTCCCCATTTGTTCAATATTTATTAGGCAACGATGAGGCCCCTTTTCTGACGTTAAGCAGATATGCTTAATATTATGTTAGTATTGTTATTTCAGCGTTTTCCTAACTTCTGGGACAGACAGTCTGAGCAAACAGTGTAGACACAGATGTGACGCTGCAGAATAGAGCGCGTGACCGGGGTTTAAATTGTTTCTATTAATCCAGCAGTGGTTCCATAGGTGTGAGATCCCTGAAGGTGATATTGTGTTTGAAATTTAATTTAAGGGAAATGGTTTACTTTCTGTGAATATAACCTGTCAAAATTGTTTTGCACCCCACCTTTCTTCTTAAAAACTGTCTGCTCTAAAAGGAGAAAATTTGCTCTCCCTGCTAGAGACTGTATTCCCTTTAGAGTAGATCCTTTTTCAGAAGGTGCTTGATGTGCAGGAACGCAAACAGGAAGCCGAAAAAAATTGCCTTCCTTGTACAAAATGGTGACCAAATACCAGATGCATCCATTTACCTTAATCAGACGCTTATTTGGTAAAAACTTCATTCATATAATAGAGCAAGTCTGATTTTTTCTTCCAATGCCATCACGCTGTCTCGCCTTCAGAGCCCAAAGGGATTTTAGGACTACCACGCTCATAGGTAGAAACTTTCACTCGGATTACCGAATTATATTTTAGGTGATAACGACTCCAGAAGGCAGCGTCTGATCAGGGTCTATACAGTTTTGTCACTCATCTAGTATTTTAAAACATATTAAAATATAGTAAAGTGGCTGTGTTCTAATTTTATGGCAAGTGTGGTAAGGAAATGAGTTGTCTAAATATTTTGCAAGATATGGTTAGAAACTTTGCAAAACCATTTGTCGTAACTATCTATGCACAAAAAGTTTTATTCTATTCATCAGGAAAACACGCCTATATAATGTTGACCCCTAAAACCCCACTTTTATATAGTAAAACTGGGGTTTACAGGGGTATACATTATTTTTCTTATTTCTGTTCAAAAACATAGATTGTGGGTACTCGTTAGAACCGCCTCGCCGAGGCGGTTCTAACGAGTACCCACAATCTATGTTTTGAGCAGAAATATGAAAACAAATATCAAAATTTTGATCTGAAAATTTTATTTTTTGGTGGTAAAATTTTTAGTATATTTTAATAGGCTTGTTTTCGTAATGATTTGTTTTAAAAGCATCAAATATTTTCGCTTTTCCCCATGGTAAAAATGAATGCAAATTATGCAGAAGTCTGTAGGGTAAGTAACTTGGAGGCAGATTTTCAACAAGTTCGGCTGGTTCAATTTTTCTGAAATTTTCACAATATTGTTTTGGAATATCAATAATTCAAATTCAGTAAAGAAAAATAAGATATATTTTCAAAGACAAAAAAAAAATAAAAAAAAAACATCATATCAAAAATTGCATAGATCAGACCAATTTGGGGCCGTAAATTTAATTTTAAGGCAAATATTTGAGAACAGAGCACAGAAACAGAAAAGACAAATGGTTTCTGATAAGATATGGTGAATCAAAACAAAATATTTTCATTTAAAATAAAACGCCAAGCAAAAAAAGTCTTTCCGAATCATGTCGAAAGGATAGTAGTCTATTTCCAGTAGCATGGTGTCTGGTTGCATTTTATTGTTAATATGTTTTATAGAAAGTCATGTATTTAAACAGTGTAATCCCTAATCAGACGCCGCGTTCTTCGGTGTCTGATGTGGGTCTGCATTGTTTGCCATTTGCCCTTTTGGGGGTCTCCAAACTACAATGAGTTAAGCCCCAAACCAACAGAATATACCTCCAATGACTCGAATGCCGATGTTTTTGATTTGTTTGTTTGTTTTGTTTTTATGTATTTTATTTTTTTTATTTTATTTATTTATTTATTCATTTTTGTTTTTACCGTGGATAATTCGAACTCGTTTATGAGCCCCAAGAAAATTCTTTCGATTTTTTCAAGAAAACATATATTTATGGATGTTGTAAGGATTTTTCTTATTTCATCATAAAACAATGCGTGTTGCTTGTACCCATCGCGGCGATTCTAAGTAGTACACGCAATATACCATTATTTTACAGAAGATCGAAAAGATATCAACAAGTTATCCCCATTTGATGCCCTGACCTTGCGCTATGATTAACCCTCAGGGGATCGAACTACAAGTTCCCATGTCTAGAACCAATTTCCATAGTTCCAAAGATGTTTAAGCCATTGAGGTTTCGACTATAAATAGTATTTACCAGGATACATTAACACATTACCGTACTAGTCCTTACATTTGACAACGCACAAAGAGGGCCCTTATGAAACTTGCGGACAATGCAGGCCCTGATCAGCCTGCGCATAAGCGCAGGCTGATCTGGGCCTTTGTTGTCCGCTTATAGAATCCGTGGATTATAAGTATATGTCGACGAACAGAAAATTCCGGATTAGACTGCACAGATGCGCACGGTGATCTGGACCTACGTTGTTGGTAAAAATGCATCAGGGCCCTTTTCGTGAGTTTAGTCAGGTGTATGGTACTCTTTGTGATATAAAATAAAACAAGTACAACTAACGGATAGACAAGGAATTGCATAAATAATATTTTATTTGAGAGAAGCACAGCAATACGCAGTTAATGTGAGTTTTTACTGGCGTCTGATCGATTGTTGCCTCACTTCCTTCCTGAGGCCTGAAAGCAAAAAGTATGTCATTTATTTAGCGTCTACATGGCACTGCTGGTCCCATATAGCCTCGCCTTTGCAAACAGTGTGGATCTAGATCAGTTGGCTTCTGTGAAGCCAACTGATCTTGAGCTGCACTGTTTGTCTGTCATTCAGTATGAGACTTTCAATCATTAACCTGGATCACGTAATCTGAAATCTGATTGGCTGACAATTAGAAGTCGGCGTGGCATCTTTATTTATTCAGCATGACAAGGGTTAAGCTGTAATGCTTCAGAATTGCCTCAGTTGATACTGAATCTGAAACACTATGTCTACGTCTGTCTTTTTTCATGGATTATGGCAGATGGGTCATGTCAAGCAAAAAAAAAAAAAAAAAAACATGCACAAAATGTGCATATTCAGGTTATCATGCGCATGCGCAAAGATTCATCCGTGCCTTTGCTTTCCATTCATACATTATTAAGTACCTAATGATTATGTTTGCGGACAGTGAAGGTCCTGATCAAACTGTGCGGATATCATCACGAAAACCTACCTATATAATTTTGACCCCCTTAAACCCCACTTTTATATAGTAAAACTGGGGTTTGCAGGGGTATACATTATTTTTCTTATTTTTGCTCAAAACATAGAGTGTTCGTCGTGGCACATGTCAGAAGCATCACGAAAATAAGCCTATATAATTTTGACCCCCTTAAACCCCACTTTTATATAGTAAAACTGGGGTTTACAGGGGTATACATTATTTTTGCTATTTCTGCTCAAAAACATAGATTGTGGGTACTCGTTAGAACCGCCTCGACGAGGCGGTTCTAACGAGTACCCACAATCTATGTTTTGAGCAGAAATATGAAAAATATCAGAATTTTTTATCTGAAAAATTGCCATTTTTTGGTCGTAAAATTTTCAATATATTTGAATAGACGTGTTTCGTACTGTGCAGGCTGATCTTGGCCTTCACTGTCCGTATATGCCCGAAGACACGTTTTCGCTTAGTGCATCCCAGTTGGTGTGTGCTCAACGGGGTGCTGACCGCAGAGGCGTCTTTTGTCTGATGTCTCTGGTTGATGTGCTTCGAGAGTCATTGTAGTTGATGTGTGCTTCGAGGGTGAGAGGGGGCGGAACGCCGCCAGCCGATACCTGTTCATCATGTTTTCAATTAAAATGTTCTGCTTTTTTGTCTGTCGGTGAAGTTGAAAACAACAAGCAGTGCATCACACGATAAATGGTAGTTAACATACGCTGGGTACAATTTTCAGTAGACGACATACCGAAAGTCTTTTCTTATTTTACCCAGAAAACAGGATTTGATATCTTATGCAAATTATTTCCATTTTCCCAGAAAACAGGAGTTGACATTTTATGCATATTTTTTTCCAATGGATACAATTTGCATGAGGTGTCAAATCCTGTTTTCTGGGAAAAAGAGGAAAACTATCAGCATTTTTTTCGTCGGAGCCTTCGCTGTCCTCACAAGACACGTTCTCGCTTGGCGCTGGGCGTTTGATAATACGTCTGTCCAAATTCAGTTACAGTCAAATACGTTAAGAGGTTATAGGCTTTTTCAGAAGACTTGTTTTCGAACCCTTCCTGCGTTGTTTATAATCATTTAGAACAGGAATCAGTGAAGATACAGAACAAAAGAAAAACAAAACAAACAAAAAAACAGGAAATAGCCAGCTCGGTTAACTTAAAGTATGTTCATGAGGAATTGAGGAATACACAATTAGCAGATTGAGTGTATCATATCTACCCCAAGTATTTGGATAAGCGGGCTTGAGCAAACAACATAGACCCGGATCAGGCGCCACAGAAAGCTACAGGATGTGTCACTTTTCCAGCGATTTTAGAGACATCAACGTACACTAAAGTAGACGTATTCACATTGGAGGATAAGCATGCCGGCAAGGAATTCAGCTGTCTCGAACATTGAAGGCAAATATGGTATATCGGAAGACAATGTCTGGCTCGATAGCGTTGATTGATATATTGATAGCCGACATTTCTCGTATTATAAAATTGTTCTTCACGGAAAGGTAGAAAAACATCATTGTAAGTAATACGACATAAAACAATAAGCTAGAAGTGCATCTCACGATTTCTCGAAAAGAATTATCTCCCCTAAATGTGTATTCGTTCCCCTTTATTAAGTATTAATCACTTTTATCAGGGTCATCAGATAGAAAACAACCTTAATCAATGGCTTGTCAGTGCTTAATTGCGTTTGGAGAAAGTACGACAAACGGCTATGATGTTCCACATTGTATACAAAAATGAGCCAGTGCACGACAAGACCTACAATAAGACTTGTGCGACCAGACCCAGATCAGCCTGCGCATCTACGAAGTCTGATCAGATTATTTGCTGATTGCATGTGCCTTCAACAGTCTCCGGGTAATTCACATTTCGAAAACACGCCTATTCAAATATACTGAACATTTTAACCACCAAAAAATGAAAATTTTCAGATAAAAATTCGGATATTTCTCATACTTCTGATCAAAACATAGATTGTGGGTACTCGTTAGATCCGCCTCAACGAGGCGGTTCTAACGAGTACCCACAATCTATGTTTTTGGGCAGAAATAAGAAAAATAATGTATACCCCTGTAAACCCCAGTTTTACTATATAAAAGTGGGGTTTAAGGGGGTCAATATTATATAGGCATGTTTTCGTGATGAAAGACGGATAAACGAGAACCCTTGTCATACTGGGTGGATTTACAGGCTGAGCTTTGCTGGTCACGGAGGTCTTATTGTAGGTTTTGTCGTGCGCTGGCTCAAATATATGAAGGTGAAGATGCCTTAATCAAGAAACACAACCCTACTAAGGCTCCATAAGAAGAAATGATGAACGAACGCTACATACGAAATCACCGACGAACGCATAAAGAAGAACAGCAATAGGGAAACCGCCACGGTCCGTAGGAAAACAAAACTGTTGGTGATGTTGGGGGCTAAATCCAGTTTCTCTGGCGCGAAATATCGCCCTTAATTCTGATTTATCAGTGAAACATCACAGTGATACATACATAGTCAAATCCTATGATGAAATAAAGCAAAAGACACAATGACTATCTGAAGCCAGAATACAAGAAAACCATAAGAGAGACCCATGTTGCCTCTTGCCACAGACATTAATAGTCTGGCGCAAACCTTCTGAAGCAGTTTGGGAGGGAGCCATCATTTCAGTCTGAGGACGGTCTCAAAGTCTCAAAACGATAAACGTGCATATATCTCTTAATATCACAAGAGTTTTAGCACTTACACCTCTGTATATGCATCCATTAGCACTCCAACGTTCATATCAATTACCAATTTCACGCATGTGCATTAGGCAATCAAGAATCACTATTTTAACACAACTCCAATTATGGAAAGCAATGTATCAGTGACATCCCATACACAACGTAGCTATTTGTATCTAATGAGAAGCGTGACTTGCTTAACTGTAATGTTTAACTTCTGTTTGGATCTGATTGCTGCAACTGTAATGTATGAGACGCGATATTAGAAAACGTACCTTCTTATATACGCGCCCAACGATAACTCAAATCATCACTGGCTACCCGAAATGCGCCAAGTGAAGCTTTTGATCATAGTGTGCGAATGCGCTGGCTGATCCGAATCTTAGTTTTGTGCACATGTCCGAATGTACTTTTTTTGACGTCTTGGCTTATCTCATTTCTGACACTGTATCAAGATTAAGAGCGAAGGTGAATATCCAACGCCAAGAAACCAAGGTGTAAACGCCCCTCCCTCCTCCCACCTTCCCACTCCCCATCCTTGCTATAGTCCATTCAAAGGTGGTATTTTTGTTGCAGTTCCTCTTTATTTGTTCGTTATCTTCTCTTGTCATTTTTTTTTTTTTTTTTTTTTTTTTTTTTTGGTTGGGTAAGGGGAGTGAGTGAGTGTTGTTAGTGTTGTAATAACGTTTCTCCGGTGTCTTGATAAGTTTGTGAACTTTCTTGGGTATTTTCATAAGAGCCGCAACGTCTGGAAACGTAACTTTGGTCGGACATACGCGCCCAGCTAAGATTCAGATCAGCCTGCGCATTCGTGCTTTCTGTTCAGAATCTTCGTCGGGCGCATTTTGGATAACCACGGATACATTTTGTTTTCCTTGCCGACAACAAAGACTCTAAATCAGAGTACGCGATGAGTGATCGTTTGGCGCACATGTCAGACGGTGCGTTTTCTCTAGTTGCGGCTCATTTTTACATTTTGGTTAGTATCAAAGCAGCATTGTATACTCTTGTCTGTCAATTTTCTTCCGCAGACCATTCGTTTAGCTTTTCAAGCCTCACTGCATATACTGAAAGGAAAAAGAAACGCAGGGTAGAGTTTTTTCCTACTTATTTTAACCATTTTTTACGGTGTTTACTATAGCCATACACTTTTACAGATTGTCCTGTGAATGTGAACCGCGGGTATACGAGTCTTTGGTCGATGTGCAATCTACCCAGTGTGTGAAATCATTCAACCGTGCACTACACAGTGCATTGCACGGACAATACGGAAATTCAAAACTTCGTGCAAAACAAGCATGTTTAAACCTTCAGCACAAGATTTCCTCACACCATTTGGTACACTTCAACGATACACAACGCACTTCGATTCTTTTACCGATTTTTCTTTTCATTTTTACGCTACTTTGAACTTTTTTTCAATCATGGTACGACTGACTGATGTTCAGGGGGGTAGGGCAATTGCGTTGCTGATGCAGGGTCAGAGGCAACAGCAAGTTGCCAATCATTTTGGGATTAACGTCTCAACAATGGAACGTTTTGTTAGACGTTTAAGGGAGACAGGGCATTTAGCAGACCGACCGCGGTCTGGGCGTCCACGCGTGACGTCGCGACGTCAAGACAGGACAATCGGTCTGGCACATTTGCGGAATCGTCATCTCACTGCTACCGAAACTGCCCTTAATACAGTAGGTACGCATAATCGACAAATTTCTCCGAAGACTGTTGGAAGTCGATTGAGTGAGATTGGTCTTCGAGCTCGCCGTCCATACGTTGGTCTGCCTCTGACCCAGGCACGTAGGTTGCGTCGTAAGGCGTGGTTGACGGCGCATGCGCCCAGGCTATTTCCGATGAGGCAGTGGAGACGAGTTCTTTTTACGGACGAGTCTAGGTTTACTCTCTATCGCGCAGATGGTCGACGTCGTGTGTACCGACGTCGCGGAGAACGCTTTGCCGACGCATGTGTTGTCGAACGGGATCGGTTTGGGGGTGGCTCCGTTATGGTCTGGGGAGGCATTGCTCACGGGATAAAATCACAGCTGATTATTGTTGCGGGCAATATGACCGCAGTAAGGTATAGGGATGAGATCTTGCGTCCTGTTGCAGTCCCGCTTGTGCAACAACGTAATCTGATTCTGCAGCAGGACAATGCCCGACCACATGTTGCCCGAGTTTGTCAGGATTTCCTGGCAAACAATAACATCGCACCACTAGCATGGCCACCGTACAGTCCAGATTTGACCCCAACAGAGCACATGTGGGATGAGCTGGACAGAAGGGTTAGGAAGCGCCGAAATCCCCCGCAACTCTCGCACAACTAAGGAATGCGTTGATCGATGAATGGAATACATCCCGATGCGAACTGTCAATGCTTTGGTTAACTCTATCCAAAGGAGAATTAGGGCAGCAACGGCAGCAAGAGGGGGGCACCCCCGATATTGATTTTCAGTTTGATTTTGATTTCAAGATTTGGGGGGTAGCTACCAATGAACTTCAATAATTCGAGACTTGTTGATCACAAACCAATGAAATTTGGAACTTTTGTTCCATACATGTACCGTTTTGTAATCATAGTAAAATATTTAACAAACTTTTTCAAATTTGAATAAAATTTAGGAATAAAATTTACCCTGCGTTTCTTTTTCCTTTCAGTATAGCTCTTGATAAGGCGCTTTTTCAATCAAAAAGTATCTATATTGTTTCTTATTTCTCAACTAAAACATATGTTGTGGGTACTCATTAGAAGCGCCTCGGCGAGGCGCTTCTAATGAGTACCCACAACATAAGTTTCCGTCAAGAAATAAGAAAACTATTTACCAGATACCCATTCTTATCTAGACCTATGGACTACCTTCCATCTTTGAATTTTAACCAGTCCATTGCCTCAAAATAAAGTTTGGGCAAAAATCGAAAATCAACTGACAGATAGTCTAATGAGAAAACCCAGCAACCGAAAGATAAACAGTTTAGATCTGTCTGACCTGGATAGACACTGTTTGCAAAATCTTTTGTCCGATCTGAAGGGCTGTAACAGTTTATTAGTCTGACGCAGAAATAGAGCAGCATCCTTTACACTTGTACAGTTTCAAAAAGACATGTTACAAAGCTTTATACCAAAGTCGAGGCGTATTTTAATTCTGAAAGACTTGAAAAACAAAGTAAAAGAAAAGTCCAGGGAGTGCCACAATCACAAGCCGCAGCCCTTCCATGACACCAAGAGGAAGAGGTAACAGACAAAAACAAACAAGCGCAAATGGAACAAACGTACGAAAAGCACTGATTAGCTCTCTCTTCCCCAAGCGAACATTGAAATTGCATTTACACGTGTACACGCAGTATGAATGAAGAATTTGTCAGATAATCAGTACCATATCTACCCCAAGTATTAGGACAGACATGCCGAAGAAATAGCACAGATCCAGATCACCCTGAGCAGGGTTTGTACTGTTTGCCACTCACATATCAAGCAGTTTAGACACATCAGCAGATACTGAAACGTATCATCACGAAAACATATCTATATAATTTTGACCCCCTTAAACCGCACTTATATATAGTAGAGCTAGGGTTTGCAGGGGTATACATGATTTTCCTTATTTCTGCTCAAAAACATATATTGTGGGTACTCGTTAGAACCGCAGTTGGTACGGTAATGCTTATTTGTTTTAAAGTTAATCCAGTTAATTCCCTATGTAAAATACGAGTGCCCACAATCTATTTTTTTTTTTTTTTTTAGCAGAAATATGAAAAATATCAGATTTTACAATATATTTGAATAGGCGTGTTTTGTAATGCGCATTCAAGTATAAAGGCAAGTATGGTAAGGTTTTAGGGTGACCGAATACCTAGAATAAATAAGCTAAACGTTTTTAGTGACTGGTTCCGTTAATTATGCCTAATTAGTCCAGTGACCGGATGGGTATCTAATGTATTAAACGATAAGGTTGTGTGCGTGTCTGATTTGTTTTAAGGAAACGGATAGACTTTTTGGGCAGGCAACTCTGTCAAAAAAGGTTTGCTTCTGAAATGGATCTATACTTTAAAAGGGAAATATTTGCTCTCCTTGGGAGAAAATTTTTTCCTTTAGTGAAGAACCCTTTTCAAAAGAGCGCAGTGTGCAGGAATGCAAATAGGAAGTCACAAAGTAGACTTTCTTCTACAAAATGGCGGAATATCAACAACGCGTATCGATTGTCCTTCATCAAATGTGTAAAATTCACAGTTGGTACGGTAATGCTTATTTGTTTTAAAGTTAATTCCCGATGTAAAATACGTGGACATCACACAAAACTTCTTTACTAAGATTTCAGTGTATAGAAGGTTAATTAGATTAATCAAATTTTATTGCCAAATAACCATAAAGCAAGTGGGTTGGACCACAAATTCACACAACATTAGATAAGGTCCTCCCCAAAACAAAGTATAACATACAACGTTTACGGCAATGAGTAAATCTTATTATGTACACACAAGAATTCCGACAGTCCAGATACTAGTACAAAAAAGAGAGGAAAGGAAATAAAATAAAATTCTATAGGATCAAACAATATACAGTATCTTGAGAGTCCGAGTTCGCGTGTTTACATACAAACAAAATTAATTTATAATCAACAAAACACTGAACGATCGCAAGTAGAGCTATAGAAAGAAAAAAAAAATAGATTGAAAAAAAGAAATCTCTGTGAGCGTTTTACATAAAATCAACTAAAATATATGTAAATACAGTTCTACTTTTGATAATATAGTATACTAAGGGGCATATGCAATGATCATCTAAACTTATATCCTTTTTTAGCAAAATAAAACTAGGGGATTAGCTAAGGCCGAGCATTTTATTATAATTCTAGAGCATTTTTCTCCAGATCTCCATAAAAGCGGTATACGTGTTGTGGTACTCATTAGCAGCGCCGAGGCGCTGCTAATGAGTACCACAACACGTATGTCCCTTAATGCTTCTCCTTCTTATCTCGGTGTTCCCATCAAGGCCACATTCAATGCAAACTACGCTACTCTACCGAAGATCTATACGAGAACGTGCAATAATTATACGATTAGTTGTAATCTGTCACGTAATTATACAAGAACTGACCACAGATTTTATTACATATCTATCAGTGACATCGCTTTTCAAATAATTAATTTGCATATAGTTGGATGCGAAAAGACAGGTCATTAGAGAATCCCGATTTTTCTAGATCCGTCTCATACCTTCTCAAATGAGGTTTGGATGATAAACTTCTGGATTTAGCTCAAATAACGTCTATAAGAGAGAAAAAAAATCACTTCGGAGAGTCATGAATGTTATATCTTGACATCTTGTGGACAAAATAAAGGTAAGAGAAAAGTCCAGGAGTGCCACAATCACAAACTGCAGCCCTTCCCAGACACCAAAGAGGAAGAAGAAACCGACAAATCCAAACAAGCACAAATCGAACAAACGTACGAAAAGCACTAAGATTAGCTCTCTCTTCCCCAAGCGAGGTAATCGCAATGCTAAAAGGACTGAGAAACACAAGAACAAAATGACATAAGGTAAGACATAAAACAAATCGCCTCGTAGAATAAACCACAAAGACTTTGTAAGACTAACACCGGGACCACTCAAGCCTCAGATGCTCTTCCCTTTCTTCTTGATATGTGCATGAGTGAGAGTATGATAATAACAGTATATGACGTAGTACTGTCTACAGTGAAAGCCGACTTCATTGTTTAATGCTCTCTAAGTTCACTTCTTTCAGAATCCTTTTTATGAAAGTTGTATATCTATGCTGAAGCGTTGGGCTTTACCGGGTCATTTTCTCACGTCCTGTGTCTCTAATCGGCAAAACAACCCCCTCAATCAAGATTTATTTGTCGCTTTAAATAAACAGACGAGGTTGAAATTTAATCTAGATTCAGTTAATTAGCTTCGTTTGGATCTGTATCTTACAAACATCGAAAGATATTGAAGATCATTGATACCGTTTCCTTGGTTATCGTACTTTTAATTTGAAGGTTATCATTACGAAAACACACCTATTCAAATGTATAGAAAATTTCACCTCCAAAAAATAAAAAAATTTCAGACAAAAAACTCTGATATTTTCACATTTCTGCTCAGAACATAGATTGTGGGTACTCGTTAGAACCGCCTCGCCGAGGCGGTTCTAACGAGTACCCACAATCTATGTTTTGAGCAGAAATAAGAAAATAATGTATACACCTGTAAACCCCAGTTTTACTATATAAAAGTGGGGTTTAAGGGGGTCAAAATTGTATGGGCATGTTTTCGCGATGATGTGGCAGCTTTTAAGATAGGATCAAGCGAAATGAAAGAGGATGACAGATGCATAGAATGCAGAAAGTTCGCGTGTTTTCATCATCCACATCTCACACAAAATATTCATCAAAATATGGGACTTTCAAGCATTGTATCCTGATTATTAGAAAATCATCCTGTACACAAATACTTATTCAAAGATTAAATACAACATTTTTCAGGCAATATGAATGAAAATACAAATGTTTAAAACAATATGTAGCAATCATATTTAATAAACAAACTACATAGTTACTTAATTCATATACGTATGATTAGCTTCCGATAAAAGCGACATTGGAAAAAGTTTAGACCACAATCAGACGCCGCAGAGCGCAGCGTCTGATCAGGGTCTCTACACTGTTTGCATTAAATACATTAATTTCGTTAAAAGATGGTAAAAGCAAAACTATTCAGATATATCTTCACTTGGAAATGGACCTGTCCAAAGAGTCTTGTGGGAAGTGTCCACTACGCATAAAATGGATGACAAGAGAACTGTATTGTTACTATTAAAGGTGTCATGTCTGTAGTAAATCTGCATTTGGCCTAACATCTCCCTCTTCAGAGACTTTCTTGTTCAATTCTCATGTAAACAATAAATGTCTTTGATGTCTTTGTCATCATAATGCAGATTTTATTTTTATAAGGATATTGAAAACTCGAGTTCCGCTTACGTCATATGCAGTCATGCAAACTATATTGCTGTCGTATGAGGAGTCTCAATAAAATCAAAGACTTCGATTTTCGTGTTTTTAAGTGTTCTTTGTTTCCAAGCGCAATCTTCGTACATACTATTTGGCGTTTTGAACGTTGTTTTCTAATCCTATGAACGTCCTGTTTAGGTGCTTTTGTAAAACTATTAACGAGAAATGAATGCAAAAATGGGAGTACAGTGTCGTCTTTCTGTCCCTCTCTCTTGATCTGCAGTGTTGCTATTTACATCAGTGGCGTAGCCAGAACGGAATTATTTTTACGCACACACAGGAAAAATCTTAAACACTATGCCTGCTTCCAAAATAGGGACTACTCTTAAAGGAAAGAATTTGCTCCCAGAGGGAGCAAATTCTTTCCTTTAAGAGCAGCCCCTATAGTAAAGAAGCAAATGTTTCATGTTAAAGCCACTTTATAATAAATATTTTCTTACGCTATTTGCGTTATGTGCGTACTTTTTGTGTTGAGATTTTACGGCCCAGTCAACCCAATGGGGTTATGTCAAGCGCGGTCAGTTTACCTAACCACACGTTTACTAGGCAGACTTAGTCCTCTAAGCGGTTAGCCTGTAGTGTGCACATTCTTTCGCCAGAAACTGACAACTGCCCTTCTTGAATCAGCGGAAGGGAGAGAATGACCGTAGAAATATTTCATGATCAATCTCCACGAAAGAATGTTGCCGACCTCGGCGGGGGTTGAACCCACGACCTCCTGGTCTCCAGTCGGACGGCGCATCCAACTGAGCCACCGAGGCCTCTGTGCGTACTGAGCGTTACGACTATGTATGTAGTTATACTGCCAATCTATTGTCCTAACAATTCCGATTAAATTTAAATACATTCATTGGCAAATTCTCTGAAATGCCATACTCCATAAACTGGCTCCAATTCGTTTTTGACCCTAGGAAATTCTTCCGATAGCCTAGGAGGAAAACAAATATTTAGGGATATTTACATGTAGGGACATTGTCTTATTTTACCATGAATAGGTATGTTGTGCTTACTCATTAGAATCGCCTCGTCCAGAACACTCAACATACTATTGTTTTATCTAAGATAAAAGAAATCCTTATATTATCCCCATTTAACTCCTGACATGGCGCTGTGATTAACCCTCAGTGGCTCGAACTACTTATGCCTAGAATAAATTGTCATAGTCCCTATGAATTCGAAACCACTGAAGTTCGGTTGTATACTTACTGTGCTTTCGACAGCCTTTGGAAAGACTTTTTTGTATTTGTTTTATTTGGCTTTTTATTCTAGATGGAAAAAAAATATTTCTTATTGACAACATCTTATCAGAAATCAATTATTCCTGCGCTTTGTCTTCAAATATTTACCGCAAAATTAATTTTACGACCAAAAATTGGTCTGACCTATGCAATTTCTATAGTAAACTGGATTTTTTTGCTTTCCTCCATTTATTTTTATTCATGGTTGTTCAATGACTATGACTAAAATACTTTAGGTGCATAGGTAGTTACGACGAAGGATTTGCATTAAATCACGCTAAAGGTTTGCTAATTTACTGCTTCTTTGTAAAGCGCCAAGCAAAACAAAACAAAACAAAAAAAACAAAAAAAAAACGCTAACCGAAAGATGTCGAAAGGAAAGTAGGCACTAAATGCTCAAGGGCGATATACAAATGTAAGAATATCATGACACCAAACACCCTTGTGACGCTACGTAGATGTCGTTCTATTACGGAATCATTTTTGTCGTTAATATTTATTTATTTATATTTATTATTATTATTATTATTATGTTTTTTGTTTGTTTGTTTGTTTTTTGTTTGTTTTTTGTTTGTTGTTCCTGTTGGGAAAAAAGAAATATGTCCTGGAATGGCCACAGTCACAGAATATAACGTACCAATGACACCAAGTGTAAGGGTAAACAGACTATAAAGGCCAGCCCACATGTGACGAAACCAAAGGAAGAAAAACAAAGTAACTGGCTTTCTCATCTCAAATTGATTATCAAAACCATTCACTTAACTTCCGCAGTTTTCTTGAAGTATATTTTATTTCCGTTAAAGTTACAATTTCATATTCTGACAAAACACAAACATAACTTTTAGCTTATCGTGACCTTTCAGAACGCGGTGTCTGATCAGGGTCTGCACTGTTTGCATTGAGTTAAGAAATTTCTTAAATACATGATAACACTAACAACTAACCATGCACCCCTTGTATTGGTAATGAAAAGGTCATAAGGGTTAAGGTAGAAGCGTCCACTTGGCATAAATGGGTTAACAACCGGTAACCAGAATATAAATCAGAATGAACACGGTATACTGCTAAATGAAAACCAAGCTCGATCTGATATATCAGGGACATTGATTAATCCATTGCTGTCTAGAGACCCCTAAAAAGATAATAAGCAAATAGTGCAGACCCAGATCAGACGCCGCAGATCAGGGTCTCCACTGTTTGCAAATAGTTTACCCATTTTTTTTTTCTAGAAATATCTGAGTCTCATGACCGGATGTACCTAAGATTGAAATTGGACTCATCCAATATATAATGTTGGGAACTCCATTCAGTCTACAATGGGTTAAGGCGTAGAATACTGCCTATTCTCGCCACAAAACTAAGTGAAGATATAATTACCAGTCATTGCTGACTGAAGGGAGAACCAGTTGAGCCATAACGTCAAAATATAACATTTAGATATTTGCGCCCAGCGAAGATTCATATCAGCTTTTGCATTTCCACAGTCTGATCAGATCCTACATGTACACTGAGCGCATTTTGAATAGCCGAATATGCAGTTTCTTCATGTAAACATCGAAGACTCTGATTAGCCTGTGCAGATACGCAGCCTGATTGGAGTCTTCGTTAGGCGCACAGGAAAGAACATCTCGAAAACATGGCTATTCTAATATACTGAAAATTTTATCATTAAAAAATGAAAATTTTCAGACAAAAAATTCTGATATTTTTTCATTTTTCTGCTCGAAACATAGATTGTAGGTACTCGTTAGAACCGCCTCGCTGTCGAAACATAGATTGTGGTACTTATTAGAACCGCCTCAGCGAGGCGGTTCTAACGAGTACCTACAATCTATGTTTCGAGCAGAAATAAGAAAAAATAATATATACCCCTGTAAAACACCAGTTTTACAATATAAAAGTGGGGTTTAATGGGGTCAAAATTATATAGGCGTGTTATCCTGATGAGTACATTTTCTTACGCTGTGGCACATTTAAGAATTGAAATTCAGATTTTTAGCTTGCACAGGACGGTTCCTAAACATTAGACTATTTTAATGTCTCCGAGAAGCCGAACGCAAGGGCTCCTCAGAGACATTAAATTTTCCAATTCATCATTACATTCATTCAGTGCAAGTTAAAATTCTCAATTCTCATATTTTCATATTATTTTATTCATGCATTTGTCAGTAGTATTCTACCTAATAGGAAATATTTTTCTTAATACCGGGTGTTAAGATTCCTTTAATGTCAGATTTGGAACAGCCAGAAGGCGGGATTTGCACGCTACGTCAAGGCAATACGGGTTCGACGTCATTATAACTTCAGCAAACAAAGAACGCTATTGGCTGACGTTCACAAGCCATATTCTTCGCCTAAGCCTTATGCCCTCCTTGGCGAAAGCATTGTAATTCGTACCCCACAGTTATTATATATATGACATTACGGTAACCGTCCAAACTGCTACTTTGTATTTCCATTTCCTCTGATGTCATGTTATACTTGACTTTGAGAGAATAAATGTACTTTGACTTGACTTGAAGAAATAAAACGCATAAGACTGTAATGTTTCATTTTACAATAATAAGTAAGTATTTGTAGATGAATGACAGCGGGAATACAGTATATCTTGTCACAAACAACTACATGACCACTAAGAGACAAACCTGGCGCTATATTCATTAAAATTACCTATTTTTATAAAAAAAAAAACTTCTAATGGATAAGGCGTCACGTTTGCCTCACACTAGAACAGTGATTTTCATTTTGTGCACGTAACATCTCAGTCCCAGGACGACATATGCAGTTTTCGATGTATTTTCAGTACGAATTTTGTTTGAAGGTAATTTGTTTGATGGAAGTTTCTTGTTAGAAGGCGCCCTAAAAGTCTTGAGTCCGGAAACTGTAACGCAAATATTTGCAAACTTTGACGTATAAACTTTTTTACATGGCGTGCGCAGCACAAAGAATGATATAAAACGAACACAAAATTACGAAAAAGCATGAATTCTAATTATGAACTACAATAAAATTATATATCAGAACTGAAGCTATCCAGGAAATGCTATAATTACAAACTGAAGCACAGCGCCAAAAGCAGACATAATGACAGAGAATCGTAATCTCAGATATATCCGAGCGAAGACAGTAGACCTACATCACGAAAACATGCCTATATAATGTTGACCACCTTAAATCCCATTTTTTTATACAGTAAAACTGAGGTTTACAGGGCTATACATTATTTTTCTTATTTCTGCTCAAAACATAGATTGTGGGTAGTCATTAGAACCGCCTCGCCGAGGCGGTTCTAACGTGTACCCACAATTTATGTTTTGAGCAGAAATATGAAAAATATAGGATTTTTTAACTGAAAATTTTCAATTTTTTTGGTGGTAAATTTTCAGTATATTTGAATAGGCTTGTTTTCGTAATGAGATCAGACGCCACAGAAATGCGGCTTCTGATCAGAAATTACATGTTTGCCACTTATTCAGCAATGTTTAGACATGAGTAGGTAGCACAAAAGGTTTGAACAAATTTTAGGACAAAATATGGTGAGGAGTTAAAGTGTTCGAATATTTAACGTTAATACGGTATGGTACAGGGGCTGCAAAAGAAGAAATGAGGCACAAGGTCAGATAACATACCTGCGGACATGTGCGCCCAGCGACGATTTAGATCAAACTGCGCATTTCGGATAGCCAAATATGCAGTTTCTTCTCATCACGAAAACATGCCTATATAATTTTGACCCCTTTAAACCCCACTTTTATATAGTTAAACTGGAGTTTACAGGGGTATACATTATTTTACCTATTTCTGCTCAAAACAGATTGTGGGTACTCGTTAGAACCGCCTCGACGAGGCGGTTCTAACGAGTATCCACAATCTATGTTTTGAGCGAATACCCACAATCTACGTTTTGAGCAGAAACGTGAGAAATATCAGAATTTTTTATCTGAATTTTTTTCTATTTTTGGTGGTAAAATTTTCAATATATTTGAAAGGCGGATTTTCGTAATGGAGCCATATGTGCAGTTTCTTCATGCGGATAACGAAGACTGATCAGACTGTGCGGATGAGCAAGTTGATTAGAGTGTTCGTCGCGGCACATGTCAGAAGGCTCGTTTTCTTATATTGCGGCTCAAAATCTTAGCAGTGTCTAAGCAAGAGTACAGATGTGTGGGCGTAATCCCAAGTGAACATAATAATCTACTCTGAAAATCCAAAATGTCTCCTCATACTTTTCAGTATTTGACTAATTCTTGTAAAAATAGAAGATAGAGTTTCCAGGGAAGACCTTAACCTAAGCAAACAACAGCTATACGAAAGTAGGCGTAACGAATGTGAAACATGACAACACGAAACGCAGATTTTAACTGCTAAAGGAATGTAGAGGTGTCGCAGAAGACGAATAACCTTAGAAAGATAAACGTAAGATCCTTCATCATGGGAAAAGCGCAGTTATAACATATGTGAACAGCAAATGTTCAGACGAGCCTGCGCGTTCGCACAGTCTCGCCAGAACCTATGCTATTCGCTCGGTAGGCCAAGGGGAAAATTCAGCCAAAGAACTAGACAGATGAACTTCATAAAAGGCAGGGAAACGCTCTGAAAGATCGATTTGACGCAAAACCCGAAGTCCGTTTTCCTCGCTGCTTCCAGACACCAAATTTAGACTGCAAACTGCCTCCCTATATTTCAATACAGTGAATTTTGTATTTTTATATTCCTTGTGATCGTTGAGCCAATATTCATGTCTTGGAAAGTCGAATTTCGCTTAAGCCGGTCCTGACTGTGGCGGGTGTGTACATGTATGCACCCCTGTAAAATCTACATTGTCGTCATATTAAATAATTTCAATAAAACAGGAACTCCGACTGCCTTCTTGTTTGTGTTCTTTACTTCCAAGGTCAACTGTTATAGATTTTATCATTCTGTTACCTTCTGTTACAGTGATCACAATATTACATTTTATAATAACTGATATTTTCTTAACTCGAGATAAGTCAGACCGTCCCAAGGGCAAAGTGATTTGCCTCAGGAATACATTGCAATATTGCGTGTTGCATCCAATCTTCTTAGGTAGATACACCGTGCAATAGGAAGAGAACAAGCAATACTGACATCCGTTTTGTCAGACTATGACAGAAGGGACGGTAATATCTATACATACTTCTTTTCAATACACTAAGTAGATCGGATTTACATGGTAGAGTTTTAGCCAGTGAAATATTTTTTTTTTAGCTTTCAACTTGCTTTCTTGTGTACCAAACCTTCTAAAAAAGGGTTCTTCTCTTAAAGGAAAGAATTTGATCCCAAAGGGATCAAATTATTTCCTTTTAGAGAAGACCCCGTTTCAGAAAGGAGGCAAACCATTAAGCAGAGTTGGTTTAACTGAAAATATATTCATTCACTTTAAGCTACACGTGGTTTCTACTGCTATTATTGAATCAAAAGACTTCATAGCATATAAGGATTAATAATAAACAAAACTTTTTTTTTTTTTTTTTTTGCAAAGAAAGACTCTATCTCAAGAATGCTCCGTATTCAGTATGCGCCCAACTGATCTCGAGGTATAGAAGACGTACATGTAGGATAGTGCATGTACTTGTAGTATCTACTAGCTAGGTTTTACAAGAACCAGGTACGGTCTTGGCGACTATCCTTTGTTACGGTTCGCAATCATTAAAATCAAAGCGCTGACAGCACTGGTGGGTCGATTGTCTCTGTGTGTTGGTTAGGAAAATGGTCCTGAACGGGGACTTAAGACTGTTTCATTCAACCCTTGACTTCTTGTAATTTAAGCACATAGTGCATATCCCGATTAGATGCCGTGTTCTGCAGCGTCTGATCTGGGTCGGCACTGCTTGCGAACACCACAGTCCAGATTTTACACAGCACTCTGACGTCACAGCGACAAAAATAGCGCAGCTATAAATAACCGTTACCTGGATTTCATACAAATGTGCGGTTTAATTTCATTGGGCAATCACGTGGACAAAAACATTAAGGAAATATTGCTGTACGTATACCATGGCTAGATTGTAAACAATCTACCCAAAATACTTAAGGTGTTTGGATACAGTTGGCAGTTTATACACTAGTTTTCATAAGGAAGACACATTTATGTGACTTTCTACAAGAAGAGGGGTTACAACAGTGTTTGTGATTATATGTATTTCATTGTGATGTTTTCACTGAGGAGGCAGAGGAGTCCTATGCGGTCTGAACATATGTGTGTAATTTAAAACATACTCAGTAGTTTTTTCCTACTGACCGTTCCTATGCCTCTGTTACGGTTGGTGTTTGCATATACAGTCGAACCTCAATAGCTTGAACACTGATGGCTCGTTTACCATAGTTAATACTAACTAGTTTGGAATTCTTCCGATAGCTCAAGAAACAAATATTAAAGTGTTTTTTTCTTATTTTATAATGAAATTGTATGCCGTTCCTACTCATTAGAATTGCCTCATCGAGGCGATTCTAATGAGTACACTCAACATACCATTATTGTGTAGAGGATCGAACAAATTTCCGTAAATCTTCGCCATTTGCTTCCTGACCTGGCGCCATGATTAACCCTGATAAGTTCGAACTACCCATATCTCGAACAAGTTTCTATGGCCCCAAAGATGTTCGAGCCACTGAAGTTCGATTGTATCATTATGAGTGTTCCATCACTCCTTCTTTTCGAGCCTCGGAAGGCTGTGATATTGTGATTTAAGCATTTCTTTAATGTCTTATGATTTTCTTGTTTGCTTTCCTGCTCCTTATGTCCCTTTATCAAAAAGAGTCTTCTTTAACGGGCACAAATTTGCTCCTCCCACTGGGAGCCTTTTCTTTCCTTATAAAGTGTGTTCCTGTTCAGAAGGGAGACAAAAAGTGTCTTTGATGTGTATTCAATTTATGACCAATTTATGACGAATTTTCAAATACCGCATAATCTGGATTTACTTTTTGTACAAGAAAATCTTGGAAACAAATCAAGACCACAATAAACAACAAAAATTGGAGTCTCACTTTTATCGAGACTCTTAATGTGACATAATTTAGTTGGCAGGTCTGCATATGCCCGCAGGCTTAAGCGAAACTCAGTTTTGGATCGATTCTTTACAATCGAGTCATAGTATACAAACGCAAAAAATTCCTTAAGGTAGTTGTCAACGTGATTATCAATGAATGACCAATGCAATCAAACCGGGCGTTAGACGAAATCCAGGTGATGGTTACTTATAGCCGCGCTATTCTTGTTGCTGTGACGTCCGAGTGCTGTTGATAGAGGGTTATCTGTAAAACCTGGACTGGAACATTTGGAACATTGGCAAGCAGTACAGACCCAGCTCATACGCCACAAAACGCGGCGTCTGATCACGGTCTGCACTGTTGTCTTAAATTACAGGACGCGAAGGGTAAAATGAAACAGTCCTAAGACTCCTTTCATGACCATATTCCCAGCCTACACTCAAAGACAATCGACCCAACAGTGTTGTCAATGATTTGATTCAAGATACCAGGAATCTTTCAATGATCCCAAAGAAAACGAAAATATAAACTGTAAAACTGGCTAATCGGAGCTGAAATGATAATCGATTATCAGTCCTGCCATTGTGATCGATAATCGATCAGTAGTCACTGAAGATTTGGTCAGAATTTTACCTTTCTGATCATGACTCTTACCATTTGTTATACTTTATTGTATGTATTTGGTCAGACAAGCCTATGCAAACAGTATAGACCCTGATGAGACGCCGCAAACGCGGCGTCTCATCAGGGTCTACAATGTTTGCCACTCATCCAGCAATTTTTAGACATAACAGTGAGAAGTAAGTTGTACTTGTTCAAATTTTAGATTAAGTATGGTAAGGAGTTGAGATGTCTGAATACTAAGGGTAAATACGGTAAACTAACAACCACAGAAATTAAATGATCGATTATTAACGAATCAGTAATGATAATCGTTTTTGTGGAATTTATCGATCAATTAATCGATTATCCGATTAATTGTGCCAGTCTTAATAAACTGCACAAGGTTTTACGTCTAAATGTTGAAAACGCATTATCGCGGTGGCGCTGAATCATCTCCCACTCAACACCGCTGTTTTGGGATTTCCGATTCTTCGTTGTTAAACGTGAATGACATGTGAGCCACAACGAGAGAAAACGTACCTTCTTATATATACGCCCAATAATGAATCAGATCAGTCTGGTTATCCGCGCAGTCTGTTCAGAGTCTTCATTGTCCGCAAAAAGAAACTTTTGCATCCTTGGCTATCCAAACGGTAGTCTGTGAAGTTTCTGACATGGACTGCGCGAATGCGCAGGCTGATTTAAATCTTCACTGGGCGTACATGTCCCAGGGCGTACATGTCAGAAGGTACATTTTCTGACGTTGAGGCTAGTATATATATATATATATATATATATATATATATATATATATATATATATATATATATATATATATATATATATATATATGTATGTATATACAGTCGACTCTCGTTATCTCGAAATCCAAGGGACTCACTGAAACACTTCGAGATATCCGTACCTCGACATATTAGAGTTGAGAGAGTGAGGAAAACAATAAATTGAACAACCACATTTAACAAATGAATATGTAAATTTACTTCTAAAATTAGAAATATATAATAATTGCTCCTTAGGAGCAATTTCTCCTCTTTTCCACATTATTTTGTTACCTGTTGTCATAGTTTCATGTTAAAACAGGGACCAGATTTTCACTTCGAGATAAGCGGTAATTCGAAATAAGCGAGTTCGAGATAACGAGGTTCAAATATATATATATATATATATATATATATATATATATATATATATATATATATATATATATATATATATATATATATATATATATATTATCGACAATGGTGTCGAAATACGTTAACAAATATCTCCTACTGCTGTTTGACGTTTTCCAGTGTTTTCCCGGTTAAAGAAAATGGCTACTCTTGTAGAGTGTGTGTCATTTTTCAACGAAGGAAAAGTTTTGCAGACAGAAATCAGCCCTCCGGTATTTACGTTGCTTTTAAACTATAGGGCCTACTCCTTAAGGAAAAACACTGCTGCTTCTAAATCTTTATTTGTAAGAGTGTGCCCTAGTTCAAGGCAAAATAGATATTTGCATGTTAGAGTTATTTCTGATAAAGATGTAACCATTTTCCTTTATTCAATTAACAAGCCCCATCATATTTATTTCACAACACCCACAGGACTAAAACTGTTTGAAACAGAAGAAATAGGACTTGCAACGTCAGAACACGTACCATTGGACATGTGCGCCCAGCAAAGATTCAGCATTTGTGCAGTTTCATTACGAAAACACGCCTATTCAAACATATTGAAAATTTTACAAACCAAAAAAAAAAAAAAAAAAAAAAAAAGAAAAAGAAAAAAATTCAGATATAAAAAAATCTGATATTTTTCATATTCCTGCTCAAAACATAGATTGTGGGTACTCATTAGAACCGCCTCGACGAGGCGGTTCTAACGAGTAACCACAATCTATGTTTTTTAGCAAAACAAAAAAGAAAAAATAATGTACATTGTATACCCCTGTAAACCCCCAGTATTACTATCTAAAAGTGGGGTTTAAGAGGGTCAAAATTATATTGGTGTGTTTTCGTGATGGATCAATATTAGTATTTTCACTGGGAGAATTTGGATAGTCTAGAATGCAAAGTTTCTACATATGGACAGCGAAGACTCTGATCTGACTGCACGGATATGAAGAAGAATCAGAATCTTCGCTGGTTGCACATATCTGATAGTACGTTTTCTGATGTTGCGGCTCGAATATTTCTGCCGACACGGCTCGAATATTTCTGCCGACACATGGTGTCTGGTACGCTGATATAGTACATTCTGTCGCAATATGAAAACTATCCCTCGTCTGATATATGCACAACCAGGACCCTGATCACTCTGCTTATTCACACAGCCTAACTGATCTAGTAGCCGTCGTTAAAATCTTAGGAAATCAATATAGGACAGCGAATGTTCCGCTGGATTACCTTGGCTTCCGCTGAATGCGTATGTCGAAAGTGCCTTTTTCGTACATCAGATCTTTGGAAGTTGTTCTTCCTTGAAGTGTCTCTCGTGTATTTAATATTGACATAGGCTAATATGTACGCGGTTAAAATAATAATCGCCAATGAAATCTATCGAAAATAATAGTCTGGTTTCTCAATTTTTGCACCTTGCAAAACAAACATAACTCTAGCATCGGAAAGATATACGGCTGAATTTTGATAAAGCTTTGATACTGGTTCATACAAAACCGCTGTATAGCAATGCGAAACTAATTGCAGTTTGGAGAAACGCATGCATTTTGCATGATACGCGTTTAGAGTTTAGCCGCCAAGAGTTCTGTAAGTTCCATTTAGCATACAGTACATATGTATATACTAACAGATAAAATATACCCAATATACACCCAACTCGCGATAAATGTATCTGTACAGTTGATGTCTGAATATAAATTAGCACTGATTGTTTAAAATTCTTGTCGCGTTTTGAAATCGGCGTGTATTTTATGAAATTTTGATAAACATTTTAGTTTGCGGAAATCGCGTCAAATATTATGTTTGGTCTTCATACATTCTTACAAAGTATAGTTCGTCAACAAGGGTTTTGAAATTATGGACATGAAGAAATGCGCGGCGATTCCCCTCAACATGCATATTTAAGACTTACGTTAGTACAATACAGTGTTCTATATGAATATTTTTTATTGAAAAAAACAAAAAAAAAAAAAAAAAAAAAAAAAAAAAAAAAAAAAAAAAAAAAGAAACATAAGCACGAACGCCCGAAAGATGTCTGGTAAAATTTAAAATGTGTCATTCAAAATGGTATCCTAAAATTTGCAGTCAAACGATTTCTTACACGTTTATTGTAGCGGCCATATTGGATGAAAAATCGAACATTTTTTGGTGTTAATCCATTTCTGTACACCTTCTAATATAGGCTGTAGGAAACGGTAGAAGGTTTATTTGAATTGCAGTTTGCATGCGAAATTTCATGTCAGACCGGAAAATGGGGTACTCTCCCTTAAATGCGGAAAACAACTGGGATGTCACTAATGACGTCATGTTTGCATAATCGCATGAGAGAATAAACATTCTGCTTTCTATTTTTAGCATTTTTTCTTTCTTTTTATGATTTAACCTCAATACCCAAGGTTTTGTATACTTAAAATTGTTAAGTATCAATTTGGTCTCCATAGAAACGTGTGAGTTCTCGAGAAATGCAATAAATGCATATCTGCTATACAGTTGGTTTTGTGTACAGACATGTCCAGGCTTTCTTCCTATATCGAAATAAATCGTATATCTTTCCGATGCTAGGGTTAGCAAAATTTAAATACTAGAGTCCGTACTATAAAGTATGTAGCAATATGGGAAAATTGATACGCTTTCAGGGAAGGTAATCCTGTCAAAAATATTTACTTCCCTCCAAAAACTGGGTCTATTTTAAAAACAAAAACCTCCAAATGGGTTCTACGCTAATACATTTTGCTCCAAATTTTGTTCTTTAAGAATAAACCCCTTATAAAAAGGAATATAAAACCATTACATGTAGTGCAGTTGCCGCCCAAAAAAGTGCATTCATTTCCATAGGCGTAGCGCTCAGAATGCAGATTATGCATACGCGTGACATGCGTTATAAATTATATTTGCAATAAAGGGACAGCAACTTATATAAAATAGTTTGATTCTTTACCATAGGGGCTTATTCTAAAGGAAAGAATTTATCTCTTCCAAAGTAGAGGCTACTCTTAAAGGAAACATTTTCTTTCCTTTACGAGTAGCCTTATTTTCGGAGCGATACAAAGGAGAAATTAAGTAACACGCTTTCCTGGGTAAACGTAAAAAATACACAGGTTTTCCTGGGTGTGTGTAAAAGTACACAAGTTTATCTGAGTGTGCACTCATAAAAATAATTTTGTTCTTGCTACCCCACCGCATTCCCCTTAATTCTGTATATTCGGGCGCCTCATCTCTTTACCATATACGTATAATTATTCAAAGTGATGACACAGAGAAATTCCATAATGGTAGTTCTAAGACAATATTAGTTGGTGCTGTCCTTCCTGTGAATGAGACTGGAAACTTGGTTGATTTTCCGTCATTTGTTTGCAAAGGAGACAAATTTCGTGACACACACGAGGCTCCTTCTGAAAAGTGGTATACCATTACGAAAACACGCCTGTTCAAATATATTGAAAATTTCACCACCAAAAACTGAAAGTTTTGTGATAAAAATTCTGATATTTTTCACATATCTGCTCTAAACATAGATTCGTTAGAACTGCCTCAGTGAGTACCCACAATCTATGTTTTTGAGCAGAAATAAGAAAAATAATCTATACCCCAGTAAACCCCAGTTTTACTATATAAAGTTGGGTTTCAGGGGGTCAAAATTATATAGGTATGTTTTCGTGATGCTCTAAAAAGGAAGCCCTTTGCACCCAAGGATAGAAAACAATTTCTTTCAAACCCCTGTTCAGAGAGAGATTGGTGTACAAGAATGCAAATGGAAAGGCACACATTGTGTCTTCCTTGCAAAAAATCTCAAAGCTGTATCAACACCCACCCACCCCCTCCACCCCCGGACCCGGCCCCAGGCCCTCACCCCACTTAAAAGAACAGTATGTGCTGAGACCCGTGCTGAAAAACGCAGCCTGATCAGAGGATAATGTTATATTGTCCCTATAAGGTAAATGAATACACCTGAAAGTTGTGTTGTCATAGTCTAAAGAGAGACAAATTTTCCATACAGGAAATTGATTCGCAAGCATTTACATTGTATATCCTTTTAAAAAATGGGGCTACACTTGAAGGAAATCAGTTGCTCCCAAAATTCATTAGTAGTCCCATGATAGGGTTTTTTACTGTTTTCTCAGCTATGTCCGAAATTAGGACAAATATGGTAGATCGCATGTTAAACTGACACTTCAGTAAATTCTATTATATCCAAATGAGTTCCGTATTGACACTGTCTCATTTCGCACTTAGTTTGATTTGATTTGATTACGGATTTACTATCAGGACTTTCTTCAATACAGATTAATTTGAGAGCAATCTCATAGGAAAATCTATGTAATATAATTGCGTTATGCAAAGGTATAACGTTCCATGGTTTAGGTGTTCTTTGTCTTTCATAGCTCCAGATAAGTCATATTTTCTTTACCCGAAAAATGCTAATAGTTTTCTTATGCTGCGCGAAAACAGTGCCTCACCGAGGAGCTTCTAATGAGTACCGACAATAATATGTTTTTGTGCAGAAGTAAGAAAAAATATTGTTCGACTACCCCTTCTTATAGTTATAGACATGATTTTATTTGGTGACCTGTGACTTCCGGCTTCAAATTTCTATTTGACACTAAACCACTTGGAACCAGAAGTCTCAGGTTACCGTCTGGAACTGTGTTTTGTAATGTTTGTTTGTTTGTGTTGAGGTTTTACGGCCCAGTCAACCCGATGGGACCATGTCGATGTTAGGGGTATCGTATTCACCCATTGCATTCGGACAGAGTGGCCTAAGTAAACAGTCTAGATCCAGACCAGACGCTGTGTGCTGCGTCCTCCAACACTTTTAGACACATTCACAGAGATATTCCAATAGACTGGTTTGAATTTTAGGACATGAACAGTATGGAGTGATTTCTCGGGATACTTCGTTGTTTCATTATTTAGTAAATGCCTTTCGTAAATCCAGCCTACCGAGAATGAGTCAGAAACAATATCGTAAACAACAGTTTGTCTTAGTTTGCTGATTGATGTTTGAAAATGCATTACGAAAACACGCCTATTCAAATATGTAGAAAATTTCTCCTCCAAAAATTTTAACTTTTCAGATAAAAAAAAACTGTGATATTTTCCATATTTCTGCTCAAAACATAGATTGTGGGTACTCGTTAGAACCGCCTCGGCTAGACGGTTCTAACGAGTGCCCACAATCCACGTTTTGAGCAGAAATAAGAAAAATAACATACTCCTGTAAACCCCAGTTTTACTATATAAAAGTGGGGTTTAAGGGGTCAAAATTATATAGGCATGTTTTCGTGATGATTGAAAATTAATGAGCTTGAACATAAATAAACGTTCAAGTCAAGGTCCTAATCAGACGGCTTGGATGCGTAAGCTGGTATAGACTACGCTTTTGACATATGCATGATACAGTCGACTCTCGTTACTTCGAACTCGCTTATCTCGAATAACCGCTTATCTCGAAGTGAAAATCTGGTCCCTGTTTTAACACAGAGGTCTACCAACAGGCATCAAAATATTGTGGAAAAGAGGAGAAATTGCTCCTATTTTCCACAATATTTTCAATATATCTCTAACTTGGGAGTCAAATTAAAGATTAATTTTGTTAAAGGTGGTTATTCGATTAAATGTTTTCCTCAGTTCCACAAATCTGATATGTCGAAGTACGGATACCTGTAAGTGTTTCATAGAGTCCCTTGGATTTCGAGATAACGAGAGTCGACTGTATAACCGTCTCATTTAGCTCTCTGAAAGCTCTTACAAGGTGAAATTGGTAACAATCGGAGACCAATTGAATGAAGAATTAAGTATTATTTTATGTAAAAATATAAGAACAAAAACTAGTTTTAAAATGTTGTTTGCATCAAACTGTAGTCAGTATGTTAAGGTTTTAAGCTTTTAACATTGGTACCTCTCTTATATATTTGCGTGCTCGTAAGAGGAAATGCTTCGTTTATTCAGAATTCAACCACCAATTCATCACTTGCTATGGTAAAATGGTGCATCTGGAGATCTCAGAGTCCTCAACACATAGCCTTTTAGCACCTATAACGTCATAATGCTACTACAAAATATATAGAATATGTCCCAAAGTAACTTAAACCTCAGACATAAAAGAAGAAATTCGTTGGGTTTCTTGCATTATAGATTACCTATTAATCATCAACAAAGCACGCAATCATATGGCATGGAAGGACATAATGAGTTCTTCCTAACGTGCAGACACATACATGGCTTTATGTCACGATCTATAAATGTTTCATTTGTTTTAAGCCAATTTTTTGTAACCTTGTCGTGTTAGATCAAATCAGCACAGTACGTATTCGCTCTATTAGCGTTGCTCTTTATGGCAATTGGTTTGCGTTTTCTGTTATTGAAATTGTCAGTTTTCTTCCCGTATTAGAAGCTTTTAACCCTTGTCTTGCTGAATACATTAAGATGCCACGTCCATTTCTAACTTTCAGCCAATCAGATTACTTGATCCGGATTGTTGCTATAAGTTCACATACTTTATGGCAAACAGTGCAGATCCAGATCAGTTGGCTTCTTCAGAAGCCAACTGATCTGGATCTACACTGTTTGCAAAAGCAGGGTATATCCGGGTTCAGCATGACAAGGGTTAATAATGTTGCATTCTCCGTTTGGGGTATTAGGCCCTTTAATTGTTATCCTTAGCAATCAGTTAAGGTGAATACAAACAGGGAAGGCAACTTTTTCAGAACGATTTTGTCTCCTTTACTCTAAAAGGAAGGAATTTGCTCCCTGTGATAGCACATTCTGTCCTTTTAGGAATGCCCTTTTTCGAAAATGGCATGATGAGCAGGAAAACGAAGAGGAAATTGCAAACGTCGTCTCCTTTGTTTTGACGTATCTCTTGTGGATAGTCACTCTAGGAACCTCGTAAACACCTAGTATAATTTTGTCATTAATAACTGTGAAACGAAATGGCTGAACGATTTAATGCGAGAAAATGCACGCCAAGAAAATGGAAAAAAAAAACAAGCTTCGCTTATATAGGCGCTTCAAGACTGAGGACTAGACTGATAATTATATAACATGAATGATGTCACGCAACCATAGAAGTGCTTATGCAAACGTTTGGTGTGGGGTAGCACTTATTCGTATAGAAACAGGAAGATATGAGCGGTTAGCAGCAGAAGACGAGGAGCATGCCCATATAGCAAGAATGGCGAACAGAGTGGATTTAGGACAGACATTTGGCACCGACAAAATTGTGCTTTATTCTCAGTAGCAAAGTTGATCACATTATACGGCAACATGCAAAATATTGTTCAGATGTTTCAAACACTCGGAGACAAGTTTTATTTAGGCAGGCAGTGTGCTACTTATGGACTATAAAAATTGCTTAAATATCATTTTAATATGTGCCGAAACCCATAGACTGTCGTATTTTAAGTCTCCTTTTTTATTTGTTTTACGAACGTTTGTAGGTGTTTTTGCTGTATATTGTGTACACATGTAATTATTCCTTTTTACAATATCTACAGTCTTTCATAGTTCTGTAAAGAGCCTCCCTTTTAAATATTCTAATAAATGTAACTTTATTTTAGAATTTATGTTCGTACAATGCATTTGAGGTGAGACTTATTGAGCCCATCCTGGTTATTTTGAAAATCGAATACCGCTTAAGCCGGCGCTAGGGGACATATGCAGCCTCGCAAACTACAGCATTGCCTATGAAGAGACTCATTCAAACCGAATCACCGATTTTCGTGATTTTGTGTGTTTCCAAAGGCAATACTTTTTTATTTTAACTTAGATAAAAGTAAACTAGAATGCGCCATCGAAAATCCCCACGCTCTTTGCTAATGTTGCTAATAGATGACGGACGGATGGAATTGCTATCCCACACTCTTATCATGAGGGGAAGTCATGTAGCAAGTTTGGTTAAATTCCGCTAGGTGGTTTAGGAGAAAATAGCGTGACGGACAGAAGGACGGACACAAAACGGACAGAGAAATAATTTTGCTCTCGCACACCCTAACCATAAGGGGAAGTTATATAGCAAGTTTGGTTGAATTCCGCCCAGTGGTTTAGGAGGAGATACGTGGCGGACGGATGGACGGACGACGGACGTACGGAAACTATTATTGCTCTCGCACACCCTTACTAATAGGGGAAGTGATGTAGTTAGTTTGATTGAATTCTATCCAGTGGATTAGGAGGAGATAATGAAACGAACAGACGACGAACGCTCGGACACACGAAAAAATGATGTTGCTCTCGCGCAACCTTACCATGAGGGGAAGTGATAGAGCAAGTTTGGTTGAATACCGCCCGGTGGTTTAGGAGGAGATAGCGTGACGGGCAGATGGACGAATGACGGACGCACGGACGAAAAAATAATGTTGCTCTTGCGCAACCTTACTATTGGGGAAAGTGATGTAGCAAGTTTGGTTAAATTCTGCCTAGTGGTTAAGGAGGAGAAAGCGTAAAGGACAGACGAACGGACGCACGGACGGACGGACATAATATTGCTCCCGCACAACCTTATTATGAGGGGAAGTGATGGAGCAAGTTTGGTTGAATCCGCTTAGTGGTTTTGGAGGAGATAGCCTGATGGACACATGAAAGGACGACGGACGCACGGAGAAAAAAATGTTGCTCTCGAATACCCTTTCAACGGGGGAAAGTGATGTAGAAAGTTTGGTTGAATTCTGCCCGGTGGTTAAGGAGAAGATAGCGTGACGGTTAGATGGACGGACAACGGACACACGGAAAAATAGTGTTGCTTTCGCACATGCTTTTCATGAGGGGAGGTGATGTAGCAAGTTTAGTTGAATTCCGCCCAGTGGTTAAGGAGGAGAAAAATCATTTTTATGAGTAAAATATGTTTTGATAGAATATACTTACTAAAAATTTTATGATAGCATGAACGTGTATTTCCCGCGAGTTTTTGCCGTAGAATCTCGATACATAAAGGGGCGAATCATCCGCACACACGCCACCCGTGTCAACAGTTACTAGCAGCTGTGACGTCAGTAATTACTCGAGCTAAAACAGTTGTTAAAACAATTAATTAGAATGAGAGGGTTGGCATTGGTGAGCAATCCAATTAAATGTTTGGTAAGTAAAATTATCAAAACATATTTTACTCATAAAAATGAAATTCCTAAACAATTAATGATAGAAGAATCACGGTTTGAGGGAAGATCATTCGAAGTCCCTTAGATAATACGGCAGTACTCAGGGATAGATCCTGAAGAAGTTTAGGGTAAAATGAGGAAATTACGAAGACATAAATATCTTCTCCAGAATTTCCTCCATTTCTATCCCTGAGGACCATGACAATTATCATCCAATTACCTATAAATGATCTGAGCCAGGCACTGGATAACACATACATCAGATTAGCTTCTATGAATGGGAAGACCAACCGACCCCAACCACTTTTTGGGCTGCAGTTATGCCCGCAAGACGCCCCGAGATTGGGACTTGAGCATGACATAATATCAGAAGGGAAAGACAAATGTCTAAGGCAAAAGGGGAAAATTTTCCAAACTTCCACAATACATTACCAAAATAAAGCAAAAAATGCTAAATTACAATGCGGGAGATACTTCTCGCGAAAAAGGAAGACAGAAAATAGCGAAAAAATCACCGATGGAAAAAGATTTATTTTCCAGCAAAATTAGATGTCCTTCCAATATGGCGCGAGATTAATTACTGACGTCACAACTGCTTGTGACTATTGACACGGGTGGCGTGTGTGCGGACGATTCGCCCCTTAATGTACCGAAATTCTACGGCCAAAACTCACGGGAAATACCCGTGACTGCTATCATTATATGTTTGGGAACGTAAATTTGTATTAAAATAATATTGCTTTCGCACAACCTTACCAAGAGGGGAAGCGATGTAACAAGTTTGATTGAATTCCGTCCAGTGGTTTACGATGACATCATGTGACAGACAAACGGACGAACGACGGACGAACGGACGGACGCACAGACAATAATGTTGCTCTCGCATATCCTAACCATGAGGGGAAGTGATGTAGCAAGTTTGACAGTATTCCGCCCAGTGGTTTGGGAAGAGATAGCGTGACGGACAGACGTATGGATGTATGGACATTTGCTGGGTACTATAGTGTATATGTTCCGACTCAAAATACCCAACAAGTGCTTCAAATTTATTGGGCACTTTTTTATATGAACGGACTAAATTGCAAGTACCCAATTCATGTCTACCCACTATATGCGCATTTGTTGGCTCGGACAGACAGACATATGGACGGGTTGACGAATGGAGGCGTTTACAATATCCCCATCACTTATTTAAAAAAGCATGGGGATAAATATATAAATAAAAAAGCGGAAAATCTATCAAGTGTGTCCCAGTCCCTTTAATTATTACATCATTAAAAACGGATGCATTGTTCTCTGAGATAGTCTGTTCACATCTGACAGATGAATAAATGATGGTTTTCATGAAGTCACGCAACATATATGGCCAACAAGTATACTAATCAAAAGGGTTCACAGCCTACATTTTATGTAGACTGTTTAATGACTTTGAAACAGCCAATTACTATTCACAGAGTTTTTTATTCGCTGTTAGAATGTCCCATCTACAGTTTAAAACTTTTATAAACGTTCAAAGTTTTAAAAGAGACTAAAATATCAAGCACAATTTTCTGCGAAGTGTGAAAAATAAAATTAAACGTCTTCTGCTGATATAAGACTCACCAGGTTAAATAAATTCTGGGAAAAGGGATCGTTTAAAAATCAAACAAATATATAAAAGAAAGCAAAAATATCTGACTGTTTGTCCAAATAGACTGTTCTTCAACAGTAAATTGTGAAAATTGCGAGAAAGGTTTGACAACTTGGGATGATATAGGGGTCTACTGCTTGTGTACATGTATCATCGAAAGTTGCTTAAGTAGAGTCTGCGTGGATCCCACAGGAGCCTAAAAGATCGGATAGGGTCGAGACCAAACTAACAAAAAAAAAAACAAAAAAAGATAATGGTAAAATTTGACTGTGATTTTTGGAAAATTACTTCAATGACTGGCTTCGAATGCGGATAAACCGAGGGTTTTTGGTAAAGTGCATTTACTCTCCTGTCGAACAGCCTAAAACTAAAGGATGAACCGTGCTTTTGGTGGTCCTGAGATGCTCTCAAACAGAAGTCAAAAAGGATTGCCTTTGGAAACAAAGAACACACAAAATCACGAAAATCGGAGACTCGGTTTGACTGAGTCTCTTCATATGCAACACTGTAGTTTGCGAGGCTGCATACGCCCTCTAGCGCCAGCTTAAGTGGTATTCGATTTTCAAAATAACCAGGATATGTTCAATGATCCCAAAAAGGCCTACGCCCTGAAAGCGCATACAGACGCGATGAGCAAGATAAGGGTTGAAGAACTAGAAACTGTCATCAGGAAAACATGTCTATATAATTTTGACCCCCTAAAACCCCACTTTTATATAGTAAAACTGGGGTTTACAGGGGTATACATTATTTTTCTTATTTCTGCTAAAAACATAGATTGTGGGTACTCGTTAGAACCGCCTCGCCGAGGCGGTTCTAACGAGTACCCACAATCTATGTTTTGAGCAGATATATGAAGAAAAAAAAATAAAAAAAAAAAAACAATCTTTTTTGGTTGTAAAATTTTCAGTATATTTGAATAGGCGTGTTTTCGTAATGTCTACTACACTATGGTTAGATAAGGGGAGACGTTTCTTGTGCCAAACGCTGTAGTAAATGTAGATCAAGTCTGACATATAGAGATCCTTTAAAGCAAAAAAGCAAAAAAAAAAATGAAATAATAATAATAGATTAATTGACTCAACTCTTTAACAGTAATGTCATTCCCAACACTCTCAGTCTCCTTACACCGTTTGAGGACAGTCTAATAAACAAATAACAAAATTAATGCAAACGCTTTATTTATTCAGAGTAGAGGGCAGTTGTTCACCATTTGAACCAGGGCACATCATTTCCTATAAGACTACACGTGCGCCCATCGAAGACACAGATCGGCCTGCGCATTCGCGCATTCTGATCAAAGTATATGCTGTCCATGCATGTGCGCTCAGCATCCGCGCAGTCTGACCAGAGTCTTCGCTGTGCCCGGCTCATTTCATATTGTAAAACGAGGGCGGAGAGAGTTTCAGAAATTATAAGAAATGTCATATAATGTAAAAGTAACTATTATTATAGTTTATTAAAGTGTCAAATCTCATTTATATGTGACAGGACAAGGAAAAGGTCCTGATGGGTATTACACTAACACACGAACCATTGAAAATAGAGAAAAAAAAAGTTATAGGGGCTGCAAAGCAGCAATGCTGCAGTTTTAAATTTTATGATCGTTGAAGAAATGGATTTGCTTATAAACACACGGCAAAAATAGAAATGATTTGTTTTTTTGTTCCTTTGGTGTCATTGGTAGGATGTGGTTATTTCTAGAGCTTCTGTACTATATTACATTTCTGTTTATACCATGCCACACGAGACAATAGTCAAAGCATTTCACAAATACATATACATGTATCGGTATCGGGGTAATAAATAGTAATTACTTTAATGTGGAGTTAATGCAATTTGCAATTGGCCTGGCACTCCTGCCTTTGGTTATCTGCTTTAGCAGACTACGCATAGATTCTAAGTATATATTCAATCTCTGACAACTGCGTCAGGGAGTGGCTCAGTGGTTAGAGCATTGGATTTTTAACCGAGAGGACCGGGTTCAAATCCCACGAAAGACGGGAAATTTTTTCACCTATGTTTCATTCCTTTGTTACGACTTTCATGCTGTAAGATGGGGGCTCGTCCGGGGTAGGACTTTATACGCCGAAAATGGCTCACGTCATCATGATGACTTCCTTGAAAAGGTGGAGTGTTACGGCCTAGCACTCCTGCCTTGGCAGATTACGCATAGCTTCTAAGTAAATATTCAATCTCTGACAACTTCGTCAGGGAATTGACTCTTTGGCTCAGTGGTTAGCGCATTGGACTTTCAACCGGGAGGACCGGGTTCAAATCCCACGAAAGACGGGATTTTTTTTCAGCTATGTTTCATACCTTTGTTATGATTTTTATGTCGTAAGAATATGTTTATCCCATTTATGTAAATTACTGACATTTAAATTGACAGTCACTCTAGATCTACGGATTTGCACGTATCAAATATTTTCGTAAACGCTAAGAAAATACTTGTACATTTTCATGAGAATTCTGACTTTCAAACAAAATAGTTATTGCACTGCAATTTTATACAAATAATGTTTTCAGTTATAATCGTGAAACAGCAATATTATGTGCAGTTCGCTGTACAATAATACCGGTTTTATCGTTTGTATCTTCCATGGTTCACAAATTATAAACTTTTGCCGTAACTTAAGTACCTTTTCCCAATCCCACTTTCCATTCAGTTCATGCAGATAGATATATGAGCCACGACGTGAGAAAACGTACCTTTTGACATGTACACCAACGAAAACTCAAATCAGCCTGTGATTCCGCACAGTCTGACCAGAGTCTTCATTGTCCGCATGAAGAAACTTTGAATCCTTATTATTCCTAAACCCGCTCAGGGAAGATTCAGATCAGCCTGCACGAATGCGCAGGCTGATCTGAATCTTCACTGGGCACATATGTCCGAATTTACGTTGTTTGAGTGAGAGGCTTATATAAAGAATAATCAGCAGTTTGATTGGTATGTAAGTTCTGTCAAGAACAGTGCAATAGTGAATCAGTGGCCATCTAGCATAGGTTTTGTTTTCATTCCGGTTCGCTATTTGTTCCCCGATTCTAGAGAAAACTAATTCCAGGAAGTGGTTAATTCTACTCTACCGCGCAGCACTAAGTGGCAATCGTCTTCCAAGAACTTTTCATTCTGATATTTTGTTTCAAGAGCTACTTTCGCAACCGGTTAATTAAGTCCGTTTTTGAAATTATATACCCTTGTAATCAGACATCAAACTTACATAGAGATTAGTGCTTAATTACAACAAGTATTAGCTTTTACAAAACAGCTTTGTCTACTCCTAGTACACAATGTGCTCAGCATAGACCAAACTTTTTCGTGACAGCTAATACTTGGTTACAATAAAGTTGAGCAGTCCATGGAAAATAGCATTGGACCAGTCCATGATCGTTAATTAAGTGCTTCCGGGGCAATGGCAAACACTAAGATTGTCTACGCCCACGTGCGTACACAATTACGTTCGAATTAATAACATAACATAACACAAATTTATTTGCCATTAAACATAATACATATAAATATAGCCATCCACAGACAGCAAGAAACATAATCTCCCCATTATAACCAGGTAGTATTTATGATAAAACTTATTTCCAGATAAAGGAAACGATGCACATACATAATCGTTGTACACTGACGTAAAGCAAATCAGATGCATAAAGGGATAATACTATTAATAGAATGAAGCTATATTTCAAGCTCATAGAGTGAGGCCGTGATTCCTATTTAAATGGCAGTGCTCGGATTTAATAATACAGTGCCATAACGAATGCTATTTTTACCCAGTAATTTCACAGCCCGGAAGTTATTATATAAATTGCAATAAACTGCAATTAAGTTTTGATGGGTAATTTGTAGCGCATCATCAAAAAGGTACAAGATCATCGGCAATGATTGATGCCTTGACAGCATGCATTCCGTCTGACTTTCTTTAGATGCTCGTCTTTGAGATACCTGAATTAGTAAATGTATGGAATTAACCCTTGAATGTACCGAATCGCCTATAAGTACCTTACTATGAACCGCAACGAGAGATACCGCAATTTCGATCATGCATTATAGGAAATTCTACGTGAGAAAAGGTTGTAATGGATCCTAAATTAAAACAGAAGAAAATTAAGCGTTGTGCAAGGTTCGAACCTTTCTGAGAGAATTGTATACACCTTAGCCATATCATTTGGGAACGGAGTTATCAAAATGCACAACAGCACAACAGCAGTGCAATCACCGTAACTTCTTAACAAAGGTACCGCAAAAGCCAGAAATGGCGGGTACCTTAATTATGAGTAAGAAGTTAGGCCAGCAACTACTAAGTGTGCAGGATCTAATTTGGGATCAGAACTGCCATTTTGTCATAATAAATATCTAAATTATTATTTTCGGCTTTAAATAATTTAAAGACACATACTAGAATATTGGGATGTAATATGGGACAATTGTTCTCATGACGAAAACATGCCTATGTAATTCTGACCCCCTTGAACCCCACTTTTATATAGTAAAACTGGGGTTTACAGGGGTATACCTTATTTTCCTTATTTCTGCTCGAAAACATAGATTGTGGGTACTTGGCGAGGCGGTTCTAACGAGTACCCACAATCTATGTTTTTAGCGGAAATATGAAAACTATCAGAGTTTTTTATCTGAAAATTTTTAGTTTTTGGAGGTGAAATTTTCTATATATTTGAATAGGCGTGTTTTCGTAATGTCAATACAAAAGACAAGAGTAAGAGAAGATCCAACTTGAATCAGCTCGTATAGCTACTGGAACAACTAAGCTTATTTCTATACTGCCTTGTACAAAGAAGTTGAATGAAAGTCACTAGAACAGAGGAGACAAACACACAAACTGACTCTATTGTTTAAAATGTTTTCCCATCTAACTCCTTTGTACTTATTCTCTCTTATTCTACCATCAGTCAGTGACATGTCTCGATATAATCTTCGCAATTCTGACCATTTACAGTCTATTGATTCACGACCAAATAATTCTTTTCAACCTTCTGCTGTAAGGGCTTGGAATAATCTACTCGCCGAAGTGAAATAACCTCAAACAACAAACTTTTGAGATACTATTTAGCAAAGACAAAACAGCTGTTCCAAAATATTATTATTGTAGAAACAGAAAAGCCCCAATTCTCCATATTAGATTACGGACGAACTGTAGCTCATTGAACCTAGATCTTTTTTTTTAAAAGGTATTTCTTACTCGCCTATGTGTAGCTGTGGTAGTATAGAAAGCTCGCAACACTTCTTTTTCCACTCTCCTTACTATCAGCAGCATAGGAACGTGCTTATAAATGCTGTTTCTCCCTATAATAGTCCTTCTCTTGGTCTTCTTCTGTACGGGAAAGCCTCATTTTCATAATATAAAAACATGATAGTTTTGAAAATATTCACCCGTTCATCTTTAACTGTGAAAGTTTTTCATGAGATGTTTCAATTACTGCTGTGGTCATCGATCGCCGTATTACAGTTATCCGGTTGCCAAACGGTTTTGTATTCCATTTTGGATGCCAGGTGCTCCCCTCCCCCATCCCCAGCACTCCCCACTCCCTTCCCCACTTTTCCCTACATCTTTTGACCATTTACTTTTGCGTTTCCTTTTCCAACTTCAAAAGTGAAATGAATTTTTTTCGGTATCATAATATATATCGATATTTCCTCATTTTTATCAATATTTATAACCAACACTTATTGTGTGTGTGTGTGTGTGTGTGTGTGTGTGTGTGTGTGTGTGTGTGTGTGTGTGTTTGTGTGTGTGTGTGTGTTCTGTTGTTGTTGTTTTTTTTGTTGTTGTTGTAGTTGTTTTGTTTTTGTTTTGTTTTGTTTTTTTTTGTTGTTGTTAAATATCACTACATAATATTATTTGTTTCAATGTACTTTGCTTGAAATTCGCCATTATGTATACATATCAGTTGTTTCTGGAAGAAGGACTATATAGGCACTTGTGCGTTTGTTCTTATCCTAATTTATATCATTATTCATCTCATATTGCAGTGATATTATTACTATGATAAACTATGTTTAAACCAAAGACACCTCTTGCAAAACGTAGGAAAACATCAAGGGTAGTAATTAAGAGAACTGGCTACACTTGGTATATTTACCGCCATACTGGACAAGGGAGACAACTTTTGTGACTTCCTAGATACGTTTTGCAAATCAAGCCCCCTTCTGAAAAGGAGTCTCCTCTAAAAGGGGAATACTCTTCACGCTGGAAGTAAATCCCTTTTTCTGAAAATATGCAGAAACATTTAAACAGAGTCGTCTCCCATGAAATTCCCCTTGACCCATAATAACCCTAACTATACCGATAAATTTTCGCAAGTCCCATCACCTAAACACGTCTATATAATTTTGACCCCCTTAAACCCCACTTTTATATAGTAAAATTGGGATTTACAGGGGTAAACATTATTTTTTCTTATTTTTGCTATAAACATAGATTGTGGGTACACACAATCTATGTTTTGAGCAGGAATATGAAAAAATATCAGAATTTTTTATCTGAAAATTTTCCTTTTTTGGTTGTAAAATTTTCAACAGATTTGCATAGGCGTGTTTTCATAATGTGTTTAGCTACTTTGTGATGTGTCTAAATGGATGTTAATTACTGAAAAATACTGTATACCCCAATTTAGTGGCTGATTGTTCTTCACTTGTACCGTTTGCTCAGGTGCGTCCTTTAGGAGTAGTTACATCAGTCCTGCCTTTCCAAATACAGTCGTAGGGTAATATGGTAATATTTTTCCACGATTCCTTAGGTTTCTGGCACAGCTTTTATTCTGGCTTCCGGCCGCTTGTAGGATGAGATCACATGAATCCGACTTTGGCTCAGTCTAGTATCTAATCCCAAACGAACGATGTGTACTTCTTCACCTCTAGGCGCATGGGCAGTGATCGCCTCCATTAACCGTACTTTAGAACAAAGTTTGTCAAGGAATATCTATAAATAGACCAGCCAAGAAGAATAGTTGTGCTGATCCATCAATGTGATTCACCCATGTTTTACACACGAGAATAAAATTATTTTTTTCTAGAGATTCAAGTGAAAACAAAGTTCTATCTATGTCCATTTCCTATCTGCTGTTCGGTTTAAAACAAGGTCCGCAAGGAGTGGCTGTCAGGAATATGTATGAGACAAGTATTTTGTGAGCTTCAGCTGACAGTATGTTCGATCTGCTTCACGAATAACTGTCCATTGGGTAAGCACGCTCATGCGCATGTGTGCCATGCAAGCGAAAACGTGCCTGCAAACATGCACAAACTGAGCAGATTCTGATAATACTGCGTATGCGCAAAATCTGATCCGGACTTTTGCTTTCCATTTATACATTTTGTAACATCCATTATTTCTGTTAACGGACAGTGAATGCTCTGATCAGACTATGCGGATGCGCAGGCTGATCTGGGCTTTCGCTGCCAACATATGCCCGAAGGCACATTTTCGCATCGCTCGGCCAACGTGACGTTGATCATAGTGAGCGCAAGCTTCATGATCTGTTTCAGTTTCCTTACAACGACTGCAAATACTGGATCAAACTCAATCCTTGTTAACTGTTAAGGGCAAAAATGTGACAGAGATTGTCCAAGATACCTTTCGTAAATGGAACCAATTTACTTTTTTAGTATACATTGGAAGTGAGATTGGAAAAGAATATAAATATTGAGATAACACATCAATACGGCAACTGTTCTGCTTAGCCAAAGGTTATACTATTGACTGGCGACTCAAATTGGATTTCCGCATGGTCAGCAGATCGAAGCAAACCGTTTTATGATTGTCATGAAAGTTATCAGTCAGGGTCGTTCGAGCGATGATATGTTAGAAGGTTTTTATTATTATTATTATTATTATTATTATTATTATTATTATTGATTGATTGATTGTTTGTGTTGTGATTTAACGACACGTCAACCCTCGTAGTACTCTCTTGCACAGAGATTTACTAACTCAATTTTTTCGTAGACAAACCTCTGTTTTATCTTCCTCCATTTCATTGATAATTGCTTACCGCAGCTATTTATAATCAGGGGAGTCCCCTTCAGCTGAAGCGCCAATCAGAGCACCTGTTACAACCAAACCAATTAGCTACCATGTGATACAAACACACACATCAACTGCTGTCAGTTTATTTATGTTACGTAGAGCAACAGATCAGTTAGGTTTTTGGTGATAATTTAGGGATAATTTTCGTAAGTTGTCTATACATCACGAAAACATGCCTATATAATATTGACCCCCTTAAGCCCCACTTTTATATAATAAAACTGGGGTTTACAGGGGTGTACATTATTTTTCTTATTTCTGCTCAAAAACATAGATTGTGGGCACATAGATTGTACCCACAATCTATGTTTTGAGCAGAAATATGAAAAATATCAGAGTTTTTTATCTGAATATTTTCAGTTTTTTGGAGGGGTAATTTTCCATATATTTGCATAGGCGTGTTTTCGTAATGAAAATCATATGTTGTAGGTATTCGTTAGAAACGAGGCAAGTCTAATGAATGGCGAAATAGTCTAAAGGCGAAACAGATAGATTTATCCACCCCCCCCCACCCCACCCCCCCCCCACCCCCCCCCCCAAAAAAAAAAAAAAAAAAAAAAAAAAAAAAACTCGCTTTTTCTGTTTCTCTGATACCGTGTTGATATAATGATCTTACATTAACCCTAAACCTGCTGAGTCCGGACATACCCTGACTTTTCAAACAGTTTAGATCCAGATCAGTTGGCTTCTTCAGAATCTGGATAAGCTAGCTATTGTTTTATTTCGCAGAACAAATTGCAGACAGATTGTAAATATCAGATTTCAAGACACACACAAAGAAGCCCCCGGTTAAATTTAACAACGGAGAAAATCAGCCAATACCTAGTCGTGTTACGAAACGTTCGGCTGAGAGCGATACAAAGCGACTATTGGTGAAATACTGAAATATAAAGGTCATTTACAGAGTTCAAATATCGTAATGAATGTGGTCAAAATTCAGGGCGTAATTGAAACGGAGTGGAATTTGTCAGCCCTGATAGTTGAGCGTACCCTTGTAGGTCATTTTGTGTCGTCTCCCAGAGAAAGGGCGAAAATAGATAGAAGTGATAGTAGAGGAGATGAAAGAGAGGGACAGGGAAAAAAGAGGAACAGGAATGGAAGTGAAATTTTAACCCTGCTATGAGCCCAAATCAACACTGACCTGGTCCAGACATTATTGGAAAAGCTAACAAAATATGTTTGCGTTTGTGCTGAAGTTTTACGGCTAGTCAACCAAATGAGGTCATGAAGAGCGCGGTCAGTTTACCTAACCACACGTTTAAGCGGTTAACCAGTACTGTGCATATTCTTTCGCCAAAAACTTACAACTGCCGGCTAGCTATATAAAACAAGGGTTAATGCACTGCTATGGGTGAATTTGCCCCGCTTGAATATTGCGAGCGTTCTATGATATTCCAACCACAGACAATATTAACGAATATCGATGCAATAACCCTATAGCATACACAATATGCTCAGGCCGGTATTTCAGAGTAAGATAAGTAGTCAACAATTAGAAGCCCGGTTCCGCAAGAGTCATTACGAAAACACACCTTTTCAAATATATTGAAAATTTTACATCCAAAAAAAGGAAAATTTTCAGATAAAAAATTCTGATATTTTTCATATTTCTTTTCAAAACATAGATTGTGGGTATTTGTTAGAACCGCCTCAGCGAGGCGGTTCTAACGAGTACACACAATCTATGTTTTTAGCAAAATAAGAAAAATAATGTATACCCCTGTAAACCCCAGTTTTACTATATAAAAGTGGGGTTTAAGGGGGTCAAAATTATATAGGCGTGTTTTCGTGATGTTATATTCGGCGTCGATATACAGTCAACCCTCCTTATCTCAAACTCCAAGGCACCAAAATGTTTAGCTTGAGAAAACAGTTGTCTGAGATAGAGTTGAGGTGTAAGGAATAAAGAGCAAGCTAAACCAACGTTATCCTTTATTTAATTTGACTCAAGCAATAGTTTGATTTATCGGTGTATAAGATAAAAGATAGTCAATTGTAGCATACTTTATTTAAGGATTTTGCAAAAGGCAAATTGCGTAGATGTGCACGTTAAATCATCTTTGACACTGCTAATATGTACTGAACACGCCTTTTCCCATGCACGGCAGTCTTAGACTATGCTCAAACAACATATTTTCAGATTTATGAGTAGATGTAAAATGTAATTTTCTGAAACTGTCACTTTAATTTCAATTCTTTCCTTCAGTTTTCAATAAACAGGAAGAAAAAATATTGTAATTTCAGTAGACGTTCTTGCGAATAGTTTATAGACAGAAGACAGAAGAAAAAAGTGAAATTAAATTGCTTTTGCAGGCAGATTATTTTGATAAAATCTGAGTTATTCCCAAACAAAAGCGTAACATTACAATAAGACATTCTAATAAGAAATATGAAGAGACTGTAGACATCTACGTAGGTGCCTTGTCTTATACACATGTTAAGCTTTAGCATTCTACAGGCTAAATCATCAGACGAAATTATTGATAGTGTTCTTAATTTTCATAGAAAATAAGACATGACATTTTATTCAAATTATCCTTAAGGAGCCAACTAGAGCGAAATTTCTTGAGCGAAGTAACTTGAGTCTTGCTTTCTGTGAAAAATAAGATAACGTATTCAAATGTTGTCAGATTTATTTCAAGTAACAAGGTAAAGTTTAAGCTTTCAACTCAGAAACATCTCCAATGTGCTTGCGCAAAGTTAAACCCTGTCCCTTTTCAGCGGACAGTTGTATAAACAAAACGGTTTCATAAAATTTATCTTTAAGGTTTTCTGTTTGTTTGTGTTGAGGTTTTACGGCCCAGTCAACCCAATGGGGTCATGTCGAGCGCGGTCAGTTTACCTAACCACACGTTTACTGGGCAGGCTTAGTCCTCTAAGCGGTTAACTAGTATTGTGCACATTCTTTCGCCAGAAACTGACAACTGCCCTTCTTGAATCAGCGGAAGGGAGAGAATGACCGTAGAAAATATTTCATAATCAATCTCCACGAAAGAATGTTGCCGACCTCGGCGGGGGTTGAACCCGCGACCTCCTGGTCTCCAGTCGGACGGCGCATCCAACTGAGTCACCGAGGACGCAGGTTTTCTGTACAAGCATAAAAATGAATGCTTCTTATTCTGAATTCAGGCAAACACCAAGATGCGCCACATTATATTAAGGTGGTAGGGGGATCCTGGAGACAGAAATTATAAGGAAGACCACGTGATGCAAAAATTGAACAAAACGTAAATGAGCCGGCGCACAGTTTTTCCTAAAAGACTGCATGTGTGCCCAGCGATTACTCAGACCAGCCTGTGCATTTGCTGGGCCCGGCTCAAATATAAAACCCAGCTGGGATATCAACTTTATAACGTTAAAGCAAAAACAGCAAAAACATGTGTAAATGAAAAGAGGGAGTGTTCCCGTTTGGGCAAATCCATGCTTACCCATATCGAATGCTAAATTCATCTTAGTGTTTTCCTCTGGTAAATTTATCTGCAGTGCTGTTTTATCTGCAGGGTAAATTATCAGACGAAAATACTGATACTTTCATTTTCACATGAAATAAGTACAAACATTTTATATGTCAGTTGTCTGTTTTTATTAAAAATCAGTAGGTTAAAGTTTAAGCTTACTAATTATTTTAATTATTTCTGAGGTTTTTAACGCAGCAATTAACACATATTTTTAGTTTTAGAATGTAGGCAGATCCCTCAATTAACAGCTTTGTATTAGCAAATAGGTAGGGATCATGGGGAGAGGGGGGTGTTAGAAATTATAAAGAATTTCACATGAACACGGCTGCTAGATTCACTTTCGATGTTTTTCATCTGCTCCATGTAAATTCATTTCCAGTGTTTTCGTCCTCTAAATTTATTTGCAAAGTGTACCTCTGCTTTCATCTCCTGCACTCTGCACTTCACCTTTGAAAACTCAGCCATAGCCACGACAACATATTTCCAATAAATACAATACCTCTACCATAATTACTAGTCTAGTGTATATTAGGTCCAAGTTTATAATAATAATTATGTTTTTTTTTTTTTTTTTTTTTTTTTTTTTGTTTTTTTTTTTTTTTTTTTGTTGTTTTTTTTTTTTGTTTTTTTTTTTTTTGTTGTTTTTTTGTTGTTGTTGTTTGTTTGTTTTGTTTTTTTTTTGTTTTTTTTGTTTTTTTTTTTTTTTTGTTTATCTGCTACAAAAGTTCTTCGTCGTTATCATCCGATAGGCTCATATTTAGAGTGCATTTCTGCTGAATTGTACTAAGGTGCATTCGTGTAGTACACTCATTCTCTGCGTTCTCTTCTGCTGAACCCATCTTCGTATTCTATCCTGATAAATTCATCTTCAGTATTCTAGCCTGATAAATTCATCTTCAGTATTCTATCCTGATCAATTCATTCTCAATATTCTAGCCTAATAAATTCATCTTCAGTCTTCTAGCCTAATAAATTTATCTTCAGTATTCTAGCCTGATAAATTCATCTTCAGTATTCTATCCTGATCAATTCGTTCTCAATATTCTAGCCTAATAAATTCATCTTCAGTCTTCTAGCCTAATAAATTCATCTTCAGTATTCTAGCCTGATAAATTCATCTTCAGTATTCTTTCCTGATCAATTCATTCTCAATATTCTATCCTAATAAATTCATCTTCAGTCTTCTAGCCTAATAAATTCATTTTCAGTATTCTAGCCTGATAAATTCATCTTCCGAAGTTGGTTTGGCATGGCGCCGCCCTGCCCATCTATTGTCATACTTATGATATAGCTTCAGGACTTTAATTCATAGTTTGTCATACTTCTACGTTTACATTATACTGTCTTGTATGTAGTATATTCGTCTGCCACAGCGGATGCCAGTACCAGTCTGCGTGAATGCGCAGGGAAGTCCGGATCTTCGCTGATAACACGTTCCTGTACATAATTCAGACGAACATTGGTATGTTTGTATATAGAGTTGATGACGTAGGTACGGGGTCGTTGTTGTTCTGAGGTTAAACAAACAACATCGACGAGGATATTGATCAGACTGCACTGAAGTGCGGTTCGGTCTGTAGCTTCATTGTTCATATCATAATGTCATCCATTCCCTGATGTACTGAAATGCATATTTGCGTGCATATTTGGGGCCCGATATCGGTTTACATAAGGAACAGAGAATATTTATTAATTTAGCTTCTAAAGATATATATAGATGCATTTTATAATGTATACGTTCACTGCGGACATGGAGGGTCCAGACCAGACTAAGCAGATGTTGGTGCTGGTCTGGGCCGTCGATGCCTACATATCCTCGAAAAGTGCCTTACAGTTTCGAAACATACAAGCACATTGTGAGCGGCGGGGACACCGACCACGCAAGATTGGTAATCATGCGGGTCTGGATCATCGCGGTTCGAGCGTAAATCGTTTGTACCGTGCTTCTAAACTGATATGTTCTATAGATACATATACATGTACTGTTTATATTTAGTAATAAATTCATGTATTGTTTATATACAATGTTGTTTTGTATTACCTCTTCAACATGCAGATATAACTAAGTAGCAACCTTACCTTTCTTATTGTTTAATTCCATTAACATGTATTGTTGAATATCCTTAAAACAGTATAAAATAATATATATAATTATTCCAATTCACAACATTCACAGCTTGACACGACAGAAGGGCACATCCGGTAAACGTGACCACAAAGTGATGATTGGACACGTTTTGTTCACAGGCCATTGCCTTTGTTGTGACTGGCTGTCGGAATTTATAGCTGCACGCTTTTCTTGTGGCAGTCTGATCTGGAATTTTGTGAATGGGTAAACCTCGCTGAGCGTAAGAAGTTGTTCCTATTTCAATTACTACTACCATTATTACTGCAACGTATAATGTTGCGTCCTTTTTCTATTAATTTCACTAGCCCACTACTACTACTACTGCTGCTGTCGTTTTACTTTTTTTTTTGGTTTTGTTTGTTTTGTTTTTGTTTCCTTTGTTATACATGTATACCCGGTGACGTGTGTGTGTGTGTGTGTGTGTGTGTGTGTGTGTGTGTGTGTGTGTGTGTGTGTGTGTTAATTATTCTGTAGAGTTTTATATGCAATAGGGTTGGTGCAGTTATAAAGCTTCAGGGCTTTAAATCATAGTTTGTCATAATTGTATGATTGTAGGACACTCTCTTGTATGTATTATTTCTTGCAGATTGTAAAATGCGTTTGTGTGGCGATGAGCTGTTCCATGCTCAAGTCAAAATAAAATTTATTTTATGTTAGGTTAGGTTATATATTACAGTTTGATTATTTCTAATCAGTATTTCAATAATAATCACAACGCCAGAAAACTTTCAATGTATCTTCGGACATGCGCAAACGGAAAGATTCAGCTGAACCTGTGCATTCGCGCGCAGTCTGATCAGAATCTTCACTGGCGCATTTCGGATAATCAACGATAAAGAATTCAGACTTCATGCGAACAACGAAGACTGATAAGACTGCGCGGGTCTTCGTGAGGCGCACTTGTCGGAAGGTACGTTTTCTCAGGTTATGACATACATTGTGTATATATTAATCAATTAATTCCATATTTACTGAAAATAATGTAATACTGAATAGAAAAATTCATGTTCATTAAGACTAATAAGGTGTTACTTTCACCCCCCCCCTCCGCCCCCCCCCCCCCCCCCCCCCCTTTTTTTTTTTTTTTTTTTTTTTTTTTGGTACAAAATGACACTGTGTTATACCAGTAGAGCCTTATATATAGGCTTAATCGCACGGCTATACAGCCCTGTGCGAATCACTTTGTATACACCCAATTTGTATGTGAAACATCATTGTTACTAGACATATGTTTGCTGGTAAAATACATGCAAAATTGTAATAAAGCAATTTATTTTAATAAGAGTAGTATTTTTTTTAACATTGTGTTTAGACCAGGCACATTTCTGCTTGTAGCACAACTTAAACCTCTTCCAGCAAAACCACAAAATTTAGAACTACACATAGGCGTATCGCTCATTACACACGTTACCCATGTGGTGACATTTACATAAAATATATTTCTTCTTTACATTGGGCCTACTCTTTAAGGAAAGAATTTGCTCCCTCAAATTCTTTTATTTAAGAGAAGCCCCTATTTTGGAAGGAAAACGATTCTAGGCATAGAGTTCCAAATTTTTTCCTGGGTATGCCTAAAAATAATTCCGTTCTGGCTACGACCCTGCTACAGATTTCCAACTCTTCCTTCTCTTATCAGGGACAGTACCATTATCCTCTCTTTCTTTTCTAATGCCACTTACCCTTCAACATAAATATCCGTACATGAGTTAAAAATGTAGGACTAGATCCTTGATCCTAAGGAACATTCGGTTGAGGACCTACAATCCTCTTTACATTTCAGGTACATTTCTGTATAAACGCTCCTGACCATACCTCTTTCAGTCACCAGACACCCATCACACATTGGACAATTAATACCGATATGACCTATCCAAATAGCATAGATCTACATCACAGAAGAAGTAATAAAATAAACAAACCCAGACTCCCTGAAAACCGATTTGTCAAAAACGTGAGCTGAAACAGTCTACTTGACATTAATAACTTATTCCTTATGTAAGTTAATAAATATAAAATGAAATAACAACATTAGGAAGAAACAACATACAAGAAAGACAAATAAATACCCCCGGCCATAGCTGTCAGAGATATGGTGAACTAATTTTGTATATGCAAATTTCCCTTACTATTGCATGGGAGAGATGGGCAAAAAGAAATAAAACCCAGCATCTTGATTTTCTCTTACACAACACACTTCACCATCGTCAGGGTTTATACAAAATTTGAAGACTCTGGCTCTAATAATAGGAAAAAAACTCTGATTGATTATGAGAAAGAAAGAAAACTGGACAAATAAAGAGACTGATAAGTATTGAGATGCTTATTCTCTCTTACACAATACAACCAACCATACCAAATATTTGTACTAAATTTCAAAATCCTAGGTGCAATAGTTCCTGAGAAATCTTTGACAAAAACAATTATTAGAAAAAGAGAAAAATGGACAAATAAAGGGAATGATAAGCACGAGAATGCTGATTCTGTCTTACACAATGCAAGTAGTCTTACACAATGCAAGTGAACGTTTGCCAAAGAAAATCTTCTATGGAGAACTTCAAGTAGGAAAACTCTCTCATGATGGTCAGAAGAAGCGATACAAGGACACCCTCAAAGCCTCCCTTAAAGACTTCAACATACCAACAGAGTCATGGAAACAGATTGCACAATATCGTACAAAGTGGCGAGGCCTCATAAAAAGGGGAGTTGGTGAATACGAAGCAAAAAGAATCAGCGAAGCCGAGCAGAAACGTGCAGAGCGGAAAGCCAGAGCTAAGGCATCACCAACAGAGTTTTCTTCCCCAGTCCTCTCTTGTTCTATCTGCAACAGGCAGTTTAGAGCTAAGATTGGTCTCATCAGCCATCTTAGAACACACAAATAATAACACATCACACAGTTGATTAGAGTAATGACAGACGAACAACAGCCATACCCAATGTTTGTACCAAATTTCAAAATTCTAGGTGCAGTAGTTCTTGAGAACCCTTTGACACAAATTTCTCTATGAATTGCATTGGAGTGAGAGATGGAAAAAAGGAAACGGGTAAAAGGAAGACAAAATAAATGTCAGCATTGTGGTTTTCTTTTAGACAATATACTTCAACCCTTTTTAGGTGTATACAAAATGTGAAGAAATCTGTGACGAACAATTTTATCGGAGAAAAAGAAAAATGGATAAATAAAGGGAATGATAAGCATGAGGATGCTCATTCTTCTTACGCAATACAACAAGCATACACAATGTTTGTACAAATTTTGAAAATCCTAGGTGCAGTAGTTCCTGAAAAATCTTTGACAAAAAACAACAATTATTGGAGAAAAAGAACAAGATGTGTTTGTAAGAAACACGAAGATGTACCCGGGTTAAGGTCAATGTTTTCTTTAAAGTAGGTCACAGGTCAAGGTCAATGTCACATGTAAAACATTTTTGCATGGATGGGAAGCCCTTGTGACAAGAAACCTACATGCCAAATATGAAGGCTCTATCTGAAACGGTTCAAAAGTTATGACCAATGTTAATTTTTTCTTTAAAGTAGGTCACAGGTCAAGGTCAAGGTCAATGTCGGAGGTCAAAATTTTTTGTATGAGTGGGAATCCTTTGTCACAAGGAACCTTCCTGCCAAATTCGGGCCAAAGTCAATTTTTTTCTTTAAAGTAGGTCACAGGTCAAGGTCAAGGTCGCTGGTCAAAAGTTTTTTTATATGGGTGGGAAGCCCTTGTCACAAGAAACATACATGCTAAATATGAAAGCTCTATCTGAAACATTTCAAAAGTTATGACCGATGTTGTTTGTTAAAGTAGGTCACAGGTCAAGGTCAAGATTAGAGGCCAAAATGTTTTGGTATGAGTGGGAAGCCCTTGTCACAAGAAACCTACTTGCAAAATATAGAGGCCCTATCTTAAACGGTCAAAAAATTATGACCAATGTTAAAGTTGCGCAACCAACAAACCAACAAACAGACAGGGCAAAAACAATATGTCCCCGCTTCGCTACCAGAGACATAAAAATAAAGGGAATGATAATCATGAGGATGTTGATTCTGTCTTACACGATACAAGTAGTCGTACCCAATGTTTATAACAAATTTCAAAATCCTAGGTGCAGAAGTTCCTGAGAAACCTCTGACACAAATTTTGCCTACGCATTACATAAGAGTGAGAGATGAAAAAAGGGGAAAAATTAAAAAGAAGGCTAAATAAGTTGTGAGTGTCATGTTTTTCTTTTACACAATATACTTCAATCCTCTGTAGGTGTATACAAAATTTGAATACTCTGGCTATAATATGAGCTGAGAAATCTGTGACATAATTTTATTGGGGAAAACGAAAAATGGACAAATAAAGGAAATATAAACATGAGGATGCTGATGCTCTCTTACACAAAATGTTTACAGAAAATTTCAAAATCCTAGGTGCAGTAGTTCCTCAGAAATCTTTGACGATTTTTTTGGAGAGAAAGACAAAAAAAATGGATGAATAAATGGAATGATAAGCATGAGGATGCTGATTCTCTCTTCCACATTACAACATGTCATCCCCAATGTTTGTACAAAATTTCAAAATCCTAGGTGCACTAGTTCCTGAGAGATCTTGGACGGAAAAAAGTTAACACACAGACACACACACACACACACACACAAACATTGTCACGGAAAAGACAAAAACTATATACCGCCTATATACTTCGTATGCCGTGGGAATAATAACTAGAATGCCATTTGGCTGGATGCTGATAAATGGAGAACTTACTCGAACAATCGTTGCCTTCCAGAATGTTTGTCTCGAGTTTTTGTATTTATCCTTAAAACGTGTATCTTTATTATCTTGTCTATCTAAGCCAGAAGGAACAGACAAAATAAAATTGCCTCGTTTGCGCGTATAGGTTTGCCAGTTTTCTCATTTGTGCATATGGGCGTGCAAGAGGTGCATTAGCCCTTATCCTGCTGAATAAATTAAGATGTCACGCCCATTTCTAGTTTTCAGCCAATCAAAATACTTGATCCAGATTGTTAATATAAATTCACATACTTAATGGCAAACAGAAGCCAACTGATCTGGAACTACACTGTTTGCAAAGACAGGACAAATCCGGTCTCAGCAGGACAAGGGTTAACCTTGCTGAATTACTATCTTTTCCTTCGTCAGCCCAATGCAGCGATCAGTTGACTTCTTATTAACCCTTGTCCTGCTGAATATATTTAGATGCCACGCCCCTTCCTAATTTTCAACCAATTAGATTACTGGATCCAGATTGTTGATATAAATTCACATACTTAATGGCAAACAGTGCAGATCCAGATCAGTTGGCTTCTTCAGAAGCCAACTGATCTGGATCTACACTGTTTGCAAAGGCAGGGTATATCCGGGTTCAGCAGGACAAGGGTTAATCCGTGTGTACTGTTATCCAGTGCATAGTAGTCAATGATATGATACGAGCCTCGTCAAGCGAAAAAGTGCATTCGAGCATGTGAATATTTACATTATCTTGCAGATACGCAGTCTCATCCGGGCATTTATCATTCAAAATGATGTCATAAAATTTGCAATCAAATGTTTTTACAGGTTTATTGTAGCGGTCATATTGGACGAAAATCGAACAATTTTTGGTGTTAATCCATTTCTGTGTACCTTCTTATAAAGGCTATATAAACGGTAGAAGGCTTATTTGAAACGCAGTTTGCATGCGAAATTTAAAAAAATGATCACAAACAGAAAAACGGGATACTCTCCTTTAAATGCAGAAAACAACCGGGGTTTCGCTGACGACGTCATGTTTGCTAAGTGCATACGAAAGTAATCATTCTGCTGTCTGTTTTGAGCATTTGTTTTTCTTTCTTTTTTATTATTTTAACCTGAATACACAATGTTTTGTATACTTAGAATTTGTTAAGTATCAACTGAGCCTCCATAGAAAAATGCAAGTTTTCGCGAAATGCAGTGTATGCATATCTGCTATACAGTTGTTCTATATATAGACATGTCCAGGCTTTCTCACTATATCGAAAAGATCGTATATCTGTCCGATGCTAGGGTTAGCAAAAATTGAGTACTGGGCCCAGTTGTTCAAAGCTAACGATGTCGTTGGTTAACGATTCGTTAAAATTTACATCGAGTGATACGCAAATATGCTGAAATTTTTTGCTGAAAAAATGTGAGTAGCTTTTGCAGTGCAAAAGCTACTCACATTTTTTCAGCAAAAAATATCAGAATATTGTATATTGAATCCGCTAAAACTGTTAACGAAATTACCCTTAACGAGCTCGTTAAGCTAACGAAGCTTTGAACAACTGCGCCCTGTTTTATATATAGACATGTCCACGCTTTCTACCTATATCGAAAAGGTCGTATATCTGTCCGATGCTAGGGTTAGCAAGAATTGAGTACTGGAGTCTGTACTAAGTAACGTGGTTTGTAAATGTACAGCAGCACACCGAGAATTTTATGGTGTGTGTGTAAATGTACCGCAACACGCCGACAACATTCTCTATAAATACATGTACTAGGAGGATATTTCTCTATAAAAAGTAATATAACGGGATGCGTAAATGTATCGTAACACACTGGAAATCTCTATAAATACGAGTAGCAACAACCTTATTTCATCCGGCTTCGCCTTAAAGCAATAAAGAATGTCCTCTGCTGTTGTTTTCTTTCCTTATTTTTAATTTCGCATTAGGAGTTGAATGAACTGCAACGTCAGAAAGTACTCGTATACCTTCGAACATGTACGCCTAGCAACATCAGAAAATACTCGTATACCTTCGGACATGTACGCCTAGCAACGTCAGAAAATACTCGTATACCTTCGGTCATGTACGCCTAGCAACGGCAGAAATACTCGTATACCTTCGGATATGTGCGCCTAGCAAGATTCAAATCAGCCTACGCATTCGCGCAGCCTGATCAAAATCTTCATTAGGCACATTTTTATGTCCCCACCTGCCGAAGGCAGGAGTGGGGCATATAGCGTTTCGCCGTGATGTTATGTCCGTACATGCGTACGTGCGTGTGTGTGTATGTCACGTTCGTAGCCAGGTTCAAGTTTGCCTGCAAGTTTAGGTGTAATTTTACGACCGCGTTTCTCTCGCAATTTATAACTTTCATACCTTTTGGGCTAGAAAGCTGAAACTTGGTATAATACTTTTCTAGAGCAAGACCTTTCAATGCATGGCACCACTGCCCCAAGGTCATGCCCCTGGGCGGGGCTAGGAGTCAAAATATATAACAGGTCACCAAAAATGTGACTAAAAATATTACTATGGTATCATTGGTGAGGCTGAAGAGTTCAAATTTAGCACAATAATTACACAGAGGAAAGCTGCTTAGTTGTTGATGAAAAGGCAAGTTTTAGGCCACTGATTCTGGATGGGGGTGGGGTACTGGGTGGGGCCAAACACAGGTGCAAGTTTACCTGCAAGTTTAGGTGCAATTTTACGACCGTGTTTCTCTTGCAGCTTATAGCTTTCATACCTTTTGGGCTAGAAAGTTGAAATTTGGTATGATACTTACCTAGGGCAAGAACTTTTGATGCATGGTACCATTGCTCCAAGGTCATGCCCCTGGGCGGGGCTAGGGGTCAAAATATATAACAGGTCACCAAGAAAATAAACAAAAATGTGACTAAAAATATCATTATGGTATCATTGGTGAGGCTGAAGAGTTAAAATTTAGCGCAATAATTACACAGAGGAAAGCTGTTTAGTTGTTGATGAAAGGGCAAGTTTTAGGCCACTGATTCTGGATTAGGGTGGGGCTACTGGGTGGGGCCAAAGAAAATGTAAAAGTATTAAATATGTAATATCTCTGAAACCGTTCAGACCCCAACCCCTAAACCTATGTATTTTTGTTCCTTATGATGAGATGCATTCAATGTCACATACCTTGCGACCCCTAGGATCATGCCCCACCCTGCCCTGCCCCTTTTATTTTATCAAAAGCCAAATATCTCAGAAACTATTCAGATCCCCACCCCTTAACCATATATATTATTATATATATTATTTTTCATTATGATAATATGTATTCAATATATGACACATACCTTGTGTCCCTCAAGGATCACATTGTTTCAACTTAATTTTTGTCCCCCGACCGTTAGGTTCGGGGGATTTAGCGATCGCCCTGGCGTCCATCTGTCTGTCTGTCCGTCCGTCTGTAGACGAAACCTTGTGCGGCCCATAACCCCTATACCCTTTGAGCTATTTTAATGAAACTTTGTCAGAATGTAGAGGGTATTTGGTAGGAGTGTCGCGTGCAAGAATGACAACTCTAATTCAACTCTAGTCTTGGTTTAGGAGTTATCTCCAATAGTCTCCCAAAATTGTAAAATTTTGTGCGGACCATAACTCTGAAACCCTTTAAGATATTTTCATGATACTTCACTAATATGTAGGACATTGAGTACGCGTGTCACGTACAAGAAAGACAACTCTAGCTGACTCCGTCATTTTCGGATTCTTTGTTGAAAATCACTTACTAACAAACAAAAAATCCAGTTTCCATGACTTGTGGTTTGAGAGTTATGATCATTGCAGTTTCTTTGTTGAAAAAGACAAAATCCAGTTTTCACAATTTATGGTTTTAAGTTCTATGTCTGATTCACAGTTGTGAACCCACTGCAGGGTTAGACAAATGTATCCCTTGATCTCTGATGCCCTAGATTGAAAAAGGACTGCCATTTGCGGTGCGGTCGGGGGATTTGCTATCTCTTCTGATGGCTATTTTTTTTGCAAAATGCCTGCGTGTGGATGAGGATGGCCCTGGATGGGGGCATCCGTGTCATCTTGACACATTTCTAGTTTACAACTTAGGAAGCAAAGTTTCTTCATGCAGACAGCAAAGATTGTGATTACACTGTGCAGATACACAGGCTGATTTAAGTCTTCGTTGGTCGTACATGAGCAAATGTATGTGTCCTGACATGGTGGCTCAAATGTTTTCGTTACACAGATACGTCACATTTTGTTGCAAGCATGCGAAAAGTATCAGCCATTTATTTTCATTTCCACATTGTCTTATTCATCGCCTTGGTAATACAAGTCGACTAGCTAGGGCACATTATTACAGTCCAATTGATATTTTAAGCCATTCATTGATCTTCAATCATTGCGGTATATAGAAAAATCAGAACTCCAGATGGGCACTATGCTCACATCGAAATATTCCTTGCTACGACGAACGCATTGAATCCGCATCGCGAGAAAAAAATATATTTGTACTTTCCGACAAATCAATCTTTCGCATGCCCGACACTTAGGAAGGCCGCATTTCTGGTGGTTCTTTGGCTAAAGTTTCCCGTTGAGGTACCACTTAAGGGAGCGAACAGAATAGGTTCTGGTGAGACTGCGCGGATGCGCAGGCAAAGTCTTGCCTGAACCTTGCTGTTTGCGTATGCTATAATGGCTATTTTCCTATGAAATGGCTTGTTGTCTTCTGGGTCCTCAAAATAAGCGTCTCGACGTAACGATTTTAACATAAGCTAAGCACATATGTGTTAACGCAATAATAAGTAAACGATGTGCGTATTTGTTCCCAAAATAACAACGTATATGGAACCCTGCCATCTAGTTATTTTATCATTTCTATTGTCTGTGAGCAAGGTGCTTGAACTAGAGCATAGAGCTCTCACAAGTAAACAAATCTAGTGAACATATGACGTTTATACAACGTCTCATTAACGTCGAGGCAACGCCATGACGTTTATATAACGTATACAACATCGCATTAACGACGATGCAACGTCATGTTTCATCGACGTTAATGTGACGTATAAACGTCAGTATGCTGCATGGAAGTTACTTGACGTTGTTTAAACGTCATGACATTGCGTAGATATTATTGCGACGCTCTTTAAGCGTCATGACGTTGCATTGACGGTAATCACTGGGAATCTTCCACGATACAAGTAGTCAGGAATGGTAGATCAGGTACGCCATCGTATAAGAATCTATGTTCCTTACAGGGCAATCAATTTTATTCACTTTTTTTATTATTGTAATTATTTTTTCAGAAAAAAAGGCATACTAGACAGACATTGCACATGAAGTTCAGATAGTATTACCTCAGTAACATAAAGATGACACCTTGGAATATCGCCTGCTTTCGGGACTGACGTTTTTAGGGATAAGAATAATTCGACAGAGCCAAACCGTTTCCGACTGCACAGATATGTAGTCTGACTGGAGTCTACTGGGTGTGTATCACAACAGAAAGGGCTAATATTACTAGAGAATCTCCCGATCAGCTCGGGCATTAAACAAAGTGTATAAAGCCCAGCGGGCACATTACGTAAATACAACATCGCCTCAATGTCGGCGTAAATACAACGTCGCCTCAACGTCGATGCAACGTCATGACGTTGCATCGACGCTGAGGCGACGTTGAGGCGACGTTGTATTTACGTCATGACGTAAATACAACGTCGCCTCAGCATCGATGCAACGTCATGATGTTGCATCGACGTTGAGGCGACGTTGTATTTACGTCATGTGCCTGCCGGGAGGTTGCCTATGGAAACACCGATTACATAAAAGAACCAAACTCGGAGTCTTTATTGCATTGAGACAATACATAAGCCTCTATTAAACGGAACTTGATTTTGCAATTTATCCGCAGGGCTCAATGATCCCAGGAAAAATGAAACAAAAACAAATGCACTATGGTTGACAGGGAGATTTTAATGGCCACCACGCAGAACTTAAAATCAGCTACAGTGGTCATATAATTCTATAGAGCATTACAAAAACACGCCTATTCAAATATATAGAAAATTTCATCTCCAAAATCTGAAAATTTTCAGATAAAAAAAACTCTGATATTTTTTTCAGATTTCGGCTCGAAACATAAATCGTGGGTATTCGTTTGAACCGCCTCGGTGAGGCGGTCCTAACGACTACCCACAATTTATGTTTTTGAGTATAAATAAGAAAAATAACGTATACCCTTGTAAACCCCAGTTTTACTATATAAAAGTGGGGTTTAAGGGGGGGTGTCAAAATTATATAGGCGTGTTTTCGTGAACGTCCGACGAACAGTGAAGACTATGATCAGAAAGTGTCAAAACAAACGCCGTATACGACGAAACCACAGACACAAACAAAAAAGAACTTCAACAAAGGAACTGATTCCGTAGTTTTCCTACTGACCTTTTCTGCTACAGTTCTTCTTTATTTTCGCGACTGTGGCTTCATATATGGCGTTTGTTCTGTTCTTATTTGTTTCTCATCTCTCCTATTTTGGTGCCTCGGTGGATAATGCTTCATGCTTGTGGCATTACCTGAGTGAGTCTCTTCAGTTATATTTTGGAACGGTCAGACCTTATTTTCCATGTAAAATGAAACAAAATAGAATGTCGTCTTTATACAAAATATTACCGTAATAACCCTAAGTATTGAGACCGATTGGATTTGCTAACAGGGTACACCCAGATCAGACGCCACAGAACGCGGTGTCTGATCAGGGTATATACTGTTTGCCATACATACAGCAATAGTCCAGATACCCATATACACAGCAATATATTAGATACATCAACGAGTAGCAGAATGGACTATTTCAAATTTTAGGAGAAACATGATAAGTAGATAAGTTATCCCGATACGTAGGATAAACACGGTATGCATATATAAACCCTTAAATCTTTAATCACATATTCAGGATACAAACCTTTGATTTGTTTTTATTTTTAGAGGAAATACGACTGTCCTCTGGGATCATTGAATTCATTCTGGTTACTTTGAAAATCAAATGCCGCTCAAGCCGGTACTAGGGAGCGTGTGCAGCCTTGCAAACTACATAGCTGCATGTGAAGGGACTTAATGAAACCGAGTCTACGATTTTCGTTCTTTTGTTGTTCTTTGTGTCCAAAGACAAACTTATAGTTTTTTTTGTTTTTTTTTATTGAAACTTTATGTTAATTGGCTGCTCGGGCAGACTATTTATATGAAATATCAAAACAAGGGTAAGAGAAAAGTCCAGGTAGTGCCACAATCACAAACCCCAGCCCTTCCCAGACACCAAGAGGAAGAGGAAACAGACAAAACCGAACAAGCGCAAATCCAACAAATGTACGAAAAGCACTAAGATTAGCTCTTTCTACCCCAAGCGAGGTAATCAAGTCTTCTTTGCTCTGAAAAAAAATGACAAGAGCAATTTCCCAGCTAGCATTCTACGTTAATCTACATCGGGCCGTCATCGGCCCGTCAGCTACCCTGACGGGCCGATGACGGCCCGATATGGATTTACGTAGAATGCTGACTGGGTTATGATATCGCCTGCTTCAATTTTGCTTAGCTTTATAAGGATATAGTGAGGACTTCAGTACTCAAGTTTTGCCAACCCTAGCATTGGAAAGATATACGATTTATTCCGATAGAGGAAGAAAGCTTGGACATGTATATAAATAAAACAACTGTATAGTAGATATGCATACATTGCATTGTGCGAAAACTTGCACGTTTCTATGAAGGCCCAGTTGAAACTTTAAAATTTCTATGTATACAAAACCTTGTGTGTCCGGGTTAAAATCATAGAAAAAGAAAGAAAAATACTCAAACAGAAAGCAAAATGTTTATTTTCTCATGCGCATATGCAAACATGACGTCATTAGTGACACCCCGATTGTTTTCCGCATTTAAGGGAGAGTATCGCGTTTTCCTGTCTGACATCAATTTTTATATTTCGCATGCAAACTGCGTTTCAAATACACCTTCTACCATTTTCTATAGCCTTTATTAGAAGGTATACAGGAATGGATTAATAGTGAAAATGATCGATTTTTTTGTCCAATACGGACGCTACAATAAACCTGTAAGAAATATTTTTTTTTTTTTTTTTTTTTTTTTGCAAATTGTATGATACCCAATCTGAATGACGCATTTTAAATTTTACCAGACATCTTTCGGGCGTTCGTATTTAAACGTTTTCAATAAAATAAAATATTCGTATAGAATACTGTATTGTACTTACGCAAGTGCATGTTGAGGGAAATCGACGCGCATTTCTTCATGCCCATAATTTCAAAACCTTTGTTGACAAACTATGCCGGGAAAGAATGTAGGAGGACCAACATAATAACTGACGTAATTTTTGCAAACTAAAATGTTCATCAAAACTCCATAAAATACATGCCGTTTTACAAAACGCGACAAGAATTAAAAAAAAAAAATAAAAAGTTCTATTAAGCGTATAGTATACATGTTAGTATATACATGTGTACTATACGCTTAATAGAACTTATAGCTGCTTGGCAAAACTCTAAACCAGTATAATGCAAAATGAATGCGTTTCTCCAAAATGCAATCAGTTTCGCATTGCTATACAGCGGGTTTGTATGAACCAATATCCAAGCTTTATATACACAAAGCTGTATATCATTCGATGTTAGGGTTACGTTTTTTTTTTCTTTGTTGTTTTTTTTTTTTTTTTTTTTTTTTTTTTTTTTGTTTTTTTGTTTTTTGTGGAGGAGGGGGTTGCAAGCTACAGGAATTGAGAAACCCGACTAATAATATCATCGGTATTTAAACCTACCTGAATCAATTTATCTATTCCTGTAGTACTGTGTTTTACCCTTAATATTCGAACAATTCGTACTTACCTACTTGTCCGAAAATTTGAGCGATTCAATTTTATTACCGTTTGACGTTTCTAAAACGGCAAATATATTTTCCCTAGTGTGTATATTTAACCTCTTCGCACCAACCTATGTTACAGTTATCGAACTGTTTTGAAAGGGTACCATCGAGTTACTAATTGGAGGTGTTTTTTCGAGTCGCTCGCGACGAGAAACATACCTCTAATTAGTAACGCTGATACCCCTTCAAAACGGTTCAATAAGTAACTTGTATTCCTGGCCACCAGGAACCAGTTCAGGTAAGGCCCCGCCTACCCATTAATATTCCGGCAGCTCCAGACCCCACATGATATTTTCTCGTCTGAAATGTCTCGTTTTATTTGAGCCCGCGCCGTCAACGCGTTAACAATTCCTTCTCGTATAATGGATGGGGTCGATTTTTTTTTTTTTTTTTTTTTGCGACGAGGATTCGGTGTCTGCATTTGAATGGCACACTGTAAAGACTCCGAGCAGACTGCATTGATCTGCAGGCTGATCGGAGTCTTCGGTGTGGAGACACGACACTGTAAGAATAGCTGCGCACTGTCAGGTATTGATGTGAAGAATTCCAATTGAATTTTAATAAATTAATGACCGTTGATAAGTATTTTCTTCTTGATTTGTGTACCAAGGGGCTTTCAATCAAATTCTATTTTATTTTCATGTTTATTCTCATAATTAATTAGTGATATTATCATTATTTTTTTCATAATTACTTTCAATAAAAGTTGATTCTACTTTCATGATACTCACCATCTAACAAGGCTTTTAGTAATACCGTGGCTTTTGTATATACACGGAACTGTAGAAATACAGAGTAATGCATCCAAACACAATGGATGGAATTTGTGAATGACATTCCTAGCGTGGCACGTGATACAAAATTGTTGACATCGAGATTCAAAGGTCATCTAATAACCGTTTTATTTTTTTCAAGCTGACTGACCAGGGAAGATAAGTCTGATTGGTTTACACCAATAAAATACCAACTGTACCGTCCCGAGCACGTGAAAAGCAAGACTGAACATTTGATAGGTAATACGAGCTTGCACGAATGAGCAAACTTTACGATCGCTTTGACTAGTAGTTATCTTGAAACATCATTGTGCCGTGTGCACATCTTGTTGTTGACGTCATCTTATTTGGCATGGACCGATCAACTGGACAGGTCGCCCTGGCAGGCAGGGCGGGAGGTCGATATGCTCGGCCTTTAATGACACTGAATAGTCTGTATACCTTATTCAAGAATACTAAACACTGATTTTGTTAAGCTCTGCTAAGCTCCCCAGCAAAACACAGATGTGCCGGCAGACTCATGTTCTCACAATGTTTGTGATAGTAGGCTATAAACATTGTATATGTTTAATGCTGAATAAATATTTGTATTTGTATGTTTTCATAATTGATTTGTGATATTTTCCTAATTATTTTCATAATTACTTATTATTTTAATTTTGTTATGATTTGCAATATATGTGTTATATAAATGTTTGCTCATTTCATGGACTCCAAATGTTACGACCTTTTAACATTTGTCCTGTCTTCCCAGTAAGCATTCATTACGAAAACATACCTATTCAAATATACTGAAAATTTTACCACCAAAAAAAAGAAAATTTTCAGATAAAAGATTCTGATATTTTTCATATTTCTGCTCAAAACATAGATTATGGTACTCGTTAGAACCGCCTCGGCGAGGCGGTTCTAACGAGTACCCACAATCTATGTTTTTTGAACAGAAATAAGAAAAATAATGTATACCCCTGTAAACCCCAGTTTTACTATATAAAAGTGGGGTTTAAGGGGGTCAAAATCATATAGGCGTGTTTTCGTGATGCTACTTAAATATATAGCGGGCCGCTATCGGCCCGTCAGGGTAGCTGACGGGCCGATAACGGCCCGCTATAGATTTATGTAAAATGCTAGCTGGGTTTGTATCGCAGAAGGCATCTCAGCAGAAGCCACAGACCATACAGATTAATTCCCAATATCTGTAATGAAGGCAAAATCATGTTGTGAGGTATCTTTCCAATTAAGAAGGCCTTGAACATTCGGTAACTTCTTGGTGAGGAATATACCGCTCAGTTGTCGCACGTTTTGACTCCGTCTTCATTACAGGTATTGGGAATTATTGAATAGCAATTTCTATAGAGGAAAAACCGTGGCCATGAAACAACTCCAAATATAAGCCAAGTTCATGTCGCTCCAAGCATGAATGTTGAATAGAAAAAAAAAATCTGTAAGTATCTGTAGAGCTGCGTGTATCGTGTTGAAGCTGGGCCAAGTCGCGTCACAAAAGACGCATACAATCTTCAAAAATAACCACACACAGCGAGATCAATAAATCCCAATCACTTAATTTCGTTAATTTGACGTGTTTCTTGCTTCCAAAGGAACCCTCTTTTCATAATCTACTTCCAAAAAAATTCTAATTAAATTTTACTTATGAATAGCTTTGGTTTGATATGAAAAATGCTACAGAAGTGTACTCATCGCCCTGACGCCGACGGTCATTACTGTACTCAAATCAGATTTCTCCAAAATGGAGCGAAGTGTCGATACGGAATTGGTTATCGAACAGACTGTATCAGCGGCCAGAATTAGATATTGATGTGCATATAATACCTTATTCACCCTGAATAATTGGACAGACGTGTCACAGCAAAGGTACAGAATAGATCATACTGCTATGATCAGGGGTAAGTAACGCTTGCAATTCAGTCTGTGCCTTTTACACAAGTTCTTTAGAAGCCAATGGACTTGTGCAGAGTTTAGGATAAGTACAGTGATGGTGTAATGTACGCGAATATATATGTTAATAAAGTATTTGTCTACTCCTATGTACGAAGATACGTTTTCTCTGGATTGCATCCTGTATTATCACAAAACGATGATAGACTATTGTCTTGCCAAAGAAAACGTCCTTGAATGCTCTACAAGCAGATAGCTGAGGCTGAAGAAAATTGCCTGTCATTCTACAAAATAATCTCCTCTCAGAAGTGATCTTCTGTTTTCTCAGTAATTCAATCAAATGAACAAATCAGAAATAAGACAATGTTAACAAGGAATTCTCAGATACTAGATTATGAAAGAGATGTCAGTGCAGAAATTGAATCGCACCAAAAGAAAATGGTAGTTGTTGATCAGGCCTCGAGGTTATAAAACTTTTTTCGTGCTCAACTCCACTGAGCATGAAATTTTCTCTGCTAATAAATATGAACATGTCAACAATAGCTGTCATTTTTTCTTATTTATTGGCAGAGAAATAAATTTTCATGCTCAGCTATGTTTAGCAAGTAAATACTGGCTATTGTTAGTAATCTGATATTTATAAGCAGGTAAAATTTCATGCTCAACGGAGTTGAGCGCGCAAAAAGTTTTACAACCTCGTATCAGTTCCTGAATTTAATTATTTACTTTGTACGCATTACATGGATAACCCTTAACTATCACGGTGCAGTGATATACGTCAGGGCCCAGTTGTTCAAAGCGTCGTTAGCTTATCGAGCTCGTTAAGGGTCATTTCGTTAACTGTTTTAGCGGATTCAATATACAATATTCTGATATTTTTTGCTGAAAAAATGTGAGTAGCTTTTGCACTGCAAAAGCTACTCACATTTTTTCAGCAAAAAATTTCAGCATATTTGCGTATCAATCGATGTAAATTTTAACGAATCGTTAACTAACGACGTCGTTAGCTTTGAACAACTGGGCCCTGTTCTTTAGAGTCTTTCATCCCAAGTTTTAACGCTTCCATGGCTTTTCCCTTTCAACCTTGAGTTTCAGAAAATAGACTCGTCCGTCTCGGCGACAATTGTAAATCAAGAACAGAAGCGCAAACCGTGTAGATCCTAATGAGACGGCTCATTATGATCCGTCTCATCTGGATCTATACTGTTTGCAAAAGTATCAGTTTTGATCTATAGGGCTGAAAGAATTAGGTGACTGATTACAGATTTTCTGCCACTCCCGGCAAGGGGGACAACTTTTGTAACTTTCTATCTGTTTTATGCACGACAAGCCCCTTCTTGAGAGGGATCTTCTCTAACAGGAAGGAATTTGCTCCCAAGGTATGAATGTGTGAATGCTTTTAAAGCACGACTATAGCCTGGGTGTAAAGTGAACCAGCTGTTTGTGCAATTGCGACGTCGGACCAGATATATGTGGTTTTGGGCAACTACGACGCCGGAGAGAAACTTTACCAAAATATTTTGAAAACGATCTGGCTGTATATAAAACTGACAACGACAACATGTACATAGTGGGCGGGCTGGCTTAGTGGTTAGCGCACTTGACTTTTAAGTTGTATATCGTTGGTTCGACTCCCGCTCGGGTCGAGACAATTTTCAGTCAGTTAGTACGCATAGCTCATAGTCGACGTGCCCTGGGTTGAGTATAAAATGGACAGGGCGGCGCTTGGTGACAGACAGCGGCACCAAGTGTGCATGGGTGATCCATGAAAGCAAGGATGTACAAATACATGTACACAACAATCGCTGCTACCTCTGTGTGCCTCAAGTACCTGGTAGCGTTAAAAATCCGCACAACAACAATAACAACAACGACATGTAAAGAATATCTTGATCAAATAATTCATGTTACGCTTGTTCTTCTAATTAAACACGATTCTTATTGTTGGTACATTTGCTCATACACCAAACCTCTGGCCCTGAGTGGCAACAAATCGCAGCGATCATTTCTGTTATGAACAGAACAGAACAGAATTTTTATTTAGACTATAACTATACAGTTTCTCGTCTTTCGCAACATATAATAAACATGTACTGGTCACAATAAAGCAGTTTAGTTTTCAAAAACAAATACAAAGTTGGCACCAAGTGGTGTATTTTTACTCAGTAGAACAGAGTAAGAGTAGAGTTAAGAAGAGATACAGAAAAGAATCAAGAAATGTTCATGTCATGTTTCTAACGGTGATAGGTGTACCATGTAACACATGCATTAATATGAGGTAATGGTCATCCCGTTTCAAGTGCAAGTAAACTTTATTAATACGGCAGCCACAACATAAATGCTCACCAACCGTGAAGTAGGTGAGTTCACAAAATTCATGCAACGCCTGCTCGTCGTATTATATCCATTCATGACCGAAATACGCAACTTAATCTGCCTAATTATCTGATGCGGTAAGACTTTTATTTATTTATTTATTTATTTATTTATTTATTTATTTATTCTGTATAAAATATCATTCATTTTATGTCCGTACATAATCATTACGAAAACACGCCTATGTAATTTTGACCCCCTTAAACCCCACTTTTATATAGTAAAACTGGGGTTTACAGGGGTATACATTATTTTTCTTATTTCTGCTCAAAAACATAGATTGTGGTACTCGTTAGAACCGCCTCACCGAGGCGGTTCTACCGAGTACCCACAATCTATGTTTTAAGCAGATATATGAAAAATATCAGTTTTTTACCTGAAAATTTTCAATTTTTCGAGGTGAAATTTTCTATATATTTGAATAGGCGTGTTTTCGTAATGATTTTCAAATTATATGATACATGTAATACACCATTCACTGCACACACATTTCAACGACCCCTGAGGCAAACAGGGCTAATACCGATCAGCCAACTTACGGTTATCCGGATCTGCAGTACCAAACAAACATAAACTGAGTCAAGGTAAAATACTCCGTGGTCGGAACATGCGTGTTTTATGGTTCATATAATCTTATCTTTTGAACGAATACGATAGCAAACATCAGAATATATTTTTACAAACACATCGGCTTGAGAGGTATAGAATGGGACAGAGAGAGAGAGAGAGAGAGAGAGAGAGAGAGAGAGAGAGAGAGAGAGATTTACATAAGACATAACTGTAAACTTAACCCATGGAAAAAGCAATACATGGGTCTGCATAATAAACATTATTCCTGCTCTCACGTCTACGTTACACCCAGACAAATATATAGCTATCTTAATGCACAGCTGAGTTGAGCATGAATAAAAATTTTATAACCTCGGGGCCAGGGCTCAGATTCACAATCATTTCTGGGAGTTAAGATGTACCAAAAAAAATTTTTTTTAACACATGAAAGTCGTTATTTAGGATGCGTCGCTTGTATTATTTTTAAATCAAATATATAAAATGAATTCATTTTGGTCTGTTTTTGTAGATTTGCAGCGCTATAATTGTTTTCGTCGCGTAAAAAATAGCCATTTATGTGTAAATGTATAATGTGTTGCAAGTCGTAGTTTTTAAAGCTAAGGTCGGCCTTAACATTAAATAGTAGCCGTTATGTCGATAATGTAACTTTGAACATGTACCCCCAGCAAAGATTCAAATCAGCCTGTCTATTCGTGCAGTCTGATCAGAACCTTCACTGTGCACATATTGGATAGTCAAGAATGCAATGTTTCTTCATGTGGATAATTCAGACTCTGATCAGACTGTACGAAAACGCAGGCTCTTCGAGCTTCGTTGGGTGCACATGTCGGATAGTATAGGGTTATTGCACTGATATTGGTGAATATTGTTTGGCGCGACGTCACTGCATTACGACGTCATCAAAAGCAACGTAATGTAACGGTAATATGAGAAGGCATCCGAGTAAGTGTGCAATATCGAGTAAGTGTGTTGATATCGTGTGATATCGGCACGCTAGCTCCTCGGCTTTTATCGCACATTTTAATCATTTGATATTTATAGCTATATAATAATATGTTTTCTTACATTGCAATTTGAAAAACTATGAACCTGGCCCTGCCTTTGGTTTATGTTCACGGCTTAGTGTTAGCATATACTTTACAAATAAGGTTTAAAATATAAACATAAGAGAATAAGGTATTTTAAGTCCACTAAAATGAATAGTTTATCAAATGTTCGTTCAGTATTGTTTTGTTCCTTAGATGATGTGAAAATATATGTATTAGTTTTGAACATTGTTGACTCCGTGTGAAAGCGCAAGGTGTGCATTAGCTTAAAGTCTGATTGTGAACCGAAATTTATTGTCCGTCTGAAAGGCCATCTGCGAACTGTTCGCCTATATGCAAAAATAGGTTTGAAAAGTTTGCAAGAATATTCAGCAGACGACATAAACAGACGACATTTTCAGATGCAGGTTTTCTTGGCATTTTAAAGGTTAAAAAACAAAAGTTGGGTAATGTTTGTCAGAAGATTGTCAGCTAAATATAGCAAATTCATCTAAAACTGCAGGTCCGTTCCTAGATTTATATATTAAATGACATAAATTTCCCTTCTTTGCAAGACAGAATGGACCAGTTTAATTTTAAAAATCAAATTACATTTTTAGACCTTGATGTCCCGAGGAATACTTCATAGAGACGGGTTGTATTTAACAGTGTATTCCTTTTGGAATAGATACATGGATAGTTTTTATGTTGAAATAAAATCTTAACAACAAATTTTCTCCAGCTGTGTTATCGGTATAAAATGCTACCCTAAACGTTTTCCAAATTGTACAGTTCGTCGGCATTCAGTCATGATTTCTAAATACCATGCCTGCATGAAAACACATTTCTAACAGAGTTATTACATCTTAAAAGTGTGCCAAAACATACGAGGGATGTTCGAAATGAATTGCTTATTGTCCTCTAGCTCGATATCCACGTGGGGCACGATAAAAACCAATACATACCTGTATAGGGTTATTCAATATCTACACAATGGTGTATAAATGTACATGTTAGACTAAGTGTAAGACATAAAATTTGCCATTTGAATACACGCAGTCATTGACCACTGCAGTAAAAATGGTTAGTAGAAGCGTCGGCAAAAAAGATGAAATACGGGCTTACATCAAAGCTCGCTCAAAACTTGGTTGTTCTTTGAAGAAGCTGATGACTGAAATTTCTACTGCTTTTGGACCTTCTTGTGTGTCTTATGACACAGTTCGGCGTTGGAAAAAGAAATTTGAGTCTGGTGTAGAGTCCATCAAAAATGCACCGAAATCAAGTAGGCCAAAATCTGCATCTCGTAAAGAAATCGTTTCCAAAATAAAGGAAATCATTGAAGGAGATGCCAGATTTACAGTTCGTGATATTGCACGAAAGGTAGGCATATCACTATCAACGGTTCACCTTATTTTGAAGAAGCATTTGAAAGTCAGAAAGATTTCTGCTAGATGGGTGCCACATCTGTTGACTGACGAGCAAAAGAGGCAACGGGTTAAAGTGGCCAAAAAGCTGCTTCAAATGTTTCCCAAATATGACAAAAAGCAGTTTGCCAATGTCGTCACAGGTGATGAAACCTGGGTCCATTATTTTGAGCCCGTCAGAAAGGTTAGCAATAAGATCTGGGCCACTAAACACAGCAAACGCCCAATAATTGCCAAACGTTCTTTGAGTACAAAGAAGGTTTTGTATGCAATCTTCTTCTCTGGTGAAGGAGTCGCAATAAAAGTGCCAGTGAAAAAGGGCAAAAGCATCACCGGAAAGTACTACAAAGACGTAGTACTGAAGAAACTGAAAAAGTATTATCAGAAACGACGCCCTGCCACTGGTTTTAAACATGTCCGTTTTCTACATGACAATGCCCCAGCTCATACCTCCAAATAGTTACGGCGTTTTTGAAGAAAGAAAAAGTAACTGTTTTGCCTCACCCCGCGTATTCCCCAGACCTTGCCCCATGTGATTTCTTTTTGTTTCCGAAATTGAAAGCATTTCTTGCTGGGCGGAAATACCAGTCCCGACAGGCACTTGGATCTGCCATTCATCAGTACCTTATTACTGTACCCAAATCAGCGTACCGTGACGCCTTCAAGAAGTGGATACATCGGCTGAAACTTTGCATTTCTAGCCACAGGGAGTACTTCGAGGGCATGAAATGAGTACTTTTGGGCTAACTTGAAATTTGAAGTCTCCAGATAGAAATAAGCAATTCATTTCGAACATCCCTCGTATTTTAAGCGATTTCGTTTATAAATTCAAAAGAATGTTCAGTTTAACTACTTTTTCTAAACAGTTCAAGCAGACAATTACTAATTATAGATAGAATTATTTTATCATGGATATTGTACGACGAAGAACATGCCTACTATCAACCCTTACATGGTTGGCAGCTTTGTTTCCTTCTTTCATCCCATCTAATGACGACCTATTTCTAAATCAGTATCCAGCCGGGGGTTCTTGAAGTAAAATATCTTTGGTTAGACCCACCGTGGTATTACTGTCCCTTTGCGCTGACGCAGTCCCGTCCCATCCCGTCTTAAACTCCCTTTCAGAAAGCAATAATTTCTATCAGAAGAGCAATGAATACGCAATAAAAATGAAAACAGCTGACGTACCAAGTTTTCTGGGCCAAACTAGCTAGTTCGACCAATTAGGACCTAAAAGTTCCAAAACTCCCTAAACGGGTTTTGTGATTACGAAGGACCAGAAAATAAAATTCACTATATTGAAGTACGGGGAGACATTTTACGAATATCACACGGCACTAACACCAGGTGTAGTGAAGAAAATTTTATAATTAAAAACAAAATGAATCTTGAGAGCAATGAGATAACTTAGAGACTGGAAAACCGATGGCTTGTTTACGGTAGCTGATTTGAACTCGTTTTTAAGTCCCTATGCCATTCTTCCTTACATTCTTCTTTTACAAATTCATATCACTGATGAGACTTGATTGACTGAACGTAGCTAGTCTGGCACAGAAAACTCGATACTCCTGCTGTTTTCAGTTTAGTGCGTGCGTTCATAACTTTCAAGGTCATTCCTTGAAGAATCTATTTACCTTTACCACAGCTGGTGTTAGTGCCGTGTGGCAACCTTAAAACGTCTCCCCGTACTTCTCCATAATGTAGCTTATATCATCAGACCCTGTGATTATTGAGCAGATTCCGGGACTTTTAAAATTTATATAAGGGTCACTGATGAGGCCTAATTGACCGAAACTAGTTAGTCTGGCCCAGAAAACGTTATACTTATTACGAAAACACGCATATTCAAATATATAGAAAATTTCAACTCCAAAAACTGAAAACCTCTGATATTTTTTTATATTTCTGCTCGAAACATAGATTGTGGGTACTCGGTTCTAACGAGTACCCACAATCTATATGTTTTAGCAGAAATAAGAAAAATAATGCATACCCCTGTAAACCCCAATTTTCTTACATAAAAGTGGGGTTTAAGGGAGTCAGAATTATATAGGCATGTTTTCGTGATGTTAAGTAACTATTTTCAGTTTCGTTAGTGCATCCATTGCTCTCAAGTGTCATTTCCTGTAGAATCTATTGATATTGTCTATCCGAAACTTTAGGATAAATACTGCACATGCCGTAGTGATCAACTTCACATCAATGCTTTAGATTCACATAAAACATGTTTTGTTTTTATGTTGTCTGTTACAACAAATTCCAATTGGTAACACCCCAGCGGGCACATGACGTTTATACGACGTCGCCTCAACGTCGATGCAACGTCATGACGTTGAATCGACGTTGGGGCGACGTTGTATTAACGTCATGTGCCTGCTGGGGTATACCTTCAAATTTTGTGTTTCTTGTGTTTATTTATTTATTTATTTTGTAACGACTTCTGCTCTTTAAACAGTGGTAGTATTGTCATGTTGTGAAGCCAGTAATGCTTAGGGAACTTTGCTGCTTTTCTGAGTTTGTACCTTACTCTGCAAAAGGCCATGTTTTTTTTGTTTGTTTGTTGTTTTTTGGGTTTTTTTTTTTTTTTTGTTGTTGTTTTTTTTTTTTTTTTTTTAGTCATTTCTTTTACAGAAACGCTTATGTGTTCTGCAAACAGTGTTGACAAAGTCTGATCTGGCTAAAACTTATTTGCATAGTCTCATTGTTTGAGAATATAGGATTGATAGATTGATTTGCGCCATAGATATAATTCCATTCTGTCAAATAAGAGCTATTTTGCATCGTATGGTTGCTTGTAACTTTGTCTTCTTTTACATGTTTGTAAAGAAACAATATTGGTATACAGGAAGAACATATCTTTTGTTGCAGCAAAGTACATATAAAAGAAACGAGTCGCAACATCAGAAAACGTACCTTCGTACGTAGGCGCCGAGTGAAGATTTAGACCAGCTTGTGCATTCATACATTCTGATCAGAATCTACACTGGGCGCATTTCGGATAGCCGAAGATGCAAAGTTCCTTCATAAGGACAAAGAAGACTCAGATCAGACTGCGAGGATGTGCAGGCTGATTTGAATCTTTGTCGTGCGCACATTTCAGAAGGCACGTTTTCTCACCTTCCAGCAGATATATTGAATTCGCCATTCTGTAGTATGTAACACATAATACCAGAGTGACAAATCGCATTACGATGTAATATGACATGGATATAGAAATCCTTGAGATGTATAGAATCGGCCTCACAGATAGACATGAACAAATATGCCTCAACGTGAGAAACTGTACTTTCGGACCTGTCTGCATATCGAAGATTCAGATCAGCCTGCGCGGAGGCGCAGGCTGATCTGAATCTTCGATGTGCGTTCTGTGGATAGTCAAGGAGCCTTAGTTACTTCATGCGAACAGCAAACACATTGATCAGACTTCTCAGATGCGGAGGCTGATCTGAGGTTTCACTTGGCGCATATGACCGACGGTACACTTTCTCAATTCGCGGTTCAACCAATGCCAATGAGCTGTATCCAGCATAGTATTATATTAAACAGTGGTTTGATCCATGCAATCCATGGTCATGGTCTCAGATTTATTCAGTGATATCGCCTTGTTTTAGTAAGTTTGTAAGGCAACATCGGAAGCTATGCTAAATTTGTCAAGATGAATGGGCTGATCTGGGCTTTATTCTCGCAAACAACATGTCCTTCTTGTGCTTGGCACGGCTAATATTGTATGATGCGCAATGTGGAGAAAAGACCATTATGGCCTATGTGAACGGCGACGGTCAAAATGAGCGTGCGCATCTGTGCAGTATGATCTGGGCATTCTCTGTTCGTCAACATAAACTACGGTATCCATTGATTCTGTAAGCGGGCAACGGAGGCCCTGATCAGCCTGCGCAATGCGCAGGCTGATCAGGGCCTATGTTGTCCGCAAATTGCATAAGGGCTCTTTTCGTGCGTTGCGCATCCTATTTAATGTTTAACTGAACGATAGAAGTGAGCTTTTGTCGCATATGATGGGGACTTATGAGCATTTGTTTGATGTGAATAGAGAACGCACAGTCATCCCTATCTATGTCTAAGTCTAAAATTACTTGCAGTGAAAAAAATAGAAGTGAATATGATAAAAAAAAACAAAAGGCATTTGGTGGGGAAATAAATACATTTGCGATGACTGCACGTGATTACGAGTGAGAAACAGAAAGGAACAATGAAAATATAGTGGGCGAACTATTGAACGATAGTTTGTAGAGGTCAGTAAAATACCCGTGGACTGTGCTTCACGAAATTCAAATATATTTGAGTAAATCTCGAACGAGGTAGTTGTAGCCAGAGGATAAATCTCATGAACCAAAAAAGCAAACTGAAAAGTGGAATAAACAAGCAAACGCAGTGCATTTTTGTTCTCTCCACTCCCATCGGCCTATTCGTTGTGGGCCCGTGGCCTGTAGGAACAGGTTTCTGTAACAGTGCCTCTTATTACCTTTATAACCTAACAGTTCTTTGTGTTGTGTTGTGTTGTAATGTGTTGTATTGTCCCATTCTATATATATTCTATCATATATATCCCATTCTATTCATTCACTTTCGTTTCATTGTAAGACATCTGCGACATTCCCAGCTAGCATTCTACGTAAATCTACATCGGGCCGTCATCGGCCCGTCAGGTACCCTGACGGGCCGATGACGGCCCGATATAGATTTACGTAGAATGCTGACCGGGTTTAGACCTGACTGTGACTGTTTGCGCGCGAGCCACTGATGAATGAATAACTAACGCACGCATGCGCACTGACCATATACTTGGTCAGTCACATTTACTTTTTCATGGGAGCAGGTTGATATTACGATGTAATTATTATTATTTAGCCCACAGAATAATGTATACCCTTGTAAACGCCCGTTTAGTGAAGTTTGGTCCTTATACTGAATTATCACTAATTCGGGATATATGAAGCTCGAACCCACGCCAGCTTCGACGGCAGCGCCTAGCCCTTCAGAGTCAGGAGACATAACCACTGCATTACTACGCTTGTTGAAACAATAAGTTTCATGGAACAGTATTATGCTTGATTTCTCTGAATGGCCCGTCGGATATGGTATATTTTTGGTGCGATGGCGCATTCATTATATACAAGAAACTATCTGGAACAGGATACTGAAGCTTGGAAATATTATAATTTAAGATTGAAGCAAGCGTAGTGGTGCAGTGGTTACGTCTCCTGACTCTGAAGAGCTAGGCGCTGCCGTCGAAGCCAGTGTGGATTCGAGCCTCACTCAGCCCAGTGATATTTCATGTTTCTCCCTATACACTTTTTTCAGAAGTACTTGCATCAGTAATGATCCTGGGCGGAATTCTTTAAATCTTAAATAATGATATACTTGGTCAGTCACATTTATTTTTTCATGGCGGCAGGTTGTCCACAGCCCGTATTATGAAGTTTGGTCCCTGTACTGAATTATAACTATTTCAGGATATATTTCTATAACATTTCTCTTGTATAACAAAAAAGACTGCTAGACTTTACGTGGGAGTTAGCCGTTGCACATTAAATGTAGAATTTAAATGGGAAGCTGAAGTGGGGAACAATACGTGCAAAAATGTTGCTTTAGGCCGAGAAAACATTTTAGTGATTCGGATATTCCTTTTTATCTATTAAGGCTAGAAGAGACAACATTAATAGGGAATCTGGTTAAAAAAAGTACTCGAGGAACTGGCATGAGCGCGCATTACAGAATACTTCACTGACGAGGTTGGTAGTAGATGACCGACGTAGAGAACATTTCAACATCTACGTGTATAACATCTTATCAAAGTGCCACCAAAGTGTGTAGGCAAATACTGAGTTGAGGTGGCGCCGAGCAGACTTTCAACTCGGTAATTTGAAAGTCTCCCGGTCGAACAAGGAAATTATTTTCATTGTAATGGAATTACTGAGTCTGAGGAATACGTTATGTTATGACGAGATATGTACTTTTAATCTAATTGCTGTCCATGTTCCTGGTTTTATAGTATTAGTAACGATCAAAAAGTGTCTGTGATTCTTGGCTGTAATTATATAGAATACCATTATATTAAATGCCAAAACCTGCCATGATATTCGCGTAAGGCATGGATCTTTATTATATTAGTGACACTTTTAAGACATAAATGTCTCTTTTGTTAATGTGTTCTTGTGCAAGCATAGTATTTATCCCAGTAAAGAAAAATAATTATCCCATTAAGTATGCTCGTAACAACTTTAAATATGCTCGTAGAAACGTATAAATCTAAGAAGGATCTTAAGCATTAAAATAAATTTGCTTTATTGAGCTGCATATCTTCTGGATAAACATTACCTATCATTTCTAAATGTATGTTATCTGTATTTAACTGATCATATATTAAAAGGAAATCAAACAGAATTCCGTAGTAGCATCAGCTTGATTATCTTCCGAAAGGAACGACATGAAGTTCCTTTCACAGCAGAATATACCTCAACAAGTGATTCACATTTTTACTCTTCGGAATCAAATTTAAATAACAACTGGACTTCCTCATAATTTCTGAGCGTCCCCTTTCTCGAGCGTCCCCACTCCCGCTCCCCATCCCCATCCCGTTTTCACAACATAAAGTGGTTAATTGTCTCAATTTCGGATAAACGAAAATACTAATGATATGAAAAAATGTGCTACGGTCAAGTCTTATTTTCTAAAAAATTAAAAGGAAATATCGCTATTCGTTATTCGATTATTTAGCCCACGGAATTTGTTTGTTTGTGCTAAGGTTTTACGGCCCAGTCAACCCGATGGGGTCATGTCGAGCGCGGTCAGTTTACCTAGCCACACGTTTACTGGTCAGGCTTAGTCCTCTAAGTGGTTAACCAGTATTGTGCACATTCTTTTGCCAGAAACTGACAACTGCCCTTCTTGATTCAGCGGAAGGGAGAAAATGACCGTAGAAAATATTTCATGATCAATCTCCAGCCCACAGAATGCTTAAGCTTTAAATCATCACGAAAACATACCTATATAATTTTGACCCCCTTGAACCCCACTTTTATATAGTAAAACTGGGGTTTACAGGGGTATACATTATTTTCCTTATTTCTGCTCAAAAACATAGATTGTGGATACTTCGCCGAGGCGGTTCTAACGAGTACCCACAATCTATGTTTTGAGCAGAAATATGAAAATTATCAGAATTTTTTATCTGAAAATTTTCATTTTTTTGGTGGTAAAATTTTCAATATATTTGAATAGGCATGTTTTCGTAATGTGTATATAAGACAGAACATGTAATGAGGTTTAACAGAGATTTTATATAGCTTGATCGTAAAATACCGTATCACTCCCACAAATAAAATATAAACTGAAACAACCTGGGCCCAGTTGTTCAAAGCTAACGATGTCGTTAGTTAACGATTCGTTAAAATTTACATCGAGTGATACGCAAATATACTGAAATTTTTTGCTGAAAAAATGTGAGTAGCTTTTGCAGTGCAAAAGCTACTCACATTTTTTTCAGCAAAAAATATCAGAATTTTGTATATTGAATCTGCTAAAACAGTTAACGATATGACCCTTAACGAGCTCGTTAAGCTAACGACACTTTGAACAACTGAGCCCTGGTTTGTAATTCAATACCACCCGGAAGCTTGTATATAAATGTGTAAAGCCAGCGGAAGCATTTTGGGAAATACACTTATATGCAAACGATGTCCTGAACTGTAGAAACTCAAATGTAACAAAAACAAAGTTTTATGCTGTGAAATTAAAGGGAATCGCATGTGCATACACAATTTATTTGCGCAAAACACTCATATCTTTCGTACGCCGAAATAAAATATTGAAATAGGTGATGTTAGTCAAAATGGCGTCCTCAAGGAAACTGGACAAAACTTGATAGATTTTCTGCAATTTTGTGTGCGGGAGATACCTTTTGTGACTTCCTGTTTTGCTGTCCTCTATACCAATCTCCTTCTTAAGGAAGGAGTTTTCACGAAAAGGAATTTGCCCCGAAAGGGGATTCATATCCTCCTGCGCATCTGCACGGTCTGATCAGTGTCTTCGCCCATTCATTGCTACATTCAATAGTACTCTAGGAGCCTTGTCGCGCGAAAAAGCTCTTCGGGCTTTTTGTGAAGTCAATCTTTCTTTCTGTGTGCATTCCCTGTTCCTTAGCCAAGCGACGTATTTAGTTCCTTTACTGAAGGTTCCCCTTAGACTATCGCATACGTTAGTTTTGCTAGACTGGGCTGATGTGCAGGCACGCCTGAACCTTTGATGTTCGCATATCATCGCGAAAACATACCTATATAATTTTGACCTCTTAAACCCCATTTTTAAAACCGGGGTTTACAGGAGTATACATTATTTTTTCTTATTTCTGCTCACAAACACGGACTGTGGGTACTCGTTAGAACCGCCTCGGCGAGGAGGTTCTAAAGAGTACCCATAATCTATGTTTTGAGCAGAAATATGAAAAATATTAGATTTTTTCTGCAAACTTTCAGTTTTTGGTGGTGAAATTTTCAATATATTTGAAAAGGCGTGTTTTCGTAATGGCCATTAACGTTTCATGTCCCATGACGCGACTCTTATGGGTCTGTAGGACAAGCTTGTCATAACCAGAATGCGCAGATGTCCAGAAATATCTGACTTTTCCTGTTCGTATATGGCATCTTTAGGATGCACAGGCAGATTTAAGTATTCGTTAGGCGCACATGTCAGACGATACTTGTTCTTAGATTGTGTCACTACAATTTTTCGGCGATTACATCGTGGAAAGGCGACAAAATAACACTCCTGATGAAAATTGGCAATTTTGAAAAATTCAAGATTCCAATTATGAATATCTGCGAAAACTCCAAAACCGTAAAACAAATATAGATAGATTTTTTAGGGTATATATTTATATTATTTTATGAAATAGTCATTACGAAAATACGCCTATTCAAATATATAGAAAATTTCACCTCCAAAAACTGAAAATTTTCAGATAAAAATTATGATATATTTTATATTTCTGCTCAAGTGTGGGTATTCGTTAGAATCGCCTCGTAGAGGCGGTTCTAACAAGTACCCACAATCTATGTTTTGAGCAGAAATAAGAAAAATAATGTATACCCTTGTAAACCCCAGTTTTACTATATAAAAGTGGGGTTTATGGGGGTCAAAATTATATAGGCATGTTTTCGTATGTATTATTTAATTAAGTGATAAAACAAGCTGTTTTTGGTGAAACATCAATAATTAAAAAGCAGTAAGGCAAAAATATTTTCTATGATAAAAATTCCAAAGAAAAAATCACTTTACAATGGAAATTGCATAGGTCAGTGCAAGGTTTGGCCATAAATTTATATTTCAGAGAAAACACAGAAAAAGAAAAGACAATGGTTTCTGATACGATATGGTCACTCAGAATATAATATTTTCATTTAAAACCCTAAGGAAAAACATGCTAGTTTTTTTTTTTAGCTTGGCGCTTTACTTACTCGGAATAAGAAAATTTGCAAACTTTTGTCATGATTTAATGCAAACCATTTGTTGTAACTGCCTATGCACAAAAGTTTTTAGTCTAGTCATTGTTGTTGTTGTTTTTTTTTTTGTTTTTTTTTTTTTTTTGTTTGTTTTTTTTGTTGTTGTTGTTGTTGTTGTTGTTTTTTTTTTTTTTCACTTTTTTCACTTTTTCAAATTAAGAAAACAAAAGTAAAAAGTAGTAAAAATATTTTCTTGGACAAAAACTCCAAACAATCACTTTACTATAGAAATTGCATAGGTCAGACCAGTTTTTGGTCGTAAATTTAGTTTCAGGTTACATATTTGAGAACAAAACACAGAAACAGAAAAAGAAATCAAATGGTTTCTGATAAGATATGGTCAATAAAAACAAAATATGCCCCTTTTAAACTAAAACAGATGATGACATTTCATGCAAATTGTCTCCAACTGAGACAATTTGCATGAAATGTCGAATCCTGTTTTCTGTGAAAATAAAAAAAAATGTCATCAATCTGTCGTCTGAGGAATTAACCCAGAGATTGGTAGATTAAATGCTGTAGCCAGTATATCTTTTCATTCCGCTTTATATATCATTTGATTTTTCACTGATCTACCTATAACATAGTCTATATATTGCATAACTCACGGAAAAGGCACTTATAGAAACAGCGGAAGCCCAGATTATCCTCAGAATCAACACTGTCTGATTATGTTCTCTCTTCTTCCAAATATTTGGAGTATCCACTGAGTCTGTAGAAGAGAAAGGAATGCGCAGTCTGATCTGGGCCTACCTTCCCCGCATATGCTAAAAAGGCCTTCTTTTCTTATCACGCATCAAATATTTCGTGCACGCTCCGTATTTACCCTGATTATTGGGACAGACTGGTCTGAATAAACAGTGTTGAACCAGATCAGACGCCGCATTCTGCGGCGTCTGATCTGGATCGACTCTGTTTGCTACGCATTCTGCAGTTTTAACACATCAAGTGGAAGTTAAATTGACGTGTTCAAATTCTAGTACAAATATGGTAAGGAAGGAGCTAAGGTGCCTGAATATAAGGGAAGTGACACATTGCAATCTTATGGATTGTGAAAAAAAAAAATTCAAAATTAACTTACCTTTGCAGCTACGGTATTCCGTCATAAATTGAATACTATTTTCAACTAATCATTGAAGAAATTACGCACTATTTTACACGTTCTGTGGGAAATATTTCCTAAATAAATATTTATACAGGCTGTTTTTACGTATAATCCACCAAAATGCAATACAGTATGAAGTATAAAGTTTAAAAAGAAATTATTTTATTTGCCCTTTTTACATGAAGTGTCACAGATATTAATTCATTCACAAAGAGTGAAAGATAAAAGTGCATATGCAATATTTCTACGACTATCAATTATTGAAAAAAATAATACCAAAATGCGGGGTTGAAGACGCATGCTCGGCTTCGTCAAATTGTCAACATCTTATTGCACCAAATATTCACAGTCAAGCTTTATAACGAGAATGGCTTTATATATGGACCATTATCGAATGCGCATCAATAATGTAGAATCACTCTTAAGGCGAACAGATACAGTGGGCTACAGCAGTCAGTTACCTCCCCTGATTACTCTCTATGTACAGTACAATTCTGCTATTAAGACCACTTTTTGGACTATCTAAAAGTGGTTTTATTAGTGGAGTGCCCCTAATATTGAATATAGAATACAGTAAATGTCCTAAAATTTCGAGCACTTTATTTCATACTGTTTTGGCCAAACGTTTGCTTTTATGCAGTAGTTTGTTAAAATACTTAGTGGAATGGCTAACAGTGTAGACCCTGATCAGGTACGACTAGGTCCAATTCATTGGATTTCTCTGGTTTCACAATAAGCATCCTTCCTTTTCCTTGATACATTTAACTTGACGGTCACGTTCCGATAAAGCTTCCAAAATATCAAACAGAAATAATTTCTGTACAACAAATTAGTAATGTCTCTCATGAAGATGTAATAAGTCTGTCATGTAGAAATGACTAAAAAAAGTAGGAAAATAATTAGTTAAATTTTACTGAGGACCTATGATAAAAACAGAGGATTCTAATTAGAAGGATATACATGTAGTTAGTAGTTTGGTCTACCTGGCACCGTAAGGGAGGTAATAGAAATTACATGCGATCTCTCATTGGCAGATTTTCTGTCAATTGTTTTGGAAAGAAGACAATTTTTGTGGCTCCCTGTTTGGTTTCTGCACACTACTCCCCTTCTGAAACTGTGTCTGCTTCTAAAAGAATGAATTTGCTCTTTGCCTTTTAGAGTAGATCATTTTCAGAATGGCGTCAAAACAATTTTGACACATTACGAAAACATGCCTATTCAAATATATAGAAGATTTCACCTTCAAAAATTCAAACATTTTCACATAAAACCGCCGATATTTTTCATACTTCTGCTCAAAACATAGATTGTTGGTACTTGTTAGAACCGCCTCGGGGAGGCGGTTCTAACGAGTACCTACAATCTATGTTATTTAGCAAATAAGAAAAATAATGTATACCCCTGTAAACCCCAATTTTACTATATAAAAAACGGGTTGAAGGGGGTCAAATTTATATATGCATGTTTTCGTGATGAGTTGATTAACCAATAAGGAGAATGGATTCAACTGGTAGTTTTTTTTTTCCTGCCATTTTCGCAAAAGAGACAACTATTTGTTACTACCGATTTGGTTTCCTGCACACTAACCCCATTCTTAAGAACAGATTTATCCTGAGGGAAATAATTTTGTTCCCTCTGGAGAGCATCATTTTTTTATTTTTTTATTTTTTTATTTTTTTTTATTTTTTTTTTTTTTTTTTCATTTTAGAGTAGATCAAATTCAGAAGCATTAAAGCAATGTTGACAGTTATCTCCTACGAAAGCGTACCACTATATATTAACCGAATACTAACTTAGGATAAAACCTCAAAATATATCATATGTCATATTTTAACTCTTTAAACTCTGCAAACAAACCTTATCTTTTGCAAACAGTGTAGCTCCGTCTCGTCAGGATATACACGGTTTGCCACTTGTTTTCTATTTCTTACTAACAAGCCTATTTTTAACAATCGGTATGGCCAAATTCCAATGATAGAAGAGTCCATTCCAGAAGCTCCGGGGTGAAAATGTTCAAATACGCCACGTATGTAAGGCACAACAGGATCTCATTCAAGGCCCAGTTGTTCAAAGCGTCGTTAGTTTAACGACGTCGTTAAGGGTCATTTCGTTAACTGTTTTAGCTGATCCAATACACAATATTCTGATATTTTTTTGCTGAAAAAATGTGAGTAGCTTTTGCACTGCAAAAGCTACCCACATTTTTTCAGCAAAAAATTTCAGTATATTTGCGTATCACTCGATGTAAATTTTAACGAATCATTAACTAACGACGTCGTTAGCTTTGAACAACTGGGCCCAGGTAATTTGCCAAGAATCAGAGTAATAGAAGAAAGCAGTCAGTTAACTCCCTTCAATACTTTCTGTAAATAACCAAGTCCAATTAATTGGATTCCCCTGCTTTTATCATTAGTGTTTCCATTAAGTATCACTTCCTTTTCCTTAATAAATCTAATTTTAACAAGGTCATATGCCAATACAGCTGCCACAATATTTAAAAGAAACATTTTCTGTGCAATGAAATATACAATATTAATTTATCTTCCATGTGGATATGGAGAAATGTAAAGTTAAGAATTTGTTAAATTCCACTGATGACCTATGATAAAAGCAGAGGATTCCAATTGGAAGGACCTGGTTAGTATTTGACCTACCTTGGACTTTACCTTCAAGGGAGATAATAGAAATACTGCTGCTATCTCTCATTCTTCGTGGATCCAAGCTCTGCTCGCTGTCTAATGTTTGTCAAATGATTCCAAAGTCATTAAACGTTTCTTCGGACAGACGCACAGCAAAGATTCGGATCAGTCTGGGCAGAGTCTGTAGAATTCTTGTATCATTGTCTATCCATAGTGCGTCCAGCGAAACCCGATCAGACTGCGCAAATGCGCAAGCTGATCTGAGTCTTTGTAGAAGGAACATTTCCGAATGTATATTGTATGATGTTGTGGACCGTATGCCGCACGACAAGCCGAATCCCTGGTAGAACAGTACCAGTTTACCCTTCTATTCCTGCATCTCTGAAATGGACACTTTCATCTTTTATTCTGATCATAACCATTTCTCCAAATAGGTGTCTCAGTCAAAAAATCGAGACAAAATAGCAAACAGTGTAGATCCTGATGTGATGGCTCATTATGAGCCATCTCATCAGGATCTACACCGTTTGCAAACTTTGTTTTTGTTCTGCATCTTTAAAGGATTAAAACAGATATTTTTATGTGGACAATGCTTAGGTTCTGCTTCAAATGAAGCTTTATAAAATGGCATCTTGTAATAAAAATTCTAAATGGACGATTAAAGTAAAAAAATTACCATAGCTATTTCCATAATCATCCAAATGTATTGAATTTGTTTTAACCCTTACACCGCTTATCAAAATTGTCGCAGACGACATTCTAAAGATTTTTATTATTACTTTTCAGAGAAAATTTATGTTAAAGGGTGTATCCGTGTACCAGTACCAAAAATGATGGAAAGTTGATGTTCGCAATACTGTACCTTTTTTACGCTTTCTTTTTTGCGATATTTTTCTTCTTATTTTTATTTTTTTTTTTTTTATTTTATTTATATTTTAGCAAAACATATTCAGCGACAAAGGTATTGTGAGCGACCTCCGCAAACTTATCCAGAAGGCTCCAGCGTCAAATCAGTGACATATTGTCTGCTAATTATATGAAGAAATCTTGACTTTACAAGATTACGTCATTTTCAGTCTTCATCTGTCAATCATGCCATTGTGTTGTAAAAAAAAAAGGGTAGGCGAAAAGCGTGCTTGACATGAGTCATTGTACTGTATTACTAGCAAAGAACAGTAACAAGATCTTCAGATATATACTTCGGCTGGAAATTTCCGAAATAAAGATATTGATTATCTAACAATGCAAAAGATGTCCAGCGAAAAGCTATTGAGGTAATCTATGCCGACTACTCCAAAATGACCCAACTCGCAAGGTCTTGCAATTTTTGCTCTATTAAGATGAAAGCATCAGGTTTACTGCTTTCGGTATTTTGACTTAGTTCATTTTTGTATCCAAATGAAAACTGAACAGGTCTTGCAGTTTTTGCTCTATGAAGATGAAAGCATCATGTTTACTGCTTTTATTTATTTTTATTTTTATTTTTATTTATACAATATTTAAAGAGGATACACAATTTCGGTATTTTGACTTAGTTCATTTTTGTATCCAAATGAAAACTGAACACTTTCATGGCGATGTGCCAGCAATCATTACTGTGACATATGTAATTTCCAAAACTACATACCAAAAACAGAAAAGATTTAGCAGATATAGTTAAAATGCCATTCCCATGTCATTCGAAAGCGAAGGCTGATATTTCCCTCATTCATCGGGGAAAGTGATCTCCCGATCGGTTACTAAAATTTAGGGTCGGATGTGATGGGCTGGGTCCGTTAGGGATTCCTACTTACCCCTATTTCATGTCAATATGACTGGGACGTGATACTAAAATGGGACGACACGTAATAAAATAATTTCTCATCGTTCCATTAAGACAACACCATGAAACAGCAATGGCCTTAAACCGCAACTCAAACAAACCCACAAGCAAAGCATCCCATTACGAAAACACGCCTATTCAAATATATTGAAAATTTTACCACCAAAAGCTAAAAGTTTTTAGATAAAAATTCTGATATGTTTCATATTTCTGCTCAAACATAGATTGTGGGTACTCGTTAGAACCGCCTCGGCCAGGCGGTTCTAACGAGTACCTACAATCTATTTTTAGCAGAAATAAGAAAAAAATGTAAACCCAGTTTTACTATATAAAAGTGGGGTTTAAGGGGATTAAAATCATATAGGTATGTTTTTGTGAAGGCATCGTCTGATCAGGGACTTTGCTCTCGGCTTACAGAATTATTGAGTATTGTAGAATATATCGATATATACGAAAAAGGCCTTATCATAATATATGGCTTCACTAGCTGATCTGTTTCTTTACTGTTGGCATATGTCCAGAACGCAAATTTACTCATTGCTTAAGTCTGATAAATGAATGAACAATAGATAAATAAAAAAATATAACCCATTGTCGTCTGGAGATCCCTAAAAGGGTAACTGGCAAACAGTGCAAAACCAGATCAGCCGCCGCAGAACGCGGCGTCTGATCAGGGTTTTCACTATTTGTATTTTTCTCTAAGAATGTCTAAATCATAAAGCCCGACATACCTAAAATCGGAATTAGAATCTTCAAATATATAGTGTGCGCGGGGGCGGGGGCGGGGGTGGGGAGGTGTGAGGGAGGGGAGTTTTCCCAGTCTACAAAAGGTTGGTTTTACAGATATATGGACGAATGCTTATAACAGGCTATACACATTTAACCTTCTTTCATATCTGTTTGACTGAACAACAATAGATCTAGTCAAATATTACGACTTAACATGTAAAGGCATGTCTTATTGTGATAGTTTTTCTTCACGGATCTTGCAAAATGGCAAATGCTCATCTGACTGAAGCAATACTTTGTGGAATGTAGGAAGCTAGGACCCTTTTAGAGAAGTTTGTAGAGATCGCCCGCTACAACTTTGTCGCTGAAAATGGTTCGCTTAATAATCAGAAAAAAAGTTAACGCGACAAATTAAGCGGAACAACATGAACAACGTAAAGTTTAGATATACCAGTATTGGTGATACTACTGCATGAGCAAACGCGTCAATTCTTGTAACCAGAATTTGCTGGTATTACCCTATGTTGTAAACACTGGAAAGTACCAGAAAATACTGGGCCCGGTTGTTCAAAGCGTCGTTAGCTTAACGAGCTCGTTAAGGGTCATTTCGTTAACTGTTTTAGCGGATTCAATACACAATATTCTGATATTTTTTGCTCACATTTTTTCAGCAAAAATTTCAGCATATTTGCGTATCACTCAATGTAAATTTTAACGAATCGTTAACTAACGACATCGTTAGCTTTGAACAACTGGGCCCTGGTGTCTTGTACTGTAGTGGAGGCACAGTTGTTATCAAAGATAATATTGGATGCCAACTTTGTTTCTGTATTTTCAACAGTGGTACTGGTATTACCAGTAGTTTTATTCTGCGACAATAGTAAAGCCCAGTATTATTCGCTGTCTGCTCCCAGAATTTAAAGGAATACTAACCACAAAAGGCTAAGGTCATTTTTCTCATAAATTAGGATCGTATGGATAAAGAGGGCGAAAAGACAAATTTACAACTTTTTTTTCCGATTCTATATGCAATTATTTAACGGTATCTCATTTATCTACAATGTATAGTGTTACATCTGAGAGTTAACGCTTAGCATGCATGGTGATTATTTCAGCAGAAAACATTATCAAATATTTTTCTTATTTTTTTTTCCAGAAAACAGGCTTTGGTATTTCGTGTAAATTGTCCCCTAAGGAAACAACTTTGTCTGAAATGGCAAAGCCTATTTTCTGGAGAAAAAAAAAGTGTGAGACAATTTTCATGAAATGTAAAAAACCTATGTTCTGGGAAAAAAGAAGAAAAGAAAAAACAAAAACATTCATCAATTTGCCGTCTGCTGAATTTTCCCATAGAGCGTTAAAAGTTAAAATTGATTCTGCCATTGTTACAAGTAGGTCTTACACTAGTATAAGGGTATATCTGTTGTAGACAGTATTGTGTCGCGTACCAAACGTCGGTCATAACTATCTTTAAGAGTCCCATTTAAACCGAAACTCCGATTTACGTTCTTTTATGTGGTCTTTGTTTCCAATGGCATCATTTATAGATTTTATTTACATTGGCCTATGACCTAAATATATATTCCAGAAAAGAACTGTATCTTAAGGCTCGGACCAAATTGGACATACCCGGTCAGCATTCTACGTAAATCTATAACGGGCCGTCATCGGCCCGTCAGGGTACCTGACGGGCCGATGACGGCCCGATGTAGATTTACGTAGAATGCTAGCTGGGTAAGCATTATCCATCTGGGCACAATGGAAGAGTGTGTATTATTTTTCCTTGTTTCAGTAGGATATTATGTCAGATGCATAATTCATGAGAATTTACCCTTATCTACAAACCATATAAGTCGTAACGTAAGACGATATATCTTAGGTCATGTTCGAAGTGTGATAAGAATTTTCACTGGACACAGTTTGGATAGCCGAGGATGCAAAGGTTCTTTATGTGGGCAGCGAAGACTCTGATCAGACTGCGCGGATGCGCAGGCTGATCTGAGTCTTCGCTGGACGCACATGACAGATACTTCTTCTCACGTTGAAGCCCACGTAGTCTCTGAAAAAAATATACAAGTATTGATTTCGGAAAAATATGGCAGTAAATCCCAATAAACTGAGTCACAACAAGTGAAAAGGGCTGTTGTCATAGCAACAAATATCATAAACAACCTGCGCATCTGCACAGATTAAACGGAGTCCGTGTTTTCCTTTCAGAATCATAAGATACTATGGACTATATCGGTAATTCGAAACAAAAACCAGATCAGACTTAGGAAAATGACATGAGATTGCGCATATCTCTCGTGTTCCAAGGTACATTTCTTTATGATGCGACACAGAAACATGATAGGCTTGTTAGTGTCCACTTTTCATATACACCATACAGGCATTCAATGTAATTTTTTTTTTCCTTTCCCTCTTTTCCACAAATTTCGGTTTGAAATATTGTATCGACAAAACGATTATATCTTTTCAAATATCTATGGACTTGTATCGGACCTTTAGCAAAATGTATAACTTTATTGACCTTGCCGGTTCTGTTACAGTCTACAACATATCATAACGTAAAATATCTGAGCCGCCACAATAGAAAATGTCCCTTCTTACACATGCGCCCAACGAAGACTCAAATCATCATGTGAATCCGCACAGCCTGGTCAGGCTTTGTTGGCCGCATGGGGAAACTTCGCATCGGGGACTATCAAAAATGCACCCAGTGAAGAGTTTGATCAGACATGGGTGGGGGATGCGCAGGCTGATCTGAATCTTCGCTTGCGCACATTCCAAAGGTACGTTTTCTGACGCTGTGGTTTATCTGTATTTACATGAAATACATGGCAGATCTCCACTTCTGGTAATTTAGCGGGGAGCGGTGCTTAGTACAATTTCTGGACGGCTGTATTTTACCTGCTCTGTCTCTTGGAAGTTTTCACAGAGAATGAATGTTTGTAGAGCTCAGTTACATTGTTACATTAACGTGTCTAAAGATCTATATCTCCTGAATTGACTACATATCTTTCTTGATACTTAAGATACTGGCCCAAAGGTTCGCCTGGTGTAATGCTCATTCAGTAGGCTTGAGGTCAATGCTACAGACATAAAATGTCCTGCTTAAAAATGTTTATCTTAAAAGTTCATTGTGCAGATTATATTTTTTTTTCCTTTGGGATCATTGGGCCTATAGTGATATCTTTGAAAGTAGTTGCGGTCATGGTACCAAAGCCGTAATCCAAAATCATAAATCCGTAAACGAATGACGAATCAGAATGTTCAGACCAACAGACATGGACCCCAGAACAAAGGGTGCAATCAGGCGTCCGCGGATAGTAAGCATTACTTGGTAAGCAAGCTTCGCCCACCATGCCCATGGGCCTGAACGAAAGAAATATCGGTAGAAGCGTATGTCCGGGATTTGGGAAGTCTACTTATGGCGCGTCACTGGCAAAAACATCAGAAACAATTCTGGAAACTGCCTCATGAGGTTCTGCTCATGTACACGGTAGAGAACGTAAGCAGTGTTGCAAACTTCATTACTGCTTATGAAGAGTCTCTAAAACCAAGACATCCATTTTGTTTTTGTCTATAACGTGTTCTTTGTGTTCTTTGTTTCCAAAAGCAACCTTTTAGAATTTTATTTAAACACTTTGATCTGTAGTTAAACTTTTCAGTCAACACTATTAAGGTCATGTCGAGCCGGTCAGTTTACCTAACTACACTTGTCTTGGCCAGATTTAGTCCTCTGAACGATTAGCCATTGAGTATAAGCTTCAGGGGCAAACTAACCTACCGGTATCTGTGCCTTGTGTAATCCTCTCTCTCCCTCTTTTGACACGTCCCTTTCCAATTTAGGGATGTGTGGTTTGCTTTTAGTGTTATCATTTGTCATAGAAAATCCTGAAAATTATGCAAACAGTGTAGACTTTGATCAGACCTAGCGTACTGCGGTGTCTGATCTTGGTCTACACTGTTTGTCAATGTCCCTTTTATGGGACGCTAGGCACATATTGGTAAACATTGCATTTGTGTCACGGTCATGCAGCCTTCCATGGCTTGTAAACTCACATTTATAGCATGCCATAGCCTAAATCACAATAAAGTGCAATTGTTGTAGAGGACTAGAGCATGACTTACTGAATGTTTGGAAATAAATAGGACACCATTATGCTATTAGGATAAAGGTCTATAGATGCCTTTGATTATTCCTTAAAAGGGTTCCATGGATGTGTGGCAGGAAACAGACGAGTGTTTTATTCACTGAAATAGATTGATGCGGATTTAAACCTGGGTAAAGTGACGTAAATAGACTTTGAGAATGCATCTCGTACTCTATGTTCTCCCTTTTTTCTACATAGGAATGTACTTCACCCTTATCTTGCTGAATAAATTAAGATACCACGCCCACTTCTCTTTTCCAGCCAATCAGATCACTTGATACGGTTTTTGATAGAACTTCACATATTTAATAACAAACATTGCAGATCCAGATCAGTTGGCTTCTTCAGAAGCCAACTGATCTGGATCTACACTGTTTGCGAAGACAGGACATGTCGCGTTTAGCAAAAGAAGGGTTAAGTAAAGAGAACTTCAATTGGGAAATGGACAAAACAATACCCGTCAGGAAACTATCAATATGCATTATCAACTGTAACCATTAATATGTTATCATCATGCTTTATCTAATGCATCAAAACGCGTGCATTTAAGATTTCCATAAAGTGCAGTAAGCGGAAAGAACACTCCCTATTACAGTTATCATCTGGTGCTCCTGTATGCACAGGAATAAACCTCAAATACAGCACTCTAAGTTGGAAGTATTTTGTATCAGTTGTCCGAGGGAAATCAACGTAGCAAAGCAATAACTCTCCTGTCGAAGCCTCCAAAATTTGTTGCTATACTTAAAATTCGTTACTGTCCGGGTAGCCGTTTTGTACGGTTTACTCCTTTTATGTCTGTTCTCGGCTTATCGGGGCTCAGCTGGTGGTTTTCGTTTGCTTCAGTATTCCAGTGGTGTTGTTTGACAACCCAGGGATCTCCAAATGTCTCAACACATTGTTTCTGTTGAGTCCTTATCTTTGCTTCATTATAGGCTTTATCTGTGATTTATTTGTTGCCCGTAATGATTCATGGATGAGTTAGAAAAAAAGGTAAGAGAAAAATCCAGGGAGTGCCACAATCGCAAGCCGCAGCCCTTCCCAGACACCAAGAGGAAGAGAAAACAGACAAAACCAAACAAGCGCAAATCGAACAAACGTACAAAAAGCACTAAGATTAGCTCACTCTTCCCCAAGCGAGGTAATCGCAGTGCTAAAAGGACTGAAAACACAAGAACAAAATAACACAAGGCAAGACTTAAAACAAATCGCCTCGTAGAATAAATCTAAAAGCAACAGAGAGTAAGACTAATACCTGGACCACCGCCTTAGAACGGTCAGTAGAATAGACCACCGGGGTGGTGGTGGTGGTTGGGGGGGGGGGAGTGGGGGGGTAAAGCACTTTTACAGCCAGCCATCTTCACCCTAGGTCCCGATGCTACACTTAATACAAAAATACATAAAAATTTGTTTCGCATAAAGGCTCCCATTTCTGTCAATGCATCAAAGCGAAAACATAAAAATCAATTAATCACAATGATAAACAAAGACGAGTACTCATGGCTAATTCTACTGTGTGCCAAATGAAATGAAAACCAATAGTTGCACAGCGGGCCAAGCCAAAGACATATCGTCAAGCCCCAGCCCACTGGTTAAAGTTTTACGAAGAGGCCGTCATTGAGTCTGATACCCGAACCGCCGTCGTGCAGTTAATGAATGAAGCATAGCCATCAACAATGATTGGGTTGATAACTAGGCATGCAGTCTGCCACATAATAATCAATTCTTTTATAACGGTCAATTAGTTTTCTGAATTAGAAGACCCCGTAAAAGCTAGCTTAGGCCCTACCGCCCCCGCCCCGTCCCCCCCCCCCCCGACCCCCCTACACCAATAATTCATTCTTGATCGTTTCAAGGCGGTACTTTCATTGTGGTACGTTTTGTTAATTGCTATGTAATTTTGACCCCTTTAAAGTGGGGTTTCAAGGGGTCAAAATTATATAGGCATGTTTTCGTGATGAGAATTGCAACATAGGGACCGCTTTAAGGACGGTCTGCATTGAAGCTAATGGAGGGTTAGTCTTTGTTGCTTTGTGGTTTATTCTACGAGGCGATTTGTTTTATGTCTTGCCTTGTGTCATTTTGTTCTTGTGATTTTCAGTCCTTTTAGCATTGCGATTACCTCGCTTGGGGAAGAGAGAGCTAATCTTAGTGCTTTTCGTACGTTTGTTCGATTTGTGCTTGTTTGGATTTGTCGGTTTCCTCTTCCTCTTGATGTCTGGTAAGGGCTGCGGTTTGTGATTGTGGCACTCCCTGGACTTTTCTCTTACCTTTTGTTTAAATAAGTTTAACTCGCACGAAGCCTCGCCCCTTATTCTGATGCAGCTCCAAATTATAAATATATGTTCAGTATGCAGTTGAGACCTCTTCATGATACGGATGCTTAAAGGCAAAATGGGACTTTCACGCGCATACAGTTGAATTTTAGCTGCAATATAAGAAACCATACCTTCTGGCATGTGCGCTCAACAGAAACAGAGCAGCGTGCGCATCCGCACAGTCAGATCAGATTCTATTTTGCTTGTATGAAGTAACTTTGTGTACTTGGCTATCAAAATGCGCCCAGCGAAGATTCCGATCAGCCTGCGCAAATGCGCAGGCTGATCGGAATCGTTGCTGGGCGCAGGTCCGAAGGTACGTTTTCTGACGTTGTGGCTCATTTGGCAATGCCCAGGTCCAAATACATTTGATGAGAGTAATTTTGCTGTATCCGCTGTAATAATTGATGTATGTCTTTGGATGAAGCTGAACATTATGTCGAATTCCAACTGATGTGTAAGTAGTTCGTCATCCAAATCTACATTTTATGCACATTTAGATATAATCGTATTCCATGAATATCAAAATATTGCTTTCAAATGGCTTTGAAGAGGCTTTCTGTCTGTCTTTACATATTATTTCTAACTGAGGACTTCATAAAAATGTTGTACGTGTGAATTTAAAATAAGACTAGCAATGATGACTAACTAAAAGTACACACTACGACTAACTGCGGAATACTTAAGAGTTACTGTCATTTTGTTTTAAAGACATATACTGTTCAGTATTTTCTTCCGTATAATCTATCCATATATCTAACTAGCTAGCTAGCTAGCTATACTTCGCAGACGAATATTGAGCATTTGGGCAAACTATCTAGAATACAACTATCAAGATATAGTATGGTTTGTAATTGTGGTCTTTGGTGGGGAATTACTTTTATGTTGTTTAATTGCTACTGTTGATATCAGAAAAAAAACTGCAGTCCTGGCAGCTTCATAGCTCGTCTGTAAAGCAATGGGATATATCGAACAAAATGTGAACAAAGGTTAGAAAAAGCTCAGGCGCAGTTACTGGTTTAGCCGCAAAATTACTCGGGCGTAAAAATCATGATAATTGCGAACTGGATTTTCTGTTCTGATAGCTGTTTAACATGTAAAGTTCTGATTTTTATAGAAATTCTAGAGCTGTAATAAATCCACTGCTTTATAGAACCGATAAGGATCAATAGGATAAAAAAACTTTTTTTAAAAAAATTCTCTGGCTTCTGTTTTTTTTTTTTTTTTTTTTGTTTTTTTTTTTCATTTTATGTCCTCAGTTGACAACCATCCCGTTTCATTATAATAAACCCCAAACGATTTGAATTTGAATATCTTTGATACTGGTTTGGTTATGGGGCTCAAATAATTGTTTGTACTGAGCTGGAAACTAGTAAAACTAAGATGATGTTACGAGGGCTCCCGTCGTTACTATAAACCATCGGTTATTTTGTTTCGATGACGGGAAGGTTGATACCTCAAAATAGTCCTTGTTTTGCTACTGTATGAAAAAAAAAATATCGGCAAGTCTTAAAATTTCATTATTCACACGTCTTCCGTTTTGTTGTTATTTTTGTTGTTGTTATTGTTATTGTTGTTGGTGGTGGTGCTGGTGGTGCTGGTGCTACTGCTGCTGCTGTTGTTTTATCCAACCGCGCATGACATATGTTTATTACAGTTTGTGTGTGTTTTCCTTTTCCCTTTTGTGAATACTTGGAAATGTCTCATCAAAATATCCACAGGCCAGAGTGTGGCCATATGTGAGTGAAAATAAGTTTGCCACCGTGATCCCCGTAATTATGATATAAGACGAATGCAAACAGATTGATTAATTGGATGGTGTATTGTTTACACTGTGTCGCGTTTTATGCAACCATTCCCTAGTTATAAAGAATTATACATATAAGCTTGTCTGTTTACTGACAGAATAATGTGAAAGCATTTAGGATCAGCATATATATGTGTTACTGGAATCTAAATTTTCAGACCAAGCTATTTGCCTAGAAGGTGTTAACATTAACTACAATATAGGAATGGACTTGTGAATGTCGTAGGCTGATCAGAATCTTCGATATCCGTCCGCTTGAAGCCGCTTTGGATCCTTGGCTACAGCGTGATCTGCGTAAAGTCTGATCAGACGCAGTCTTCGCTGGGCTTTGATGTAATATTGTAGAAAATGATGTGTCCCGACCCATTCTGAATGTAAGTTGCTTGAAACTTTGCATAAAAGACATAAAAGAGTAGTTATTTGTTCAAACATGTAATCCCTATGCACAGCTCAGTACTATTAAGACCCCATGTGCTTTTCAGACGTTGAATATGAACCAGACTATTATATAAAAATCAGCGAAGGAATTATTTATGATGCAACTAAAATTGTCTTTGGCGTACCATTGCTTTTTGTATTTAAGCTGCACCATGAGAAAATGTGTCTTCTAAAAATAAAATTCAGGGCCCAGTTGTTCAAAGCGTCGTTAGTTTAACGAGCTCGTTAAGGGCCATTTCGTTAACTGTTTCAGCGGATTCAATATACAATATTCTGATATTTTTTTGCTGAAAAAATGTGAGTAGCTTTTGCACTGCAAAAGCTACTCACATTTTTTTCAGCAAAAAATTTCAGAATATTCGCGTATCACTCTATGTAAATTTTTACGAATCGTTAACTAATGATGTCGTTAGTTTTGAGCAACTGGGCCCAGATCTGCCAGCGAAGCTGCACACTGTTAATAGAGACTTTGCTACAAATCTATATATTCTACTGCATCAAAAAAATAAAAAACGCAAGTGAAAATCTTAAGCCCTGACCAGACTGCACAGGTGCTCAGGTAGATCTAGGTCTTTGCTGTCCGCAAAGGCCCTGCAGATGAATTAGATGGCTCATTTCCGTGGTAACATTTTTTCGATATTTTGTTATTGGAAATCATTTGAAAGTGACAGGTTATTACATTTCTAGGTTGCTGTTTTACGTATATCATGATTACTGACAGCTGATTAACGTTTTGACCTATAATGGCAACTTTTTATTGCATGTAGGACATAATCGGGGGAAAATATTCCTTTATGTTAAAATGGCAAAAGCTGGATAATGCACTGACTCGTGAGCTATAGGACTATTATTTCTAGTTCTGCTTTAGATGGAATTCTAAAATATGAATGATGATACCATGAAATAGATTTTTAAAAAGATGGGACTTTTAGAGCAATGAGCACAGTCACAAAAAACAGGATCCCGCTGAGCTTGATGTCAAGGTCTTGGGATTTTACAGTAAACTGTATGGTTAAAATTATTGAAGTCAACAATCACAAGGTACAGCCTTCCTGAGGCACCAAAAGAAAAAAGGAGATGATGAACAAACAATTCCAAGGCACATCGTCTCCAGCTAGCATTCTTTATAAATCTACAGCGGGCCGTTAGCGGCCCGTCAGCTACCCTGACGGGCCGCTAACGGCCCGCTATAGATTTATGTAGAATGCTTACTGGGTCAGAGTTTGCAACAACCGATATACAAACAAAGATTAACTGCAACTGAGGAACCTCCCTGTATGGAACGGTTAGCCGAAACATTCTTGGAGACTTAAAGTATTTAAACTACAGTCGACTCTCGTTATCTCGAATTCCAAGGGACTCTCTGAAATACTTCGACATATCCGTACCTCGACATATCAGATTTGCAGAATTTAGGAAACAGTAAATCAAACATTTAACAAATGTGTGGGTAATTTGACACCTGAAGTGAGAGATATATTGAAAATATTGTGGAAAAGAGGAGAAATTGCTCCTTAGGAGAAATTGCTCCTTAGGAGCAATTTCTCCTCTTTTCCACAATATTTTGTTACCTGTTGTTAGGTTTTCATGCTTTTGCATGGACTGGATTTTCGCTTCGAAAAAAGCGAGGTCGAGATAACGAGAGTCAACTGTAATTTTACTGCGCATGAAAGTGTAATACATTATCATATAGGATGAGAGTCACTGATGAGGCCTAATCGGCCGAAACTAGCTAGACTGGCCCATACAAATTGACACTGCAGTTGTTTTCAGTTTCATGAGTGGGTTCATTACTCTCAAGCTCTCAAGGATTATTCTTTCTAGACTCTATTTACCCAGTCAGCATTCTACGTAAATCTATATTGGGCCGTCATCGGCCCGTCAGGGTAGCTGACGGGCCGATTACGGCCCGATGTAAATTTACATAGAATGCTAGCTGGGTAGCTGTTATAAAGCTGGTGTTAGTGCCGTGTGGCGGCTACTAATCGTATATCTGTACTTCACTTTAGTGTACTTTACTTTCTGCTCATTTCTTATCATTGAGCTCATTTCGGGATTTTTGAAAATTTACATGAGGGTCATTGTGGAGGCCTCAGCGTACAAACCTACCTAGTCTGACCCAGAAATCTTGATTCGTCATAAGTAATGCATGATACTATAACAATTACCTCTTGCATGAGATGGACTGCAACGTGAGAATGCGTACCTTCTGTTATGTGCGCCCAATAGAGACTGAAATCAGCATTCGCATCCTCGCAGTCTGATCAGAGTCTTTGTTGTCCACATGAAAGACCTGTACATCCTTGGCTATCCAGATTGTGCCTAGTAAAGATTCTGATCAGAGTGCGCGAATCTGAATTTTCGCTGGTCACACATGTCCGAAGATACGTTTTCTGTCGTTGCGGCTCATATAGACTGTATCTTTGAGCACATGTGGACAGCGGTTAACTGGATACTGTCAGCTGTATCACCTATGGTAAACATGTTTCTGGATGCGCAAGATGATCAGAATCTGCTCATATTGGATAAATATACTGGAAGGCACAATGTCAGTGATTGTCTCTCATGTATCATATGACGGATGAGCACTACACATTGTTTTTATTTGCAAGCACATTGGGGGCATATATATAAAGTATTTAACTTGTATTTTGACAGACAGTTCTGCTCAAATAGACTATGATCAGACGCCGTACAAGGCGGTGTCTTATCATGGTCTGAACTGTTTGATACTCATATAGCAGATTCTAGACATATCAACAGGAAGTAAAATTTACTAATTTTTTTTTTTTTACAAGTACGGTTAGTAAATGAGGTTTCCGAGTACTTTGGGTGAATACGGTAAATCAGCAGTTACTTTTCCGGTTCTTTAAGGCGACTAGATATACTTGGTAGCTCTTTAACTATTTTTACAAAGGCTGAGGTAACGTTATGTCTTCTTGTTTTGTCTCCTACACTCCATGCCACATTTTCAAAGCACAGTCGTCTGTACGACTCGAAAGACGGTATTTAGAGTCAATGCTGACAGAATATTTCGAAGTCGGGATCCTATGGAAATACCGAACAAATAAAAAACAAACACTTTTGACTCGATTTGATTATGTGTTTCCAAAAGAAATAATTAAATTATGCAACAGTTCTAACACCCTAGCCTCCTCTGGCAGCTTTAGTCGAGATTTTCTTTTCACATTTTGTTTGTGTTGAGGTTTTACGGCCCAGTCAACCCAATGGGGTCATGTCGAGCGCGGTCAGTTTACCTAACCACACGTTTACTGGGCAGGCTTAGTCCTCTAAGCGGTTAACCAGTATTGTGCACAATCTTTCGCCAGAAACTGACAATTGCCCTTCTTGAATCAGCGGAAGGGAGAGAATGATCGTAGAAAATATTTCACATATAATACATAGGTCCAGTAAAACATTCATTTATGTCAGTACTATGACGAAGTATGGGATGATGTTGTATGATCTCTACAATGTACTTATCAATAGCTGCTGTAATCACTAAATATTCCATAGTAGGAATACGAAAACTAAACGATGCATTTGTAGCAATGAACGAAGAGGAAATCCATTTCGAGCAGTCAGCTGAAAAAATACCATTACGAAAACACGCCTATTCAAATATATAGAAAAGAAAAGTAAGAGAAAAGTCCAGGGAGTGCCACAATCACAAACCGCAGCCCTTCCCAGACCCAAAGAGGAAGAGGAAACCGACAAATCTAAACAAGCACACACCGAACAAACGTACGAAAAGCACTAAGATTAGCTCTCTCTTCCCCAAGCGAGGTAATCGCAATACTAAAAGGACTGAAAAACACAAGAACAAAATGACACACGGAAAGACATACAACAAATCGCCTCGTAGAATAAACCACAAAGCAACAAAGAGTAAGACTAACACCGGAAAACTCTCACCTCTAAAAACTGAAAATTTTCAGATAAAAATTTCTGCTATTTTTCATATTTCTGCTCAAAACACAGATCGTGGGTACTCGTTAGACCCGCCTCGGCGAGGCGGTTCTAACGAGTACCCACAACCTATGTTTTTGAGCAAAAATAAGAAAAATAATGTTTACCCCTGTAAACCCCAGTTTTACTATATAAAAGTGGGGTTTAAGGGGGTCATACTTATATATGCATGCTTTCGTGATGCAACTCTGAAGCCTCGCTATCATTCTGATGCCGCACCAATTACGTGTATGCAGAGGCAATCTTACTCGTCAGAAGGATATCCTTGAAACGCATAATTTATAATCACAATCACTGTGATGACACAAAATTAAGGACTCAATGGAAATCTGACTCCAAAGTAAAAGCCACTATAAGTAAGACCGCAATCGGCATTACCACAGACATAGATTGACAGATCTGTTATACAAATTATTTTTAACACACCTATGAAAATGGTATACTTCTAAGACGTAACTCTCGAAAAGGCATGTTTGTCAACTAAAAATACTGGGCCCAGTTGTTCAAAGCGCCGTTAGCTTAACGAGCTCGCTAGTGATCAAAATGTTAACTGTTTTAGTATTGTTTGTTATGAGGTTTTACGGCCCAGTCAACTCAATGGGGTCATGTCGCGCGCGGTCAGTTTACCTAACCACACGTTTACTGGGCAGGCTTAGTACTCTAAGAGGTTACCAGTATTGTGCACATTCTTTCGCCAGCAACTGACAACTGCAGATGCTCCCACAGAAGACTGTCCACATGAGCAGGCTAATCTGAATCTTCTTTGGGCGCACACGCCGTCTTGTGGAAAATCCGGATTCCCTGCTTAATACATATATAATGGACCTTTTCACTATAATTCGTATTGTAACACCAAGCTTTTGGTATACCAATGATTTAACATGTAGTAACAAACGTTTTTTTTCGAATCATCGACAGAAAATGAATGTGCCTGGTAGCAGTTTGTTTATTACAATATTGAATACCCAGTGAACAATTAAACCAAAGTGAACACATCGCATATGTGTTCGCAAGTGCTTTTCAAAGTATGACGGGTTTTAAATCACCACCAGTTGGTTCTTTTTTGCCTTTTGATCTTGAATTATTGCAATGTGATCGTAAATGAAGATATACTGGGACAAATCTAATGCAGCCAGACAATAGCATACGCTTTTAAGCTTTCAACAAGTCAAATATAAAGCGATAAAGATTTATGAAGCTAACACTGTGAGCTTTCAATGACAGCCGCAACGTCAGGAAAGGTTTGGGACACTTGCGCCGAGCGAAGATTCAGATCAGCCTGCGCATTACGGCAATCTGATGTGAATCTTCTCTCTGCGCATTTTGGATAGCTGAGGACTCGAAATTAGTTCACGCGGACTGTGAAGACTCTGTTCACACTACCGGATAAGCTGTCTGATTTGAGACTTCGTTTTTTGCGCATGTCAGAAGGTACGTTTACTCTTGTTGCGACCCATATAGTCTAAGAATTAAATGTCGTTACTATGGGCGATGATAATGCACTATATAACAGTTACCTCACTGTCAGATATAAACAAATTGAGATACAAATCTTAATTGTATTCAATTGTTGGATTTTGGTTAACAAAGAGGATGTTTCTAGGTTATTTCTAGATAATGTCATTTAGCTAGTGTCGTATCGGGCGTTAAATAATACCCTATACTTTGATATAATGTCATTATTATAATTTAATTTCTGGTACTTTGGACTATCGAGTACTTTATCTGAAAATGTAATTCCACTTTAAACAATGCAAGGGTGAATATGTAGTATTGTTTGATTATTCCCCCTCAAGATCAGACAATATATGTGTTTTAAACTTGTGCTGTGCTTCTCTCACAGTTGCGTTGCCACAAACAGAATTAATTTTATGCATACACAGAAAATTTAAAAAAAAAAGAACTCCCTAGTATCGATTCCAATATTCGGACGACTATTAAAGAAAAAAATTCTCTCGTCCCCACTTAACCCTTAAACTGCCAATAACATAATGTTTGTCTGCTTTGTCATCTGCTTGTGATTTTAAAAGTCATTTTTGCAAACCTTGGCACCTTTTGCATATTTGTGCAGACAATTTTTGTGGCATCATGTTTGCTTTCCAGCACACCGATCCCTTTCTAAATTGGTGCTCTAGTATAGTAATGGGAGTTTGTGTGAGTAAATTTATTTCATCAAATCTATTAAGTTCACGGAAAGTGAATTCTGTCGCATTGTGCATATATTTGCAGTGCCCAAGAGTTAAAACACATTGTGATATAAATGCTCTCTTCTAAACAGTCTGAAGCAAATCTCTAAGAAGCGACTGAAAACATAGTTCCAACTTTTCGGTTTATTGTTTCTGTAAAAAATAGACAGCATTTAGAATGTTTAGAATAGATGGTAATATTTAATGTAGTGTTGCAAAATGAATCGTGCCATGGGAAAATGTTACTCCTAAACACTTAAGATTATTTCTCTTGGTTCCGACTGTCTACGACGTGAACATACAGAACACATGTTATCCAAACAACACTGTTATGTTTACAAGTCAAAGAGAGACATTTTAACATCGGCTTAACTATTCTTTCACGTAGATATAATCAAATAAAGTGCTTGGGGATAAATCGCTGATGCTCTTATTGCCCATGGAGACACTCTCTTTAGACACAACAGAGACAATATTTTTAATGTTAACACCTTAGAAAAACACGTAGGAAACATATCTGCACCCATAGTCTGCTTAATGGAATTCAAGCCAGGGGAATCAAAGCAACACTGTCAAAGTTGGTTTTGCCACCATTCTGAAAAGGGGTCTACCTTAACAGTAAAGAATCTGCACCCCTTGAGAGAAAATCATTTCCTTGAAAAATAGATCCCTTTTCAGAAGGGAACTAGTGTGTAGGATAGCAAACAAGAAGTCACAAAAATTGTCTGCCTTCTGAAAATGGAATAAAAAGCTACCAAGTAAATACTGATCTCCTCAAAAGGTTACAGAACAAACATATCAGATGCTATTTCTTCTAGGGAACCTTGAAGTCACATATTGATACGAGTTCTCATTCTTTCAACCCAACCAAATCTAATCAATTTTGTCCCTGTCACCTTGAAAAAAAAGTGAAAATAACAACTTGTTAGAGTGACTGACTCGTTGTGAGACAAGTGCCGGTTAATCGAATGGAGGACGAAATAGAAAAGTATTTAAATTTTGCTACTCAGGAAAAATCACACTCACGAACTACAGCTTTTTAAAGGTACCGAAAGAAGCAGAGATACGAGACAAGAAGTTGTGGTACCTAATACATAATTCAAACTCATAAATCCGTAAACGAATGACGAATCAGAATATTCAGACCAACAGGCATGGACCCCAAAATAAAGGGTGTAATAAGGCGTCCGCGTACAGTAAGCATTACTTTGTAAGCAAGCTTTGCCCACCATGCCCATAGGCCTGAACGAAGGAAATATCGGTAGAAGCATATGTCCGGGATTTGGGAAGTCTACTTATGGCGCGTCACTGGCAAAAACATCAGAAACAATTCCGGACACTGCCACATTGTAGGGATTGACCAGATCATGATGTCTCCCATAGAACTTCTTAAGTGTTGCTACCAGTTTGGTTTTTTTATATCCCTGGCTCAACAATTTTGTAGTGAGCACTTTCCCACGCTCCATGAAGTCCTGATAATTTAAACAGGCTCTGGCATAACGGATTAACTGTGAAACGTAAACGCCGTATGCTGGTGCAAAAGGAATATTACTGCTCAGGAATGGAAAGTTAACAATGGGAAAATTGAAGTCATTCCGTTTGTCGTAAAAAAAAAAAAAAAAAAAAAAAAAAAAAGTAAAGAGAAAAGTCCAGGGAGTGCCAAAATCACAAACCGCATCCCTTCCCAGACACCAAGAGGAAGAGAAAACCGACAGATCCAAACAAGCACAAATCGAACAAACGTACGAAAAGCATTAAGATTAGCTCTATCTTCCCCAAGCGAGGTAATCACAATGCTAAAAGGACTGAAAAACACAAGAACAAAATGACACAAGGTATGACATAAAACAAATCGCCTCAAAAGCTAGCCAAGTTCACCCTGGGTTCCGATGCTCTCTTAATACAGAAACACATAAAATTCGGTTCGCATAAAGGCTCCCAACTCCGTCAATGCATCAAAGCGAAAACACAAAAATCAAATTAATCACCATAATAAACAGACGAGTACTCATGGCTAATTCTACTGTATGCCAGAGTAAATGAAAACCAATAGTTGAACCACGGCGGGCCAAGCCAAACACATATCGTCAAGCCCTAACCCACTGGTTAAAGTTTTACGAAGAGGCCGTCATTGAGTCTGAGGCCCGAACCGCCGTCGTGCAATTAAAGAGTGAAGCATAGCCATCAACAATGATTGGGTTGATAACTAGGCATGCAGTCTGCCGCATAATATCCAGGCGATAGCCAATTCTTTTATAACGGTTAATAAGTTTTCTGAATTGCTCCGAAAAGTTAGATTTACCTACATTTTTTCTAAATCTGTACACTAAGTCACCGTTAAATTCTGGTTCCGATATACCTTGTTGCAGAAGTGTTTTCAGACTGACGCTATATTTGTTTACCAAGGCACTGTGTCTGCGATAAAATTTCGAAAACGCCTTACGAAGTTTAAAATAATGATAGCCCTGCCTAAGAAGTTTGGCAGTAAGGGCTTTATTACGGTAGTTAAAGTCACTAAGATTTGAAGAAGCTCTGGCGAATCTAATAAATTGAGATATTATACCCGATATGAGGTACGCCGGGGGACATCGCCATCCAGAGAAGGGAAATTGACTATATCAAAATCAACATCGTCCCGTTTATCATAAATTTTGGTGGAAACTGTACCATTAGATATACATAGATTCAAATCCAAAAAAAAGTGCCTCAGTATCGGAAGAATTTGCTCCATTTAATTGGAGTTCTGTAGGGTATATGCGGTCCACCTTCTGGTCAAAGTAAATATTGTCAATATTTTATAAATTATCTATGTATCTTGAAGTTAAATTGAAAGCCTCAATAATGTCAGCCTGATTTTCACGTGAGAGGGACTTCATAATATCTCTCTCGTAACATAAAAGAAACAAATCTGCAACAAGAGGAGCACAATTAGTTCCCATCGGAATACCAATAGTTTGTCTATAAAGTTTAGTTCCAAATCAAATAAAACTATTATCCAAAAGATAAACAAGGGCATCACAGACTTTTTGACACGACCATAAATTGTGATTATTGTATACATCAGAAGTGAAAAAGCACATTCTTCGTTGCAAGCCAAATATTGGGTATTACTCCGAATAAATCGGTTAATTAAATCTATAAGTTTTTCTTTTATAAGATCTGATGATGAGGTAACGTGGTATACAGTGTAGAAAAATCAAATGTAGACACCTTAGAAAAAAAGGTAATAGAAAAGTCCAGAGAGTGCCACAATCACAAACCGCAGCCCTTCCCAGACCCCAAGAGGAAGAGGAAACCGACAAATCTAAACAAGCACAAACCGAACAAACGTACGAAAAGCACTAAGATTAGCTCTCTCTTCCCCAAGCGAGGTAATCGCAATACTAAAAGGACTGAAAAACACAAGAACAAAATGACACACGGAAAGACATACAACAAATCGCCTCGTAGAATAAACCACAAAGCAACAAGGAGTAAGACTAACATCGGGACCACCGTCTTAGAACGGTCTGTAGAGCAAACCACCGGGGGTTTAAAGCACTTTTACAGCTAGCTAACTTCACCCTGGGTCCCGATGCTACTCTTAATATAGAAATACATAAAATTCGGTTCGCATAAAGGCTCCCAACTCAGTCAATGCATCAAAGCGAAAACATAAAAATCAAATTAATTACTATAATAAACAAAGACGAGTATTCATGGCTAATTCTACTGTATGCCAGAGTAAATAAAAACCAATAGTTGAACCACGGCGGGCCAAGCCAAAGACATATCGTCAAGCCCTAACCCACTGGTTAAAGTTTTACGAAGAGGCCATCATTGAGTCTGAGGCCCGAACCGCCGTCGTGCAATTATAGAGTGAAGCATAGCCATCAACAATGATTGGGTTGACAACTAGGCATGCATAATATCCAGGCTGAAGCCAATTCTTTTATAACGGTTAATAAGTTTTCTGAATTGCTCCGAAAAGTTAGATTTACCTACAATTTTTCTAATCTGTACACTAAGTCACCGTTAAATTCTGGTTCCGATATACCTTGTTGCAGAAGTGTTTTCAGACTGACACTCAATTTTTCTAATAAGGCACTGTGTCTGCGATAAAATTTCGAAAACGCCTTACGAAGTTTAAAATAACGATAGCCCTGCCTAAGAAGTTTGGCAGTAAGGTCTTTATTACGGTAGTTAAAGTCACTAAGATTTGAAGAAGCTCTGGCGAATCTTATAAGTTGAGATATGCATACCCCATATGAGGTACGCCGGGGGACATCGCCATCCAGAAAAGGGAAATTGACTATATCAAAATAAAAATCGTCCCGTTTATCATAAATTTTGGTGGAAACTGTACCATTAGATATACATAGATTCAAATCCATAAAAGGTGCCTCAGTATCGGAAGAATTGGCTCTATTTAATTGGAGTTCTGTAGTGTATATCCGGTCCACCGTTTGGTCAAAGTAAATATTGTCAATATTTAATAAATCGTCAAGGTATCTTGAAGTTGAATTGAAAGCCTCAATAATATCAGCCTGATTTTCACGTGTGAGAGACTTCATGAAATCTCTCTCATAACAAAAAAGAAACAAATCTGCAACAAGAGGAGCACAATTAGTTCCCATCAGAATACCAATAGTTTGTCTATAAAGTTTAGTTCCAAATCTAATAAAAATATTATCCAAAAGACAAACAAGGGCATCACAGACTTTTTGACACGACCATAAATTGTTATTATTGTATACATCAGAAATGAAAAAGCACATTCTTCGTTGCAAGCCAAATATTGGGTATTCTCCCGAATAAACGTTCGGTTAATTAAATCTATAAGTTTATCTTTTATAAGATGATGAGGTAACGTAGTATACAGTGTAGAAAAATCATATGTAGACAATTTAGAAGCCTGAAAGTTTTTAGATTTAAATTTATTGAGAACATCATTAGAAGTTTTAATTGACCAAAAATAGATAATTCCGTCCCTTTCGTAAACAGTATCATAGTATCTAATCCAATGTTTTTAACAAGCAGTAAGGCATGAAGTTAGCAGTTTGGACAAAACAGTAGTTGTACAAGAACTAGAATTAGCGATGAAACGTGCTTTATAAGGTCGTTTATGAAGTTTCGGTAACCAATATAACGTAGGAAGTCTGGCTTGCTTTTCTTTAATTCTCACTGCAAACTTAGCAGTTATGTCGATAGAATGGGTATTGACAATAGATCTCTCGTCAGTAGAAATCCGTTCATATGTTTTGGTACTACCAAGTTCTTGTTTTAGAGTATTGATATAATAAAGTCGTCACACAACAACAACATTATTAGCAGCTTTATCAGCTGGAGGTAAAACATACTGTAACGCCACCTCGGTACCTTTGTTAAGGTATCGCAGTGCGTACAGGTCCAGTGAAGATTACTTACTACACTCCTTATTAGTAACAGAGGACCAAGATTGTTTATGAGGAATATAATTTTATTTTTACTGTTAAATCAGTATACTAACTGGCCGAGACATGAAGTGTGAAGAGGAGCTCAGTGTGGCTTCAGCTAGAGGGTCAAACTTCTAAGTGGGTGGGGTAATACTGAGGGGTATCCTGTTCCTGGCAGACAAAAAGGCCGAAATTCACCTTAAAAGTCTTGTTAATAATTCTCAGAGTTGAACGGGCAATTGCTTTTTCCACCCAAGGTTGAGAGGATATATACTCGGGTTATAAACAAGGGGATCTGATATTTTATTTGTAAATACCCTTTTTTAACGAACAGACGGCTTCCCGCAAGCAGTTTCGAGGACACAACCGCTATTCGGTCATAGATGGAAGCTTTTATACTTTCCGATAATCGGTCGGGTTGACCAGTGATCGGTCACCTACATGACCGAATAGCGGTCGTAATTCGGGAATTTCCGTAAAGTTCGGAATATATACCGGAAGTTGCGCGGTAGAATTTCCAGCTATGAAAACTTGTAAACAATCAGTTTAGATACTCTTTTTGATTAATACAGAATAAATAAACATTGAAAGATATGAGATTGAAAAAGGGCAAATGAATTTCAATATTCTTTAATAGGGAACTTGGCGACTATAGTCCATAAATTAACCGAAAGTTATCAAAATCGACTCTGAAATGAAAGTCTGCCAGGCATGTGATCGTGATTCCTAAATACGATTGGAAAAATCATTCTACCCTAGCCTTGCCACACTACTCCCCCCTTCGGACAAAGTTCGTCCTCGAACTTCAAGCATATTGATAAAATACTATAGTTCCAGAGATTTAAGAATGACTGGATATGAGGGTTGTGGCCCTCCACAATAAGAATACAGTCAAACCTGTGTTAGTGGTCACCTTTTTTAAGCAGCCAACCTGTATTAAGCAGCCAGAGGAAAGTTGCCCAAAAAATTCATAGAATTATATATATGAACTGTATTAAGCAGCCACCTGCCTTCAGCAGCCACATTTTAAGTTTCCCATGGGTGGCTGCATAAGACAGGTTTGACTGTATATACAAATACACTTGTTGATATAGTGACAAACTCTTTCATAAAAACAATCTTTCAGTAGCACCTTACGAGAAATGTGTTAAGTAAAAGGAATTAAATTTAACTTCAAAAGTTAGAATTCTTAAATGGAATGTTAAGTTAAATATATGCAATAGAAGATGAAATGAAATGATTATACTGTCAAAGAGTTAATTTTACAATGTCAACAATGTAACAAAATCAGTAATGTTTTATGGTCATCTACATAGTGACGCGCTTGCCTAAAGATCATTACACTAATATGACTTAAGACAATGCAATTATTGCATTATGGATACATCAGCTGCACAGTGATGAATCAAGATATGAATAAAAATATGATGTGCAATTAACTCCCAGTAATGATCTTAACGCAAATGCGTGACAATCTCGGCCAGTATATAAGAAGTAACATTCAAGTGAAATCATAAAATTCCCATTCATTCAACTTTCAGACTAACTAATTAGTATTTGCTTATTTTGGTCATTTAGATTTACTTAATCTATCTGGTTGCTATGAATAAGTCAGATTTGATCATATTATATGTGAAAAATAAATTACAAATACATTTCCAGTTCACAAAGTAATTAAGGGGAAAAAAATTGAATGTAAATTTAAACAGTATGGTACAATATAACATTTAGACTAGAAGATATGCTGTTACAATAACATATGAAAGAATTGCATTCACACCTATATAATGATTCTGTGCAGGAGCCATGCTTTAGAAAATAAGAAGTCAAGGAAATAGGAAAAGTTTCCACAACTGTCTCCAAATCTTAAAGATTGTAGCCTGTGAAGGCACTCAACTTCTGTACTCAATATAAGTTCATGACTTAACAGGAGGAAATGAAAAAAGGAAAAAAAAAAAAAAAAAAAAAAAAACTGACCAGTTTGACATGAAATATGAATACAGGGACTTGCAGTAAATTTAATAATCGATGGTGCACTACACCAATTTGATGTTGTTTGACATATGGCATCCAGCGCAAAATTATCACTCACACTTACATAACTCAGCTTATCTGAAGAAGACTCCCTAAAAATTAATGTAAATATAGTGTAACGGAAAATGATCAGGTAAGCCAGCGGTAGGGTGACAACGAAATATTCTATTCTATTCTTTAACTACCTGTTAGCAGACTACGCCTCATCCATCGATTAATTGGAAGAATCCACTTTTTAAGGTACTTGAAGGCATAAATCTTCATAGTTTTCCATAATCTTAGCTTTAATGGTGATGCATACACTTCAATATATCACAATTTCAATTTAATAAACAAATAAGAGGTAAATTGAATGCCGATCATAGGCTGACTCGTGGACGCTTGACTGATTAAAAAGCTTGCTAAGGTAAACAAAGCAAACCTCGTAGATTTCCGAGTATTCCCGTTATTTGACGGAGAATGTTTGAAGGATGCTGGAAAATCTGTGACGTAGACAGCGGTATATAAACCGTGTTCGCACAATGAATCAGGCAGTCTGTCAGTAGTCGTCGGACAGTTAACATCGAAGAAAAGTAAGCAGTACAATTGCATATCGGAAAATCATATTAAATAATTAAGTAATTCAGGACAAATTGTAGTACACTGCGCCCGTGTTGTCTACTGATGCGAGCGTCATAGACAGGGCGTAAGCTACTAGAATTAGCAGCCTGAACCTTAATTATCTTGATTTTCCCAGTGGTATTCAGTGCAATACTGAGGTCTGACAAGTCTCAGATATTGAGTCAGGCATTAGGATTCTTGATTTTAACGTGTATGTGATATATTATTGCAACCTAATTCCCATGATTTGCTTTTCAATTCAATTATTCACAACCGTTTTATTTTCAATCAACTGGCAAGGTAGCCCAAAGGAAAATTAATATATATCTCATAGCTCATCATCATCCATATTTCATTGTTGGTCTCATAAAGCCAAGTAGGCTCGTAATACGTTACATTTGGTGGCAGCGGTGGGATATCAGGTAATACCCCCATTATCTAGTACCCACGAATCTACTTGTCTGAATATGGATAATAGTATAGCTGGACCCTTACAGGACAGGTCAATGATGCCACGACTGGAGCGAATGCGACAGGTCAGTGAGTATACTAGGCTCCAGACGGAAATATCAATGCTTGAGCAACAAATAGCTGAACTGGAAACTAGCACTGTGCGCTCGCTAGTTCGATCTAGTGCTACACAGACAGATGACGAGGTCCCGAACATGAGCAGGTATGTACGTATACCACCAGACATTAAGTCCGAACCTCAAGGCATACTGCTTCATGGTAGAACTGGGTATGAAGGTAATTCAGTGGTTGAAAGGAGGCATGGAGACCAATTATTCACATCTACTCCAAAGGCTGAAGGCATGGCTCCCTATCCAGGTCTTTTGAATGTATCCGAAAACACTGATAGTCAACCTGCGCTTAAGAAGTCCCCAGGCACGAAGATCAAGCCTGCTACATTCGATGGGACAGGTAATTGGTTAGATTACAAAGCACACTTCGAAGTCTGTGCTCAGCTAAATGGTTGGTCAGAGCAAGAGAAAGGTCTCTATTTGGCAGTTTCCTTGCGAGGACAGGCTCAGGGAGTTTTTGGCAATATCGCCAATAGGTCGCATGACTACATAGAGTTGGTTAAGGCCTTGGAAGACAGATTTGCCCCACCAAACCAGACGGAACTCTATAGGGTGCAATTAAGGGAACGAAGACAGAAAGCTTCCGAGTCCTTATCAGAACTAGGTCAAGACATTAGAAGACTAACAAATCTTGCCTATCCTACAGCACCTTCAGATCTCAGGGAAACACTTGCTAAAGAACAATTCATAGATGCCCTTGTAAGCTCGGACATGCGGCTACGCATTAAGCAGGCAAGACCCAAGAATTTGAATGATGCTGTCCGCCATGCCGTAGAGCTCGAGGCTTTCAATAGAGCTGAACGCCAACATCTAGAGGGACAGGGATTCATCAGACTAGCCTCAGACAAGGAAATCGGACAAAACAGCAAGATAGAAGAAGATATGAAAACACTGCAGAAGTCAGTATCAGACATGCAAAAGGCTATAGAAGCATGGAAACGGCAGAAGCCACATGTGGGAGAGAGAACTGAAAATACTTACACAAACAGTAAAAATCGACCAAGAAGGAGTTGTTACATTTGTGGCTCAGAGAGACATATGAAATACAGATGTCCACAAAATAAAGATGGTAAATATAATGCGCCGAAACAAGACAACAAACATCAAGCAAAGTATGTAGCCACAACAAGCTCAGGACTCTATGCTACATGTAAAATTAATGATGTAATTACAGACTGCTTGATAGACACAGGGGCCACACTTTCTATTCTTTCTTCAAAGGCCTGGAATACTATCAGCCAGTCTAGTACTGGTTATTTAAAAGTCTTCGAGTCACAAATATTCACAGCTTCAGGAAATCAAATAGATGCAAAAGGGATAGGATCTATTGTAATAGAAATCTGTGGTATGAAATGTGTCACCGACATAGTAGTGGCCGATATAGATATGGATGCTATCCTTGGGTTAGACTTCTTAAAAACCAATGACTGCCAGTTGGACATGCTAAGGGACACACTGACAATCAAAGGTAAGAGCTGTAGCTTAAAACTTGCTGGAAAAGTAGGCTGTTACAGGGTAACTGTTTCAGAACCTGTTGAAATACCATCTAAGTCAGAGATAATTATAGAAGGCAAAACTTGCGTTCCCGTTTTAAGACATAATGACTTGGGCATAGTTGAGCCTATACAATCATGCCCCATAATATCGCATGAGACAGAAAGAGGAATTGTCGCTAAAACTCTAGTACGAGTAGATGACAAAGTTCCTGTAAGAATTGCCAATTTAGGAGATGAGAGTAAGAAGTTGTATCCCGGAACACACATTGCTAATCTAAGCATGGTTTCAAAAGTGCATGACATAAATAAACAGAAACCACAACCTTACACATTTCCACAAGTTCCAGACCACCTGCAAGATTTATTTCAACGTACGATAAACGGGCTTTCTTGTGCACAGAGTGCATCAATTGCTAAACTTTTAATTAAGCACCAGTCCACTTTCTCTGAGTCAGACAATGATTTAGGTCGTACTGGAATTATCCGTCACAGAATTCCAACAGGAAATGCTCATCCTATCAAGCAGCCACTGCGACGACTACCAGTACAGATGAATCAGGAAGCTCAGGAACAAATCAATGACATGCTCGAGAAAGACGTTATACAGCCGTCATCAAGCCCGTGGGCAAGTGGCATTGTTATGGTGCAGAAGAAAGATGGAACTAAGCGCTTTTGCGTGGACTATAGAAGATTGAACGATGTCACTATTAAGGATGCATACCCGCTTCCACGCATTGACGATTCACTGGCTCAACTATCAGGTGCAGAGTGGTTCTCGTGCCTTGACCTTAACTCTGGGTATTGGCAGGTGGAGGTAGACGCAAGCGACAGAGAAAAGACGGCGTTCTCATCAAAGCAAGGCCTATTTGGGTTTAAAGTAATGCCGTTTGGACTCTGCAATGCCCCAGCCACTTTCGAGAGGCTGATGGAAATAGTTTTGTCCGGGCTGAACTGGCAAATCTGCTTAATATACTTAGATGACGTAATTGTAATAGGTAGAACATTCGATGACATGATCAGCAATCTTGATCAGGTACTACAGCGATTGAAAGACGCTGGGCTTAAGCTTAAGCCCCGGAAATGTCAGTTATTTGCACAGGAAGTTGAATTTCTGGGACATGTTATTAACAGGGAAGGAGTGAAAACGGACCCCAAGAAGACGCAAGTTATCCGCGATTGGCCCAGGCCCAATGATATTCATAAGGTGCGTTCTTTTCTAGGTTTCTGTAGTTATTACAGGAGGTTTGTTCCCAAGTTTGCTGAAATTGCGAAACCATTGCATAGGTTATCTGAGAAACACCAGAAGTTTGTCTGGTCTGATGAATGCAATCAGGCATTTGAAACTTTGAAAAACAAAATGGTTACAGCGCCAATATTGGCTCAACCCGATTTTAAGGAGCATTTCATACTTGATACAGATGCTAGTGACGTAGCAATAGGTGCAGTGTTGTCACAGACAGTAAATGGACAAGAAAGAGTTATAGCATTTGCAAGTCGAGCACTCACCAAAGCAGAAAGACGATATTGCGTAACAAGAAAGGAACTTCTAGCTTTGGTCCATTTTGTTAAATACTTTCGGCACTACCTTTATGGCAAAAGCTTCACAGTCCGAACAGATCACGGTTCTCTACGATGGCTGATGAACTTCAAAAACCCCGAAGGACAACTTGCAAGATGGCTCGAAATACTTTCATCCTATACAATGAAAATTGAACATCGACCAGGAAGACAACATAAAAATGCTGACGGACTAAGCAGAATTCCTTGCAGACAATGCGGCAAGGCTGAAATAGGTGACAACAAAGAAATCGCAGCCGTATACCAGGTAACTGCACAACATACAGATGAACAAACGAAAGAGATTAGAAGTGCCCAGGAAAGTGATCCCGATGTTTGTAAAGTGAAAAGTTGGGTAGAGAAAGGGTACCGTCCAGAACAAAAAGAGATAGCTTGCGAGAGTCATTTCGTCAAATCACTTTGGTGTCAATGGTCAAGACTTCAGCTTGAAGACGGGATACTTGTTAGACGTTGGGACCTACTTGGAACAGATATTGTTCACTGGCAAGCAATAGTGCCATTGTCACAGCGCAGAGTAGTTCTGAATTACGCTCATGATATCAAGGCTTCTGGCCATCTGGGGATCAGAAAAACACTTGGAAGGATAAGACAAAGATTCTACTGGCCAGGTCTGCAAAATGATGTTCGAGCTTATGTCAATGGATGTGAAAAATGTACAAAACGAAAGGACCCTAATATGACGAAGAAAGCACCACTTCAGGCCGTCAGAAGCGGTTATCCTATGGAAAGAATAGCCGTGGATATCCTAGGGGAATTACCATTGACAGAAAAAGGAAACAAATATATCTTAGTTCTAGCAGACTATTTCACCAAGTGGACGGAGTGTTTTCCTATGGCAAACATGGAAACAAGTACTATTGCAAAAATAATCATGGATGAAGTTATCTCTAGATTTGGAACACCTGGCACCATACACTCTGACCAAGGGAGACAGTTTGAGAGTAATTTGTTTCGGGAGTTCTGTAAACTATTACAAATTGATAAGACAAGAACCACGCCATATCACCCTCAGTCAGATGGTATGGTGGAAAGATTCAACAAGACGTTAACGTCAATGTTAAGTACATTTGTGCAGGAAAATCAGAAAGACTGGGATGAACATATTCCATATGTGATGATGGCATACAGATCTTCAGAGCATGAGACGACTGGAGTCTCACCAAATCTACTGATGCTGGGACGAGAAACATCAACACCACTTGATATAGTTTATCAAATGCCGCCTTCCATTAAACCAATTCCTGCAAACCAGTGGGTATGGGAACTCCGTGAACGTCTTGAATCAGTACATACTATGGTAAGACAAAACACAGGAGCATCAATGCGAAGGCAGAAGAAATACCATGACAAAAAGGTATTGTATGAAAAGTTTATGCCTGGTGATCACGTTTATGTATATTTCCCAGTCAGAACTGCTGGTTGCTCCTCGAAACTTACATCTTTTTGGAGGGGCCCGTACCAAGTAAGTGAAAAACTTTCTGATGTACTTTATAGGGTTAACTGTGGACGTGCAAATACGTTACAGGTAATACACTGTGACAGGATGCGAAAGGCAAAAGAACAAATTTTGACTAACGAAGAACTTGACAATACAGGAAGTTTGCCCAATGCAGAAACAGAGCTAGACATAGGTATCACTTCCTCCGATAAACTCGTTCTTGATGATCTTAATTCGGAAGAAACAGATTGTCATAAACGACTGCGGAGAAAGCCTCAATGGATGGAAGACTATATTCTTTCTAATTGCAGGTCAACCATGCCACCCGTCAAGACTACGCCCCGAAAGCATGCAATATGTCCGGTCTGTAAAGATCCTATCAACAAAGAAGATTTTCAATCTCACCTTATGAAGTGTCCAAAAGAACGAGTTGAATGTTCCGTATGTGGTCAGACATTTAAGAAGGTTGCCTACAGAAACAAACATATGAAAGTTCAGCATAGTCAGAGTAGCAACATCACTTGTAGACCATCCGCTACACCTGTTATGGATAATAATGTTGACAGTGAATCTGAAACAGAAGACTGGGATGTTGACCCAGATGTCGAGGTAGGAGAAGACAGTACAGAGGTAAAAGATCTGACATCAGGCAGAATTATTAGAAAACCTACACACCCCTTGCCTGTAAGTGCGCCGAAAAAGGCAAAATTTCCTGAAATTAAGTCATCAGTGTCTAAAACTGAAGCCCAACAGGATAAACTTTACCGTTCATCACCAGTCCGTGCCTCTAAAAAGATTAACTGTTTCGCCACTGTTACGTCTTACACTGACACCACAATTCATGAAGTTGAACGCAGTAGTCCTTCTAATGTGGCATGTATGTCCAATATAACTGAAACAGAGACTGAAGTTGTGGACACAACAAAGTCTTCTGCAGAGCAGTCGTCAGCCACATTGAAAGTAGAATTCCTGAAACGTAAGAATGTCTCCAGTGAAATTACAGTGTATGATGAGACGGATGATAAGATATTCTCTGTGTTCAGCATAAAGAAATCCACTGACATGAAAGAGGAGCCTGAAATAAATCTTGGTGACATTCTGCCTAAAGATGCGATAATAAAGGCAAATGACATCAGGCTCAAGAGGGTACTTCTTCCTGATGGCGGCCAGCTTACTGTGAACATTAAGTATGATCAGAAATAACCAAGTTGAGGTTTGAGGAATAAGCTCGTGAGACTTTTGTCTCTCGCTATGCAGAATCAGACTCCTTTAATACATGATAGATTAAAAAAAAAAAAAAAAAAAAAAAAAAACTTTTAATTTTTTTAGGGTATGAGTCATATACTATAACATGTTGTTAAACCATGGGAACGTAGCTTTAAAGTAAAGCATTGATCAATATATTTGTTTTCTATTTTTATCATGCGGGACGCATGTACCCGGAGGCGTGGGTAATGTAACGGAAAATGATCAGGTAAGCCAGCGGTAGGGTGACAACGAAATATTCTATTCTATTCTTTAACTACCTGTTAGCAGACTACGCCTCATCCATCGATTAATTGGAAGAATCCACTTTTTAAGGTACTTGAAGGCATAAATCTTCATAGTTTTCCATAATCTTAGCTTTAATGGTGATGCATACACTTCAATATATCACAATTTCAATTTAATAAACAAATAAGAGGTAAATTGAATGCCGATCATAGGCTGACTCGTGGACGCTTGACTGATTAAAAAGCTTGCTAAGGTAAACAAAGCAAACCCCGTAGATTTCCGAGTATTCCCGTTATTTGACGGAGAATGTTTGAAGGATGCTGGGAAATCTGTGACGTAGACAGCGGTATATAAACCGTGTTCGCACAATGAATCAGGCAGTCTGTCAGTAGTCGTCGGACAGTTAACATCGAAGAAAAGTAAGCAGTACAATTGCATATCGGAAAATCATATTAAATAATTAAGTAATTCAGGACAAATTGTAGTACACTGCGCCCGTGTTGTCTACTGATGCGAGCGTCATAGACAGGGCGTAAGCTACTAGAATTAGCAGCCTGAACCTTAATTATCTTGATTTTCCGAGTGGTATTCAGTGCATTACTGAGGTCTGACAAGTCTCAGATATTGAGTCAGGCATTAGGATTCTTGATTTCAACGTGTATGTGATATATTATTGCAACCTAATTCCCATGATTTGCTTTTCAATTCAATTATTCACAACCGTTTTATTTTCAATCAACTGGCAAGGTAGCCCAAAGGAAAATTAATATATATCTCATAGCTCATCATCATCCATATTTCATTGTTGGTCTCATAAAGCCAAGTAGGCTCGTAATACGTTACAATAGCAACCAGCAATCCAAATTCCATAATCAGAAAATTCACTCATTCTCTCATACACTCATACCACTTGCGTACAGAAGTAATCTATTACAACAAAACAAAATATATCAGCCAGTTTGTATTTTAAAGTTTCTTCATGACCAACAATTATGTGATCAGCCATGAAGGGTAAAATAAACCAATCTCTGTAATCAGCATAAGCCATCAACTGCTAATACAGAACTTGATTTATTTCCCTAGAACCGGCATATGAAACAATCAAAGCAGTCTCTTGTAGACATTTGAACACAGCTGTTGTGATTATGTTATTATTACATCTTTTTTTTTTTTTTTTTTTTTTTTTTTTTTTTTCGTGTGTGTGTGAAAAATAAATAAATTCAACATAATTTAATTATAAAAATAGTGGTCAACATTTAAGCCTTCATTTCATAAAATACTTGTACTCCAGAAGTATGAAAGAACTGATGAGTCTGACTAGAATCAATGAAATGTTGTTTTAAAACAATATGACGTATGATGAAATGAATAGAATGATGTTAATAACCAGAATCTTGTGAACTGTAAGTTGACCATTTTTTTTTTTTTTTTTTTTGTGTGTAAACATAATCATGCAAAATAAATCAACTAGAATGGCACTAACACTACTGAGTTATAAAATAATCTCAGAAAACAATAACAAAATAAATGTGCGTGACAGGTGTGATCATAGAATATCACAAACAGCTGTTTTGAACACAGTAAAAAAAATATGGTAATTACCATAATTCTCCAAAATTTTCTGGAGAGTAATAGTACAACATATAGCATTTGTACATTATGCTGTAGGCACTGTATCCTACTTCAAATGAGAAGCCTTACCATCTTGAAAACTTTTTGATGATTTGATATGTTACTTATCAAAACAGATACCCTTACAGAATCATTTTGCATGCCCTTTAAAAGGTCCCACAGTTATAAGAAACAATGCTTACAGTCAGTTTTTAAACAGTACATAGTACTGAAAATAGCACACTAGGATGAACTTCTTCTTCTTAAAGTACTTCGCCTTGTAAATTGGACGGAGCGAATATGTCAAAATATGCCGCTCATATACATCGAGAGCACATGCTGAGATAATGCCAGCAGTTTGATATTTGTGAAAGAGGTGAAAAAACAATTTAAGAAACAGTACCTAGAGATGTACATGCTAATACACTATTATACAAGTGTTTTTCACAGTATAATATTAATCCAACATAGATCAAGAGACTGCTACCACCTTAATTATAAAAGAATATAATGAAAGACTATTCTGTTGTTATGAAGTAATATATAAGCAGAGATGTAGGGATGCCACGAATGAAGTAGAATTGAAGTAAAGAGGATCTGAAGAAGAGAGGTTAGAAGAAAGACTCTTGAAGAGTGTAATAATTCATAGATCCTAACTATGTAGGACAGCCATCACAAAGGAGAGATAGCGGTTGAGAAAAGACATGAAAATTGTGGGTTGAGTAGGAGAATTAAGCTTTGTCACATGCACAAAGAGAGCTGTCAGTACAGAAGACAGGTATAGAAGACAGGTTAAGTTACAGAAGTGAAATACAAGAAGAAACTCTGGATGCAACACTATACTCTTTAAGGACCGACTATGCTACAAATTCTTAAGTATCGGAGATACTTTACTTAGGATGTACATGTGAGTATTTGAGTCAATATTATATCGAGAGAGAGAGAGAGAGAGAGATAGAGAGATCACCAAATTCAATGCAACAAATAAAATAATTAATTAAAGCATTTCTACCTTTATATTAGTGTCAAACTGAGATAGTATGTTTGTACATGTATGTATGTAAACAACTTAATTTGATCAAGATTTGAGTTTAAATAGGAGAATACTTATGAAACAAGATATATCTAAAAAAACTGCAAAATTTAAGAAAAGTACAATATTAGATAGTTAACAGTCTGTATCTTTTTCTTGACAGGTGAAAAGCCTACCACATCCATAACAGTCCTTGGAACATCGTGGGATGAAGGTCTTTGTCTGTGTTGTGGCATTTGAAAATCGGGTGGGTTTCGGTAGTGGCGAGAAAGTCGTCGTCATCTTATAATGAAAAGAATCTGTTTTCACCTCCTCCGTTTTAGTAAGTGTATGCCCATCTATGCAATAAGAGATATCTCCAGGCTGGCATCCAATCTGTAGGGCTTTCCTTCTTAGCATAGAAGCATATCTGGAATCAGGGTCCTTAGCAAAAGAAGAGGGAGCTCCGGCAAATAAAGTCCTAGGGTCGTGAGATAAGAAAGAATACCTGTCCTTGCCAGGCTGTAAAGGGATAGATATCTGCTTGGGAGGAAAGATAGGCCTCAATCCTTGCTTCTGAATCTTCGATGGAATATAATCAGGTAGAGTTGGTTGGCCAGGGGGAGAATAAGGTGGCATAGATGGTGAATAAGGGATTTGATAGTGGTTGTCCTCTGTAGGACTCTCTGGAGCAGTATGTGAGGTTGGAGCTGTGAGTCTGCTGAAAGTTGAAATTGTAGAGGTATCAGAACATGGTTTCTATGGCTCTGGAGGGCCGGAAGTGTCATCTGTTATACTTGAAGAAATAGGCAGAGGTCTCTTGAATCCTCTGGTTGATACATCTGCATTCAAGTTTTCACCTGAAGAACAGGAACAGTCAGAAAAACAGGTGGAACAGGAACAAGAAGATTGATAATCATCATCTGAAACATCGTCTGCGAACTGCTTTGGTGGTGGTATCAGATCTATTAATGGATGTTGTGAGGATGAAACTAAAAGAGGTGGTGGTAGTGCTGTGACTTGGTTTGTGGAGCCTGATGGAATGGGTGATGCTGGTGAATGCTGACCGGTCCTGTGGGTATTACTTATTGGGGTTGGTGAAACTGGGCCTGGTATTGGAGTGAGCCTGGCTATTGGTGCTTGAGAAGTGGATGGTGATGTCTCCTTCAATACTATTGGAATGTTCTCTTCTGGAAGTTGAGGTAGCACCTCAGCAGTATCTGGCAGTTCTGGTGTCTGTAGCAGAGGCTCAGAGGGATCAGGCAGTTCCGGAGGTGGTGGCAGTGGTGAAGGTAAGGGCTCTGTAAAGTTCACAAACCCTGGTGGTGGGGGAAGTGGTTCTGTAAAATCTGGAAGCTCCCTAACAGAGACTTCTGGGGGTGGCGGAGGTAGATCTGCAAACTCTGGCATCTCCCCAACAGAGATTTCTGGGGGTGGAGGTGGAAGAAGGTCAAGGTCTTGTAGTGGTTTTCCAGGATCATTCTGAGGTAGTTCTTGTTGTGCTGTTGTGTTGTCTTCTCTGTTGTTAGATATAACTGGTGTCTGAATAAGTAGTGGCTGACCGTCTGCTGAAATCAATGAAGTGAGCTGGCTGTTTGAAAGAAGAGAGGCATCATTATCCAGATCTACAGGAGAGAGTAGTAAGAAGATTGTTGTTCTGATCAAACAAAACAGTAATAGTAAGTGCTTTGTTTAGCATCATGGAAGAAGGAGAGTTGTCAGCTACAGTTTCATGTGGCATCCCTGAGATCAGACTAGTAAGATCTTCAGAAATAGAGGAGACAGTGTCGAAATTCGAGCTAGATACAAGACTTTTAGCAGAGGTGTTATTATCCAAACTTAAATGAGTAAAAGCATTCATAGTTCCATCAGAAAAAAGATCTTGTGGTTGATCGTAGAGAGAGAGCTGTGTGGAAAAAAGAGAATTATCACACTTAGATCTACTGGAAGGACTGGTGACATAGGAAGGTCATTAAAAGTTGGTTGTTCTAGTTGCTGACATAATGTGGATGACTGGATCTGATCGGTAGTTGAGGTCTTGGAGTCTGTGGTATTAATAACCATTGCTTGTGGAGATCTTTGGCATCTGATGATGGTGGTGGTACTTGAGGAAGCTGAATGTCTTGAACTTGGTGCATGAGAGGAGTTGTATTGTCGTATGTTGATGAGAGTACATCTGGTGCCTGGAAGAGTCTCTGGGTGATCTGCTGCGTGGTCTGGAAGATCTATTTGACAGAGTAGTCTTTGGGCACTTACTTCTTCTCCTTCTGAAACCTTCCCTGTGTGGTGGCCTCTGCTCATGATGTTGTCTTATCCTACCCCTAGGCTTATAAGATGCCAGTGAGCATCGCATCTCATGGTCCCTCATGTCACTGGCTCTTGTCCTTGGGTAATCTATTCCACAGTGACAGCAGTACACTTTAGGGCCGTGTCGCTCCCGATAGTGGCGGGTTAGTCGACTGCGCTCGGAGAATGAGGCACCGCAGGCGTCACACCAAAAGGTTGATATTGCTGCACCGAACTGGCTCTCCTGGGTTGTTCTTACCACACGACAGTCAGACATCTTGGAACTGAAAATACATAAGGAGGATCCTTGCAAGTATTTTTATGCTTCCGCCATTCGAAAAAGGACAGGAAGGGTATATGGTGTTACCTCTGTCCATCCTTCAGTCCGTCTTTGTCCGTGTCTGGTGCCAGCAATTTGCATTTAAGTTTGTCAGGCGGAGCATCTGTGTCCCCCGGACACTTTTCTAATTTTTTTTTCTTTATACCCCCGCATTGGATGATGCCAGAAGCATATAGTTGTTAGGTTTTCCTTATGTGCGTACGTACGTATGTGATCCTGTTAGACTTAGGTTAAGGCATTTGTACCAGGTAGAAGTTTTGCAGTCTTATAGTCAGGTACCCCACAGCGGGGGCATCCGTGCACTGTGGACATATTTCAAATTTTTTTTCTTTTTTTTTTTCTCTCTGCTTCCAAAGTTTCAAATGAAGCTACTCAGGTGCCACCAGTCACTAATTGTACTTGTGCAGAACAGACTTTTCTTTTTTTTTTTTTTTTTTTTTACAACCTAATACAATGTAATTAGGTAGCTGGATACCTAAGGCATATGATAGAAGCCATTTGTTTTTTCTTTTTTTTTTTTTTTTTTTTCAACACAGGTTAGGTTTCAAGGCTTTACACTCCTTCAAAAGTATTTCAGTCATAGGAAAACAGTTTGTTGATGATTATAAATACAAGCTCCAGACTGGCATTTCTATCATTCCTATATAATCTTACTACATCAAATAATTTGATAATACAGTGAGTGTTAGACAACTCCACTGGGTTTGGTCTGCACTTGAACGCTAGCTGACATAAGGTATAATTCTGTTGTGATGTACTATTTTCTTGCTGTTCTTTTTTTCAGGCATTACTATCTCCACTACCAGATCTGAAATTTTCCTTGTCAACTGATAGGGACCCTCCCACCGGGGCTGGAGTTTTGGGCAGAGACGCTTTGTACGATTATATAACCGAAGCCACACCAAGTCGCCTTCTTTGTAAGGAATGACATGTACCCTATGATCATATGTTTTCTTTTGACGATTGCTTGCTTTTGTCATTTCACTTCGCGCAAATTTGTGCACTGTCTGTAATCGCTCCTGAAGTTCCAAGACATATTCATGACTTGATAATTTTCTTTCAGTACATGGTGGACAGCATGTAAGGTCTATGGGTAGCAATGCATGGCGACCGAAGAACATAACATATGGGGTCTGTCTGGTACTTTCGTGGACAGAGGATCTGTAAGCAAGCATAAGTAAAGGTAAGTATTCATCCCAGTCCCTCTGATTTGTACTAATGTATTTGCTAAGCATATCTTCTATGGTTCGATTAAATCTCTCTTGAATACCATTCGTTTGAGGATGAAAACTGGTACTTCTTTTCTTGTCTATATCTAGTAATCCACACATTTCTTTGAAGAGTACAGACTCAAATTGTCTCCCCTGATCTGTCAAAATTTGTCTACTTAACCCGTAACGTGACACAAATTCATTCACGAACACTTTCGCAACTGTCACTGCTTCCATGTTTCTTAAAGGAAATAATTCCACCCATCGTGTGAATTGATCACAAATGGACAGTACGTATTTATTCTTATTTCTATTTTCAGGGAAGGGCCCTAGAAGGTCAAGGCATACACGCTCTAGAGGGGCTCCAACATTGCTCTGCTTCATTGGCGCCAGAGGGCGAAGTTTTGGAAGACGTCTTGTCTGGCACTGCTGACATTTTCTGATCCAATTCTCAATAAATTCTTTATATTTATACCAATAAAAACGCCTCTGCACCTTCTCTGTTGTTTTTGTAGTAGCTAGATGTCCTGAAGTCAAGTGGTTGTGTAACTGAACCAACACATCTTCACGACAATTGCAGGGCACGAGTATCTGGAGAAAATGTGTATCTGTCTTAACATCAAAATATTTTCGGCATAAAACTCCTTTATGCACAATAAGTCTGGGCCACTGAGCCCAATAAGTTTTCGTCTTTCCGTCCATACCGGAAATATCCTCCCAGTTTGGCCTCTCATTTCTGTCCACCCAATTATACAGGGTTGATAAAATTGGATCCTGGATCTGGGCTTTCTTCCATTTCACAAACTCTTGGTCATTTCCCCAAGAAATCTCACTATCTCCCTCGGAACAATGTACACGTCTCACATACACATTTGAATCACATTCAGGCCTTAACTCAAAAGGAATGGAATTTGTGGCCACTGAATTCCAATCCTTAACATTTTGACTTATTGGCATTGATGCCCCACAATCCAAAGGTCCCCTCGAGTTTGAGGAGAAACCACTGCTACTTTGGCTTTCTTCTGAGAATTCATGTGCATCTTCTATGACATTTCCTGTATCTTTTTGCATTATGTCCCAGGGTTCATTTAAAACTGCACAGTCCTTACTCATCACTGAACTTTTCTGAACTGAAACTTTGTTACACTTTATTTGTTTATCCTGTTCTTCTTCTCGTTTTTCACAGTATGTACAAGACGTGCAAGGACGACGAGAAAGCCCATCAGAGTTTTTATGTTGGCTTCCAGCTCGATATTTGATCTCAAATCGATATATGCTCAGGACTTCTAACCATCTTGCCAGAATTGAGGACGGATTCTTGAAATTTCTTAACCATTGAATACTACCATGGTCTGTCCTGACAATGAATGAGACACCATAAAGATACTGATGGAAAAACTTGACAGCTTCTACTATCGCTAAGAGCTCACGTCTTGTCACACAATATTGACGTTGAGCTTTATTCAGTGTTTTACTGAAATATGCAATTACTCTTTCTTGGCCATTTTGCAACTGTGATAATACCGCACCTATGGCAGCTGAACTTGCATCGCAATCAAGGAAATACTGGTCTTGTATATTAGGGAATCCTAGTATTGGGGCTTGTATCAATGACTCTTTAAGTCTGTCAAAAGCTTTCTGGCAATCTGAGTTCCAGATAAAAGTCTGATGCTTTTGGGTCAGTTTATTTAATGGCGCGCTAATGGAACTGAACGATTGTATGAATCTCCTGTAATAGGAGGCTAACCCGAGAAAACTCTTCAGTTCTTTGACGCAAGTTGGAACAGGCCATTCTTTTACAGCTCTAACTTTATCTTCACATGTTGCAACTCCGGCAGCGGAAACCAAATGACCCAAAAATGTCACTTCTTTCCTGAGAAGATAACATTTTTTAGGGGTAAACTTCAGGTTAGCTTTACCCATTCTGGTGAAAACTTCATCAAGGCGCTCCATATGCTGTTCAAAAGTTTTTGAGTACACAATGCAATCATCTAAATATACCAAGCAGGTTTCAAAGTTTAGACAGGCCATTATATGTTCCATTAATCTCTGATATGTTGCTGGACTATTGACAAGGCCCATCGGCAAAACACGAAATGCAAACAGACCTTTACTACAAATGAAAGCAGTTTTGTCCATATCATCTGGATGATTTTGTACCTGAAAAAATCCTGAAGTACAATCAAGTGTTGAAAACCATGTCGCTCCCTCTAATGCATCTAGGCACTCTTGTACTCTAGGTATTGGATACGAATCTGGAAGTGTCACGTCATTGAGCCGTCGATAATCAACACATATACGAATACTGTTGTCCTTCTTGCGGATGGGTACTAGAGGAAAGGCCCATGGACTTTTACTTTTTACAACAAGGTTATTGTCAATTAACCTTTGAACTTCATCTTCAACTGCTTGTTTCATGGTCATGGGTATTCGTCGTGGCGGTAATCTAATAGGTGGGGCTAAGCCTGTATTAATTCGGTGCGGAATAATTCCGCAATTCCCCAAGTCTGACTTAGACTGCGAGAAAACTCTGGCATGTTTCAGTAACAAGGTTTCGAGGGATTTAGCCTGTTCATGAGATAAATCACCTATGCAGGACTCATACATTTCTCGCAAGTGCTCAGGCAAGGATATATCATTAGAAGTTTCTGTGTGTAAAGAATAAATTTGCTCCTGGTATTCTGTCTCATTCTGCAGATTGCCATCTACCACGGCTACATGGTCACATGCAGCTGCGGTCTCATTTTGGTAGAGTTTTGTAGGGAAACTATTCACGTTCAGTAGGCGCAAGGGAACTACCTTGTTATATGTGTCAATTACGGCCTTAGCCACAAAAGCCCCTTTTTCTGCAAGACTTGCAGAACATTCTTCTATCATGGCAGTGGAAAAATGGGGTATGTTGTCAGAAAATTTGCCACAAGTGATTACCTCACTGTTAGCAGGAATTTCTATATCTTGACTCAGACTTATCTTGAATATCTTTGGCATATTACCCTCTGTCTTGCATGGGATAGATTGGTCTGGAAAATGCAGGTGCCCTGTAGCAATATCAAGAGAGCACTGTTTGTGATAAAGAAAATCATAGCCTAGCACAAAAGGTGCTTCAATTTCTGCAATTAGGACTTGTTGATAATAAATACTGTTCCCAATTAGCAAAGGAAGGATGGTTGTTCCCTTGCAACCTACTGGACCGCCGTCAGCCATTCGCAAAACACATTTTGTAGGTAAAACGCTTTCTTGAAATTCTTTGGGAAGTAATTCAAATTTCTTGGTGTGAATGATGCTTACTGTACTTCCCGTATCGATTAAGGCTACGAAAGGTAGATTTTTCACTTTAATATCTAAATATAGCCCGTCATTTGGTATAAAAGTGATTTGTGGGTCATTTCCTACAAAAGGATTCACTGAGGCTTGACCCGCAGTCTCAGTTACTGGAAGTTTCCCTGACGCGTATTTGACTGATTATTTTGATAATTTGTATTATTGTTTTGCCCCCTATTTTGGTAGTTATGGTACTTGTTGAATGGGTGGTTAGCTTGAGCTTTATTTTGAGGGCAGTCCTTGGCCTTGTGTCCTCGGCTTCGGCACTTATGGCAAATTATGTTGCTAGATTGCTTTAAAACAGCCTCAAATTGTTTTTCTAAGCTTTCAAGTCTGTGCAGTATTTTGCTAGGGTCAAAAGAATCTGTAGAAGAGTCATCTTTGGTACATTGTCTGACATTTGCCGCCTTTTTGCGACCCGCTTGGAAAGCTTCAAACTCTAATGCTAGCTGCATGGCTTCATCTACGGTTTTCGGTTTACCCTGATATACAAACCATTCAAGTTCATGCTCATTAAGGGAATCAATAAAGCAGTCACGAGAAATCTGGTCCCTTAAGTCAATGGTGGCCTGTGGATAAGCCCTTCTTACAAGCCGCTTAATATCTGTCGCAAGTTCCTGCACAGTTTCAGATCTCTTACGAAGTCGGCCTTTTATTTGGGCCCGGTATAACTCGGTTTGATTGGTTGGTTCAAATCTAGCTGTTAACGCACACACAAGTTGCTGATAATCTCTACGTTGCTCGGGGCGCAAGTCACTTAACACGGTTTGAGCTGCCCCACGTAAACTGGTGGCTAATTCCATGGCCTTAGTCTCTTCATCCCATCTATTTAAATCACCAACCATATTGAACTGTACTAAATAATCCTGGAAGCTGCTAGTTCCATCAAAAGTTGCTGGTTTCTTATGACTAGCACGTAAAGAAAAAGACTCATTTGCTGGATTGGCCCCAGAGCCCCTGTATAATTGTTGGTTCTCCGTCCCTACTCTGCCGCAGGCTTGCCTACTATCATCCTTGTGTACCCTTATGTCCGGATTGCCCCTGATCTGGACAGATACACCAGTGTTGTCGGTCTTCACCCCAGTCCCCTGGGCCTTTGAGACTGCATCCTCGCTGGAAGCCATCCCTCTTCTGTTCAATAGGTCCCAGCTCCCAGATCTAGCATGATCAACCACTCGTGTCCTACGTGGTGGGCCAGTTATCTCACCTGTACCCGGGTCTTGACCAGCAGGACCTTGCACCTCAGTAGACCGAGTAGTTTCACGACAAGATCCCCGAGTCTGAGTTGCCATTTCCTTCATTATATCACCCCTCAAGTTGCCGACAGACGCTAGCATTTCAGTCAAAACACCCAGTCTGTCACTGCGCGCAGTCTTCCCAGGCTCTGAGTGATCTCCAGTAAATGGCAACCTAGGTGATTCCCCGCCAAGTGTTAGTTCAGCTTGGTCTTCTTGTGTTCTTCTTTGGTCCTGACTCCTAAAATTAAAAACAACCTCCCCGCTTGGTGTTCCCAGTTCTGTGGCAGAGTATGACGAGCGGAGCTGTGTCCCCGAAAATGGTCTAGGTGTTCTAGAGGCTCCAGAATTGGAATCAGAATCTTGTTGTTCTCTTGAAATCATGTTTATGTCAGAGCTCCTATTCTACAACTCAAGCCTACAATTAGTAGTCTTAGAACAAGGATGTAGTCACAAAAGTAGTGAATTTGATAGAAAAATAATAATAATAGTAGACTGAGATGCAACCTTAAAGCACAATATTGGTCTAAATAGAAAATGCCCCGATAGTTTAGTGAGACATTTCCTTGTTTTTTATGTAATGTTGCCCTTAAATCAGGTTTCAGATAGTTTAGTGAGACTTTATAGACTATCCAGGCATCACTTTTCCTGTAAGTCCAAAATTTCTTTTAAATAGTTTTGTGAGACATCCCTCTTGAAACGGCAATAAGTAATATCAGGAACAACAGAAATGCTTCTTCTTCCGTCAAGTCTATAACAGCCAGACAGTCACCTGATTGGATCACTAGATCATCACAGTACAAAATTTTGGTAGCTAGTCTTATAACTGTGTAAGGTAGATAACTGCACGAGATATCAGATAGATTACTTCCCTTGAATAAACACTGTCACAGAAAACAAGACACATGCACTGGAATAAAGTTACCTGGCGGAAAAGATGTTGCACACAGTTGAAAATAAAACAGGTTTCACATTACAACATGAAATTAAGATTTTTTTTTTCTTTCTTTCTTTTTTCTGATTGTGCAATCTTCACAGGAACAAATATGTTAGAAACTGGAATCCTCGCATCCGCACTCGCTGCCACCATGTGTAACGCCACCTCGGTACCTTTGTTAAGGTATCGCAGTGCGTACAGGTCCAGTGAAGATTACTTACTACACTCCTGATTAGTAACAGAGGACCAAGATTGTTTATGAGGAATATAATTTTATTTTTACTGTTAAATCAGTATACTAACTGGCCGAGACATGAAGTGTGAAGAGGAGCTCAGTGTGGCTTCAGCTAGAGGGTCAAACTTCTAAGTGGGTGGGGTAATACTGAGGGGTATCCTGTTCCTGGCAGACAAAAAGGCCAAAATTCACCTTAAAAGTCTTGTTAATAATTCTCAGAGTTGAACGGGCAATTGCTTTTTCCACCCAAGGTTGAGAGGATATATACTCGGGTTATAAACAAGGGGATCTGATATTTTATTTTGATAAATACCCTTTTTTAATGAACAGACGGCTTCCCGCAAGCAGTTTCGAGGACACAACCGCTATTCGGTCATAGACGGAAGCTTTTATACTTTCCGATAATCGGTCGGGTTGACCAGTGATCGGTCACCTACATGACCGAATAGCGGTTGTAATTCGGGAATTTCCGTAAAGTTCGGAATATATACCGGAAGTTGCGCGGTAGAATTTCCAGCTATGAAAACTTGTAAACAATCAGTTTAGATACTCTTTTTGATTAATACAGAATAAATAAACATTGAAAGATATGAGATTGAAAAAGGGCAAATGAATTTCAATATTCTTTAATAGGGAACTTGGCGACTATAGTCCATAAATTAACCGAAAGTTATCAAAATCGACTCTGAAATGTAAGTCTGCCAGGCATGTGATCGTGATTCCTAAATACGATTGGAAAAATCATTCTACCCTAGCCTTGCCACAATACTTCCTATGAAATTCTTGGATACCTTGTTTCAAATATCAAAAAAATAATTTAGGGTTAGGAGGGAGAAGATCAAGGTATTTAGAGTAAAATAATACACGTTCATCAATGCCCTTAAAAATCTTTAATTTCCAATAATTTAAAGCATTAGACTAAACATGCTGTCGTTTACACCAACGCGTACAATAATCATTTAAAGCACTGGCAATTGTTTCCCGACATTTATTGAAGTCAATGTGGGCTGGGAATCTATATTTAGGTCCTTTTGAAATAACTGAACGGATTCGTGAATCAGTTATAATCTTCAAGTTACCAGTGACAATATGACCCGCTGGTTGATAATAAAATTTAGAATCTTTACAATCTCAAGAATCAGGGGAACAGGATCAGAAACTTATTTATTGAAATTAAGTATAGTATTACGGATAGGTTTGTTATATTTATAACAAATAATAGGAGATTCCGTGTTTTCGAAATATGAAGGTATAGCTGATATAACATTATTATCTCGAAATATGCTAGGTAAATCTATGAATTCAATACCTTTATAAATGAATAGAATTTTGATGTAGTGTCTAATGTGGTTAATTTCAGAATCAATGTGAGGACGAAGAGCATGTTGAGTATTGTCACGTCCCTGTTTTATCTTGAATATATTTTTATATGTACATAGAATAAAAAGAAGTTTGTATCGATTTTTATTAACCAGGTTAGATTATTGCAGTTGTAACTGGAGCGCTGATTATGATGACAGTTTTACTTTTTAAGCAGGTAGGTACACTTCAGCTTTCAAGTTACGGTATTACGGTAATCTCGAGATAGTTATGCTCAGGGTGTATTTGATTATTTACGTCTATATACTTGAGCGGTTACCAGAACACTATATATTCCGAGTGAACTTAGGTTCGGTGATCAATATCTTCACTGTTCTGGGATTGATTTTTGTCTCAAGGCTATCTTTTGAAAGGGGAGACAATTTTCTGTCGTAATTTTGCAGTTTGTAGCGTTCCGAGAGAAAAGTGTTTTTTCCTTCATAGTTTTAGCAGTCGCTGTGTGAAACTTTGCACCGTTCGGACAATCGAACAGGTTATTTTAAATCTTGACTATCACGGTATTATTGTGAATATTATTTTTAGATCTTGAATTTCACGGATTTCTTGTGGACACAATGTTTCAAAACGTGCTACATTACTATAAAAGTTCCCTGGTTGAATAGAACGATGCACACTACAAAATTTATTTCATCGAAGACTGATCCTTGTCTTCCTTTTTCTAATCTTCATGTTGTGCTGTATCTGGGGAATCTGACCATGGTAAGTCAATAATTTATTTAATTTTATTCTTGCAACATTCTTGCTCGTCTTTACCGCAGCTAAAATTCGAGTAGGTAAATTTATTGCTTTACTACGTTGCGATTTTATGTATCATTCGTACTTACAAACCCGGCATGATAAGTAGATAGACCCTGATCAGATGTGTAAACTTTGATTATATGTGTAGACCCTGATCAGACGAATGAGCCGTGTCGGGAGTGTAGATTATAAACCGAATAGGGAGGTTAAGATCGATTCCATGGATCCTGGTCAGTCTGGTGAGTCTGATAGGTTCTGTAGACCCTGATTAGAATGCAATCATTAATATTTTTATTTGAATAAGATAAATGGATCGGCGCAATGATAGCACTACCGTACTTTGATATTACATATTCTCATCTGACATGTACATACCAGACATATACGCTTAAATGTATGACACAGTTAGGCGTTATGTCGTTATGTTAACCGCACACACCGTACATATACTCGTAAACGTACGCTACCGTTAGGCGTTATGTTAACTGCATACACATTCAGTAGTTAGCGCGATTTACACAAATGACACGTACTATATTCACCTTAAATACATATACAGAGGTCCTTTTTATTTTAATCACAAGTCTGTTCACTAGAGTTTTATATTATGAAATGGCTCAAGCAGCAAGGAGTCATGTTTGAGGCTATGACGATGGCATGTTGATATTGTACCCAATGATTACGTGGGGACGATGTGTGATCGTGTAATCATTGTGGTATAATGACAGTTATAATTTATTTAGCCTTTAGCGTTCTAAAGGGTTCTTACAGTGGAAGGCGCATGGGTTCTTCCCGTAAGAATGTGTAATCGTCGAGATGCCATTCCTCCGATTATTTAATATGGTTGTCAGATATATTCTGACTGTGTGTCTGCCTGTGTTGGATTTTTGTACAATAGTATATGTCATTAACAGCGTCCATATGGTTTTAGGATCTGATTTTGCTATATAATAATCAATTGCAACGGACTTGTCGCATTTATAACATTTGGCGTACACATTCTGTATATCTAGTGGAAATTAATAAGGCAATATCTTGTCATGTTTGATATCGAAAGCTCTAGGACATGATACTTATTTTCAGGTCCCGTACCCGTATCCGTATCCGTGTATGTATCTGTTTCGTCACTGTGATTGTGTCCTTTAGTTATCGTAACTATGATTGACCATCAAATGTTTTCCGGCAAGTTTTGTTCAAAGTTCTATAGAATCTAGTGTTAGTGATAACCGGAAATATCATGGAGGATAGATCCGTGGACTTCGTCTCAAGATACGTATTTACTTCAAATATACAGTATATTTAATTATGGAAATTAACAGTATTTTCAGATTATGAAGTTTAACAGTACCTGTAGATCATGGAAGCTTCGGAACATGGAAATTTGAATTTTAATTATAGTTGTTTTTTTTTTTTTCCTAACTTTCTAAATATATGCTTGTTTTTATTTTACAAAGTGTTGTGTTTATCCTCTGATTGCTTGCGATTGCGTTTAGTCCATCGTCACCGGCCCAACGCTCGTCCGTCCACGTGACAAGTATAACATCTAGTAAGGAGAGCTGCTTCATACAAATCATGTTTTCTATCATAAAATTTATTCGCCTCATCATCTAACTTACGTAATGAAGAAACAGACAGTGAAGCTAGTTTAGAAAGCATTTGATGAGGTCCAGAATTTAAGAGAATATTTAAATCAAAAAGAGATAAAACAGTTTTATTTTTTCGTTTAAAATTTCCATTTTTTTGCGCTTACCATGGGATCGTTTATTACGTTTTTTAATATCTAAAAGGGAAAAAGCATCGAAATCCGGCATTTTAGAAATATTTCCTTCATGGTAAATATTATCATTAAATCCAAGTGGAAAAGGGGTTTGTAAACGTTTAATCCATTTAAGTTCAAGTTCATGTCTTAAAATATTTTTGAATCTTTCGGTATAATTGGACTTGTGTATAACTTTTTCAACAGGTTGAACCAAAACTTTACTAGATGATCATGAATGACCAGTACTCCGGAAATTTTGATAAAGAAACGTATCAATTTTCTTTGCTTTTTTGATTTTAAGCAAATGTTCCTTAAACCTCGTTTTAAGGGCCCGTTTGATCTGTCCAACATACTGCATTCCTCAGCCTCTTCGCTGTAAGTGAGAACATATATAACATCCTCTGATTTGCATTTTAAATCAGAGTTGTTTACAACTGAAAATTGTCTATGATTAACTGAGGAAATTATAGTTGACCGACAAATTAAATGATTGCAGCAGCTGCAACTCTTGGCATTGCACTTAGAAATATTAGGGTACATACTGTTCCTTTTATACGGATTCTTATATTTTAGAAGTATAGGAGATTTAATTGGAGACAGTCTAATTCTAAGGTGATTACTGAAAATATGATAATTGGAAGCGCCATATAAATTTGTAGATGATACAGAGTGAAGTTTCAAAGGTGAAACGTTAACAGTAGGTAACCGAGAGTTAAATCTAGAAGTAGATCAGGGAATCTGTAAAGAAGAAGCAGAATGTAGCCTAATAGGAGAAATAGTATTTTTTAATCTGTTAGTGATACTCATATAGTTGTATAGGAAGTAATACCATTAAATAAAAAGCAGTATTCGTACCGGCTATTATAGGCTTAAGTAGCGATGCAAACAGGCGGTGGGACAGATGCATACAGAGTATAGCAACAACCGACAATACATAACTAAGTCTAATACAAGTCCAAAGAAACGTAAAGTAAGAAATTGTTATAAATGGGATACGAATCCCGGTAAATATCTAACCTTCAATGAGGTATAAATTAGAATCATGAGGAAGGGGAATACGAAAGGTGATTGTAAAGTGCACACTCTGGCACTTGAAATAATAGCACCATTAAATGAATGTACGGGGAGACTTTCTAGGGTCTCCACACGGCACAAACACAACAGGCGTGGTATGCAAAAAAGGTAATAGAAAAGTCTAGGGAGTGCCACAATCACAAACCGCAGCCCTTCCCAGACCCCAAGAGGAAACCTGAAAGTTTTTAGATTAAATTTATTGAGAACATCATTGGAATTTTTAATTGACCAAATGCAGTTAATTCCGTCCCTTTCATAAACAGTACCGTAGTATCTAATCCAATGTTTTTAATAGCCGTAAGGCATGAAATTAGCAATTTGGACAAAAACATACTTCACACGAAATTCTTGGATACCTTGTTTCAAATATCGCAAAGATAATTTAGGCTTAGGAGGGAGAAGATCAAGGGTATTAGAGTAAAATAACACAGAGTAAAGCCTAGTAGTAAGCTTTCCATTGTCAATGTAGTGATAACAATCTAAGTATGAGGAGGAGGCTGCAGTCTCCGTTGTTTCCTTTATTTTCACGTTCATATGGATAGATGAATTCCAAATACTCTGCAGATTTTGTGTTGTTCAGACACAATACATCATCTATATATCTGTAAGTGAAATTGAATTGTTGTGCGAGGTGTTTCTTGCCTGCTTGGGGGAGACTTTGTACAAACTCCGCCTCATACGAGTATAAAAACAAGTCGGCAAGTAACGGTGCATAGTTAGTACCCATCGGTATGCCGATTGTTTGCTGAAATATTCATCCGCCGAACTCCACAAAATATTGTCAGTTAGATATTGCAGCATCTTTATGACATCTGCATCTGAG